>JADMLD010000977.1:242500-869552 GCA_017589585.1 Phylloscopus whistleri | reverse complement strand
TTGAGAGCTGTTCTTACAACAAAAGCCAAACTTGAGGCTTGAGTGGGGCTCATTCTCTGAGTGCTGCAGCCCTGGGAAAACATCTGATTATCATTTTCCTTTAAACTGAGCCAACAGGTACTCGGTGTAGCCTTTAATGCAGATTTCTCATTTTGATCAAACACAAAAGCCTATTCATGACATGAGACAGGTACAGGAAAGTCAAGTGTTCCAAGCAACATCAAAGCTTCGCTCTGCCAGCTCCAAAATTCACAAAGGCAAGGAAGCAAAGAGGTGGCTGAGCTCCACTCTCCTGCCTTGGGATCCAGGGGTAAAGGCACAGTTAGGAGGCAATCCTCTACCAGCAGTGTTGTCATGGTGCTCCACACCAATAACCCTGGCCAGGTGACCCTGGGAGCCGGGGCAGTGCTGTGATGTGGGAAGGATGTGCAGGCTGTGCAGGGCACAGAGTCCCTGCCCCAGACCTGCAGCCCAGCCTGCACAGATCCCTGCAAGCCCGGGCAAACACACATTCCAGAGGCTGATCTGCCTGGGGCAGCCCGGGAATTGCTGCACTTGGGCTTGGGCTGCTTTCTTCTCCTGCCCTGAGACAGTGCTGGCTGGTGACAGCTCAGGGCTGGGGCTGAAGTTCATGTGCTGCTGCTTACTCCAGCTCTTTGAGCCAGCTGAAAAACAAAAGTTAAAAACAATTGGCCCACCAAAGACAATAAAGGGCTCTAGAAGTGCTGTTGAAGAAAGACACAATCTGGGTTATTTTCCTTCTGGACTCTGTGTGTTAGGAAATATCAGATATTGCCTTTGATGGTGTTAATTTAATTACAGCTTTAGGTGCCTACACAGCAGGATCAAAGCCAGAGCTAAACCCAGGGAAAGGGAATTGTCCACCCAAACCACCCACAGCCCAGTTACTCTTTGGAAGGAAGGAAGGAAGGGACAGATAATGCAGATTATTCCCTATAATGTTACAATTGCCCAAGGGACCTGGGCAATTCAGCTTCCAGTCTGCAGCCAGGAATCTGGGAAGGAACAAACGTCTTCAGCTGAGGTGTGAAACACAGGAATAAATCCATCCTCAGGCCTGTACTTCCAGGGAGAGGAGTTTTACACCACTCTTCCTCAGGCAGAAAAGAGGAATCCTGCAGAATCCTGAGCCCCTTTGCTCCGTGCCACAGAGGAGAAGGTCAGCTCAGGAGCCAGAGATGGGTGTAGAGGAGATTCCCTTCTCCCTTCCCTGGCAGGACCCTGCAGCCCCAGAGGAGCCCTGCACACAGACCTGAGCCACTGAACTGGGCACAGTCCCCATCCACCTTGCTGTGCTTCCCTCACCTCCAAATTCCCCAGACTGGTTTGCTTTGGAGTCCTGATTTTACCTCCAGAACCAGACATCAACTGATGATGGAAAATCCCTCCTAGAACCAGCACTGAAGTGTCATTTTTTTTAACAGAAAACCCCTTTGTGCAGCAGAGGGGAACCACCACACGGAATCTGAAGGCAAACTTCAGAAGCTCAAAGGAGCTTCACAGCTTTCCAAAGTTTACAGGAGACAGGCTGGGATAAACCCCCAAAACACTGAATATGTTGGACCTGGAAAACCCCCTGAACCTCCCAGATGCCAGCGAGTCCCTAACTTTGCTGACCTGTGGGGAAAAAACACCTTTTGAGGGTAAATCCTGTGTTTGGGGGCTCTTACAGCCCTGTGCCCCCCAGAGAACTGCAGCTCCATTTCAAGGTGCTCAGAAAGAGAGGCTTGGCTGGCTGAGGCACTCCCAAACCCCCCTTTCCCAAACCCCCCTCCTGCTCCTCCCTCCCTGAACCCTCTCAGAGCAGAAAGCACACCAAGGCTCCCAGGGTGGGCACAGCAGAGCCCACAGACCTGGGGTCAGCTGTGAGGGAACAAAAGGAAATCCCTGCTTCCCCCTGGGCAGAGTTTGGAGCCTCCTCCCCGTGCACCATCCCCCTGCCGTGCTCCCTGAACGCTTCCCTGCCTGGAGAGGACAGAGCAAACAGCTCCAGCCCAACATTTGCCTTCCCGGAGGAGAACGGGTGACTGAGGAGCCTTTACACCTCATCTCCCCCGATCGCTCTCACGTTCACATCGGCTCTTCCTTCCAATCAGGATGTTCATGTGAATCTCCCCCTGGGGCACCACCACCTCTCTCTGGCTCTGAAGTGCTGCTGCTGCCCCTTGAAAAGAGAGAAAAGGGAGAGGCAGAGCGTCCCCAGCCCCTGTCAGTGAGCCTCGGTATGCAGTGACTCACAGGCATCAACAACACCTCCACTGAACCCCTAAAGCAGGGTCCGTTCCTGCTTGGACAACCTCTCTCCCCTTTCATGTCAGGGTGCTTTTCCCTCCACGTGCACCTCCAGAGCCTGCCAGAGTCCCTGACCCTGCCCAGATGTCCAGCCACCGTGTCCCCAGTGCAGCAGCAGCGGGAGCTTGGCTGTGCTGCAGAATAACCGGCTGAGCTGGGGCTGGGGGGGGAGCACTCCTGGGGCAGGCAGGTGTGGAGATTCATCACAGGCACACTTCAGATCAGTGCTCGCTGCACTCCCAGTGACTGCAGCTCCCCTCACCGGGCAGAGGCTGGCAGGGGATCCCAGCGGGCTGGGGATCCCTGCATCCCTGCACCCCTGCACCCCTGCCCCTGCCCCCCTGCATCCCTGCATCCCTGCACCCCTGCATCCCTGTATCCACCCCTGCACCCCTGCATCCCTGCACCCCTGCATCCCTGTATCCACCCCTGCCCCCATGCCCCCCTGCCCCCCTGCACCCCTGCATCCCTGCACCCCTGTATCCCTGCACCCCTGCACCCCTGCACCCCTGCACCCCTGCACCCCTGTATCCCACACCCTGCACATCCTGCACCCCTGCACCCCTGCACCCTGCCTGCATCCCTGTATCACCCCTGCACCCCTGCACCTGCATCCCTGCACCCCTGCACCCCTGAACACCTGCATCCTTGTACCCCTGCATCCCTGCCCCCCTGCACCCCTGCATTCCTGTATCCCTGCACCCCTGCACCCTGTATCCCTGCATCCCCTGCACCCCTGCACCCTGCATCCTGTATCCCTGTATCTCTGCACCCCTGCACCCCTGCACCCCTTCATCCCTCCTTCCTGCACCCCTGCACCCTGCACCCCTGTATCCTGCATCCCTGCACCCCTGCACCCTGCATCCCTGTATCCCTGCACCCCTGCACCCTGCACTGTATCCCTGTATCCCTGTATCCTGCACCCCTGCATCCCTGCACCCCTGCATCCCTGCACCCCTGCATCCCTGCATCTCTGCACCCCTACATCCCTGCACCCCTGCATGGGGCTGTAGCTGGACCCTGCCCTGCCACCAAACCCCACTGGAAGTGCACAGAGAGCAGCTCGGGCTGCCTGGGACCGTTTGTTTTGGAAACACAGCTGGAGTGGCATCAGCTCCTCCCTGCCGGGGCTCTCACTCCCCAGCCATTACCTGCTGGGTTCACCACTCTGTGTTCAGCTCCTGAGAGGGCTGCTCAGTGACAGCAGCTCCACCCGAGTGGTTCCTGTGGTATTTTCATTGGCTGCTGCTTCTCCAGCCTGCTGCTGAGGCAAAAGGGATCCTGAATCAGGAGAAAATGGCCTGAAGCCCACAGAGGCTTTTTTATTTGTGCTGCCTTTACTATTGCTGCCTGTGCCTCTGTTAGGGTTTGAATGTTGAAAGAGGAAAGGGTGGCACCTTTTAGGGTGAGAGGAACGCCTCCCCTGCTTAGAGAGGGGTTTCCCCTGCTCACCTGGGGCACTGACCCCCAGCTCCAGCTCTGGGGCAGCCCCTGACTGATGCTGGCATCATTTCTTTTCTGTCAGCTCCTGCAGCACACCCGAAACCCCAGCCTGGCAGAACTGCCAGGCTCTCCGTGCCTGCTGGAGCCTGGCTCCTGGGCACTGAGGAGCCTGCTTGCAGAGCAGTGAAACCCTCCAGCAATCAAACATCAAACACTCCTGCGGGTATTTAACCCACTAAAGCACTCCAGGCTTTTGCAAGGGATTTGTCACCTCCCTGCCTGCACACGTCAAGCAGGACAACCTGAGAGAAGGAGGAGCTCTCCAGTGGCCAAGCAGTGCTGGGAACTCTAACCACGAAGGAAAGAGGGTTTTTTTCTTCTTTCCTAGTCATGAGTTAGACACTGTCCTCTCCAGCCCAGCCCCCCCTCGTGTTTTGTCCTCTCCCAAGCCCACGATTAATTTCCACCTCCAAAAGAAACCTCAGCAAAGTGAGCTCCAGCACTGCTGCCTCAGCCCTGTGCCCCCAGGGCCACCCCAAACCCCAGCTGGGCACGGGGCAGGGTCAGTGCCACCCCAAACCCCAGCCCAGAGACCAAAGCAGGAGGGTTCTGCAGGAGGAATTCTTGTCCCTGGCTCTCAGAACCCCTCCCCAGCATCATGAGCAGCTCCCAGGATGCCTCCCTGTCATTTTGCACCTGTGTCCCTGCACAGGGACAAGCCACAGCCTGCCAGGGCACAGAGGTGTGGCCCCCACACTGCTGAGGACACACAGCTCCTCCTCAGGGACAAGCCAGAGCTGTTCCTGGCCAGGCAAAATGGGAATTTCTCTGTCCATGGCCCAGCAGCAGCTGCTCTCATTCCAGCTCTGAACCACACTGAAATGTCTGGAATGAAAGAGGGCAGCACTCCAGGAGAAGGAGGAAAGTCTGATAAATATTTATCCCAGCCATGTGCTGGGAGTTAGGGGGCTGGAAGTTAGGGGAGGGGGAGGAAAAAAGATGGGGAAGAGTCTGATGTGTGCAGAGTGACTGAAAAGCACGGGTAAAATGGAGAGGAAGGAGGTCTCAGGACACCTGGAGGAGCAGGGCTCAGGTTGCAGGCAGAAGGTGGAACTGGAGGATCATCAGGATGAGAGGAGCTGCATCTCTGCACAAGGCCACTGCCAAGGAGAGGAGCGTGCCTGGAGCAGCCAGGGAGAGCAGCTCCTCTGAGCCTGATCTCGTTATTCTTCCTTAATTACACTGGCCACCTTGGGGGTGCCAGCGTGGCTGGCTTAGCAATTCCTCAGGAAGGGAATGGAAAGGAAAATAAAATGCAGCGTGATTGTAGCAAAAAAAAAAAAAAAAAAATTCAGGTTTTGTTTGGTGGCATTTTCTAGGAAATAAAAGTTGGTAAGATCTAATCCATCTGGACCTGATTAAAGCACCTGGCACAGCAGTGGGAAGCACCAGAGGCACTGGAGGGATGGCAAAGAGGAACAAGGATGTAAAGTGGAGGCAGAGCCCACGAGTCTGTGAAACAGCAAAAGGCTGTGCTGGGAGGAGAACTATCCCATTCCCATTTCCAGACACTGATTCCTGCTGCTGCTGGAGCCAAGGACTTCTCTGGGCTCTCATCCTGCTCCCCTCAGGAATCCAACAGCAAAGGAGGAAGTGCAGCCAGGCAATCTGCTTTAAATCCCCATTTGGGGGATGTGCTGCCCCTGGCTGAGCCCACAGCCCAGATAGCAGAGGCTGCAGTGAGGAGGCTGAGCTGAAGCTTCCTGAAAACCCTTTCTGATGGAAATGATGATGAAGGGCTGGTTGGATTTCTGAGGACAGGGCAGAACAGCCAGCTCAGGGGATTTTACTGCAGGAACCACTCCCAGGAACAATTGTGGGGGATTTACCCACCGAGAAGAGCAAGGCAGCAGTTCAGGGCTATCAGCTCTCCCAGAGGGAACTTCACCCACCTGAGCCCAGGGAGCACTTCTCTCCCCTGCAGGGCCCAGAGGGCACCTGGACAGGCTCCACTCCCATGGAATTCCTGCAAGTGCCCCGAGTGCAGAGCCAGGGGCATGGGCCAGAGCCCTTGCTGTCACCTCTGGAAGCAGTGCTGCTCATTCCCCAGGGAATTTCTCTCAGCCCTGAGCAGGGAGAAAAGGCTTCCACAGCATAAACCCCCAATGAGGTATTCAAAGTGGTTGATAAAGATAAGGACCCAATAATTGACTGCCAATTAGATAAACTTTATTAAAGCAGGAAGCTGAAGCGAGCAGCCTGGGAAAGCTGGAGAGCACAAGGCTCAGCTCGTGCTCCACCCACAGCTTTGGGAGTTTTCCCCACAGTTTCCCACTTTTATCACTTTTTGGTTACACACCCCTTGGTCCCTCCCCAGTCCATGTTTTCCCGTATTTGGTCACAGTTGGGTCTTTAACTCCAGCAGTCTGGGGTCTTTTCCCATCTCACAGTGATCAGTGGATGAAGTCTCTCCTCTTCCTCTTACCAGGTCCTTGGGGACTTTTCACTGTGGTCACAGGTTTCACCAAATCTCTCATTTTCTCTCTTTCTTCATGTCCTATGATACAAAGTTACATTCTCCTGCACCAAGGCCAGGCTCTCTCTAACTTCTTTACTTCTGAGGTTTCTGCAACTCACAGTTATTGCTCAATAGCTTCTACATATTTATAATTATTAATTATAACACTTAACACAAATTTCCTAAATCATTCATTTCATTTATAACACAGTCAGTCAAACTCCAGAACGAGAATGTTGTTCTCCATTTAACACCACAAGTGGAATTATGTTCCCAGTTCAGTCAAAGGCAAAATTCCATTGATTTCTGTGGGACTGGAGTTACACCTCATTAGTTGGTTGCAAAAACTCTATTAAAATATTGCAGCTGTTGATTGGTTTGGGTCATTCATTACATCAGTTTGTCTGGAATTACTTATGTTTTACTAGGCTTGGTTTCTTTACCTTTATCATGGTGACACAACCTTAATGGCAGTAACACAATTTAGCCTCTTCTAATGGGAACTGATTGTACAAAAAAGAATTAAATTTAAATTTAAATATATGTACACACACTGCAGAGTCCTGTGGCAAGCAGCCAGCCCAGTGTCTGTGCTCTGTGCAGTGCTGGAAGAGAAATGCTGTGAGCCAGGGGTTTGCTGCCTCTAAAAAAAGCTTGTGAATGAGTTTGACCTACAAAGGAAATACTCACTTTCCCTGGAAGGAGGATAATTAGGATGTACACAGAGAGCTGTGTTTATCCTCTGAAATGAGGGATATTTTTCCTTGTATTCCAGCTTACCTTCCTCTGCTGGATAAACTCTCCATGCAACCCTCCATTAAGCCTACAGTAAATCAATCCCTCAGTGAATGCTTTTCTTTTAAACCATTATTATCCTGTCTTTAGTCACTGTTATCCCTTCTTTCCCAGGCAGAAAAAAAAAAACAAAAAAAAAACAAAAAGCAAACCCTCAGCTGCTTAACTCCGCTCTTCATTGCAACAGGCCAGAATTTCAGACCATGGTGTAATTTCCAGCTCTTTGTTACTGTTTATCATACAAAATGCACCCCAAAGCAAAAGCAGAGCCACACAACCCAAAAGGGCTACCAAAATCACCCAAGGAATATCAAAATCACCCAAGGTACTAACAAAATAAGCCAAGGAATATCAAAATAACCCAAGGTACTACCAAAATAACCCAAGGAATATCAAAATCACCCAAGGTACTAACAAAATCACCCAAGGAATATCAAAATAACCCAAGGAATATCAAAATAACCCAAGGTGCCTTCAAAATAAACCAAAGAATATCAAAATAATCCAAGGTACTACCAAAATAACCCAAGGAATATCAAAATAACCAAAGGTAGTACCAAAATAACACAAGGAATATCAAAATCACCCAAAGAATATCAAAATAATGCAAGGAATATCAAAATAACCCAAGGTACTACCAAAATCACCAAAGGAATATCAAAATAAGCCAGGTACTACCAAAATAACCCAAGGAATACCAAAATCACCCAGGGCAGTACCAAAATAGCATTGCCCAGAGCCCTCTAGGGTGGCTGAGCCCCAGCCACAGCAGAGCAGCCAGGGGCCAGGGCAGGTTCTCTTCACCCTTTTGTGCCAGACCCTGAATCCCTCTGGGGGAGCTGGAAGCAGCCAGAGCCCCTTGGGATCAAGGTGTTTTCTGAGGCAAATGCTCTGCATTGGAGGGATTATTTCTTTAAAAATCATGATAAAAGCCCCCAAGGCCTGTCCTTGGCTGTGTTCATGCTGAGGGAGGGACCAGTCCCACCAGGACAAGCAAAGCTGCCAAACACCATGTAAAGGGGGAAAGGAGACCCAGATCTGCCAATACCTGTAAATACACACACACACACCTCCAGACATTCCTGCTGCTGCACACCGAGCTGTGGGAAGGGGCAGGAGCCCAGAGATACCCACCTGCTTACAGGAGTGCACATCCAGCTCCTCAGGGTGGGATTGGAGCCAGGGAACAAAGGGGTTTTCCCTGCAGCACTCAGCAATCTGCCTGTGGTGGAAGTGCAGTGGGAAGCAGCAGTACCCCAAGACCTGTGAGAGCTGTACCTGGACAAATACCTTACAAAAACACCACTCCTATTTAAAAAACAAAATTAAAACCCTTTAGATTTATGGCAAGAAGGTGAACTGCTGTGCATTGAAGAGTTCTTGTGTGATGTAATTCCTTTCCTTTCCTTTCTCCTTTCCTTTCTTTCCCTGGAAAATGCCAGGTGAAGACATCTGTAAAAACCAGAACAACAGAGATCATGGGTAAAAATCAAAGATAAAACCCCCAAACAGACAGGGAATGGTAGGTCCTTTTTACAAAGTCTTGTGGCTATGAATGTATGCATGAAATATTCAGCCTAATCTCTGAGTGTGCCCCAGCACGGGAAATAAAAACCCAGGCAGAAGCTAGGATTCCTTTGTGGCAAAATTGAACTCCGTATGTTAAGAGAAAACCTAATTTGTTACAGGGTAAAAGAACAATTTGGGCTATAACTACCTAGATATTGAAACACCAGCCTGCTGCTGTTCATCTGAACTTTCCTGCCTCTGCTTTATCTCTCTTCAAAGGCAGAAAGCCAATGCAGGAGTGCTAAATGTGCCTGGCATATCAGAGAGAGAGCAGGGTTTGTAAAAGTCCCATTTCCTGAATGTTTTGTGCTCCCCAAGCTGTTTCTGTGAGTAAACCCGTGGCTGGGAGGGGAGGCAGAGCAAGAAGCATTCTGCAGACCTTCCCACCTTCCCTTTGTCCTGCAGACCCGCTGCCTCACCCCAACTCTGAGCTGCCTGCTGCCACAAACACCTGGGGAAGGGGAGGCAAGGGAGCTCCTGTTCTGCTCCTTCCTGCCCTGCTTTGTCCTCCTGGCTTTGCTGCAGTCACTGCTGGGTACAGGACCTCGGGGAAGCTGCTGGGATATCCAGATTCCTGCCATCACAGGAAAATTCTAGTCAGAAGGAGCCCCTGGGCATCCCCTCATCCAACCTTCCAAACCCCGAGGCTAAGAGCCCACTCAAGGTGCATTCTCACCACCAAAAATGCCCCCAGGTTTTCCTGGGGGAAGAGGGGGGTTAAATCCTGCAGCCCCAGGAGGGCTCTGAGGAGAGCCCAGGAATGCACAGCAGTTCCCTGCTGGGATGGGTCTGACAAAGACAGAAATCTGAATTTCCATGGCACGGCTCAAAGAGCCAAGGGAGAGCTCCCAGCCCCAGCAGAACAAATAAACAAGCACAAACGGGGTGCAAACAGCAGGGCTGCTCCCTCAGAGACTGCTGAAGGGCTAATTTACAGGACATGGAACATCATTAGCTGAGCAAATATAATCCAACCACGTTATTGATTAATTTACAAACCCATTAAGCTGCTGTAGGAACTTGTGGCGAGGCTGTGTCTGCATCAAGGGTTCCCTGTCTGTGCATTCTTGGAAGGATTAAATTTGAGTGCCTTATCTTGCTCCAAACCCTTTTTGGGAGGAGGTGTGGGGAGATCTCATTGAATGTTCTGAGCTGCACCTGCATGTTTGTAATTAAAGCAGGGCAAAGGGGCGAGGGGAGAATCTCATTATTTGTTCTTCTCTAGCCAAACACGTCACCTCATGGTGGGGAAACATCAGAAATCCTGTGAGCAGCTGATCACAGCTCCCTGTGGAAGAAAACAAACATGTGCAGGCATCATTTAACCTTTCCTTTGTCCCTTTTTTTTTCTTTTCCCCCCTTTCCCACCATGTTCAGGCATTAATACCCCTGAAGTCAGTTCCCAACTGTTCTGTACAGCCTGTGGCTTTTCCTGCTTGGTTCTCCCAGCTCTGCCCTCCTCCCCTTTCTCCTCTCCAGAGCAGGTGAGAGCTGCAGGCACTTTTATCCTGCGTGTTTGGACCCAAAATGTCCTAAAAACACGGGCCTAGGAGAGACCTGGAAGCTCAGATGGATACAAACACTGCCTAAGCTGATTTGATGAGAAGCCTCACATCTCTGGACAAAGCCCATCACTTGTGGTCCTTCTGCTGGAGGTTACACCACCATCTTACCTTTCATTTTCCTTTCTAACAGGCCCCCAGGCTTTTGTGCTGAGCATTCCTGACATTCAGGTGTGAAATGACAGGTCATTAAAGGTAAAAACCACTGGGCAAGGCTCCTGCTACAGCCCTGGGGCCTCAAGGGCTGCAGCAAGGTTTCACTGGTGGGAAAACTTCAGACTTACCTGCTTGCCTAGAGCCTGGGCTGGGGGCTCAGCAGGGAGGATCCAGGCAGGGAGAGAAGGGATGGAGAGCCCCTGTGCTCAGGTGAGAAGCTGCCACCCCTAAAATCACTTTCCTCGGCAGATTTAACAAATAAAAATCCCTTTTGGTCAAAGGCCTCAGGCTAAATCAAGAGTGTTGGCTTCTCTCATGGAGTGAAAGATGAAATGGGCAATGGCTGGGAAGCATGCTCACACCCATGGCAGCTCTCACCTGTCTGTTTTTTGCATGTCCACACTCACAGAATAAAAGGATTTGTACATTTATATTTCCCATAGAATATGGATATAAATCCCTTTGTGACCCAGGTGTAGTTAGCCCACAGCTCAGCCTCTGTAGGAAAGCAGGGACAGGGATTGTCCTGGTGGCAAAGCAGCCAGGTTTGGTGGCTCCTGGACATTGTCCTCCTTGCCCAGGGACAGATTTCTGTGCAGCTGCAGGGACAGCAAACACAGGGCTGTGCTGGAGGGGATGGGGAACACGGGGGGCAAAAGCACAGCCCTTCACTTCCACCCCCTTCTCTCCCCCCACTGCAGTGTCCCAAATAATCCTTATCTAAGTATTTCCTTCTGGAGCCGCGCTGCCTCTTATCTTGTTACACCATGGGTTTGTATTTGATCTTAATCTTCCTCTGTTTAGCTGTACCAGCCTCTGGCCTTTTCACATTGAAGGATTTTCTCTCTGCAGAAATTTCCCATTAGGAGTAGGGGGCTTGGAGGAAAAAGTGTTTCTGTGGATAAATTATCACACAGGATCCAACATTATACAAAGGGGGGGACAATAAAAGATAAGGCCAGTTTAGCATGAATTCATTTTCCTAAAGCTTACAGAAAAATCACCTCATTTCCTTTTTGCTTGGTGCTGTTTTCCTGGGATGCAGGCAGGATGCAGGCAGTGCAGTGGATCTCCCATCTCCCATCCTGCAGCACAGCCACTCCAGGCTCTCTCCAGGGTGTGCCTCCAGCTCCCAGCAACAGCTCCAGCGTCCCTGGGAGGCACCGTTCACTTCATCATTTCACCACAAACTGGAGAGCCAACAGCAGCTCCAGTGCTGCCAAATGACTCCCCCCTCACAAAGGCAGCTGTGAAAGAACATTATCATTACAGATCTCAAACAAGCTTTCTTCTTCTTTTTTTTTGGTTGTTGTTACAAATTCCCGTTTAAGGCTGCTGATGAATATTAATTCTCATTATCCCAGAACACTGCCAGGATGTGCAGTCAATCATGAATTCCTCATAAAGATAAGCAGGGCTTCACATTTGCAGCCTTCCAGGACCTGCAGGAAAAATGGAGAGAGAGTGTTTATGAGGGCTTGGGGTAGCAGGGTGCAGGGAGTGGCTGCACAAGGAAAGAGAATAGGGTTAGATGGGATACTGGGCAGGAATTGGGAGGGTGGGCAGCCCTGGCTGTGGCTGCCCCTGGATCCCTGGCAGTGCCCAAGGCCAGGCTGGACACTGGGGCTGGGAGCAGCCTGGGGCAGTGGGAGGTGTCCCTGCCATGGCAGGGGTGGGGTGGGATGAGCTTCAAGGTCCCCTCCAGCCCAAAGCAGGTTTCTGTTTGAGTAAAGGCAGCAATTCTTGTACTGAGGTACAGCAAAAGCTGTGCAACGTGTTTACCACAAACGATAGATGAGTCCTTGGGCTTGTATTTCCAGGAACTCAGCCTCAGCTGTGCTGGCTCCATGGCTGTGCAGAGACCTCCTCCCACCCAGCCAGCCTGGCACCAGGCTGCCTCAGCCCCCTCAGATGAGGGCACAGGGTCAGGCACAGCTGGGGAGGAGAGAAACAAGCCTGCTGTAATGAAAGCTGTTCCCTCATTCCCTGTGCACAGCACCCAAACAGCTGCCCAGGATGCTCCAGGCCCTGCAGGCTGGGGGTTCCATCAGCCCAGAGCTCAGCAGGGCTGCTCTGAGGCTGCCAGGGGCAGGGATGGCCCTCGGGGTGTCCTGCACCACAGGGAGCTGCTGGACACCTGAGCTCAGGTGCCAGCATGGGCATTTCTCCTGGAGTGTGGTGGGAACTGTCCCTGCTGTCCCAGGGCTCCTGGAGCTGCAGAGAGGGAGCAGCAGGGACATCCAGCCCCTCAGGCACCTGGAGCTGAGCTCTGTCACATCCCCACGGCTGCTGGGGGCACCTGGGACAGCTGGGCACATCCTGCCAGCAGCTGCCTCTGCTCTGTCTCTCCTGGCTGAGAAATGAGCAGGAGAGCCCCAGGAACAGGGGAAGGGCTGCAGCCACGGGGTAAAGGCTGCTGTGGGAAATCCCTCTGGAATCCATCCTTTAGGAATTCTCTGCAATCCATCCTTTAGGAGCTGCTGCTTTGGGAAGTCCCTCTGGAATCCCTTCCTTCCCCGAGGAGGAGGCTCCCCAGGTGCCCCAGAAGAGGCAGCTGCTCTGTCTGTCTGTCCTGGCTCCTTGGGAAGGCAGCTGTGTCCCAGTGGCAGTGCTGGCTGTGCTCCTGGCTCCCCAGAGCAGCAGGTCCCCCCTCTGTGCTGCCTGGGACAGCAGCAGCCTCTCCCTGCTCCAGGTGGCACAGAGCTGCAGCACAGGGAAGAGGAATTCCCACCCAGGCCATGAAGGAGCTCCTGTCCCCAGCACCCAAAGTGTCACCTCTCCCTGTCCTTGCCACTCCAGCCCTTTGTGCACTGGTTGGGTTCATGTTTTAATTGGCTGTGCCTCAGATTTCACACAGCCTTGCACTGGGAAAAGCTTTGCCAGGCAAAGGCAGGGAGGTCTCTCCCTCACAAACCCCTCAGGTTTCTCCCCTGGGGTGGAACTTCCCTGAGATTTAAATGAAAGGTGACTCCGGAGTCTGAGGGCAATTCCCACCCGTGTGTGTCACCAGCTGTCACACCGAGCCTCCTGGGAGGCTCCTGGCACTGCAGCACCCCAGGGAGGGCTGGCTTTGCCTCAGGGAAATCACTGCATTTATTGCTGCAGCCTTAGCACAGCGGGAGGAAAATCAGGTACAGGGTCACTGATGCCTCAATGTGATCAATGCTGGGATTTTTTATATTTTTCTTTTTAAATAAAGCCTGTTTTGATTAATTGATGCCAGCAACAACCCCCTCTCAATTTCAGGATTTACCTTGCAGTGCTTCCACAGCTCCCTGTGGCAGCTCTGTGTCAGCCCTGTCCTGCTGCCACTTCACACCCACTGTGCATGACAGGCAGCTGGACAGGGGGACCATGGAGACAGAGAGCCAGGAAAAGATTCCTTGGGAATTAGGCATCACCCAGTGCCTCCCCTGCCATGGCAGGGACACCTCCCACTGTCCCAGGCTGCTCCCAGCCCTGCCCAGCCTGGCCTGGGCACTGCCAGGGATCCAGGGGATCATGGTGTGCCAAGCCCTGCCCAGCAAATGCTGGGAGAGGCTGAGGGCTGGGCTCAGAGGGTGTTTTCTGGGGTCTCAGGGGGGGTTCTGGGGTCTCAGGAGGGGTTCTGGGGTCTCAGGGGGGGTTCTGGGGTCTCAGGGGCTGTTTTCTGGGGTCTCGGGGGGGTTCTGGGGTCTCAGGGGGGGTTCTGGGGTCTCAGGGGCTGTTTTCTGGGGTCTCAGAGGGGGTTCTGGGGTCTCCAAGCAGCTCCCAGCCCAAGGACTGTGCCCCTGAGGCACAGTCAGGTGCTCTGAGCCTGCAGGGAAGCAGGAGGAGCGTGCTGGATGTGCTCAGTGCCTGATTATCAGCCAGGAAAGGCTGGCAAACCCTGCTGGGATGGCAAGGACCAGGCCAGAACAGCAAATGGCTCCAGTGCTTGTTGTGAACACATCCCAGGGACGTGGAACAGAAGGGACAGGACGCTGGTTGCTCCCCCCTCTCGTGCTCAGAGCAGCTCTCAGAGGAGCTGTTCCTCACCACAAACCCATCACAAGGAGGAGGCACAGCCCAGTGAAAGCCCCACATCTCCCTGGGGCAGCACAATCCATTCCCAAGCCCTTTTTATCCTGAATTTGGCTTTTCCTCAGCCAGCCAGCCTTGGGGTGAGGCAGACAGGTGAGCCCAGCTGTTCCCAAGCTGCTCAGGCACCCCAGGTGAGGTCCCTGCTCCCCAGGACCCTGTGCAGAGGTGGGAAGGGTTACCACTGCTCCACAAAGGATGGGGAATTGGCTCCCAGAAATAGGGAAAGCTCCAGCTCAAATGGAATCATCTGAGCTCCATCTCAAATGGAATCATCAGCAGAGGATGGGAATGGAGCCTCTTTCAGAGCAAGGAGTGATTTCTTGGCTGCAGAGGTTGGTTTAGATCCAGGGAGGATGCACAGAGAGCAGCTGAATCATCCCCGGGGTGGAGGGGTCATGGGCAGCCCCAGGCAGGGCAGGGGAACACAAACCAGGCATTAAAATACCAGCCAGGGAGCCAAAACACAGCTGGGAGTGAGTCACTGTGCCTGCCCAGACTGCTGGGTGCCAGCAACACCAAACCTGGGCACTGCACTCACCTGGGAGGGCAAACAAACAAATATCCATGTGCTGGACACACAGGAGGGCTCAGGTCCTGCAGAAGGGTGACAGGGTTGTCCCAAAATCCCCACTCCTCCAGGGACATGGTGGGCTGGGGGAGGGAGACACTCTGTGCCTGCAACATTAAAAACAAACAAACCACTAAAAACCCTATTGAAACCAAACCCAAAGGAAAGAGCAAAACAAAACAAACAATAAACCCCAAACAAACAAAGGAAAAGAAAATACTGCTGGGGAAAAACCAGAACTGCAGGAATTTCCAAGGCAGGCAGAGAAAAAGTGGCAGTGAGGGGAGGCCAGGATGTGGGCAAGAAATAGATAAAGCTTGGCAGGAAGGGAAGAGGGTGCTAAATGTACCAAGGGAAGGGCAGAACAAAGTGGGAAGTGGGAAAAAACAGAGTCCCAGAGAGGAGGAGGAGGAGGAGGAGGAGGGTGGCATGCTCAGCAGGACTCCTGTTTCCACCCCAATGTCTCCCTGCATTTCCCCAAGGTGCCATCAATACCTGGTGGCCTTCACTGGGGGCTGCTCTGATTTCCTTCTGGTGCCACCAGCTGCTTCTCACCCAGAGCCAGGGGGCTGTGAGCTTCAAAGCTGAGCACTGACTGCCACTGCAGCTCCCTGCCAGGGTTCCTGTGGGAAAAGGTGGAGAATCCTGGGGAGTTTTGGTCCCAAGAGCTCACAGATGCTGGGGCCCAGCTTTTACCCTCTCCCTCCTTTGGATGCTCCCAGACAGCTTTTTTATCCTCCCTGTACTGTGCTGCCCCAAACTGCACCCAGATTTTGCAGTGAGTAACTGCAGACAAGTGAATAAACCCGAGAGAAAATGCAGGGAAAAAATGATTTGGGAGCTTTTCTCGGGCCAGAGAACACTTCCAAACTCTTCTGGCTTGAAACAAGTGCTGGGCAAGAGCAGCAGAGGTGGTGGCTTGAGTGGAGTCCTGTCAGAGCAGTTTAACAAGCCCTGTCCCTCCCAGGCCTGCATTTCAATATTTGATCTCCTCCCTGCACTCAGGATTATGTATTAGGAGAGGGAAGGATCTGGAAGATTGTTTTCCTGCGCCCTGGTTAAGCTGCTCTCCCTCAAGCCTGATGCCCATATGGCCTGGTAATCATGCAGCACCATCATTTAGCACAGTTTGCCTGCAGATAAATCCCAAAGTTAAGCATGGGCTGGGGTAATGCTCCCTCAGCAGCACCTGCCTGGCCCAGGGGGAACCAGCAAGCAAATCAGACCAGAAATGTGGTTTTATGGCTACTTATGGCAAATCATGTTGGTTTCTCTAATGGAACTGCACTGGTTAGGTTTTGCTAAGATAAAATGACAAACTATGTCACGGTGGATCAACTGCACTATCCCAGAGAAATAAGAGAAATCCTCTTACCCCTAATAAAGTTCAAACTGGACAGAGAATGAAATGCAAACCAACTAAAACAAAAAACAAAACAAGGGACTTACCGAATATGTTTGATTAACGTGACCAAAACATACAGAAATTCATTTACAAGCTGAATAAGATGACGTTTGCTCTCCTCCTGGGACTCATTCTTGTTTTCTCTCTTGTCTCCTAAATTTGTTAGCCACAGACTATGGAGTAAGGGAATAATTTTATTTATCACCTTGTTTTCCAGAAACCTGAAAAACAAACCAAAACAAACAAGCAAAACCATAAACCCCCAAACCAAAGCAAACAAAACCCCAAAACACAAAACAAACGCATTTGGAAGGCACATCCTCAGCAGCAGCTGCTCCATCACCTACAGGGCACCACATCCCAGTGCACTTCTGGTGCGCTTGCCTGAACCTGCCAGGGCGCTCTGTGCAGAAGAGGTTTTTTGAGTATGTAATTGTATGTGAGGGAGAGGCAAGGGCAGGAGCCATGTTCTAGACAGCTCAAAGCCACTCCTGTGCCACTTGCTGTGCAGCAGGTCCTGTGACAGGATGTGAAATGAGGCTGCTGGAAATTTAAGAGGTAAAGGCACCAATACAAGGTGCTGTTTTGCTTTCTCGGTTTTTCAAGGAAGTGTTTTCCAAATCATGAAGCCCCTCCACCATCACCCCTCCCACCACAACCTGAAAGCATCTTGATTCTGTTTTCCAAAACACAAGGGACACCTCAGGGTTCAGCAGGTTCTGCCAGTACAGCCCTCGGTGCCCCTGTCTCCCTGCCTGTCACCCTCGTTTTCATACTCAGCCACATAATTATTCTACTGTGGACAGCAAAATTGTTCCCATTCCTCCTGTACTTCTCTGGTTACCTTCTCTCTAAGCTGTGCAGGGCCCACGTGAGGAGGCTGTGATCCTGTATCAGCTCATAGGCAGCTCTGGTGACACGGGCAGCACTTTGTAATATCTCCAGAATACAACTCTGAAAGAGAAAATGTAACTTGTTCTTCTACAGTCAGGATCTAATTATCTAACCTACAATTAGCAATTGGACTGGCACCTGATCACCTTCATAGTGTCCTCAGCAATTCCAGGGAAGGAAAGACTTCCTTCAAAGCTTCCTACCACGGGTGCTACTCTTAGAAGAACCCTTCGGGTAGCAAGACAATTTTATTATTTTGTCCAAGGTTCTGGTACCTGAAATACTCAGGGTGGATGCTCCCAAGCCTGACAGCTCCTGGCACGTGAGTTTCCCTCCTGCTGAAGCACTGTTCAGGTAACAAACAGGCTGGCTGGGGAATGGAGACCCCCAAAAAAGAAAAGGCCCTGACTGTAGGCACAAAAGCACGGTGCCCACGTGAGGCTCTGTGACAGCAGGAACCCGTTCCAGTTTCAGGGGATAAGGATGTCACTGGTTGAGACAGAAGCAATTATTTCCCCCTCCACACATACACAAAATCCACAAGGAACAGATTTTCAAGAGGGCAAAGGCAGAGTCAGTTGCTCCTTTCTGCTTTGTACTTGAGATCTCAAAGCCATGCAGACTTTGGTGGTCTGGGGGTTTTTTTGGTGCTTTCTTTTGAAATTCTTACCTGGGAGCTCTCATCACACAAAGGACGTTGAAAACGGAAAGCAGGACCTGGAAGATGAAATCTGAGGATCCACTCACACTCTGCTTTGTAGTGGAAGCCACAAAGAAAAATACCACCACCAGACATTTGGACATTTCCAAATAATACCTGCTCCTAAGAGCACAGAACTCTGGCTCCCTGCGAGTGCCAGCTCAGAGCTTACTGCAGCTTGTTCTGGCTGTCTCAATTTCCACCCCTATCCAATTTCATCACTAACATCCATCAGGAACGGTCAGTCTGCAGCTCAAACATGCAGTGGAAAAGGAATTGCACAAGCTGCTGTTCCTAAAACACTTCAGTTGAACTCAACGTTACTAATCTAAACTCAGAAATGAAGGTAAGCTAGCTGGGGCAGAATATTCTGTTTGTTGTGTCACAGAGCACGACTCACTGTGTGTCAGTATTGAGAAAACAACAAAAACCCCACAGAAATAGCATTTTTAATTCCTATAGGAAACACAAGAAATATGCCTCTAATTAACCACCGATGGGAGAAAGAGATTTCACTGCATTTTTATGGCTTTTTCCCATAAATTTCTGAAGAATTACTGGGTACACAAAATGGGACTCTTACCTCAAAATCAAAACTGTAGAAAAGCTGGAAAAAACCTGGTACTTTCCTCAGGTCCAGGTACTGGTGTGACAGAAGGGATCTGTTTACCCTTATGTCCACGTGCTCCTCTGTGAAGAGAAAAAGCCAGCATTGTGAGTACAACATTTCCAATTCACGGCCACGGACAACAGTACCTGGAAGCTGTGCTGTGCAGTGCTCCAAGCTGGAGAACAGCCCAGGAACTGCAGAAGGCCTTTGCTCTGAGGCTCATTATATTGCTGGCCATCCCTCCCCTTCTCTTCCCCAGAGTGAAAAGCTCAGTCAGGAACGCACGAGCACAAAGCAGGCGAGCAGATCAACATTCCCCAAGGCTCTGGTTTCCACCCCAGCAGTGACACACGCTGCAAGTCCCAGTACTTGGCTTCAGGATCTGCTGTGCCACACGAGCAATGCAGAGGGACAGGGAGAAGGTGAACCTGAGGTTTGGCTGCCTGATTCCATCCTGCACAGCATCCAAGAGATACAGCGACTGCAAGAGCCCAGGGAGAGAAGCCTGAACCACAGCCCACAGGAACACAACGGGAGCATGAATACACAAACCAGCTTCTGGGACATTTCATAGGCCATATGGGTCAAATACCAATTCCACGGGGATTTCCATTCCTACAAGCAAAATTCCCAAGAATTTCTAAAACACCTTTCCTACTTTCTCTGTCCATTGATTGTAACAGGAGGAAACACAAAGCCATTAGGGAGGGTTGCTCATCCAACACACTTCCAGGCGAAAAACCATTTCTGCCACTCTAGCAAAGCCACTGGATCCACTGTCTCAACCCGACGGTAACTATTTAAATATTGTTTCAAGAATCCTAAGGGACACCAGCCTTGGAACTCTCAGCAAGTGCTCAGCTTGGCTACTTCAAGGGCTTTCCCCCCCAGGGAACCCTGCACTTCCAGCTTGAAACACCACTGTCGCTACAACAACTTGCACACACGAACGACAGCAGGCGGCTGCGAGTCCCCTGTTAGCGGCAGCTCCTCCCGGGCCGTGACCAGCACCGCCCCCCGCCCGCCCCGCTCCCAGCCGGGACTCCAGCCAGAGCTGCGGGCAGCTGAAACTGTCCCCGGGAAGCCCTGCCCGGAAAACCGGGCCGTCCCCGTCCCGCCCCCGTTCCCCCGCCACCCCCAAACCCCTCGGCCTCCTCCCCCTGCTCACGTTTCTGACTCCCCCCGCCTGCCGGAGGGCAGCGGGGGTGGTGGGCGGCGGCGGCGGCTCCCACGGCGGCAGCACGCGGCGGCACGCAGTGACCACAATGGCGACGGCACGCGGACCACGCCCGGGGGGGCGGTGCTGGAGGGAGCTCGGAAGCGAGAGGCGGCCCCGCCGCTGCCTGTGGGCGCGGGTCCGGCTCCTGCCCGCCCGCAGCACGGCTGGAGTTCCAGACCGTGTCTGCGCACCTGGAAACGCCGCGGAAAATTGCTCCCAGGCGGCGCCGTAGTCAGGGTAGAGCGCAGGCAGCCGGGTAGATGCACTAGGGGGCCTTGCATTTTTCCCGCCCTTTTTGCTGCCATCTTGGGAAGGTCAAGCATGTGGTGCCAAGCCGCCATACTGGGAAGGGCGTCACGTGACTTCCGCCCTCACTCGCCACCCTCTTTGTTGCGGTTGAAGCCACTTCCGGCCAAGCCGCCATCTTTTTTTGTGGCACCGCTAAGGCCCCCTTGGCTGCTAACAAAGACGCCTGACTAAATCGACGGCTCAAACACGGCCGCGGCATAGCCGAGCCCACAGAACATGTCCACACACCCGGAAACACCACAAAAAATTTCATCTGGGCGGCGCTGCGGCCGGGGTTGCGCACAGGCAATCAGCTAGACGCCTTCGGGCTCTTTAGCTTTTCCTGCCCTTTTTTGCCGCCATACTGGGAAGGGCGTCACGTGACTCCCGCCCTCACTCGCCGCCATCTTTGTTGCGGCTGAAGCCACTTCCGGCCGAGCCGCCATCTTTTTTTGTGGCACTCCTAAGGCCCCCCGGGCTCCACACAGAGGTGCCTGACTAAATCGATTGCCGGAACCCCTTGGTGGCACCTCCGAGCCCACAGACCATGTCCAAACACCTGGAAACACCCCAGAAAATCACTCTCAGACAGCGCTGCGGTCAGGTTTTTGCGCAGGCAGCTGGCTAGATGCCACCAGGGTCCTTGCTTTTTTCCCGCCCTTTTTGCCGCCATCCTTGGAATGTCGGGCCGTAGCAGCGCTCCCAAGCTCACAGTCCGGGGCTGCCACGCGCGTCGGGGTGGGCTCAGGGCAGTGCTGCAGTACCGCTTTCCGTCCACAAGGTGGCAGCGCTGCGCCCGGTCTCAGCCAGGGCTTGTCACGTGCATTGGGGACGGGCACGGGAGAGCGCTGCAGTACTCATCACTGACCACGAGATGGCAGCAGTGTCCACGAGTTCACAGCCCGGCCCTAGCGCGCTCATTGGGGATGGGCACGGGAGAGCGCTGCAGTACTCATCAATGTCCACGAGATGGCAGCAGTGTCCACGAGTTCACAGCCTGGACCTCCCGCGCTCATCGGGGATGGGCACGGGAGAGCGCTGCAGTACCGCTCTCTGTCCACAAGGTGCCAGCACTGCCCCGGAGCTCAGCCCGGGGTCGGGGGCAGACAGAGAGCAGAGGCAAAAAATGTGTCCAAAAATCCCCTTCCAAAAATCCCTTCAATTAAATGCCACAAAAGTCTCCCAACCACAACTCCAAGAACCCTGTCATCAGTGAAATCCAAACCAAAAAAGCCTTTCTTTTAGGCTATATTTTCACATTTTTAATATTTTTTATTTTAATATTGATATTTATCATTACAATTTATTTTTTATATTCCTATCTATGTATATTATATCTCATAGAATATACGCAACATGTAATATGATATATTGTATTTATATTATTGGTATTATTTTTTCTTTTCATATTTCTATTTTTATTATTTATATTTCCTATTTTTGTATTTTTTAAGCTTGTGTTCGTTTATATTTTACAACGATATTTTAAACTATATGAATTCGTTAACCTAACACAGCAGAAGTACAATCAATTACAATTAAATTAGCCTGGTTTTCCAAGGGGTAAAGATTTAATTCTTATTAAAATAATACTGGCATATTTTGTCTTTCTGTGTTTTTCACCCGGGGCGGGGTGTTGCTTTTGGGTTTGTTTGCTTTGTTTTGGATTCCTCTGTTAGTAAACAATGAGGTTGGGAGAGTTACAACATCAAAGGGCTACTTGGTTTTATTGCCATCTCTGAAATACACCTCCACATCAAGTCACTGCTGGTGATACTGTACTTGGGTAGAATGAGACCTCTTGGGGGTTCCAAAGAAAAAAATGGCACCACTTCTGTTCAGGTTTTTTAATGGAGAAGAAAATACAGAGGTTTTGCTAACTGCACTCTCAACTCTACCCAGACGTCCAGTGGCCATGGATGTCATTTTTCAACTCCTCTTTTCCCAACAGCCAAACTTCCAGACAGGGCAAGAAAGAGTAATGGGGAAAAAAAAAAAAAGGAACAAAGCAAACAGGAAAAACTAAAATAAAAATATATAAAACAAAATAAAAATAAATTTAAAATTTAAAAATAAATTTAAAAGTAAAATTTTAGTATAAATTTTTACTATAAATTTTTCATAGTAAAAATATAAAAAGAAAAATAAGATAAATAAAATAAAAATTAAAAATACAAAAATAAAAGCAAATAAAAATAAACAATATAAAAATCAAAATAATTAAAGAAATAAAAAAATAAAAAGTACAAAAGAAACAGAATTTTAAAAAATTAAATAAAAAATTAAAATAAAAATAAAATTAGAGGAAATATAAAACCATTTCAAAAATACAGAACAAGAAATAACATGAAAAAATAAAACACAATAAAATAAACATATAGCTTTAAACAAAAACCCAAAATCAAAAAGCAATAAATAAAAAAGTAATTAAACAAAATACAAGACAAAATTAAATAAATGCAGCTCTCCCCTCATGCCACTGCCTAACCCAGCTCTGGGGCTATCCTGGATTATGCAGGGATAGGGAAAACAAACCCTGTACTTCCCAGAAAATGAAGTTTTCTAGGCAATCCCCAGTTTTGCTTGGAAGCAAATTCTATTTTAGTGGAAAGTTCACTTTGGATGAACACCCAATTGGGCCAAGGCGGGAAAGAACCATCCCATTGTGTCCAAGGAACAGCAATTAGGCCATTTAGGATTTAAGTTTTCATGGGATTTGTGTAATTAAAAATGCAGTACATTTAACTTGACAAAGAGATGAATTATGGCAAATAAACACTTGGCAAGTTGTCTGGTGCTGAACAACTCCTGATTTACCAATGTGAATTTGGCAAATGTCCTTGGAAATGTGCCCTACGATGTAGCAAAACTCCAACGAGGATGGAAAATTGGCATTTGCAATAAATATTCCCTTACTAAAATCAGAAAGAGGAAAAACATCAAATAAGGAAAAATAGCTAAAGCTCATCTTGCCTGGAAGACAAGCTCAGGCATTTCTAAAACTTTTGGAACAGTCAGGAATTTGGTGCAAGTTCATGGAAGGATGACATAAAATCCGCTTCCTCTGCTCTGACTTTAAAGGGAAGTGAGAACTAAACATCTCAAGTTACTCCTACCCAGGATTATCCGCATTTTGTGGAAGTAACATTGCAAAGAAACTCCAGTCTTACTTGTATTTGACATCTGAAACTCAGCAGAGTCGAGAAGTTTCAATGGAATAAAAGAGCCACAATTGTTGAAATAACAAAGTTCAACTTTGCAAAAGTCAGGAACTTTACAAATCCATGGAAGAGGAGGAGGAAGACACCAGGAACACACTCCAGCTGAAGGCAACAATGTTCTTAATATTGTATTTAGTACCTTTATTAGAACACCTTGCAGCACTGCTCTTGAGCTCTTGTATTTACTCCAACTTCTATACACTTGATCAATAAAAATAGCAAAAGACGGGAATAGACACACAGAATCTGTAAATTCCTGTCGAATCCTGGTCTTACAAAGAAGTGTTACAAATGTGGTCAGAAACTAGCCAACTATTCTCATAATGATGTGCCCTCGCTCTACTACACTCTGTTTGCTTTAGGGCAGAAATTCAAATAGTCAATAATACTCACAAGAAGGTAAATCATCTTTTTGGCATAATACATGCTCAGTTTAATTCAAATTCTTTACCACCCAAGTTTCTTCATACAGTGTAATTCCAAATTCCTGTATCTCCATGCAGGTGCTCATCATCCTTTGACCCATTAAGAACTGATGCCACTGCAGTTGCCGGTTGGTGACTTACATACTCAACACTGACACTTCCAGCTGTAAAATTTAGTTTTTTAATAAGACATCAGTTATTTTGGCTTTTAAACACCAAAATGGTTTTGTCACAGAATTCACTAAATAATTTTGAAATAAGTCATCTACAGTACACTGAATTCTGCTTTTGATTATACAGTGCTAATTGGCAATAATTAAAAGAACTACTGCAATAATGAAAGAACTACCAAACGGGCAGAAATACTGTGCAAATTACCCTGTTAATAGTTTAAACGCGCAGATAACATGTTCTACAAGATTTTTATATGAGTTTTTTTCCAGAAAAGTTTCTCAAAGCAAAAAGAAAAAATTAAGTGTGTCACTAATTTTAAGCTAATTTAATTAGCTCAAAGGTTGTTTTGTTGAAGTGCCAATTCTGTACAACCTGTAAAAGAAAAGATGTATGTATTTATGTATATACGTGTATGCCTGGATATTAAATTCTCCTTTGACAAATGGTTCACGTAATAAAGGTCATGATGCTCTGGAAGGAATGAGGAAAAACCAACAAACAGAAAACCAAACTACAAACCCCTCAAAAAAATCAAAAAACGACTTGTCTGGAATTAATCCAGGTAAGTTGTGCCCCTTCACAGCCAGCACCACTCCTTCCTTCGAAAAACTTCATGTGATATGGTACTTAACTAACGGAAATCAAAGAGAGAGAAGAAAGAAACAGGCAACTTCAAAAAAGGAAAAAAAAACAACCAAAAAAGATACAGAAAAAACTTCAAGGGTTATGAAAGAAATCAGGCCTTGTGATTAAATACAGAAAGTGGAGTTTCTTAAGAGACACATTTGTGCTGTTAATGGTGTAATATCAATTTCCTTTTAAACTGGCACCTTAAGGACTGGAGACAAACTTCAGTTAAAACAGCAGTCAATTTTTTTTCTACAAAGCGAGAATTTCAAGTCATAAACAGGTTTTTGGGGACACATTAAGTCCTTGTGCACAGGAATTAAAACATAAGTATTTATTTAAAACTTTGTCTATTAAATTTTACTTCCATATATTCCAACAGTTATGTTGCTGTAACTGAAAACAACATTGGGGTATTCACATTCTGAGCAGACAATAATGGAAAAGAATGTTACCAAAAAAACTCACCAGAACTTCCTTTGTATGCAATACCATGCTGACCTAATAAAACTCTAAGTTTTTTTATTTCTTCAGAAAGTTGTTTGTATTCCTAAGAAAGAAAATACATTAAAAATAGTTCTCCCACTTTTCAAATACATACCTAAATTGAGAGCTTTTAAGGAAAAAAAGCCTCTGTGCACAGCTGTTATATCTTTTGGCTTTAAAAATCTTAAAATGCTTGTTTCCATGAACACAGAGCAAATTTTAGAAAAAGATACATTATCTGTGTTGCCAAAAGAGGAGCCAGCTTTTTTCGAGCCCAAGAGTAAAAATCAGGAATGCTTTCTGAAACTATTTCAAATCTGTCCTTTAACTAGCATTTTATCATAGAACAAAATTTAAAGTTTGCTTCAGGACTACCATTATTTAATAATGATCATAATTCTGCAGTTTGGAAGTTTGTCAGCTCCTCAACTCTTGAGCTAGTGACTTCATGTTCTTGCTCTCAGTGGTTTCTGTTAACTGACAGACAGGGACTGCTTAGTTCTTTTGAGACTCAAAACACATACCTGAAATCTCAGAGAAGCCCCTACCTTTTGTTGTGTTTTAGTGTTTACATGAATAAAGATAGAGCAAAAGAATAAGTATTTAAGATTCTATAGTTACCAAACCAGCCAATTTATGTCAATTAAACTACGATGAAGCCAGGAAAAAAACCAGAAATTATTAAATACTGATTGTTAATGAGTGAAAAAAACCACCACACTTGACTGTTCCAGCTCCTATGAGATCAAAATGGTGATCTTTATATTAAGGTATATTCAGCTTAACCATGGTTTTATTTGGTTACATTCATGAATTACTACATGGTATTTTGTGTTTGCTACATTTTGCAAATAAAGATAACAGCAACTGCTTCTCTGCATTATAATGAATGAATTCCCTTTCATGCTCTTTTTCTGATGGTTGGGTTGCACTCTTTTAGGCTGAGCACACCTTCTACCTCTATTTTCCCCATCCCAATTCTGTTGCAGAAGAACTGTTCACATGCACAACAGTCATTTGGAAATGAATACAGCCATTCTGTTTTTTGCTTGTGCAACAGCCAATGTATTCTTACACAAATCTGGGTGATTATCCACAGAGAGAAGTGTCAACATTCTTGAGGTTGGTTATGCATTATCTTTAGAGTAATTCCTTCCTGTCTCCAGACTGATATTTCCCAGAAAGAGTACCTACAAGGTGTTCATAACCCAAGCACATACACTAATTCCTTCAAATTCCCCATCTTCTTACTGGGCATTCATTTTTGCTCGTTTGTTTTTGACTTAGGGTCTATAATAAAGATACCAAATCACACTGTATGTAGGCTGTTACATATTGACACCAGAAAAGATAACCCTATAAATCGATTCAGCTGAATACCAAGGATGATTACATAATGCTCTCCCACTGATACTGTCATACAGTAAAAAGGTGGCAATTCCACATTGTAAATATTATGCTCTATACCTTACTGCACTTTTCCACTGTTTCAAATTCCAGAGTTATTTTCTCGCTCTGTTTTTCAACTTCATTTTCTTCTGTTGCTTTTAGAAGTCCTGCTTCCTCAAAAATCTCTTTCAGAATTTTTTTGTAACCCTAAAAAAGAAAGTTTCCAAAAGGTGATAGATTAATCTACTCAACTCTTATCTCTGCTAGTAATTTGCACTGGCCATTCCAAGTCCTCAGGCTCATTACCAGTTCCTATAGTAGTTACCGAACATGAAAATTACTATTTGCCAACTGCAGAAAAAATGCAACTACTCCGAAAAGAGAAAGTACAGAAGCCAGGTTTGGCTATTAGACAGTAATTGTTTTTTTTAGCAAATAGAGCTGGAAAAAATTAATAAACCTGGTCGGTTATTAGTTCATCATACAGAAGTTGCTCTGCTTCATCCCACTTCCTTTGCAGTGCTTCAGTCAGAGTTGGATAAACTGAAAAATGGAAGTCAAACCATGTAAAAACCAAGAGCATTGTCATGCATTAGTTAATTCCTTCTCTAGTATCATGCAAGAACATTTGTTTTAAGAACTCCATGTTTCTATACAGTACACAGTCTCTACTGCTTTCAAGAGCTGGGCTTACACTTAAATTACGCTTCACACATTTAAAGTTTCTGAAGAATCACCAGATATTTTTCTTATTTCCAGATACAGGGCCTCATATTCCCTTGCTAAATGTAATTCTAACTGAGCTTTTTTTGTAATGTAAGTAATTGGGCAGGTACTACAGGGCTTATTCCTACAGTTAAAGAAAAGGAAAAAAAATCATTCACTGCATCT
This sequence comes from Phylloscopus whistleri, assembly GCA_017589585.1. Classification (NCBI taxonomy): domain Eukaryota; kingdom Metazoa; phylum Chordata; class Aves; order Passeriformes; family Phylloscopidae; genus Phylloscopus; species Phylloscopus whistleri. Next base: position 842,237 of record JADMLD010000977.1, on the reverse strand, counting down.
ACACTAGCAATGACTATTGGAGAAATTCCTATGTGATATAATGACTGGAATTTAAAAAACTCTTCATATTATATGTTAACATTTAATACTAATTTATATTAAGGTACTAACTCAACCTAAAAATGGACACTCTAAGGATAGTGATATGCCAGCTGCTCCATAAAGTATTTTTACATCTTACCCAAAAGTGAGTGGGGATGGCACACGAGAGGAGTCTCAAATGTCAGAGAGTAAACGCAAGTACTTGGCTCAGACACATAAGCCAATTTATTACTCTTTCCACAAACAAGATGTACCTAAACATCAGTAAAAACAAAGATAAGCAAAAAAGGTCTACATGAAACAATACTATCACTGATGATCAATTTGCTTTGTTCCAATGTCAGTAGATGCATTTCTGTACATACTGTCATGCCAAAGCTTCCAGAGCCTCATTTTATTTTTTCCAACAGAAAAAGCATCATAGCAAGCGCATTGTCCATTTATTTTATCAAATGTGAAAATTGTTTTCTCTAATGGGAAATGATTCTCCCCACCGACCGTTGTTCCTTGGACTACTGAGCATCATATTTCCAGCAAAGATGAGAGTAAAAGGGACGGTGAATAGGACAGCCTTTAGAATCTCATCTAACATAAGCACAATTTTCTTAAATTTTATTTCTGACCGATGTGCTAATTTAAGAATACAGGACACATCCAGACTGCAGAGAATTGTTTTCATTAGGTTTTAGATTTGCAGCACCAGTATTTTCTGTCTTCAGAATGAAATGCCAGTGAAAGATTACAATACCAAAGGTCATACAAGAATATGAATTCTTTCTGCAGCTTCTATGGGAAATAAAGATGTTAAGCAGGCACCTCCATTAGAGTATAACATTTTCACCTTGGCCAGGATATGGCAGCTAATTGCAAGAGATTCAACAAGGCGAAGTGCTGGGTCCTGCACTTGGGTCATTACAAACCCATGCACTGTTCCAGGCTTGGGCAAGAAAGCTGGAAAGCTGCCTGGTGGAAAAAGACTTGGAGATGCTGGTTGACAGGTGCTACTCATCAGGCTTGTGCTCCAGACCCTTCCACAGCCCCAGTGCCCTTCTCTAGACATGCTCCATCACCTCAAAGTCTTTCTTGAAATGCCGCTAGTGTTTGTTCTAATACCATGCTTAGCTTCTCGGCATGCTATTGTTAACTGCTCAATTCTTTTCCCTCCTTTTGCCTGGATGTTTTTAATAGGCTGGCATCTTAAAGTCAACAAAGAGCTTTTTTATTTTGCCTGACACAAATTACAAAGCACTGTACTGTATTTCTACAGTAGTAATTACACCACTCTATCAAGGAAAAAAAGAGTTGTAAGTAACCAATGAGAAAACATAAGTAAATGTCTTCAAAATTTTACCCTGATTCTAGCTTTCCTCCTCCAGTCATTCACATAGTTCCTGCAGGAATTCATCTTTATGTTTTCTTTCAGAGCTAAAATGATCACTTCTTCAGGGCAGCAATATTTCAGTTTGTAGTCTCACAAGTGTATGCAGAGTCATGCTGTCTGAATAAGCATAGTCTAAGTTATTATACCTTTGTCTGTCTGCTCTTAGTTTCACAGGAGTCTCCTTCCCTCATCCACATTCCAACAAATGTGTTGTTGTCAATTTCCCATTCATGCCAGATTCTGAAAAAGGAGGACATTATTTTGTTCAAAGTTACTGGACAGAAAAAAATGAACCCTCAGAAAGAAAACCAACAATACCTTTATACCACGTTCAATTTAAGTGAATATACTTCATTTTTGTTGTCTTAGTATTTTCATTTCCTACAGTCAGCACCTTGGAAGTAGTGTAGTTTGTTATCCAGGTTGCTATATAGGACACTTTAATAGTGCTTTTTGAGAGCAGAGTTTTGGATCAAATTTCAGTTTGCAAACCATTTGCACTTAGAAATCTGTGTTTAAGTCCAGTAAAATGCAGTTTATAGATCAATCCCACAAATTCCATGAGGCTAAGTACCCGTGCAACTCAGTTTGTTTGCAGGATTTTTAGTGCTGGTGAGAGTGCCTACAAAAACTAGTCTATTTCTGTCAATCCTAAAGCAAATTATACCCTCAGCATAGTGATGTACCAGTTTCCTCATATACTGGCTTATAATTTTGCACATAGAAAAAAAGAGACATCTATATACAAAGTATCTAGAAAAGCAGTGGTCTGGTTTATACTTAGATTTATTTTAGGTATTATGATTTGGTGATATTATGATCCAGGGTATATTAAATACTATTAAATACTTCAGGATACTTTTTTTGGGGTCTACATTGAGGGTTTTATAACTTTTATAATGTTTAATAACCATTAGGCATAAAGCACTCTTTTAATTTTGTAATTTTTGTATTTAACTCAAACTCCAAATAGTTAATGGACATGAAATATAAGCTGTAGTTAGACATTACTGAATTTCTCACATGAACACATCACACTTGCAGTTGGCAACGGTTACTAATCAGTCCCCAGCTAAAATAGGAGGTTAGTATTTATCAACAACAACAAAAAATCTGAATTTTTCAAGACAGGGTATTATTATGTATAATGCCTTGAGACCTACCATGACCTAAGCTGACCAATGGAAGAATCTTAATTTTAAAACTGCCTCCTTTTTGCAGTCTATGAGGTGGCCTGCTGACAACACAGCTAAAACATAAAAGGTCTAAATGCCTCACCCTAAAATCCCACTATAGGCATTCCATCGAAAAGTCTGCTCATGCTGAGTGACATTATGGAAAGGACAAAACTCATACTTGTACCTTAAAAGGAGAGAAAAGAAACAGAAAATAAGAAATGTTTCAGACTGGAATAAAAAACTAGTTAATTTCTGGTAAGTATATAAACAAATATCCAAATCCATTACTCACGTGGATTCCACAAAACTGAAACACTTGCCAGCAAGCCTAAAGAGATGTGCGGGGCCTAAAAATATCACAACATGACATAAAGGAAAAATAATGTTTTGGTTAAATTTAAGCAATCTACTGCAGTGACAAAAGTGTGAGGAGTATGTGACAAATTTAGTTTTCTGTTGTACATAAAGAATTTTTTATCTTCCATAAGAATTACTGTAAGTTCTCACTAGCACTATACTGGTTTGTGTCATGATCTTTAACGTTTTTTATTCTCACTACCCAGTGAAATAGATAAGCCTCTTTCGACAACAAAAATGAGAAACCTGTTAAAAATAAACATTTGGAGACCGGGTCCATAAAAGGAATCATCAGTGCAGATCCTGCTAAAATCTAACACTGAAATCACTGAAAAAACTTGCTTGGCAGCTGTCTGTCTCCAAATTCACCCAAACTCTGCAAGTTTATACTAGTAAAGCCCATTTGTTCAAAATGTAGACGGTGCTGCATATTTAAGTTTCATGGAGATTCTCAAATTGGATATTGTTTTTCGTTGTTTGCCTTCATGGTCTGATCCAGGTAGTATTCAACAAGAGAAACCTTTTATTGTCAGACAGGTCAGCGGTTGCAATTCTACTCTTGTAGTACTGACTACAGGAATTGGTGTGAAAGAAATCCAAGACAGGTAACTTGTCATTAAAAAGAGGGTGAAAAGTTCTCGACTACATGCTAGAGGAGTATTTCAGTATCTCTCATATATGGAAATTTTCCTTGAAATTACTAAATATTTATGAGGAAAGAAGAAAAGAGATTACAAAGCATATAAAGTAAAATCCCATCCTGGATTCTAATTCCACACTGTCAGGATTGTGCGGGTACTTTTTCCAAGTATCTAGACAAGCAATCCTACAAACAAAGGTGAGACTACCAGAATCGTACCCTCCAGAACGCTTTAACCACTGGGATACAGGCAGGTTCTCTTTCCCAAGTGTTTTTCTGACTGTATGATCTTGCATTTCATTCTAGAGATGGGCTTGGCCAAAGGGTTTGCTCCTCTACTACATGAAATCTGTACCCCAGTGATTAGGATGCTCTCCCCGCACATGAAAAAAAGCAAATGTGAATGTCCATAAGGAATGCATTAAACTCGTGTCTCCCTTTCCAGGGCAGATGCTGTAAAAGAGAAATTACCAGAACTATTACCCCAACTGTTTTGTAGAAGAAAAGAACAAGTACAGTTTCCATGCTAAAGAAATAATTGTGCAAGGCAGGGTTCTATGGCCTAGGTTTGTGTTCCATATACACTCCCAATTTTTGGCTACATGTAACTTCCCACAACAAAGAAAGAAAGATTTCTGGTGTGCTGTCCTTTTTTCCTGCTACTTTGGGCATATTCCCATTCAGCATTCTATTGCTAATCCCATTTCTAACTATTTCATATTTCACATGCAGTACATGCAGAATTATATACTTGAGTTTACAAAACATGACAGAAAACATTAAACATAATCACATTCAGTGTTGTCATACCAAAATGCCTTTCTTGAATCTGAACAAGGTTTGAGTTTGTGCATAAGGTTAGCAGAGAGACAAGAGATACTCCCTTTTGCTTAGTTTTTGCCTTCAGTGTTTATCTACTCTCCTCTACAGATGGCCTAGAATTTTTTACATTCCTGTTTATTTTGCTTGAGTGGTGTCTTTATGTTGCAACACCTAGGCTGTGTGTGAAACTGAGCCCCTCTGACTGGTTCCAAGACTACTCTTAGGATTATTTTTTTAAACTATTTTTGAGTGTTAAGTACTACCAGATGATGGGATGACTTTTATATGATAATCTCAATGACGTTGAGGATTGTGTCAAGAAGAAAACAGTGTTTACTGTGGGTCAAAAGGATCTGTGACATGCTAGAAAAACACAGAATAAAACATATGGATAGTCCTGTCACAAAACCAGTATTAACAGCACTGGGACCTGGAACCACCAATAAAGTTAATCTAGGTTATAATCCTTCAGGAGCACAATGAAATATATTTGCCCATGCTTATTTTGCATGATGCTTATAAAATCACACGCAAAATTTGGTTTTGTCTCCATAAAGTCGAAATAGACTATTTGCACTGCAAACAACTGTTGCTAAATAATGAAAACTGTACCAAAAAAAAAAGGAAAAAAAAAAAAAGAAAAAAAGAGTAACGGTTGCATATACCTGATACTGCAGATGGGGACATCTTTGGCAGCAGCCTATTTGTTTGAGGCAAGAACGGGTTATTCAACCTTTCAAAAGAAGGAAAGTTAAACGTTTAAGGCTGAGTTATGCATCTGGCCGTGCATACATGCTCCCCTACCTTTGTGTCCCAACACCGACGGCCGCTGCCCGCGGGCCAACAGCGGGGTCCGCGGCTGCGGCGCGGCCCGGCCCGGCGCCCCATCCCCGGAGGAAGCAACGGGCTAGAGCGGGCACAATGACTGACAGACCCGAACCCGCCGACTGCAGGTGGATCGCGGGACGACACGGCGAGCAGGTGGCCACGTACCCGAACGTATTCGGCTCCTCCACGATCTTCATCTTCCCCGCCGAGGCGAAGAGACCTGCTAGGAGAGAGCAGTTGGGTGCGGCGGATGGACCAAGCCGCCGGTGCGCCCGCTCGCGCCGCGGCCCCCACACCCACCCAGCGCCGCGCTCAGCGCCGCCAGCAACAGCCGGCCGCCATGGCGTGTTCCGCGGGAAGCGGAAGTGCGCAAGGCCGCGGGGCGGTGTCTCCGCCGAGCGCGGCCATGGAGCGCGGCCAGCGCGGCGGTCGGCGCCGCGGTCGGCGCGGGACTCGCAGTCTCGAGACGTTCGCGGCGGAAGCGGAGGCCGCGCTGAGAGGTGCGTGAGTCGCCGCGGGACGCGGGCAAGCGCAGCGCGTCCTGCCGGACTGTGCTGTGTCGCCGCTGGGCGCTGATGTGCACCCGCTGTTTTCAGTTTGCCTGGAAGGTGAGACGGCCGCTGATGGGGGCGCTCAGGAGGCCAAGTTCCCCTGCCCGCTTGCCATGTGGGAGCTCGGACACTGCGATCCCAAGAAATGCACCGGGAGAAAACTAGCCCGGAAAGGGTTGTTGCGAACCTTGCGCCTCCGTCAGAGATTCCCGGGCGTCGTCCTGAGTCCACTGGCTACGGAGTATGTCTCTCCTGCTGACAGGTGGGGTCCCGGTGCCTGTTGGCAAAACCCGGGCGGCGAGGGAAGGGAGGGAGCCGCCGACTATGAGGGAGAGCGCTTGGTTCAAATACCGTCCTGATGCTGTATTAGGGAGAGCATTTTAACCACTGATTCATGGCCGAATGGCCGAAACTCATATGGAATAATTCTTATTGCATTACACTGATGCATGAACATGAGAAACAGAGCCGTTTTATCGAATCAGCTTAACATTTTTACACAGCTGGTATCAGATGAGAAAAGCATCTGTAGATCCCAATGAAAAACCAAGGTACACGTGGTGTAGGTTAATTTCTTCAGAGCATGGCGCTGTAGCTACTGTGTCTTTTATCATGCCATATTTAAGTTTTTCGGTTAGACAACACAATGTGTTAATCAGAAAACTTTTTGCAGAAAATGAGAATTTTCTTCAAATGTGCCTGCAGAATTTTTATAAATATATATTTACTCGGAGAAAAGATTTGTCTCTAAAAGCAGAGAGAACCTAGCAGAGAGCCTAAATCAGAACTTTGGTGTAGTTTTAAGGTGTGAACATGGTTATTAACCGCACTTCCCTGTCACATTTTTAAACCTAGAATTATTCACATTTCATTTTGAAACATACAGATAAACCTTTTTTTGCCATTTGCATGTTTGGAGGAAAAGCTTGCTACTATTCTTTCACATTACATCTCTCTTGTAGGTTATTGTAAAGCATAAGGGTTTTGATTGACAAAAGTAGGGGTTGTATACAAGATTGTTGCCAGTATAAAGCGGCAATTGGAAGTCTCACTTCATCAGTATAATGGTGACAATTTTTCAAATATAGTGACATTTCTTTTTTTCAGGCATGTCATTGCTCAGAGTGGAATTGCAGTCATAGATTGCTCATGGGCCAAATTAGAAGAAACTCCCTTTAAGAAAATGAAGGGGAGTCATCTGCGGTTGCTGCCTTACTTGGTGGCTGCAAATCCTGTAAACTATGGTCGGCCGTGCAAACTGTCCTGCGTGGAAGCTTTTGCGGCAGCGTTTTGCATTGTTGGTAGGCTCAATTTGTCTGATGTGAATTATGTTGCTAGCAATTCCTACATTCTTAATAAATCAGAAGAAATGGTCTGCAACAAAATAAACTGTAATGCTGTCACATGGGTGATCACTTTCTTGACTTTGGGATCAGATTGTCTAACTTTCTTCCAAGTGCGTGTTATCAGTGGCACTGAGGTATCTGTGGAATTTTCATTCCAGCTACTGAACAGGACAAAAACTGATAATCCTCATTTTGTCTGGATGGTGTGTAACGTTAGAAAAACTGTTAAAAAAAAGAACATGAATCCTTAGGCACCTTTGCCTTAGTGAGAGGTAGCAGCTGGCTGTTAATAGGGCGAGGTCTGGGTAAGAGCAAAAGAAATGGCCCCCTCTTGTGATATATTCCAGACTCGTCACAGAACTTTGATAAGAGAAATGCTCTACATACTGCACACAAATCTTCTGAAAATACTGTATGTACAATTGGTCTTGTACTGAAGGGCTGAGGGATCTAGAGCTTGAATCATTCATTACCTGTACAAAATATTTTTATGTAACATTCACTAAAAGGCTGTGAACTATTCTTGGATTCAGTTTTAAGTCAAACTGAATTTTGAAAATGTTTGTAGTCTTTCAAAAAGTTTTAATCCTTGAATACTGAAAGAAACACTGGCAAACACCTTTCTATTGTATTGACATGTATGCATGTACTGAACGAGAAACACGTAAGCCGAGTGAAATGTCACACTAAACAAGAAAACGGATAATTTATTTTCTGTTTTAGGATTCCCAGATCTAGCCACCATTCTTCTAAGGAAATTTAAATGGGGTAAGGCATTTATTGACCTGAACAAAAATCTCCTGGAAAAATATGCAGCCTGTTATTGCCAGGATGATGTGCTACGCATTGAGAAGGACTTTCTAGCCTGTGTCCAAGAAAAAAAAGACGAAGTAGGTAAGAGAAAAACAAACACTACACATGCCCTTTTTCTAACTGGTTTCTTCAGAGTCTTTTCCTTAAATGTCATGAAAATATTAGCAAGGTGGAAGATAAGTGCTTTGCTGATATGTGGTGTTCTTATACTGTGCTAAGTGTGCCTCTTCGCCCATTTTTTTCAACTAAAATAGGTGAAAATGACTAAAACAATTTAATGCTTTGAGTAGTGTATTCACATCTGAACTGTGAAGCAGTTACCCTTACTCAACTAACCAAATTGGCAAAAACTTAGGAGCAAAAAGAAAATATGATGTTTTCTTGTTTTAGATACAGATGTTAAAAGCAGAGTATGAGTAAAAAGACAAGTAAATGAGAAGGAACTGAGAGAAATATAGGCATACAGTCAGACAGCAAGTTAGTTATGCATAAACCTAAGAAGGACCTTTAATAGACATATTTATACAGCCCTCAATAAAGATGTTTAAAATCAGAACTTAAAAGATAATTAAAATAGTTTATAAGTACAAGTAGTGTAATTCCCAAATTCTTCCAGTAATTTATTGGAATCCCAGTATTTCAGGCTGTATTCACAGTGAGCGCCTTGGTCTCATTGAAGACAGCACAAAGAAGGCAAATAATCAAGAACATATGAAAAAAGATTATCCTAATGAACATATTTTCCTTTCATGGTGATTAAGTCCTGTAAAATAGGCCAGGGGCTCATACTGTAAGATGGTCAGCAGCCTTTAGTTGCTCTAAACTGTGATCTCTTTGCCATGATGCTGAATTAAACCATCCTCTTGGTGGAAGCCTAACTAGTTAGATTAAACTGAAGATGGCTCTTAAGGGGCAATGCGGCTATGCCAGTTAAATCACACTTCCACCTACAGTCCTGTGTATTTTCTGGTTGAACTGCAGAACCAAAGCTATCATGCCTTGTTCGACTTTTCTGAGGCATCAGTTCTTCCCAGCTACTTCAGCCAAAGTAAGCCCAGCCCTACCCTTACTCAGCAAGAGCTAAACCTGGAGAGCTGTAATTCACTTCTCAGTGGACATCAGCTAACTAGATAGCCCTTTTAGAACTTAATCCATGTTTTCTTACCCAAAGCCTTAGAAACCTACTTTTGCCATCTGACTACCTCTAAAGAGCTGCTGAACCCCTTGCAGGGGATGAGGGAAAAGAGTGAAAAGCCTAGACTTGGCAGATAGGACTTGGGTTATTTTCTCAGCTTCCCTGGTTTCTCATCAAACAACTACTTAAATGTATGAGAGATGTGAACTAGACTTTCTGTGCGCCTTCCCCTCCCTGCCATTATATATGAAAATGAAGGCAGACCATTAACAAAACACTTTTCATTTTCTGCAATTTTTCCTTCTTTTTCCAGATCCATTTGATGTTGATTTAGAAAAAGAATTTTCTAATCCCAACAGGCCAGTCAGTTCCTCAGGGTAATGAAATTTAATTTACATACTAGTTTTACTTACTGTAAGTTATTTTGCTTTTATAATCTTGAAAAATGTTTCCAGTCTAGCACAAAGCAAGGAAAACTCTGAAGAGGACAACATGAGCAATCCAGATGATGCCACTGAAAGCACTGAAAGCACTGATGAGAGCAGTCCAGAAGAAATAAAAATCCCCAATAATCCCAAAGAGTTGTAACATCTTGCATGAAGAAATTTTCTTGTGAATACTTAAGTGCATCTTGTGCACCTGTAACTTGGTGCTTAGCAAACCTCGGTCTCTAGGCAGGTTCGTAGGTCTTTTTATGCACGAGGACCCCAGGTTATTTAATTTTTAGGTAAGTATAGAATGTTAAATTATTTTGAAAGGAGTTTGAAGCTTAGTTACAAGTTAAAAAAATAAACAACCCTGTATTCTAATCAACATGTCTGGAAAGTGGTTTATAGGGGATTATTTTTAACTAATAGTATAGTAGGTAAACTTTCTTAAGTTCTGGTCTATATTTCAGCAGGAAAACATGACTAAGCTATTGCCCTGTTCATGGTACCTACCACATAAGGAGTCTCTTGACTTTTTGCAGGCTTGAACCGGCCATATGTATTTCAACTGTTTCATCTATTTAGAATAAATTGAGCTAAGCTTGAAAGGAAGAAATGCTTCTTGGAATTGCTTTAATATCTCAGTATATCTTTTCAGGAACTTTAATTGCTCAAAGTGGCACTGTACCAAGTCAGAAATACACAGTCTGGCCCTTAAAGCTTTGTGGCTGACTCGCACTAGTATCTTAGGTTACTTTTCCCTATGCCTGTCAGTTTGTGTAGTGAAAATGAGCTGTTAGCAGTTCTATATATTTAAATGGAATACTCTGGAGTTTCAAGCACCCAACTGAAACCTAAACTTTAGCAATCCTTCAATAGAATTGGAGATACTAAGGACAATTCATAGACTCACCTTCACAAATCAAAGTTCTTCACATCACAGGACCATCTCCTCTTGTCCCTCTACTAGGGGGATTAAATACTAGTACTACTGGAGCTAGAGCTGGGAGTAACAGCAGCAGTTTGAGTGGTACAAATACTCAATTTCCCTTTTAAAAACAAGAAGCACAAGTAAATTACTTCTACAAGGGGACTCTTCCTTTGATTCAGTTTTTCAGTAACTTCCCCACCCATATGAAAACTTTCCCAAATGTGCTGTTTTAGCAATGATTTCTTAGGTAGTGACAAGAAAGCAATTCAGCCTAATTTTTAAAGGACTGAGAAAAATGTGACCATGTCAGCTATTCTAATTTGGGGGAATGGTTTTATATTATAAAGCTATAGTAATCAAATGCAGACAAACAAAACAGATCTGGGAACAGAGCTGTATAATTTAGATTAATCTAAGTGTTGAGCAGTAGCCATTTTTTAATAAAAGCACTTGAAGAAGCCAAGCTCAGATGAAACAAAGCTTTTCACTTTTTTTTTTTGTTTTTGCAGAATGATTTTGACTTAAAAAAAGCAGTGAAAGTTTAGCATGGGGCACATCAGCTTGACATACATGAAAATGACTTACATAATGTAACAGATTTTCTTTACAGAGAGAAAATATAATTGCATAGATCACGTCCTTTCCCTAGAAGCTATATGTGTTAACATGTGGAAAGGCACAAAACTATTTCTGATAAACAAGCACCATTAAAAATCCTCAGCACTCCTTGGACAACTTCTATTATTGTTCATGTCAGTCTAAAGCTCATGTTATTTTATATTAACATTGTCACACCAGTATGCTAATACCATTATGCACAGTAAGCAGTTGGTCTCTGCTTGAGGAACTGATCAGAATTGACTTGCTGCAGTTACCACAAGGCCCAAGGAAGGGCCACATACATGCTCTGGGTCAGGCACAGGCGAAACAAATGAAGGCAACATTTAAACAAAAGGCAAACACAGCATCACAGGCCTTAGAAATAGGACTTCTAAGAATAGAAAACTTCTAAGAATAGAAAAACGCACTGAATTGCGTTCAGAGCCATTTAAATTGCAGTCTTTTAATAATTTTAATGAAGATAAATGAAACAAAGCCCTTTATATAAACAGTTTATTTACTCTAAACAGCAACACAGACAGAATGCCATATAAACACAAAGAAAGTGATGCAGAATAAGGATGCTGGCTAACTTTGGATCTCAGAGGCTCTTAAGCAATAACAACCTAGTTTCTGAAAGATAGAAAAAACAAATTCAGGGAGGGAAGGGGGTGGAGGGCATGATTTTTTTTTCATACAGCCAGCTAGAGGCTAAATATAGTTCTAACATTTTAAAGCATGCCTGCATCAGATAGCAAAGTAACTAGAGATACTAGTGAATTTATAGAAGTATAAAAGTTTATAATTTTACAGCAGTTGAAATACTGACATCAATATTAAAATAAAAGCAAGTTTTACATAACAATCAAAAATACAAAAGACTGAAGGAAGAGACCCTGTATGAAAAAACTGGGGGCAATTCAGCAAATTTAGAACTGTATACAACTGGCGAATATGGAAAATGGCACACATACAACCCCCTCCCCTTATGTGGATATTAATTGTACATAGCAACATTAGATTTTGCAAAAGTTTTGTAAACAAGTTCTTGCCAAACCAATCCCTTCCTTTTAAAGATGCTGCATGACCAATGCTTATGATGGTGCAAACTTCTTGGCTTGTGCTCGAACCCTCTTTTCATATTCCACTCTGTTTTGGCTGAAAAGATAAAGGGTAATTATAGCTGGAGAAATCGGAGGCTGTATTACAGAGTTAGTTTCATATTGAAGAGAAACAGAAGTCATTGCTGAAGGCAAACCCTTTTGATAGCAACTCATGGAACACTACACTAAATTATAGGCTTTTCTGGACAAGTATGGTGCTGTTCAACTAGTTACTTCCCAAACATCACCTGCTGTCAAATGATTGCACTGACTCTGTACTGTACCAGTCTCTTAGAAAAGGTTTGCACTTGCTCTTCTCAAGACCAACTGTACCTCACGTGCAAACATTTTCTCGTTCATCTGAAGTTTTCTACTCCCCACTCACACTAAGACCTAAGGTCATTAACAACAAATTCCAGTATCCTAACAGTACAAAGGGAGAAGAGTAGTTTGCTAACGGCTGGTGGACTTCATATGGTTTTAAATTACCATCTTCACTGCTTTGAAGAGAGAATGGAAACACTCCTAAGAAACAAGAAAATTGTAACAGTGTGGTAATTTCAGCCCTTATCTCTACAGAGTCTGACTCACAGATTTAGGTTTATCCTAATCTTCAGTTGGGGGAAAAAAGCTCAACATAGCTATGCGTAGCATACTTGGTACAGATTGATTAAACAAGTAAGTATTACTTGAGGGAACTATGTCCAGTCACTAAACCTCAGACTCAGGATGTTCTTCATTTTCTGTTCTTGTGCCAAGAAAGAATAGTAATAGCATAGTAAAGTATCCATTTACATTCAGTTGTTCATTTTCAGTATTAGCTGTCAGAAGTGTGAGTTGAGCTAAACAAAAATTTGTAACCATTACTCTTCTGCCAGAGATAGAGTGACTAGATTTTGCAGACAGCTTTGCAGTAAATTTAATGTACTTTCAACTATGAAGGCTTGCTGCAGTGAAAGAAAAAAAAAAGGCAGCAAGTTATATCCTCAGAACGTGACAGATTGCAGGGGGGACAAAGAAATGAAACCTATTTTGGTCCCATGCAATGAACAATTGCTAGCAAAGAGACTGAAGATACTCTCTTCTCATGAACAGATTTACAAACTTTATTCTACATTTTTTCCCTAAGTTATATTGCATTGTCACACAAGAACATCGCCTAGCTGTTAAGTCTCGCACCCACAGAATCCACACAGGAGAATGCCTTCCATAGCAGACCCTGAATGCCTACAGCAAAGAGGAGGAAGTAGGTTAGCACATTAGGAGTGCTAAAGTTACCAAACACAGTACCGGAGAGTAAGTATTCTTATTTTGAATACAATGTTTATTCTTGAAAGTTTAACAACTTGACTAAAAGACATATATGTGAACAATGGTGCATCTCCTGCAGTATTTACCAACTATTGCCAACATTACAGATGTGTGCACAATCCCGCTCTGTTTAACTTCTACCAGATACTCACTAAGTAGCAAGAGAGACATACACTCAGACTGCGGAATAATAGTAAACCATCTGAAATACTCTGCATGTCCAAGAGACATGAAGAGGATAAATGGGAGACTATACATACTTGAAGTAACAAAAATCATGTAATATTTTAAGCTCAATAGGTATTTATTCCGCCTGGATGCACTTTAAACAAGAACAAGACTAGCCAAGATTGCTTTTGTACGTACATGCATGTAGGAAGTGATTAAAAAAACCAAAACACAGACACATGTATAGGAGTATATTATTGAGGCCTTCCTCATCATTCCTGGCTCCTACGACTGTGGCCACTTAACTGTCTTCCGTAGGTACTCAACTCCATCAAGCCTTCAATAAGTACTTTAAAAAATAACACTGAGTGAAGCCATAAATTAAATGCAAGCCACACTACCCATTCCTATGTTTCCTTTTCACTAGGACCCTATAAAAAAAGTATTTAACACAGCTTGCATGAGCAGTCACATAAAATGTTATTTTTCAAAATTGGCACTCTCCTGGAGGCCTCTTCTATCCCAAATTGTAATTCCACAATTCCATCTGGGTTATTATTTCAGTAGCTGCCGGTGCCAAAAGCATTTGTTTAAAATGTTTTGCTTCCATAAAGATTATACAACAGGTATCCATTTTTAATGGTGGGAAAACTTACAAGATTAAGCCTAAAAAAAAACCCAAAGAAAACAAACAAAACAAAACAAACAAACAAAACAAAAACCCAAAAAAAACAAAAAACAAAAAAACCCAAACAAACAAACAAACAAAAAAACAACACCCACCAAACCCAAAAAGTCTATTTAGGTCACAAATTATCCTCTTTCCTTATCAATGCAAACTTAATTCTGCTAAAGCTACAGGCATTCTGTACTTTTCAACCTATTCTTTTGGAAGATGTAGTTTTCCCAAAATCCCACGTTTCCTACAGTAACCACAGTTCTCCTTTATCCTTCAGGCACAAGTTCTTACAAGTACACATTACTGGGCAGAAGCAAGTTACTCCTGTACTGACGAAAGTGACTTGTCACCTAATTCAGTCTCCCCTTCTCCTGACACCATTACGCCTCATTGTTACTATTCAGCCTTTAAGGGAAAGGACTCTGTGTTGGGCTAGAACCAGGATGAAAATATGATATAAGGAGTATTCACACTTTATTGTGGTTGCTTTGCTATTAAAAGCCCCACTAGCCTAACAGCCATGACGTTACCATTTTGTTCAAGTTTAGCACAATCTAGGCATCTCCACAGAATACAGTCATGAAGATAAGAAAATTCCCTTGGTCATTTGTAAAAACATTTTCATGTTATACTACAAGTAACAGACAACTGTAGGCAATATGACAGCTTTCAAGCTGATATGCAAAGAAAGACACTTACCAGTAAATTGTGTAAGCCTCTGCTTGAGCTGGGTCTTGAATATTTGGTTCATTTAGAAGTTCTTGTATTCCTAACAAGATCTATGGAAAAAGGAACAGAAGTAACAGGCATATATTATGGATATTACTAACAGAGATTCAGTGAAAACCCCTTAGAAACCAATTTAGGAACACACAGTGAACATCTTGTATTTGCATCAGATAAGCAAGCAAAGCAAAAGTGTTAAAAATATGTCTAAGTACAACTAATGACCTGTTTAATTGTGATTGCTGGCCGCCAGTCCTTATCCTCCTCTAAGATGGAGAGACACACGGTGCCTGAAGGATACACGTTTGGGTGGAATAATGGTGGTTCAAATTTACCTGATAAAGAAGAGGAAATTACTTGCATACAGTGCTAAGAGGAAGATCAGAGAGTTGGGTTAGATCAGCAGGGGAAAACAAAACCCCAAAATCCCCAAACCAGCACTGGCAAAAGACCCCCAACCTCCAAATAAATCCCCACAGATTTCTGGAGTTATTAATAATAGTTTTCTTCTTGCCTCAGCCTAAAACAGAAACTCCATCACATCTGTGATCTGTGATATCAATCCAGGCACTCCAACATTGTCTTTTTGACTGGTAATCTTTTGGTTTAGGAATGGAAACTGACAAAGTTTAATTCATAGTAGCTTTGTGATAAAGACCTTTTAAAAACAATTCCATCTCTTCAGCTTCACGTACTACTATGTAAAGGAAAGACACTACCCTTCATTCATCTTTTCTCTCCTCACTTTAAAATACTGGAAGTTTCATACAAGGAAGACTTAAGTTCCTAGCATATTTTTCAGGTTTTTTTTTTTTTGTTGTTTTTTTTTTTTTTGTATAATCAAGATGCACCAAACAAGAGGAACCAAGCTTAAATTACAAGACTAACTGAAGGCTTTGGGCAGCTTTCCTTCCATCACTCCATCTATGTTCTGGCATTGCTTTTAATCTTTACAGGACTTAAATGCATCAGCCAGCATCTTAATTAAAGTAATGGACACTCCTTTTGCAATACATGAAATATCTACATATTAGTGCAGTTTTCTAATCCATCTGACATCACAAATACTCACAAGACATAACAGTCTTGCTGCCCTATGAAGTTCAGTGGTACTTCAGAAGCTGCACTGGTAGGGAGTCTTATCAGTCACATATACATCTTATTTTAAGGCATGACAATTCCTTTAACACTGTCAAGATGTGAAAACTAGTACTTTTCAAGAAAATAATATTAAATGTTTTCAGTTAAAAGAAATGTTTCCCCCTGTGTTTCGTGTATTTAGGTGGTATCAAACAAAAGGAGTAGCCTGGAGCTGATAGAGCTGAAATATGCTAACATGATGAGAGATGAATCGCTATCAAAAAAGCGATTTGTAATCATTGTCATTGATTTGAGATGGTAACCAATTCAAGAACCAAGAAACAGTGCAAGGCAATAGATGTTTTCAGGTTTCCATAATAGGTAAGTTTGAGATGGTGAAAGGAAAATTCAGTTCAAAAACTTAATAAGGAAACTAGGTATCTGAAGATCTGTTATACATAGTAGCAGAAAAATAACATTCATATTTTAGAGTAAGTTGATTAAAAGGTTCAAGTTATAGAACTCTTTTTTCCAAGGTCCTGTCTTCTGACTTCTTAGCTTAGAATACCAAGTTAACAGTAAGAACATTGAGATTTAGTCTACGCATGCCTACGTATTAGTTTCCAAGGAGTGCTGATGATGTAGTGAGCATTTCAAGCAATGCTTTTGTCAAACTTTGAGGGAACCTATGCACCAATCTCCCTCCCCTCCCAATTTTGATGTATCGAGCACCTAACTGATTTAATCACAACTTTCTGAATACAAAGTGGGTGGGGAAAAAAGACAAAGCAATGCGTCTTTAAAAAAGACCAAAACAAAATCAAACAAAACTGTAAGAAAGTAATAATCATTTGTAAGAACTTCATGGATTATTCCAACACTGTTCTAATAAACTTGTGGTTTTCAGTAAATTTACTTACATTTTGGGGGTGAAGAAGGGTAGTCATCCTTGAAAAGCATCCGTAGTTTAAATAAGCCTCCTTCCCATGGTGTCTATAAAAAGTTAATGTAGAGTTTCGGTTACAGCAAGGAAAAGTCAAAATTGGAAAAAAGCTTACCAAGAATACAGTTTCTCAGGGAAAGCACAAGACATTCTTCTGCTACACAGCAGAAAATAGTTGTTCTGCACACTGTCTAGACCACAGTAAGCTATCCTACCTATGTAAGAAGCTGAACTGGAAAGGAAGGGGTTTCTTTCTTTATTACAGCTAGTAAGTCAAGAAGCCAAGTCATCAACACAGTCAGGATCATCACCAGTAATTCCATACAGAAGTAAAAATTTCACACTACATAAGAACAGAATAGTTCTGAAGTTTTACATGATACACATACAATGAAGAAGGAGTTGCTGTACCCCCCACTTAAGTTTGAGAAGACAGGATATGGATACGCCTCTTAAGCATGTGAATATAAATGGCTTCTCTTGTGCCTTATGGAGAGTGTGATTAATAAAACCACAAATGAGCTAAAATGTGGACAGGACTATAGTACTACTACAGCTAATGAGATTCACTGTCTGCGTTTGGTAGAATGTGGTCTCACAGACTCCATCTTTCTGTATAACAAGAAATTTTAAGAGGCTCTTTATCCCTATCCAAAACTGGGAAGAGTACTCACAGAAGCAGTTCCCACAACATAGAGCAAACCAAGTAAGACAGCACTACTCAAAAGGGGTCATATAAACAAGAAAAAAAAAAACACATCTAGCAACGGAGAAAAAGACTGTCTCAAATATACAAAACATGTAAACAAAGAAAAAAGCCCATCTTCTGACAAACTGAGTTCTGCTAAGAAGTGTAGAAATATGAAAAAGATTCTTATAGCTGTAAAATTAACTTTTCTGCTACTTCTCGGTAACTTGCCCTTGCTATGGAAACACTGAAATTAAAGCAAATGTTGGGTTGATTCTTTAAAACAACTGGAGTACAGATGGTCTCACATCTTAAGAGCAAAACTGGTCAAATCTTACCCTCACAGACAGGTATGTTTGAAGACCACGGTAGAAGGAAATTTTAAATTATTTCCTATCTGAATTATGTGATTTTTAGCTGAATGAAAACCAAAACAAACACCCAAAAAAACCAAGAGAAAATCACTCTGTTGTCATTGATATTCATTATGCAAAGTCTCAAGCTAGAAAAGGAAGAAAAACATGCTACGAAATAATAAAATAACACATTTCCAGAAGCGAACGAGTTTGATTATATTTGCTATAGTGTATTTAAAGAAGTCATTCTAAATTGCTGTAGTCGGTTGTCAACAACTAGAAATCTATTCTCCATACCTTCTCAGAGGAGTTCCTTTTCAGAAAATGTTAGCTTTTTGATAGAATAAACAACCTATTTTGTTTGCTTTCAGTCACAGAGGAAGACATATAGCTTTTAATAATTTACACAGAAGAATTAAAACAGTTGGCAAAATTTTTATGTTTCTGATAGAGCAACATACCTTGTGGGTGAAAGACAGCAGACACATAGAAGCCTTACTAAGGCTAACAGTATGACAGCAGTATCATCAAGAACATATTGCATTATGGGACTAGTTGCAGATGTTTTTAAGTCAAATTTTAGGTAGTTAACAAGTGATTTGCTGTCAAATGAGTCAATGGAGTATCCAACCCAGGAGTAACATCCCTTCAATATTTCATCTGGCTGACAAGAAAGCGTTTTGGTGGTTTCAACTACTCATCTAAGGGGAAGCAGCTGCAGTATAGGATACCTCCAAACACAAAGGCAATAGAGAGCAACTGCTTGGTCTGGTAGTAAGTCATGCTGCTTCTTGTTAAATATAATTTCTTTACTTAGCAGGAATCACATCAGCATAACCGATCTTGTCCAGGTGTGACACATTTTCTAGTACACATGAAGCTGACTTTAAGGCCTTGTTTGCTCCATTTTGTGGTTTACAAAACTTCAAAGCAATACCATGAAGGTTTTGTATAGCATAAAATTTTTACCTAAGTATTTAAAGGTGACATCTTGATAATGTACATAAACTGTTAGGGGGATAATCTTGTTTTGGCAGAACACAAGAGGATGAGTTTTTCCTTACATTGTGTCAGATTATTTGTGACTAATGCTGTGCACAGACAACTACCAAAACTAAGTTGTAACTGTAACAGCAATGCTATGTTCAGCATTCAACTAAGGCAGCATCACAGACCCTGCAGGTTTTGCCTACACACAGCGTCTTCTCAGAATCTAAGAAACAAGATCATAAGGGTATTTAAGCAAATTGGCAAAAGGCAGTAGAAAAGGCAAGGCAAAGGAGTCCCACACCGAAGATCAGAAAGAAAGAATTAAAACCCCCAAGTAATTAATAGAATTTCAGAAGAAGCAAGAAGAAGCAGAAGACAACCTCCTGTTTGTTCAGTACAAGACTCTTAAGCACTCCCCTGAAAACTTGTATTCTTAAGATGCTAAGTGCAAACAGTTGAACAAGCTTATGGTGTACTTTGTCCAATATTCCTAGTCCACAGCACTTTTAATTCTGAAGTAGCAGCAGGATACAAACTTTTTTATTCAACTACATGTAAGTTAAATTCTCAATTGTCAGTGTAATGCATGTTTACTTTTCACCACAAATGAGAAGTCAGGAGAACAGTAAGTCTTACCCCTTTCTTTCCTGGAATAGCACACTCCCAGTTCATTAGATTCATTGTGCCATCTGGATTTTTTGTAGGTACTGCTACAAATCCCTGAGTTAAGGCAAAAAGACATAGGAGGATGATTTTACAAGATGTACTTAAAATACTTCGTTATATATTTTATCATTACACCAAGTTGCTTTCTTTTGCATTACATAGTTTTGAACAGCTTTTTTTAAAATTTAAAAATATTAATTTTAATTAAAAAAAAAAAATCCTATCAGGGTAATGAAAAGATCATCACCGGAACATTGAAACAACTGCAGAGCTGTTTCAGAACATTGAAACAACTGCAGAGTCAAAAATGTGGTGGTTTTCATACTTACAAATGGATGATCTTTTCTCCAGGCTTTTCTCTCCTGTGCAAGTCTGCTAAGAGCTATGCCAGACATATTCAGATTCCCTCTAAAACAAAAGTAATTGCTGTTAGTATATACTTTAACTTATAGCGTAAACAATGCATTATGAGTTTATAAGCCCTGCTCACTCAAGAATTATTTTGACCTCTCATTTTCACTTCACTAACCTAGACTCATGTTTCTGCACAGCCTACAGAACTTTTCATCAGGAATAACATCAAGTTTCCCCATGCCATCAAGCTCTTAGTTACTGGACTTGACGTACAAAATTCCATCCTTACCCGACCGCTTTTTATTTGAACCCCATCTTAGAAGCAACTTTGACAGTAGCTTGACAACAGAAACACTGTTAGTAATGGGAAAAGTGCTCAGACTTCCTGTTTGTGCAACTGACAGACTCTGTTTTCTCCTTCCTACACCCCATCAGGTATGGCAAATTCCTTCTGTAGGTAAACACCTGCATTACTCCTGTTTCTGGCAAATGGGAATAAGAAATATTACTTTCTGGGTAAATTCCCACTGAAAGCCAGTATTCCACACAAAAGCAACACGGGCATAGAATTTAACAAAGTCACCTTAGTTTTGCAGTGATGACACTACAAAACTTGCAGACAACAGCAGGAACAGGCAGCAACACAGAATTCAGCTAAGGAAGAGCCAGCAGCTCATTCCACAAGACAGATTTTCAATTCCAGTATAAACTGAAGAATATTTCTGCACCTTCACTGCCTCAGCAACAGCCAAGCATGGTGACCACGACTACAGAAAAAATCTGCGGAGTACAGGTCATTCATTACTGCATGACAGAGAACAACAGTTCTAGACAGGATGACTGCATGAGTGGTGCTTTCAAATTCCAGGGTGGATTCTCCATTCACCCAGAACAGCAGCCAAAGTGAAAGTTTCTTTTTCATTGTCAAACTGTATCTAAACTCAGGGTTTCACTAGCCACATGGTCAAATTCCAATGAAGGTTTTAATTCCCCTCATAACTGCACTTCTACACATTTTAAATAAGAGCTGATAATTGGCAGTGGGAGAAGTCAGGTCAATCTGTTTTCAACTCCACACATACCTAAAAAGCCTTTTTGACAGCAGAATAGTAGAACGCTTCCACTTAACAAGCTCACAGAATGAATGAAAGCAATGTTACCACTCTATTAAAACAAACTCTTATACACTGGTTAAGAATTATGCAAAATTTTGCCACCTCTCAATATGTTGATTACTTTTAAAAAGTACTGCAGTCTACTACTTTTACAAACATATGATTTGTAGATCTTTAAAACCACCAGATTAAGCAATTTATGCAGTTCCTAGGACAACATGCATTTTAAATCCGTTCTTCAACCATTTAAGCCAGTTTTGCCTGGCCATATTCCCTAATTCACCTTCAAAGCAGCAACTAAAGTCAGATAAAGCTTCTTAAAGGGACAATTCACACTCAGTGAACATGCACACACATAAAATATTCCTATATTCAATCCAATTTTCCTCTAGTATTCCCAACACATACACCTATAACTAAATTATTGCAGAAGAGTGCAGGACTTAGTGAATGTGTACCCGACTTCAAATTTTAGTCTGTTCACAAGCAGGAGATGCAGAGCCATTGAAAAAAAAAAACCAAAAACAGTGGAAGCAAAAAAAAAAATACTCCACCAGAAAAATCAAAGACAACAAAAAACCTCTCCCTTAACCAAATCATACAGGGAGCAAGTTTTAACATGTTGTGAGCCCTTGCAAGAGATGTAAATTAACTGAGTATACAGCAGGATTTTCAGCTGTGCTTTTGACACCTGGTAGTCCATTGTACTAATATGAACCTTCCCATCACATGTTGAAAAAAACATATGTGCTTATAAACCATCCAAATATTCTTGCACAGTTGAACTCAGTTACCTTTTCTGCCAAAAGATACATTACAGGATGCTTTCCAATACATTTATTCCATTTCCTGTGGCTAACAGCCAATTCATTACAACATGCACCTCAAGGGAAATGCCAGTTTCTCATTGGGTAAATAAACAGTGTATCTTCTGCAGAACATCACTAATCCAGTAACTTTTCAAGTAATGGGAAAAATCCTCAGTTTTCAGGCCATGCATCCTACTTGCTTTTCTTACACACTACACTGTGCCCTACTACAATAAAGATTTTTCTAATGCTCTGCAAATAGCTTTCCAAATCCTGAGGCACTTGACTTAGTTAAGCACTGAAAAATTTCAGCATATATGAGAAGACCGGCTTCATGTACATGGTTTCCACAGAATTCAATTACATTGATGAGAACAGACAAGCATTTAAAACCTCATCAGTCTACTAGAAAATAAAGATTAGACAAAGAAGACTGAAAGCCCATCTCAAAAACTAAGATGCCATTAGTTAAGCGTCCCCTCAAAAGCAATCTCCTAAGTGTCAATATATACTCTCTGTATCCCAATCTATTAATGTACTACATTACCAGAAAGGTTTCTGCACCAGAGAAGGTCTATTCAATCCTATTGCGCACGTTCCACAAAGGTCGAAGAGACCAGTCTTCACGTTTTGAGCTTAATCCCCCAAACTTACCCCTGCCATTAAGAGGTAGTAACGTCCCTTTTACTGCCATCAACTCAGAAAGTTAACAGAAACTTCCAAATTTATTCAGTAGCTTGCCTTTGTTGCTGTTATTGCCTACTTTAGAAAAAGGACAAAATAAAACCAACACGCTCATCACATATGCAAATTTTTGTGTCCCATTACAGAATATCTTACCCATTTACACCCTCCGATGGGTGTAAACTTTAACACACAAAATGCAAAGAATTGTTCCCGTGCCACAGGCAACTCTCTAATTACTTCAACAAAATGCTTTTTGAGGTTCAAGAACTTTCAGTACGACTTATTGATTCCAAGCAGCAAGAAAAACAAAACAACCAAAACGTTAAGATTGCTAGCCTCACATTTTTACTTCGCAGATTAAATGCTGACATAGGAAGAAATTATTATCGAAGTAGTTTGCCCCGAACTATACAAACTTTATTTTTCAGAAGGGTGGAGAAAGCCACGGTCTGAGCTTTAATCAAAGCACGCTAACTCTGGACTAGGATAGAAACTCTCCTCTGCTTGCGGCAAGAAAAAGACAGAAGAGGCCGAGCGGCGACCGAGTCGCACGTTAAACAACAGAAGATGCCGCGCGGCGATGGGCTCTGTGTTCGACGGCCAAGTAACCGGACAAGGCCGAGCACCGCCGGCCACCGCGGAGGGCCGCTGGTCCCGTCGGCCCCTTGCGGGGCCGGGGCAGCGCCCAAGGCCTGCACGGGGCTCTCCGGGCTCGCCCGTCGTTCCCGGGCAGATACCTGGCGGGGCGGGACTGGCTTGCGCAGGCCCAGCGGTTCCACGCCCTGCTCGGCGACCTCCGCCCGCCACCACCGAGACCTGCGGGGCGCTCAGAGCCTTAGGCGGGCAGCGCTGCGCCGGCCGGCCCAGCCACAAGGCAGGAGAGGCCGGGCCCGTACGCCCATGGCCGACCCGGTCCCGTCCCGTCCCGTCGTAGGCGAGGGGCACCAGCCTGGCCCAGCCCCGCTCCGCTCCCCAACCCCGGGGCCACCCCGACCCCACTCCCGGCCGGGCCTCACCGAAAGCCGCCGCCGCCGCGCGTGTCCCGGATCGAGGCCGCGCGAGTGACCCGGATGTTCCCGCTCCCGCTGCTTTGTCTCCACTCCGGAGTTTCCCTCCCTCTCGCCTCGGCGCGGAGCGCGAAAGCGCTATTCTGTCCCTCGGCCCGATCCGTCTGTGATCCTATCGTCACGCTTTACGCATCCTCGAGACCAGGACCCAGAGATGACCCTAACAATGCCTGAGTATGAAGCACCGGAAAAAATCCACGCGCGGCTTTCCCAAAGCCGATCACTTCCTCGTGCCTCTCGTTCCTACCAGCTCCGGCGGAAAGCTGAATCAGTTTTTACCTCTGGCGCTGTGGGAGACGCCTGCGACTTGTGAACGCCTGGTCCGTCGGAGGGCGCGCGCAGGTCTGGCGGGCCGCGCTCGAGCCGGGCCGAACCCCGCCCCCTGTGCCCGGCTGAGCCTGATTGGAGGAGGGGCAGCGGTTCTGAGGGGCTTCCGCGGCTGCGAGGCGGGCGGAAGGGCCTATCAGAGAGCTGGCAGGCGACACGGAAGGCGGTCTTCAGTTTGCCGCCGGCCTGCGCTAGTTTCACTGACCTTTACGGGATTTATGGCCTGGTTTTTGTTTCCCACTGCTGTGTTTGTTAGGTTGGTTTGGCTTGGCATGGCTTGGTTTCCTTTCCTTGGCGGGGAGGAGGGGTGTTGTTTGGGTTTCTAAGAACGAATTTTTAGTGGCAAGTAGATTATAAACCAAATTCTATTCTCATCTTGAACTTCTCTTAATGAAACAGAAGAATATTTTAATCCTGAAACCTCTGCCTAGCTATGCCTTGCGCTAGTCTGTGTCCATGTTACTTGAACGATGTTCTATGTAGTATTAAAGTTCAAAATGGTTTCTTCAGAACTCTAGAATTGACTATTTCAATAAATAATCACCTAGATTCAAATCAGCCCTAATCAAAATAATATGCTAAACTTACTCTACCTAAGAAACCTTTCACCAGTAGGAACTGCCCAACGTATACCAGGATAAACACATTCTCCCCTGTGTAACTCCACACAATTCCAGTGGCATAACGAAAAGCAGTGGAAGCTGTTACCACTTGGCTTACAGGATCTCTCTCATGAAATTGTACACATTACAGTCTCTGTCACATACAAATGGACTATTTGTATGTCCTACATTACTATCAGGCAAGACTTCAGCACAGTGAAAGATGAACAGCGCTCTAAAAGGTGAATTTGCAGGATCATTTTCATCTTTCTGAAGTGAAACTTCCCACTGAAAGGAAAACTAGTGCCAAATGAACCCTAAATGTTATAAATCCAAACAGGTTTCTAATGACTTAGTTCTTTATGTCCCCTTTATAACCTGGTTTCTAGTTCAGGGTAGACACTTATCCCTTTTATGCTCTCACTCTTCCTAACTGGTGAAAACACTTAAAGCGACAGATATGTAGAGTAGGAATTTAGGTTGGAAGTCATGCTGGCTGACTCTAAAGTGCCAGTACTTTTACTAGGGCAGCCTGATGAAAATACAGATGCACACATTGATTACTTAATTACTGTAATTGCTGTACTTGATTACTACAATGTTTGTTCTTAGCACTTGTTTCAGTAAAACTCAAATGCAATTAAACGCAGCGAATTAGTTTAGTAAAGTAACAATTTTACTGATGTTGCTGGATATACAAGGAAAAACTAGAAGTGCTTTGCACTTAAAACTGATTAAACTGTTAAGATGAAATTCACCTCATGTAACTACAAGGCCTTTAAGAATTTAAAAATCATGGGTCTTAGCTTCTCAAATTCTTACTAGCAGTTTGGAAAACAAGAGCTGTCCAGTGGTCTTCTTAATACTAATACTCAATTATGAACTTTCCTGTGTCCTGTAGAGGACACAGCTGTCAAACTTCCTGGACAAATTCAACAACCTGTACTTTGTACTTAAAATAATTCACTTCCTTCAGCCATTTCTAGCCTTGAAAGTTATTATATGTTTGCCTTATTACAAAGCATCAATTTCCATTAGCTTAGTTTTTCAAACAAAGGAAGCACTTATATTAAAAAGTGAAGTAGAGGATTCTAGAATCTTTGATGTTAGGCAGGGTGGTTTTTGAGTTGTGCAAAAGAAAAGGTATGCAAAATGTAAAACTTTTTCATGTGATTATATATGCATTCAAGGGACAACTATTTCCTCCTATAATGATCAACAAGTCATAGCAACTGCAAAGGAACATAATTTCCCAACTGATAAATACCTGAATCAACCTACCTTTTTTGTGACAAAGGCGTTGGGGCAGCAGTAAAGGATACATCTCCTTTACAAAGGATTAAGTGTTAATGCTTTGAATCAATTTGACCAAATATGCAACTACATTTTACATCTGAAGTGCTAAACTAGGAATTATCACAGGATATGACACTATTAATATCCATTAGTGCATTTAGAAAAGACAGATGTAAGACATCACACTTTAAAAGGGAAAAACTAGGTTTATTCCATGCAGTTTACAATACACTAGTGTTATGAAAAGGAAGTTAAAAAAATAGCCACACACATTTCATTTGTTTGTTTTGAAAGTGATGGTTAACGGTAAACACCTTCAAATCATCTGGGAAGCCCTAGTAGATTTTTTCCAGGGAAATTT
Organism: Phylloscopus whistleri; assembly: GCA_017589585.1. NCBI lineage: Eukaryota > Metazoa > Chordata > Aves > Passeriformes > Phylloscopidae > Phylloscopus > Phylloscopus whistleri. Next base: position 815,857 of record JADMLD010000977.1, on the reverse strand, counting down.
CCCTGAATTCAGTTTCTTGTCTGTGTCTGTGCTATGAGTTTTGGTTAATGCATATGCATTAAAACCACATCAAAACTCAAATTTTGCTGCAGTAAGAACACTTCAGAGATAATGAATTGGCACAAAATAAAGTGTTATTGCTAATCCACTATCCAGGAAATAACATTGCAAGTATGGCCACCTGGGTATAAGCACAAACAGCTGATGCACAACTAATTTTGAGACCAATGATTTGGAGGAAAAGGTAAAAAAAGACATTTGTTGAATTGGGTAGGTGGTCCTAAAGAGTGCATAGGAAGTAGTTTTTTCATAGCTAGGCTGAGGTAAGGATAAGGACAGAAGCAGGTGGAAAAAGCTGCCATTTGATACTTCAGTTTGGTGATCTTGTTTCAGTTCCAGGTAGAAGTTGGCAATATTACTTTTAAGAGTGCCTTGGCAGTTGCTTCATTCTAGCAAGTACATATGAGCCAAGTTAATGTGAGTAAAGGTGTGCATAAGCTTTTGGAAAATCTTCAAAGGTAGCAAGAATCATGTGCTTAATAAATGCATTTACATTTACTCTTTACTCATTTCAGATGACGAGGCCTCAAAATCACAACAGGTCTTAGGTCAAAATTTAGGCTCAGCTTCCTAAGGCAAGGAAGAGCACCATCACAGAACCTCTTCCCCTTCCCCTAAAAGTAGCAAAATTACTTTTAAAAAAGTTTCTCTCATTATAGTAGTTATTAAGACACAACATCCTGAAGAGAACCCTCTGATGCATCCAGAAAGCTGTAATTGCAGCCATATCTATTCACTGAACTTCTGAGAAGTTTATGCCTTGGTAGATGTTGCTACAGTAAAGGTGAACCAAGTGGCAAAGAAATATTTTGTGACAATTTCCTGGGGCAGAATCTTCCTCAAAGCTTCTCAATTGCCAGTGCTGTTCGTAAAAGGGGTTAGATTTTAGCAAAGGCAATAATAAGGTGGAGAGTAAGTGTACTGCCTTCTCTAGTGTGCTCTTATCCAATGTGGATACTGAAAATCCAAGCCATGTCGGAACATTTACATCTGCAATTGGTTCAGCCATTTGTAAAAATTATTTTATAGTCCGTGAGTTAAAAGGAAAACAGACTAGTTGTTTTTTAAACATTGTATGTCTCTGGAACTTCCAATTAGCCCTGGAAAGCATTTTAGCCCTTAGCATTTCTGCTCTGAAAATGGAAAGAGTTCCTTCTGACAGTCATTTAGGCAAATTGGACAGTAAGATCTATTTAGCCCTTTAAAGCCTCTGTTCATTATGAAGCCTTTAAAGACAGCTCCTGATTTTTGTGAAATAAATGAAAACTTACATGACACTGAGTTCAGAGAGCCTTCCACATTTTTTTTAAACTGAATATTCATACTACTTAAAGAATCAATAATTCTACGCAAAAGCCCACATCAGATTCAAAATTGTCCTTAAAACTGGAGATAACTGTGGTCTAAACTACAATGCAGTAAAAGGCAGCATCCTCAGGCTTAAGTATTTCAAAACTGATGTGTTAGAAAAGACACTTCTCCAATGACCACTCAGGTTTTAACCCTACTGTCTTAAGATAAAAGACACTGTTAAAGGCATAACAAAATTTCATCTTTCAAGAGCCCCACAGTTCAAGGGCTGACTGAAAAAGTTAATTTGAAAAACTTGAAACTTCTGATGTGGTGAGAGAGAGAATAAAAATAGGAGAACGGCACTTTCTGATTTTATCACATCTCAAGTGAACAAAACCCCAGAATTCCAGCTTTCATTTGACTTTGATCTTTCTCAAAAAACCCAGGACAACTTCACTCTTCTCCCAGTACTTCCCATGGAATACATTCCAGTATAACTGGGTAATATAATCCAGATTCTATTTAATTCCACTGAACCAGATACTATTGCACTTTTGCACTCCAAGTTCATTTTTGTAATATTAATAAAATTTGTAACTAATGTGTGTTAATTTGCTGGTGGTAGATCTCTACAGCTTAAACAGAGACTGACAACTCTCAACAACCTCAACAGACATTCACAGAGAAGTGTTCTGTTATGAGAAGCACTTTTCTGATAACACTATCACCCTACTCAGCAGACTTGTTCCCTTGGATGCATGCCTGCAACCAAGTTATCTTTTCTTTAATCTGCCAGTTTTCATTTTTCTCCTGAAAAAAAGCCCAAAAAACCACATCTCTCAGAAAAAGAGGAGATTGATTCAATTTTGGAATGTGCAGGAAATAGTCCTGTTTCTAATGAATCACAACTGTGCATTCACATTGCTAAAAATGGAGCTACACAGCTACTGTCTAAAGAAAATCTGAAAGCAAAACATCAGATTGATTCACAGAGCTTCATTTTTAAGAAATATCTTCTCCTAATGCTACAATGCAAGATGAAAGGAACTCTTATCATTACAAGAAATCTGAGTTTGAAAAAAACACAGTACATTTTCCAACTTTTATGGGTATATGATTCTGACGATGGAAACTTTAGTAAAGAATCAAAAAAAGCTTCTAAATTCAATCAAGTCTTTGACATGCAATTAAATTACTGTGGGATAAAAACCCTGCAATTAACTGTAAACTATGAAAATCCCACAGCAAGTAGGACAAAATCCCAGGTAACATTTGGGCTGGGAGCTGCTGAGTCAGAGTATATGTTTGGACAATTATTATGGACCATGTGACATTCATGTCTTTGAGGCCTCAGAATTACTTGTTCATTGCAGACAAATTCTGATTCACTTGCCGCTTGAAGAAGTTGAAAGCGTCTTATATAAAAATGTAATCTCCAATAAAGGAAAATAGCCTCTGAGATAACTTAAGCTGTCTCCTAAATCAAAGCAAGAAATTGCAAGAAATTGCTATAGCAAATTTGAACTTCTGTTTTTAAACATGTTTTGCAAGAAGTTTGTCATGTAAGTGCCTTTAAGGAATTTAATCTCTCTCCCTTCCTGCTTTATTCCTTCCTCTATGATCTCTGCTCAGGATCTAAAATGCTAACCTGGAATACCGTTCTGATTTAAGAACAGAGGAGCTGTGTATGTCCAGAGTTAAGTCCAAGGAGTTTGCAATACAGCTTTGCAGCTCCAGCCTGATGGTGAACCCCTCAGCTCTGCACAGTCACAGGCAATTCTCAGGTAGGTACTTTCCAAACAGCAGAAAAGGAACAAAGGATTCCAATTTAAACGGTACAGGTATATTACTTCATCCTGCAAGATCTTAACAGATGAAGCAATGTTTGCAAAGCCTGGTGATGCAGATTTGACTCTGATGCAATTACCTTGTTACTATCACTAACTTTATTTGAAACTGCAACAGTCAAACAAAAAGAAACAAAACTTATTTAGGAATAAATTCTTAATGCCTTCAAAAAAGCTGAAGAGAGCATTCCCATCTATCTGAAAGCCTCACATGATCACAAAAATTAAAGCAATAATGACAATAGCAAGAACAGGAAAGTAGTTAGTTCAGGTGGCCTCAAAAACAACAGCGTATTCAAAGTAATTTACAAGGTACCTGCCTACTAAAGTTCTCTCTTTTCTTTCCTTCTTAAAATCTTTGTGAGGTATTGGAAACAAAGTGCAAAAAAATTATTAAACACTCATTTCCCTAAAATTAGCCATGGCAGGGATACAATGTTAACTAAACTGCAGGTAATCTCATCATAAAAGCAGGTTTTAAAACTGAAAATATTCCAGTGGAAAAAAAGCCCCATACTTAGAAAAAAACACTCCTTTACATATTCTTAGAATTTGTTCAGTTTGCTCCATTTGTTACTCATGCTTTGCTGATGTCATTCAGGACATATTTATTAAACAGTCTGTCCTTTTTGGGTTTAATAAGAGAGGCAACAGAAATGCTGATTCAGAAGGATCACTGTAAAACTGGTATTTTAGGCATTAAAATCCACTTAGATCAATGCTGAATTACTCTGTAGAGCACATCAAGAAAACAAATAACATGGCTGCCTGCAATTCCATGAGCTGGGGAGCTCAGAGAATTTGGTGGAGTCATACTGCTTAAAAACACAGTGACTACTGCAGCAGAGGAAATTTTTTAATATGCAGTTAACACAGACAATTGTTATGCTTATTTTCAGATACACAAGATAATCTGTCACTATTTAGGGGACATCTGTGTGCTCAATTTAAGCTGATAAAATATGGGTACCTAAAAAAGTATAAAAGTATAAACATTTCCCCCTACACAATTACAGTTTTAGTAAATTAAATTTATTTTTAACTTCTTAAAAAAAGACAAAAATTGTATGTGTTGTGGAGGGGCCAGCAGCTTCCTGTGCAGACCACATCCAAGTCTCAAAATGCATTACAAATTCTTTCAAGCATTAGGCACACGGACAAGACATTTAGCCCATTGCTTAATCTGTTTAGTAGAAATGTTTCTTACAAATTGTTTTGCCAAACTTTTATCAATGTGTAAGTTCTTTAAAAAAATTAAAAAAAAAAAGTAGACCCTGGGTGTTTGAAAATCAGGCTTTTGTGTAAAGTATTACCTACAGTATATGAATAAATTCTGAAATTTCTAAGAATGAAAACACTAATGTCTTTAGAATTTAAAACCATCTTGTAGCTTTTTGAAACTCCCTTCCACTAGTTCCATGAGTCAATGAAGCCAAGTTTTATACTGTCCATTTCATTAAGTGTTTTAAAGATGTGCTGAAGATTTACGTCTTGTGTATTAGCCTTCATCAAGGACAAACCAACAAAGCTGCACCACATTCTGTTCAAACACTGTTCTTAACTGCATAGCTGAAACTGTATAGAAAGAGAAAGGTTGATTACAGGTATCCTGAATATCCAAAATAATCAGGTTTTTCAACTGGATGAGTTTATGTGCACACTAAGGTTGATTTTATTCCGAGTCATAGAGACAGGGACCTAGGACTAGCCAGCTGTATTTCTGTAAAACCTTCAGCTCGAGAAAAATCTCTATCCTAATCCACTCAGTTCAATGCTTATAGGCATTTTATAAAAGCACAAACACGCATGAGTACAAACACCTCCAAAGAAACATAATGTTCAGTTGGTCGTTTTAAGTGAATTTTGATTTCACTTTCAAAAATGTGACCAGGACTGGAACATAACTTTTGCATGAGACTGCCTTAACAGAGGGAACATCGAGAATAACTCAGAGGAAGGCCATTTTCTCTGGGTTTAGTCTTCCCTTTGGGTATTAAAATAAGCTATACATCCAGTCAATATGTACACCCTTCAGAGAAATCTTTTCTCTGTTGTGTAATTTTACATGTGCTAGTTTCAATTGATCTCCTAGGCTGTTATTACATAATAGATTATGTCACAGAGCCATAAGGAATGTGCAGTATAATACAGTCAACTGGGGCTGACACCGAGTCTGAAACAACGTACACCCAAATACTTGCATTTCTGGGCTATAACATTTGTGTGTGTGTGTGTGTGTGTGTGTGTGCAAGTGTGTGTGTGTGTGTAGCACCAATTACATTGTCCTTTTAAGGTTTACAAGGATTAGTAAGAAAATGTCTCCAAACTGATCAACGTTGTGTCATCCAGCACCAAACATCAAGTGCTACATGTCTCCGAGGAAAATATGAGTGCATGGTCATTTCTTTTCAAATGACCAGTGTCAATCGGCCAACAAGAGAGTACAACCATGCACTACAACCAAAACTTAACACACACTCCCACACCATCTATTCCCATTACGTAATCTTGCAATGCTTCCAGAAGTTGTCACCAGCTTATAGGCAAATATGGTTGAACCCAGATCAACAGGAAATCGTCTAAATCAGATTTTTTCTTTTGCAGCCAAGCCTCTTCAGTGTGACAATTCACTGCATCTTCGAATAAAAGAAAAAAATTGTCACCGTTCAATACTGTCTTCACATCCTGGAACCTCGTTCTTGCAAAATCTGAAATAGACCAATAAAAATTCTATAAATGAAAATTAGCTCACTGTCATTCCTAAAGCATGGAGATCAAAGAGCAACATAATGACTATTTTTAATAACTGGTAAAGTGTCAGGGACCTGGTTCAAGGACATTCCTGGGGTCTGTGCTTTAAAGCTGAAAAAAGACAGATTGATATGTACAACGTCTCCTATCAAATACCATTAAAACAGGTGCAAAACACTGCTAGGAATTGAGTATTATTAATATAAATAATTAATACATTAATAAGACTTAAGAGTTGGCAATTGTAAAAAGTAAGCCATTGCACCTCAACCTAGTTCAGAAGATGCTGAGGTCCTATGTGGTAAATTAACCTGGGTGCTTTACTAGAAACAGAATTTAATCTTCGTTTCTCCTGTTCCAGTAAAATGTCCTTAGCTTTCTGAAGTTTCAGATGCGTATTGTGTTCCATAAATTAGTACTGAAAACATGAACTACCAAATAGAAATGTGCAGAAATGGCACACTGGGTACGATGATGCAAGAAGTTTTTAAAGCACAAGTACAACCTGGCAAGATTGAAATCATCAATACCCATTCTACTTCCAGTTTGACTATTTTTTTCTCCTTTTCTGTTTCAGATTTTTTTGGCTCCTCCAGAGAGGAAAGGATCCAAGTCTTAGGACTGACTGGTCAGGCAACAATATTTTAATGTTGCTGCTCTAAACTGAATCACAACCAGCAATAATGTAGTAAACTGCTGGGCTGCGTAGTACTCTAGAGCTGTGTCAGCAGGCTGTAGAACCAATCATGACAAAAGGCAAACACAGCATTAAGCAAAGCTTCAAATGTACTGAGCACAAGTACTTAAGAATGTTAATCTGTAAGCAGAAGTCTTTTGATACTTCATTTTCTTTTGCTTCTTGATAGTTTTCTTAGTATTGGGAAGGGATCTTTATTTCAAAAGCTGAAAGAAAGCAAAGGCACAATCCCTGGACAATGGCAGAGCTGCCCTCAAGATGGAATTTCCTTCTATTATGATCTTCGTGTAGCCTGATGTTACAACAAACACTCAGTAGCACATTCCAGCCCAGAGAATCTGCACACACGAACGCTTTAATCTCTGTGCTTGTAGGGTAAAGGCTGGCAATCGCTTCACACAACAGTTTCAAGTATGGTTTTAAGTTTTAAAAGTTGACGTATTTGGTTTCCTGTTAATATTGTTAAAATGGCTATTATGTCTTTCATAGTGACTGAAGTCAAGCAAGGCCTCACCTGCTTTGCCTAACTCCATGGGATTTTTTAAGGGCTGGAGTTCATAAAACACCCATTACCATTTGTGTAGCTCAGGGACAGTTCAGAGGCAGTGTGGTGTCAGATGAAAAAAATTAAAAATCCACTTTATCACTTGCTCACTCTACTCTCTCCTACACCTGGATCTAGCTTTGTGCATACAAAGTTCTTTTTCATTTCAAATTCAGCATTATTGTTTTGAAGTTGTGAAGCAAGATGTCAGTGCAACTACTTTGAAAAATTTCCAAAGTACAGAAAGACGTTTTCCACCAGCCATGTCATGCTTGAAGGTACATTTTAGAAGCAAACACCTCTTATTTCATGAAAATAGTTCATGAATGTTACACATGACTATGTGTACTAAGCAAAAAGCATTTAATATGAAACTGTAGGAAAGATGTAAGTGAATTCTGTGGGGAAAAAACGGGCTCTGTAAATTACTCAGCAACTGCTTGTATAATACATGCAGAAGAGACAAAATAAATTTACAGACCATAGTGCCACTAATACCAACTCATGGTACAGTGTCATTGGAGCTTCCAAATAATGACCTGGATGACGGTTTGAAGCCAAAATTCCCAGACTGAGTTTTACTGGAAGGTGGGGAAATACATCAGGAGCCGATATCATAAATGTTTCATACTTAAATTCCTTCCCCAAGTATTTGCTGTTGGTCAGAGTAGAGAACAAAGTGCTGGACTAGATGCCCTCAATAGAGGTAACAGTCTGACACAGCAAATGGAGTCAGTAAGTGAAACCATATCCAACAGAGACAAAAACATGTCTGAAACAAATACCTGTGCAACTAGAAAATAATACTGGATCTATTAATTTTGTTAATATTACTGATTTAATATGAAGTATTTGAGTTCATTCATTCTTAGAAGAGTACTTGCAAGATTAATAGACTTACAACTATTTTCTGTAGCATCAGGAATACATGCAACAAGATAAAGCTGAGCCAGATTTGGACGCTGAACTTTGCACACTTTACTGAGCTAGTATTCCCAACAACAAGCAGAAATTCCATTCCATCAGGCAATATTTTAACACACTTTCCTTGGCACTTCTTCTGTAACCTTTACCTCTACTGAAGAGGAAATCATAGAATCAAAGGAGTGGGCTGGGTTGGAAGGGATCTTAAAGATCATCTCATTCAAACCCCTGCCATGGGGAGGGACACCTTCCACTGTCCCAGGTTGCTCCAAGCCCTGTCCAGCCTGGCCTTGAACACTTCCAGGGATCCAGGGGCAGCCACAGCTTCTCTGGACAACCTGTACCAGGTGTTTCACCACCTTAATGATAAAGAATATTCTCTTATATCCAATCTAAAGCTAGCTTCTTTCAGTTTAAAGACCTCACCCCTTGTCCTGTCACCACGAGCCTTGGTAAAAAGTCTTTTTTCATCGTTCTCATAAGTATTCATTTCCAATACTTAAAAAGCCTTATTCTTAAAAATAAGGATTTTAAGTATTGGAAATGCACTAACATTGGCCCTGGGGCTCTCTTCTCCAGGCTTAACAATCCCAACTGTCTCAGCATGTCTTCACAGGAGAGGTGTTCCAGCCTGCAGGACATTTTCATATCTCTCCTCTGGACCCACTCTCACAGGTCTTTCTTGTACTGCAAATCCCAGAGCTGGATGCAGCATTCCAGGTGGGATTTCATGAGAATAAAGCTGAGGGGGAGAATCACTTCCCTCAACCTGCTGGCCATGCATCTTTTGTTGCAGTCCTGGATAACTGGCTCTCTAATCTGCAAGTATTGCTGGCTCAAATTCAGGTTTTCACCCACCAGTATCCCCAAGTCTTGTGCAATGCTGCAGTAAATCCATCTATCACCCAGTCTGTACCGATACTGGGGATTGTCCCAACTCTAGTACAGGTCTGCTGTATTGAGGATTTTCCTTACTTTCATATTTCTGTTCTACTTTCCGTATTCCAACAATATCCAAAGCTGGCTTAAAAATTCTAAACAATGGTGAATTAACTCTCATATTCTAGAGGCCTGAGTGTGATTGCTTCTTAGGGAAGCAGAACATGAAAACTATTTCTCTCCACTCAAAATAAAGCTGCTGCTGATAGAAAAGCGTTTTAAGGACTGTTTGCCTCTCAAGCAGTTTAAGAATACTACATTCAACTCCAGCAACGTGCCAGTTTACTTTGTTTCAATAAAGCTTCAGATTTGATCCATTCCTTTCAGACATTCCTGAAGACCTGGCAAAAGGCTTTACAGTAACCTAGCAGTAGCTTCTCTTAGCATCATTTCAGAAAATAATGTAGATTCGTTTTCAGCCACGTGCAGCGACTTCATAGAATCACAGCATATCCTGAGTTGGAAGGGACCCACAAGAATCATTTAAGTGATGATCCTGGCCTTGCACAAGGAAACCTCAAGAATCACACCGTGTGCCTGAAAGCATTGTCCAAACTTCAGAGATAAGTGTAAGGCTGCTTTATAGCTAAAAAGATCAGGTGTATAGGTGAGAAGCTGAAGTTTCATTTCATGCCATGGTAAGTATCTTCAATTTATACAGGCTCAAGTGACCACCCACACCATACCACTGAACACTCAATGGTATGTTATCTCCTAGAAACTAGAGAGTGGAATAAATATGAGTAGTACTTAAAGACACATTAGGAAAAATGCCCAAATTGTTTTTTCAGATGTAGCTTCTTTTGTGCTCTTCCACTTGTGACTTTTAATGTAACTTGACCTTCAATCAGATGTCAAACTACTTTGGAAAGGATCCCTCTTCAGAGTTGTTTCCTGTGATAAATACAACTGTAGCGCTAAGATCCCACATCTTTACTAAAAAAATCCTTTCTTTCAAAATTATCAATTAAGACCACCTTTGGACTACCTTGCACTCAATCAAGTTTGTTAAATTATTGCCAAATCAGACATTTACTGAAAAAGTATATGGTAAGTTTGTATCAGATGCCTCTACATGTAAAAAACCTATCTGACAGAAAAGCTGGTGCACATAAAATTAAAAAGAAATGAATGAATGAAAAGCAATTCTGGCCCTAGAATCTCCATGAAGAACTTTCCTTCTCAGCAAAGCTTTAAAGATACTACTCACAATGCAGTTTATAAAAGCAACACTAATTATTCTGTCAAAGAAGCAATATCCAGAACAGGAATTCTATCTTTGCCAACCATGCCACAACTATAATCACAAACACATACACACCACCAGGACTAGCCGAACGACAGCACTAGTGGGGTGGGAATTGGATGGGGCAGAAAAGCATCTGGTTAAAATCCTAGGGCAGCTAGTGCTCACCATGACATTTACACTTAATCTGAGTCATTCATATCGTAATCCGTTTCTTCATCCTCACTCTGTGTGTCATGCAGCATGCAGCACGTATAAAAGAAGGAAGGGAAAAGAAGAGATTGCAAGTGAGTCAGAGCTGCAACAAAGTACAATCCACTTACACCTGAACCATCTGGCAATGACACTTATTCACTTTTACCTGGGACCTCCACTCTTTGTATAAAAACGTATGACAGCTGACCATTTCAAGAAAGAATGTAACAGATTCCATGACAATTTCCTCTTCCAAATATCCTGAAGTCAGCAGATAGAAGCCAACAGTCAGGTCAATAAAGTTGTATGAAAGGTAAGACTGCTTGTGGGAATACAGGTTGTCTTTTGGTTGTGCCATGGCTACGAGTAAATGCCAGTGGAACCATTTAAGATGAATTTCCTTTGGTTAAGTGTAATAGAAGGTTACACAGAAGTCATCTACTAACTTATTATGCTGTTAACTAAAAAAAGAAAACACAAGAAAAAAATCCTAAGAAGGAATGAAGGTGAAGCTTGATTAGATGGTTATCAGAAGATACTTTCTCCTATTCGGAAAATCCAGGACTATTAACTAAAACTGAAGTGCTTGTCAATAAAAATTATATACTGGCAGGTTTTTCGTTTTTTTTCTCTAACTCAGTCTGCTGTAAAAGTAATAGGACTTTCTTGTAAGTCAGTCCCAGTACATGAACATATTATTCTGTATATAAAAGTGGATATCAGAATTTTAATCATATGATCTTCATGAAGACCAACTCAGACACTACTGAGACTAGAGGACAATGCTTGCTAAGAGAGAACTAAGGAGACAACATATCTCAAAGTTAAGATTCCTGAACACAGCTGTCAGAAACCCCTCAAGAAAATAATAAATTCTTTTTCCTTTATTTTCCCAGTCACAACATATACCTATATACAAAAATATGATCTTTTAGAAATATAATATATAAAAGAATTATTTTCAAGTATTGCCTATTAATTGCTACCAACAGTTTAATTCTTCCAGGATAAAAAGAGGGAATGTTATATTTCCAACCAAAATTAACAGTAATTTCTATTCATCACAGTGGTCAAATGATGCTCAGCTCTTTTCTCTGCAACAAAGACCAAGCAGCACACTAATGGAGACATCTAAGACAGCCTCTCTCAGCGCTACTCCATTTACACAGTCATAATGCAGTCTCAACTAGCATTTGGTTTTTGTCTTTAACACTTGCATTTGATCCATATTTTCTTTTACATAAAGGATGCAATGTAACTCTGGCAACTTCTGAAGTTACCTGGAAATGCACTACCATTCATTATGAAGATGTTTATTAGGCTCTAGAATTCTACATTTTATTTCAGGTAGGTATCTTAGCCCTAAATTATTACCATACACCTCTAACATATCAACTTCAAAGTCTTCCTCAAGCATCCTGGCAAAAGCAGACCTTAACTAGGGTTTTGAAAGAGTAAGACATGGCTTACCCAGTTTCACTGTTTATCCCTGACTATATTAATCCTTTACACCTCTTTGGAAGTTTCATCTCAACAGTGACAAACATAAATTACTCATTTCACTAGGAACCCAATATACAGCTTAGAGTATTTCTATAGTGCAAACTATAAAAATTATTCCATATGTGTAGCTGCATAAGTGTGTTACAAAGCATAAAAAATAATGAAGTTTTATCTATTTGAGGCCTCAAACAGTGCCAAGACTCAGATCCATTCTTAGCATTATTTCAAAATCAATTTCTTTGCAGGTGATCTTGAAAAAGCAAGCTTTGATGATTTACCAATTGTTTTCCACCTACATAAGGGAAACCAAAAGCTTTTAAGCCAACTAAGTGTACCCAGTTTGTCTGTAGTCATCTCTTGATACAAAGCAGCAATACAACGATAAAAGCTGTTCACTATTCATGACACTGAATACACTTACATTACAGAATTGCTCTGCCTTATGGCAAGTCAGCTGTGGTTTTACGTCTTCCTAAATACAGCTGAGTAAATTGCTAAGAAACTGTGCCCATTACATTCTTTTTGTAAAGTTGGTTACAGAAAGTAAACTTGATAGAACCCCGAAAATACTTAGTACCCTCATTTTATAACATATTGCACATGACTGTTTTACAGAGACAGTATCTTTCAAGTTCCATTCTTGACAGTAAGATTTCTTCAGCTGAAGTCAAGCAAGAAAAACAGTTTTTAACTGAACCAGTGTCCTTCAACAGTGTAAGAAACAAAACCTAGTTTCTCAGTTCTAAAGAGAGAGTATCTGCCAATACCTGAAAAAAACAGGCACTGAAGAGGTACAGAGTATTGTATTTAAATAATTCAGGCATACATAACAAATGTATGCTGACTGTACCATTTACAGTCTCTCATAAAATGGACAAGGAATCATTATTAGTCCTGAACAAGGGGAAAAAAGGACAGTTAAATAATGGTCCAGAACAGAGGTAGATATATCATGACTTGTGAAGCCCACACAATTCAACACCATTTCTTTAGTCCAATGTCTAGTAACTCACCTTTGCTTTTTCACTGGGTTCACTGGTTGTGCCATAAGGAGTGTTATGCAATTCCTTCGAGACAACACACAGAAATTCAGCCTGATCTTCATTGCCATAGTTATAGGAAGAACCAATACTGACCAGCTGAAAGATGAAAAAAAAAAAAAAAGTCAATTGTATTTCCACATAAAATAAATTTCATGAAGTCTCATGATTAGTACAAACACTCCTCACTCTTCAGACTGTAGGTTGTGCCTGAAGCATGGTTCTCCACTTCAATGCAAATATGTTTTGATACTGACAAATAGAATGACAATACACACTCTGATGATAAGATACACAGAGGGGGTTTTTTTAACAGTTACAGAATTAATAATTTACAGCTATAATTATCCTGTGAAAGAAAAGATTGTGGAGGCAGGCCAGTTGAGAAGTAGCCTGTTTCCTGTTTCTGTTATTTACTGGAAACCTTCCTATCCTCCAAAGTTAATTTTTGAAGTTTATATGTGGTATCTTAATGCGGCATGATTTAACATGTAAATAGCTGCATGCAGGAACCTCTTCAGCCTGAAGGGATATCCACCACTACTTATTGAATGATGGTATTTCTATTGAAACGTATTTTGAATGAACAAACGCAATATTTGCATCTGACTGGAAAACGACAAGACACAGTATGGTGGTACATCAAGCATACATACTGCTACAAGGAAGCTAATTAAGGAAGTGCTACAAGCAGAAGCCATGTATAATGAAATGTGACATATTTACATGTTTCTACAGTCTCTATATTGATAAATGACAATTTACTGAGAAAGAAGAATATACTCAACATCAGTACTACTTCTTATGCAGCATGTTTATCAAATGGCAGAAATTGTCTTACCTTACACACAATACACTTACCTAATGCTAGAAGCTTTAAATAGCCTGCCTTTCCAAGCCAGATTCAATTCAAATGTAGCTGGTTCATTTATTTTAAAGTTTTATTTCAAAAGCACAACAACATAATGTGTGATCTACAAGATAATGCCAGATCTACTGACACAGATCGAAGTCCTAAAAATAAAACTGTCGCAGAGATACACTGTGTCAATTTGTCATTACCCAAACTATATTTGATCTATCAACCAAATCTCCACACATATACAGTAAGACTGCCCTACTCCCCAATCTCTACTATGCCATTTACGTGCTCTGGAAATGGCCACATAGAAAAGACGTAACTTATTTTTTAGGGTAACAGCACTTAAAACACTGTAGATATCTCTGTAAAGACAAATAGTGTACTACTGTTAGTCTAGCACAACAACAAAGAGAATAAAAGATTTGTTAAAGCATAAAAGATGAAGTCAAGACGAAATCCCAATCCAAAGTTTGTACTTAAGGGATAAAATTATTCCTGCAACAAAAACTGAAGTTGACCAAGGTTAAAAGCAGCTTCCATGTAGCACTGTCAGAAGAAAACAAAGCCTCACTGTACTTTCTAAGGAGAGGACAGAGATGTTCAGATGTTCCTGCACTGCAGTAAGACAGCCAAGCAAGCACTTCCACAGACGGACAGAGCCAAGGTCTACAAAGAGCAGCAGGCAGTGTGTCTACATAATGAATCCACTTCATGCCAGGCCTAGGCACTGTCAAGAGTTTTTGGAGCCTGATATTACAGCATATAGGGCTCAGCCTTCCATAAGGAGTACTGGCCATCAAAATTCATCATTCTCAAATTATGTACTTTAACTACATTGAATGTGATCACCAGAAACCTTCCCTGCCTCCTCATCTTCTAACACTCACTCTAGTTCTGCAAAATATATACATAATCAGTAATGAACACAGGCTGATGAAAATGTGTTAATGACATTTTTCCAACCAAAACTGTGTAATGAAGTTACAATCACTCAGTTTTTTTAGAAGCACCTACCTATAAATACATCATTTAGCTTCAGATGTTAAATCAGCCAATCTTTCACAATGAATACTCTGCAGTCTGCACCATAAGGTATTTGTGTAATACAGAATTCACAGAACCCACAGAGTAACTAGCTTCCTGGTTGCACAAGATAAGACTGAGAAAGTCTACTGAAAAGCTGGAAAATCAACCCAAATTTACTTCATATATTGAGATGATTTGTTGATTATCTTCCCCATCAACAAAAATATCATGCACAAATTTTCAGAAAAAAATAGCAGTTAAAGTTGCCTTAAACCCAACAAAGTGGTATAAAGTTTACACTACACATTACATAGCAATGACAAACCATTTAGTACAAATACAGCAACTGCTTCAATTATTATGGTAAAAGGTAGGACATTAAACAACATTTTTAACCCACTCTAAGGCTGGAAAACTTTCAGAAAGTTTGCATACATATTTATATAAAGCCACTCAAAATTCACCTTCTCTGGAGAGAAGTTTGAAGAATAAAATTCAAGTATACAACTTAATTAGTGTACAGTTGACTCTTCTTGGAAAATGGCAACAACTCGTTATCAGGTAAGCTATGATAACTATCAGGAGGAAAAATACTTCTTTACTTATTGACACTCTAAAGAAACAAATGACCTCTCTGAAAGTAGATATCACAAAAGATGCAAACATCAGCCAAATCATCAATCCTGTTTCAACCAGGTTAACAGGCCTTCAGTTGATAGCTACTAACAAATACTGCATAATCCAACCATGTAAGTTAACCTTTTCCACATAAACCTTTTTAGGAGACATGGCAGATTGAATACTTTTAGCCAGCTGGACAGGACTATAGATATAGGTGACTGCAAAATATCTAATGACTTTTTGCGACTACTGATCAGTTGATAAAGTCACTTTTGCAGAATTAAACCCAAGTTGCTCAAAACTTCAACTCACAGAACTCTCATAAGCAGTTTCGTATGTGTGCAGGTAAAAATGTATAGCAATATGTAGCAACTGCATGCTAGAAATGTCATTGTAGCTTTCTGAAATGATCAACAACAACAAGGCTGATGGCAGAAATAGAAAAAACGGAAAATGACTGCAGATTAGAACTAAACTGTTCTGTCAGGAACTGAGATCAGAAATACGTTTTTGCAGTCCTATTCCAAAAGTCACTTCATTGTTCCCAGTATTGGTGACAACACTTTAAGAAGGATGCTGATAAACTGGAAGACCACCCCTGCCATGTCTGTCTGCCCCCACACTACCACCCCCATCCCATCTCCCAAAAGAAGCCACAACAAATCAGAGTTATCTGAGATACGAAAAACAGGTCAAAGGATTTCAGATTATACAAACTACTGTTTCTCAAACTTTCTGAAAGGACAATCTGTTTTTGTTTTGAAGCCATATTTGCTTCATGTGGCTTAAATTATTAAGAACTTAAGGAAAGATAAAAGAATATGTTGAAACTGTAAATTCCATAGATTTGTATGCTTTTATATATATACATATGTATGTACACATGCATATATCTATTTTTCTGCATTGGTTTATTCCTTCCATGACTTTAACATTCCTTACTAAAGCAGGGTGATCCTGTTTAAGCATCCCTGTGAGCCCCAACAGTGTCAGAACTGAGCACAGGAAAATGCCAACGCTACGTATCACAGGAAATTCATTAGATAAGGATCCATTAATGTTTGCATGCAATAAGGGTTGATGATACTAGTAGGCATCAGCTACAGCTAAAAAAAAACAGGAATGGAAAGCAGCATTACTTTTATTTTTATTAAATCAACAGAAATATAGTTATTGCTTGATGTGCCAATAGAGGTCATGATTTTCCTGAAAAGACAAAGAAATCACAAGAAGGAATTTCCTGTCTCATAATAAGGAACCTTATTTTTGAAGTGAACTAATCTCTTGCCTAACTGAACTGAGACACACCTCAAAACCAGACATTTTAGTAATATGTCTATACAGATTTGCTATATTGGTTTAATAATATTGATTCAAAATCTATATAGTATATTTGCCAGACAAATCAGCAATAGTATTGCTATCTCAGATAACCACTCCAGCCTGCACAAACAGCAGCCCCTCTTCTTCTTCGTCTTCTTCTTGTCTTCCTCTTGTCTTCGTCTTTGTCTTCTTTTTCTTCTTCTTCTCCTTCATCTTCTGCTGCTTACCACTGGAGTTACTCATATTAACTAACTTTTCTACTTCACCACTAGTAATTTCCTTCTCTATTTTGTGATGGTCTGATTCTCAAACCCAAGCAAATTCTGTAACAATTATTCTCAATTTCTATTTTAAATATTCTTGTACTTTGAATATTACTGCTTCTATTTCAGATGTGGTGAACTCCTTGTACACTAGAAAGCTTGAAAAAGCTTTTTTTAAATTTTTAATTACACTATCAGCTAATAGAAAGAAAATCCTCCACTCAATTTTTTTTACAGAATCAAGTTGTATGAATCTAAGAGTGGACTCCATGCCTTTCACACATATAATGCATTTGTTCTGCCTTCCCAAAGGATTTGCAAAAAGTTATGAAGATACACACACATGAGCTCCTAAAACTCAGCACTGATGACTGACACCAGGCCTGAATATTTATTTCAAGCCTCTTAATGCAAGAGTCAGACTTCAAAGCTTCATTTTTTTAAAATTATAATTTTTATTTTATTTTCTACCTGCATTAATTTCTTCACCGCCCTCCCCACTTTCCATTTTAGAATGCTGACTTTTACTTTGAGCTATCCAGAACATGAACACCTGACTAACATCATTCTGCCTGTACCCTACACATCCCTAACAAGCCACAATTCCTTCTCTGTTGCCACAAGTCTGAAACCCCCACATTTCACATTCCAAACGTTACCCATCTTACAACTGCAAGAAACAGACAGTGCTTGGTACATTGAATACAGATTCTGGAATAAAGTTGGGTAACAGTCCAGGTTTCAAATCTAGAATCGCATGATTAAGTATCCATATAAGGTCATAGGCAAAGCTTTGTTTTTAAGCCATTTCACTATCATCTTATCTTCTTAATGTGATACTTATCTTTCAGACCAAATAGCCATATATGTTGCAAGAAAAAAAAGAACTACTCCAGGCATTTTGTTGATGAAAAAAATGACAGGTTCCCAAATCAATTCACATACAACACTTCAAAACACAGCACAGATATTTAAAGAACCAGAAATTGCCTCCAATGTTACCGAGAGCAAAAAATCCTTCCCAAACTCATGAATATTTGGAAGTAACACAGTAATCAAAAAAGCAGAACAAGGGGAAAAGGAAGGATTAAAAAAAAAAAAAAAAAAAAAAAAAAAAAAAAAAAAAGAGAGAGAGAGAATGAATGAAGCTAGGATTCCCCATTTGGATTTCAAGAAAATTTCCCAAGATGGGAAAAAACCCCAAAACAACAAAACAATAAAGCCAAGAAAACACCCAGGATGTTTTTTCAACTTGAGACAAGATTTAAAACTGTTCATTTTGCTCTCCCCTCACTCCTCCATATTTTACTTATAAAAAACTCCGGTTAATCGTTATTCCAGTTTGAACATATCTCATCCACCTAAAAAAGAGTTAAGTTCTGAGTTACCAGAAATAAAGGGTTCAAACCCAGAACTTAACTTTGGCGGATGGAATAATAGTTTTCCCAGTTTACGAGAAATGTCCCCTTCTGGACACATTGAACTCAAAGCTGTATTTTCAGGGCTCCTTAGGTTTGAATTAGTTAACAAGTATGGACCAAAGGCTGTTAATTTTGGAGAAAAATTTAAGGAAAAGAAATTATCTATTGAGGACGTAAGAACTCTTCTTAAGAAAAACTTTTAACTAATTAACCAAGGTATTTTTGTTTGATTGTTTTTCTATTATTTTTATAATGTGGACATTCATAATGTGCAATGAAATATTGTGAATATAAATAAAAGCCAGTCACAAATACACACAAACTACTATGTGCTGTACATCCAGAAAAAAAGTGGAATGATCTGAAAGCAGCAGAAACGCAAGGAGGCCAAGCATATCAGTGTGAGGGCAAAAAGAATGGTGTGACACACCTCACTGCAGCATTTCTGGAAGCATCTCTCTTCCCCTTTCACTTCCCGTGACACTATCAGCAGAAACTCTGACTGCTGAGCCCGGCCACAGCTGTACTGGGAACCTATACTGACAAGCTGAAATAACCAATCAAAGCAAAACACAAAAAGAAACCTTGTAAAGCTGAAGCACATACTGTTATCCAAATCGTACAAGTAACAGATGAGCTCAAACGTTCAGGTAACACTTACTTGCCACTAGAACAGGTTGCTATCAAGCTAAAACTTTCATTTCAATGTAAAAGTTACTGAGGCAGTTGCAAAGCCCTTTTTAATTTAAATGGAAGAGTTACTGATAAGAAGACAGAAAACTCCCCATACAACTGTGTTGTAGCCAACTACTGTGAAAAACAAAGTTTGGTGCATTATTTTCCTGTCATACATTGACAAGCGGAGAAGGTAACATGGATATAAGACTGGAAGGTGTTATGTAAAGCAATATATAAAGCCTGGGTATTAAAGAGCTTCATCTTTTTCCACATACTGATAAAATACAGCTAAGGAAACATAAGAAGTCAACAAGAGGAAAAAAGCTGAACGCTCTAGATGAGTTTTTGAAGGAGTAATTTACAGAAGATACAAGAAAATAACTGGAGTGTAAAAATTGTCTCATTCCCACAAAAATCACTACCAAGAACACTGGCCAAATGTGTAATAATTTAAAGAAGGTTTAATAATTTGAAGTTCAACCTCAGTTAAATTTCTCAGCCTCTTATTACAAATAATAACACATGGCAATTCCTAGCCCATTCAAATTAAAGCATAGCTTGTCAGTGCACTTTAGAGAGATTAGAACTTTAAGTGTGAAGAATTAGACAACAACTGCCTATTCTGAGTAAACTGGAGATTATGACAGATGAGAGGCCCATGAACAGTACCTATATATACCCTGCTATTGTATGTGAATAGTTTTGAAGACAGCATTTAAATACCATCCTCCTCATACAGTAAACATACTTACAACTGCATTATGGTGTCAGAGTCGGGTTACACTAATCATTAAAATTTACATGACCAACACTGCTGCTGTCTAAAGCCTTTCTATTTAGCCACTTTGTATAGCTTACAGTTTTTTATTATGTTGTATTGCCAAAATACTGTTTTTTTTCTGACTGCATGAAGAGGCAACATTTGAAGCTAAAAATCCTCTACAAAATAACCCACAAAAGTGGGGCATCATAATTTTTGGTAATAGATTTTGGACTGGGTCTAATACATAATTGTACTGTTCTAGCAGAGCTTTCAAATGTGTTCTTTGGAAAAGGGTGTCAATACATCTGCATAAGTGCACCAACAGTTCAGCACCTTCCACTCCTATTTAATAACCGTATACAATCATATTTAACAATAAAATTTTGAAATGCTAAGCGTAAAAACCCATTCTTTTCAAAACCAACCACTTGTACATGTTATATGTGGCTCAGAGCACAAGGATTCTCAATCTGTAAGAATATCACTCCTCTGAAAAAGCTGATGATCCATCTTTTTTCGCATACAGACAACAGTGGGTGCTGCCCCAAAGACTGCTTCTGAAAGAAAGCATGCTGCTGAGCAACATGGGCTTAGAAAAAAATTACAGAAATGCTACAGTGTTTGAAGGTATTAACAATAAAACTCTTTATGCAAAATATTCTAAACCTGTTTCAAGTGAATGACGTCTGCTACAAGCAGGTCTGCAGTACAAAGGAGGAAATGGCCTAGTGTGAGGTAATGAGATGCTAAGTATTATGAGATCATACAGCTATCGTGTTTATCTGCTTCTATGTGTCGAAAAATGTGCAACACAGGAGAGGGAGGAAGTAGGGAGACAGTTGGATGAAACAAAGATGTAATGTCCAAGAAAACCACTGGATTCTTCCAGTTCTAAAAGAGATTATAATAGATCTTTCAGCAGTTGCACTGTCAAAGCAGTATTACTCTCAAATACAATACCCCGAAGGGTTTAGGATAGGTAAAAGATACGGTGTCATTTAATTTGCTAAAAAGTTAAGGAGCTCTATTTGTAATAAAAGCTTCTTCTTGACGAAGAAGAATGTTGAAAAACTTTTTTCCATGCATTGGCCAAAAAACAGTCATGTATTAAGTGAGAGTTTTTCTCAGGGACTTAAACAACATTTAGCTTGTGGCATGGCAAACAGACCTGGTAGTACCTGAAGCAGAGTACTGAAGCATAAAAAGCTTGCTCTGTGCCTGTTTTGTCCATTTGCTCATGGCTGTCTCCATGTCACTAGAACCTTACACATTTTATCAAATATAAACAAAATGTTCCCTTCTACCTTTGTGTCATGAACATTTTTTAAATGTTGCTTTTTGTGTTATTAGAATGAGACTGCACAGTATAATGGGCTTGTGCTTATTTCAACTTCTCCTACTGTAAGTATCAGACACTGAAAAAGGTGCTAGTAGATGAACACTTGTGTTTCAGAGTTAAAAGATTTAATTGCTCCAATGCAGTTCAGATACTCTGCTGGATTAGGAATGTGAAGGATGAAGCAGCTGTACAGTTGATTTCTTACTTACAGAGATTATCAAAGATAACAGATCTCGCAATTTTACAGTGTGATCTTGGATGTATACACAAAGCTATTTTTACGTGTTGCAAAGAACAAAAACATTCACACAGCTCACAGCTATGTGAGCTATAAACTTCAGATCCACACAGGTTGAAGTTCACCCTCTTTGTGTATCAGGTTTTTTTATCAGAAGAACCACTCTTTGGGCCTGGCAAACATTTATCTCCCAAACTCATTTCTTTTACCCAGAGCTCTTCATATGTAGCCCACCATTCATATAAACTTGTATTAGTTAATTCTGGTTCATTCACCCTTCAACTGCTCATGCGTAGACACTGAAGAATTACATTTCAGATATGTTGCAGATGTTTTTATAGAAAGTCAGCAAAATTTACCTCCTGGAAAGCTACATTATTTTGTTTTATGATAAATGCAAACATAAATATCACATTATAACTTAGCTGTGTATGTTTATCCAAATTCTGAAAATGACTGAATCAAAAAAGATGCAAGAAATTTAATTTATATTCCTCTTTCACAAAAGATACTTCATACTTTGTTTTTTAGAAGACTATGTTAACTATATCCCATATGGATTTTTTACCTGTTCAAATTTCCAGCCATCGGACATTGTGGAAACCATTTGAGTGAGTTCCTCTTCCTGACACTGCAGCACTCTGTATACATGCTTGACTGGCACCTTCAAGAAGAAATAGAGGATGCTCAACAGGGCATGGAATTCATTGTGACTTGTCTGAAGTTGCCCTTATTCTCTAGGAATGGTAAGCAACACCACTTTGAACCCACCCAGAGCAATGAATAATTAGGACCATTTGAGCTGAGACCTATAGTAAATGTTATCAGAGCAACCCTGCAATCCGGCAACCTGGCTTCAAGAGAAATTTGTCAATAACAATGTAACTTTGGAATATCTCCATGAAGGCTCAGTTACAAGAGAAGCCTGAGTGCAGAGTTAAATACAAACTTTACCATGTTCACTTTCACAGAGAATATGAGCTGCTACGAGAAGAGGAAACCTTCTCAATCAAAGAGCATTACAAATACAGAAAGTAATTTTGCTACAAAAACATAAGACAGGAGCTGGATCCAGACAGCATCTATATGTGTGCCACATAAACATGCTACATAAACAGCAGTTATACCACAGTTAGGCAACCTCATAATATTCAGAGCACTTAAAAGTTGATGAGAAAGTTATGCTCTACAAAAGCTGTTCTTTAACACAATTACTTCCAGAAATTATATAATGACAAATTCTACTATTACTGGACATTCTGGAACAATTACTTGGAATGTTTTTAGGTTCTGAACGAGATCTGTAAACTTTGTAAGCAGACCGGCAGAAAGAATATTAATCTTTGTGTACTAGTGGTTCCAGATCATCCAGTGATGGAGGCCAACCATTCAGTATCTTACTGGGGAAATCGGGAATTACATAAAGAAATGTAAAGAACCCACTCAGTACTTCTCATAGGACAAATAATCAAAAGCCTATGAGAAAACAGCCTCACCTGTGAGATTTTGCTGTCTCTTTCTCTTATTTTGTCCTTTACCAGTTTTATTAGAGATGTGATATTGTAGAATTCAGCCTCTTCCAGTACACCTAGTATGAAAACAGTTTTTGGGAAGACAGTGTAACTAAAGATTCCAGGCCAAAATCATCAACCAGTTCAAAAGATTATCCTCTCAACAGCTACAGAAAATTAGTTATTTTTTCCCTATGATAAGATAGTTTACCAACCTAATGATTCTGGCTTCTTTCAGGTGCATGAAATTCAATGTTTGGCTCATTCTAAAAAATTGTTGTAAAAATACCCCAAAGAAAACTGATGCCATTTCACACACAAAATGAGGCAAGAAACAAAAAAACGCGCACAGACACCATTCCATAGCAGACTGATAAGACCACCATACCTCAGGCCCTGCCTCGGGCCAGAATGCAGAAGAGAAATTTAAACAATCCTACTGAAAATCTCTGCAGCTGCTAGCAAGCAGAAAATTTTTCTACCTGTCATTTGAGATCTTAGAGTCTGAAACAAAAGCTTAAAGATACATAGTGCTTCTACTCATATGTTCAAGGCCTACCTGTTCTCCACACACAGGATTCTTAACAAGGCACATGGAAATTATATTTCATACTATTTCCTCCTAGTATTGTTAAATTCTATTTCTCTTTGATAAATTTCTTCAATATGCTATCAATACAGTTTTACTACTGTGTTTTAAAACAATCATCCTCCATTAGGGTAAAATTGATACAAACTGGGAACAAGGAGGGAGAAGCTGGGGACAGAATTCAGTCTTTAAAAGCATATTCCACACATATGAACATGCCAGAACTTCACTTTTAGTTTGCTTTACATCTTCTAAAGCTTGTTTCCCAGGCAGCATTCTTTTGCTTAAAGAGAACTAAACCCAAATATTTCACACAAGAAAGACACAAGGTTACACAATAAAAGGCATCTCTCCTCTTATTTGAATACTTATGTTCCAACAGAGAATGGGGGTAGTGAAATTAGGAATTGTACTCAAAATGCTCAAATAATCCCATACACTATAACTGCATGATACCTGTCAGTTTTGCTTGAAACAGATAGAAATGCTATACTGCTTAAGGTTTGCCCTCTTGTTCTAAGTTACTTTTGGTGACTCAAAAGAAGTGAAAATAATAAGCAAGTGACAAGCAAACAAGGTATTTAGCAATGTCTTACCTTCCTCAGCTAGGTCCTTGTTAATAACCAGTTTCCCATGTCTGAGATAGTTCAGCACTGGCCCAAAGTAGGTTGGGTCTCTGTCTATTAAATAGGCACCTGTTTCATCCTAGATTAGAAAAACAAACAAACACAAACCAAACAAACAACCCAAAACAAAGAGAACACCAAAGCCCAAACCAAACGAACCAAAAACCCCACAATGATTTGAACGTTCAAGTGGGAACTGCAAGCTAATATTCATCTTGCAGCGAGCAGGTATTCAGAAGTAGCCACATCCCTGAAAACTGGATTTATTACAGACAATAAAAGGAATTAAACACTGTAACTGTCATGTATCAGACTGATCAATCAAATTATCCAATACACAACTTCTCTTATCTGATCAATCAATCCTCCCAACCCCTTATGAATGATTAACAACATCGTTAGCATGAAAGATCTAAGCGGTGAGAACATTGAAACTTAAGGTTAAAAATAGCACTTAAAACCAGGAAATTTTATTTGGGAGCCTGAAAAGTAAGAACGAAGGCTACATTCTAACGAGCTTCAAATACCAGTTTTTCTGTTTTCTTTTTTCCCCCCCTTTTTTTAATTAAAGGCAAACAAACCAAATTCTTTTTAACCTCAACACTCTGCTCTAAAAACATCTGCTTTTGTCTTAGCTCAGATGTTACAGTTCTCAGGGTAGTGTGAACTGCTGTGTACCAGGCAAGGGTTGTACATGCATCTTCTGAAAAAAAAAAAAAAAGTACACTGAAGATGCAATTCCTACCTATCTCATGCAGACAATTGAAGGAACAGATGAATAGATCAAACTAACGCTCAGATTACTGAACAGACTACGGTGTTTTGTGAATTGCAATACAGTTCAAGAAATTCACCTGCAGAGCTGATATTCTTGACAAAGAGAGAAAGAAGCAAAATTGATAATTCTTATGTTATTTAGAATCTATGTGTGAACCCCTGCAATCAAGACAGTACTGACATACCTTGTGCTGGCTGGAGGTCTAAGGAAGATTTATAGAAAGATTTCTAACTGATCCACTGCTCCTTTCTACTATTAAGTGGATTACTGACTGTATTAATCCATTAGTACATAAGGTTTTGGTGCAATGGATATCCTACAGATATATACTGGAGAGATGTTGCAGCACCTCAAATACTTTTTTACTTATTCTTATTTTTAATATTCTAGTAGTTTATGGTAGATACTAAAAAAAAATCATCATTTCCAATAATCCCAGCTAAATGTGGATCATACTCCCTCAAAACCACAGGTACTAGCGATAATTGCTCTTCCATATGAAAGAAATTCTACTGACTCAATCCTCTGCATTTGAACATTAATGCTTATATGGAAAGGTTTGATTACTGAACTGTGATACCTGAAAGTTCTCTCTACCTAACAGTAGGTAGTGTTCCTAAAATGTTTCATTGGAAAAAAACATAGCAGATGTATTTTCAAGTACACAGATTTAGTTTCTGAATAACTGCACCTGTCTAACCAGGATTGGTAGAATGCAGAAAGACCACAGGCTGAATTACAAAAGACATAAACCCTTTCTTATAATTACAATTAAATGCTTTACACACCTAGACAGTGTCATTTCAGAAGAAGTGAAGGAGTGTATAATTTTGTATAAAATTAACTGTTCAAGAAAATGCTAACATATTAAAATGTGCTGTCAGTTAACCTACACTCAGACCAGACAATGCTTGATCAAGTCTAATCACAATTTCTTCTAATCTAAGCTCATGGTCTCACAGAAGCGAGACTATGTATCAAAACCAGTAGATAGCTGAAGTACTACTGTTTTAATATTTCATCTCTAAATATACTTACATTACCAAAACATTTCAAGAATGTACAATCTACAGATACAACCCAAAGAAATTAAAATAGCTGACAACTGTATGAATTATAAGCTGAAAAGTATTACTCAGTAAAGGAAAAGAAGCCAGCGGAGTTAGAAAGGAAGATCCAAAACAGATAAAAAGAAACACTCTTTTAAAGAAGAAAACCCTGTACTTGGTCATCATCTGAACTGCATTAAGAAACACAGGGCTTACAAAAGTGGAAGTCTTCCTAGTTAAGAAAAACAGATCTCTATCCATAATCTTCTTCATTAGTAATTTTTTACACTGCAGTGTATTCTCACATCACCTTCTGAAGCAATACTGGTCATCAGCTCTACACCACTACAGAGAGGTGCGTCACAGAAGCAAAGTGATTAAAAGCTCTAAATGAAATCTTAAGTAACAATGGCTACTTCACTCCTTGCACAAAAGCCCTGAATTTTTTTTTTAAAGGCCTACATTATCTGAAATTGTTTTTTTCTGAGTTGACTTCTATATACTAAACAAGCCTCCAACAAAACCACAAAGGGAAGAAGCTATGTCAAACCTTCTCTTTCAACTTCCACGATATGAGAGGTCATATACGAACAAAATACCATCTCAGTACGGTACTTTACTCTGTGAAGCCTTTCAGACAACAAGGTGTCTTGAAAAATAATTTAAAAAAAGGCCCACACAAGTCCTATACTTTTTGCTGTAATCAATTTTTTTGTTTGTTTGTACATTAGTAAATATCAACAGTTAAAGAACTCTGGCTAAATTCTAACAGCGTGCAACCCAAATTCTGTGAACAAGATTCACTTGAGCATCTAAATTTCTTGCAAAAGTTGCTTACCCAGATTACAGACATACAAAATATGCATTAATTAACATTAAGAGGAGGATGTGTGTCTTGAACATTGACCTGAGAGCTCAGATGGGCTACACACTAGCACCAGCGCATCGATAGCCGAAAGATGGACCAATCAGTAAAGAATATTGTAACCATATGCAAATAATGCACAGGCAAGTGAGGCAAAACATTTCCTTCCTCAGCATCTTCCTACAGAAAATGCCTTATCACTCCTCCTTTTGAGTGAGCTGCCTGAATATCCTTCAATGTATTCTAAGCACTTCAGGTTGAAATCACTAAGAAAAGCCGATTACACTAGATCTTTTAGGATATTTATGTAAACAGAAATCCAATACAAGCTGACACAGAAGTGTAGTCATCTGCTCTACCTAGAACTCTAAAAATATATGTCATAGGTCTTTCAGAATATTATCATGACTGTTTTGATCCACATGTACATGAAAACACACTGTATTATCACATGTAATTAGCATTTTGACTTTTAATATAAATAGTGTTATTGTAAGATAAAATAATTGCCAACGTGATCCAATTTGATCTGGAAAATTTAAAGAGGTAGCTAGTTTGCATGTCCATAACTAGCTTTAGGCTTGCTACCTTAAGTATTAATACACTTTGATGACCCAGCTATGCAATTTCCTCTGCCAACTAGTAAATTGTTTTTCCACAAGTTTGATCAAGTTTGAATCTTCACTGATGCAACTAGTGTAGGTACTTTGAAATCATTTCCCAAATTTCAGGTGAATACCACAAATGTTAAGACAAACCTATATGCTAATAAGGTTTCAAAGTTGTCTCTCTTTTAGATGCATTTTATACAAACAGGTGTTAATGTTTACCAGAACAACAGCAGAAATTCAAGTTTCCTCTCTATTCAGTATTGTCACATCACCCCACACTTAGAGGTATTTCCTGCAAATGTTGACATTCTTCATAAGAAAACTCAAAACAAATGCACGTTGTCTTTGTGCATCCAACCCTAAACTGCTAGTTAAATGACATGACTGTATCTTTACCCAGTTCTACTTTTGTATTACATTCTTCTCTCAAGAGCTTTTTCTTCATTGTCTGTAAGTTCTAGGCCTTTTTCATGCATGCTTATGAGGACACCATTTAGAAGACAGCACTGCCCACATACAGTGAAGACTGTATTTGTTTATTACCACGCTTCCACACCAATGTTTAGCTCAAGTTACAAATACCATGGAATTTTAGAGGAAACCTAGTCACTTGCTCTTAAATTTTCAATCACCTGGTTCAGCATACCAATGAAAAGTCAGTGTAGCTCACAATTACATTCCTTTGAAAAATACTGACCAAAGCAATTAAATGATCATGTATTCCAGTTGCAAATATTTTCACTTCAATATTTATAGAGACTGAGGCTCAAAGAAATCATAATAAACACTTACCCTGATCTTAGTTTAAAACACACAAATAATTCAATTTATTTACAGTGAAATTTAACCTTTAGAAAGTAGCGGTGAAACCTAACCATTCCAATAAGTAATTACTGTCACTGCTAATATTACGTACTTTTTAGCAAGGACATCTATAGTTTGACAGTCTGCTAGCTGGATTTCACAACACCTTTGCTAGACTGAACAGGCTTCACTATTAGATTTGTCCCCATGTATGTGCTTCTGGACAGAGAAATCACACTGTAAATTACTTGCCAAAAAAAGTTTTGTTCTTTAAAACTTTTCATCAAATCATATTTCACCTTGTGACTAGTCACTGCCCTGATGTGACCTTGAACTGTGGATGCTAGAATCCAGTACAGGATTTCAGTAGGACTCAGAAGGTGGACCAAATACACACACCTCCCTAATCCCATTTAACAAACACCCCAAGAATTGCATTAAAATACTAGCTGAAATTTCATAAATTTATTTCCAATTAATTATCTTCATTGGGATCAACACTGGATCAGGATACACTCAAGTCATACCACCAAGCTCTTAGCTCGAGGCTGTATGCTCTAATGTGAATATTTTTAAAAATTACATAATTTACATATTCTGAGCCCTGATAAAGGCAGCAGTATGCAGAGAAATACAGCAATATTTCGTACTAAATCTGGATTTATAAATAATTATTTCCCCTATCATTTGAGCTTTTAAAATACTGAACTAGTGAATTTTTCACAAACTGTGTGGCCTAAAATCTTTGAGTGTCTGCAGACTAGCAGTACTTATCAAAACTACATCAGTAACACAATCCACCTGACAAGTCAGAAATCTCATGGACAAATGAAGCGTATCTGTTACTTCTTAGAGTAATGACTACAATTTAGATATTTCTTAATGCTGACAGTCAAGGTTGCGCTACCAGGAAGACTGATTTTTCTAAAACACTCAGTGCTTTCATGCTTCCTTCTTTCACAGATTCTATGCCAGCTTTAGAAAGGCATTAAAAATCAAGCACAGATACTACTGCCAAAGTACTACTTTATTAAGAGAGTTTGACAATCTCCTTCTTAGGGGAAAGTTAAAAGAACGTTAGAACAGTTTGCAAAAGAAAAACTGGCATATAGCTAAAATAGGAAGATGCTGAAACAGGGAAAAATATGTAAATTATTAACAGTAATGCAGTAAAAGCATTAAATTAGTTAAACAATGATGAAAAGGTGAACAAGGCTCTGCTTGTCTATTTTTACGTATTCATCTCTAAACCAAGATTTAAATACTATGGAAAACAAATCCTACTCTGAACAATAAATATGACCACTACCGCTCATTCATTTGCTGAAATGATTCTCAAACAGTTTTAAATACAAAGTTGTGAGTGACATTGTGAAACATACTAAATTCGGAGAGTCAATGTCACTATCTTAATCCATTCAACGCTAGTTGAATTCAACACACACAGGGTGTGCCAAAGATGAATCTTTCTTCCATTATGAGTGGAAACATAGCTGACAGCAAGAGACAAGCTGCCCTGTCCTATTCAACTTTAGTACCTAAAGGCAGCTTAAAGGCCAACATGCTACCTTTCTTGAAGTCTCTCAGTTCTTTACAGTAGCAAGCATTAAGAAAATCACAGAATCACAGAATATCCTGAGTTGGAAGGGACCCACAAGGATCAAGTCCAACTCCTCGTCCTGCACAGCACAGCCCCAATAATCCCACCATGTGCCTGAGCTCTGTCAAGCCCATGGCTTGGGGCCATGACCATTCCCTGGGAATCCTGTTCCAGTGGTCAACCAACCTCTGTGGAAAGAACGTTTTCCTGATAACCAACATAAACCTACCCCTAACACAGCTCCATGCCATCCTCTTGATGTATCCTGTCACTGGTCACACAGAACAGAGATTGATACTGCCCCTCATGAGGAAGATGCAGACAGTAATAAGCCTTCCCTTGGCCTCCTCCAGCTGAAGAAGCCAAGTGACCTCAGCTATTTCTCATATGGCTTCCCCTTCAGAAACTTTGTTCCTCCTTCAGGTGCTCTCTAAGAGCATTAGATCCTTCTGTTATTGTGGTACCCAAAACTGGCTACAGGACTCAAAATGAGGCCACATCCCCTCCCTTGCCCAGCTGGCAATGCTGCTTCTGATGCACCCCAGGACACAGCTGGCCCTCCCATCTGCCACAGCATATGGCAGTGCTTTATCTTTTAATAAAGAAACCTTAGAGGGATGCTTTCCTACTCTCTCCCAAAGACAGCTGACCTATCAGCAAGCCACCTACATTTTAAAATTTATTTTGACAGGTTAGTTTAAGCTCTTCATAAAAACCTCAACCAAAACCAAAGACAACAACCAAATTCTCACAGCACCACACTTCAAATTTTTTTTTTCTTCTAACACAGGAATGTTACACTCTGTTCCCTATCTTAAGTGTTCAAATATCCTTTCTGGAAGTTATGCCTGAAAAAATGATGAAATCTACTAATCTCACTGAAAAAAGAATTCTGAAATTTATATATAATAAGCAATTCCTTATTTTCAACCTCTTGGTTATAGGGTTATAAGCTGTTCCTTTCTTTTCCCTAACTGTACTGAAAAACTTTTCTTGTCTGTGATGCTCCAAAATCTCTTTCAGAGCCAGCAATATATACTTCATAACCATTACTACATACCATACCACAAATAAAATCTTAGTAACTTTTTCCCCTAGAAAAAAATGAGTCAGAGTGAATACCAAAATATTCACCCAGAACTTGTAATCTATGCAGAACATGCAACATTTTTCTCCAAGAATTGCTGAAAAGACAGATTGCTACGTTTAAGTGAGAGATTATTATCAAAAGTACTTTACTCTGCTTCTTTGAATTGAACAAGAGAATAATGACAGTGCAGAAATAACACAATGTCAGCGCACACGGGTATTCCACTAAAAAGCTAAAACTATACCCCGTCAGACAACATAAAAAAATTACACACACGTACAAACGATATTGTGCTCTCTGCTGTATTTATGAGCAGTTTTGTTATTCACGAACCCAACTGTTTCGCATTCACAAGCACTCATAAGCAACACTCTCCAGAAACACTCTCTCCGCGGCAGAGTCGTTCCTGCCGCCCCTCACCGCAGCGCCGGGCCCCGCGTTCCCTTCGCGCCGGCGGGCGCCTAGGCAGGCGTCACGGCACGGCAGGCGAGGAGCAGGCGCGGCGGCGGGGGGAGCGGGAAGCGGGCGCGGCAGGGCCCGCGCTCACCTTGTCCGAGTCCAGGTCGGGGTCGGCCTGGCAGAGGCGGAAGAGGAAGGACTTAGGGTCCCTGCAGAGCGTCTGTCGAGTGGTCAGAAAGCAGGTGCCCCCCACGTTCAGCCGGACCCACTTGCTGGGTCCCGCGCCGGGCAGCGGCGCCGAGCTACACCGACGGCAAGGCCCGCCCGCGCCCAGGCCGCCAGCCGGGGACACCGGGAACTCACAGCGGTTCTCCGCCGCCATCCTCACCACCGCCGGAAGGGGCCGCCCCGGCCGCCGGACCCCCGGCGCACCGCCCACCGGAAGCGACGGCTGGAAGAGCGCCCTGCCCCTTCTCGCCCGTCAGCCGAGCGGCTCCGGCCGAGAGTTCCGGGATCAGTGCTTCCGTCTGCGACAGGGCCGCCGCCGGGCCGGAGGCCGCCGGCCCGTCTCGTGTGCCCCATGCCCCCCGCCCCACGGCGGAAGGAAGAGGCGGAGGCCGCGCAGAACCCTACATGCCTTTATTACAGACTACCAAGCATAAGTGAAATCCGTCATCCAGTCACTAACTACACATCTACAGCACAGAGATCTGTCGAGAGGAGAATAAACAGTCATTAAATTATGAGATATGATTAAATCATTGACCAATAGAAAATTTATATAATAAAGCCAGAAAAAAAGGTGTAAAATATAGTTTACAATAATTATTCACATTCAAGGCTGTACATCAATACATACAACACCATGGCCCCGAACATGAATTCAATCCAAATAATTCATATATTAGAATTTAAATAACACAGACTGTACTAGAGGCCAACAAGAGCCAGCAAATAACCTTATAAGAATAAAAATACAAAAGTGTGTATCTTGTATCATTGCATTATTTGCTTCTGTTTTCACAAGTTCTTGGAGGAGGGGAGATTGTTTTGTGGTTTGTTGAGGCGGGTCAGGGGTTTTGTTTGTTTGGGATGGATTTTTTTCTTTTTTCTTTTTCCTTTTTTCTGTACATCACAGTTACAGCTACAAACCAGGTAGAGCATATTACACACGCAACTGACTGCCACCAATCTGAAAAGAGCATACAACTATCAAAACTGATTATGGTTCCTGGGTCCTATTTTTTCTCTTTTGTCAGATATAGTAATTTTCAGTTCTGCTACCACTTTGAACATTCACCACATCAAGGCAGTTAGTACACGGCCATGGGACACTTTGTCAAATGGCAAACATTTACATTCATGGCCCAGCTGACAGACAGATTTCACTCTTGACCAGGGACAGGACTTGAGGAAATGGCATAAAGCTGAGCCACGGGAGGTTTATGCTAGGTGTCAGGGAAAGGTTTTTCACCCAGAGAGCAGCTGAACACTGGAACAAGCTCCCCAGGAAGCAGTCACGCTACCAAGCCTGCCTGAGTTGGTGGCACATGGTGGCATTGTTGGGGAGTCCTGTGCAGGGCCAGGAGCTGGACTTAATGACCTTGATGGGTCCCTTCCAACTCAGTATATTCTATTTATTCTAAAACCAGGCTATTGGGTGCTTAAGAACCTCTCCAACTGTTTGTTGCATAACAGTAATTTCTTCCATGAAAGAGAAAACATTCTGAAATTATCAGTCATATGGGTTTTGGGTCACAGAACTACTTGCCTATAAGCTCACCTGATCAACTGATGGACAGTCTATAACATGAGGCTTTGCAGGAGCACTTCCGTTTGATTCATAAAATATTTCCATGAAGTATTACAGGCATTCAGCAAAATTTCAGATATAAATACCACACCTATTTGTGCAATTTACTAGTAGAAAGAATGATCAGAATCCACCCAGAGGCCACATCTTTAGGCAACTATTCACAATATACAAGTTCTCTCCTCAGCAAGGTGTTGAAATCAAATGTTTTGTCCACAGGCCAACTGAAGTAATTGTCTTGACTTTACTAAATCATTCAAAACAAAATGTACATGTGGGAAATTCTCATAATTCTTCAAAGTTCCCAGCACAAAATACAATTGTATCAAGTGCATTAAATTAAGCATCTTGAACTTTGAAAGCTGATTAGAATAATCACATCTTTGTTTCAATCCACAATTTTTTTCAGACTTATAAATACCAGATACTTCACAATTAAATCATGTCAGAAGAAAAGTAGAGCACAGTACTGATACTTTGATCATTTCAGCACCTAAGTGCCTAGCAAATGGAATCATAATAGGCAATATCAGTTTGCTAACAATGCCTCAACATCACATCTGAAGTAGCTCTTAATATAAAACCTTTACAAAATTGGACTTTAAGGCAAATGGTAACAAACTAATTTCTCTGTTTATTAAAGCAGTCTTAAACTTCTTGTGACTGGGCACTAGTACTTCAGCCTTTCTTAAGCTCCACACCACAGAAAAAGATGAAATAAATATCTTCCTGAAGTTCAAATACCAAGCAAAGCAAAATTACATTATTGACCAGATTCTTCATAAATGATTGGCAATTTTTCAAATTGCAAGAGATGGAATGAATCAACAGATTGAGTTTTCAGTAGGTCTGCAGTAAGGAGCAATCTTAAGGAGCAAGTCTTCAAGTACTTAATTTTTTTTTTCTGCTTTGAAAACGTTGGATTAAAAACAGAAAAACCCCCTGGCCTATGTGCAGCTCTGAAGAATCTCCCTTGCACATTTCATTCCATAAACTCCCATGAACCACAGGAGTGATCTTCCGGAGTAAGAGATGAATCTACGCTACATCAGGTATAAGCATTTTAAATGGGTACCTGCCCTTCACAGTATGCAGTGCCTGTCAACACATTTAAGTGGACAAACTGGTAAAACATACTTGAATCCACAATTGCTTTGTGATGCCTCACTCTATACTCTTGCCACCTTTCAAACCCACAGATCCCACATATAGTCCAAGAAATAGAAATACCTCTCCCAGGAAAGTCCTAATTCCATCCCAAAAAAAGCAATAGCTAAGTGAGACTGGATTAGGAATACTGAAGTTCTAAGTGGAGTGAGGCCTGTGAGAGACACTCACAGTTTTCCAATAATAGCATTCTCAATTAAAAAAAAAAAAAGGACATCTAGAATGCAGACATCAACCTTCCAGATACCTTCTTGACAGCTTACTGTTACCAACATCTGGCTGGCTGAAAGCTTTTGGTAGGCAGGATGAAAGCCTAGAAGATTTTCAAGATGTGAAAAAACATAATTAATTAGCTATGGTAAAATTACTAAAAATCTAAATATTACAGAAAACGTGTCTAGGCACACCTAGATTTCTACCTAGTTAACATGCCAATGGAGGTCATTTTGCCAGACTTTTTATGGGAGGCCAAGTTTTGTCACTGAACAGCAGTGGCACTGTGAATCTCCATCATTGCCAAACTCTCTTGTATAAAGTTGGGAATATGTCTGTCTAGATCTCTACACCAGAGACTAAATCCAAAAGTGATAGGGTTGCCTCCAGCGGACACAACACATGGCTGGAATTTGACAGCTGGAGAACAAATGGATAGCACTGCAGCAGCCTTCTCATCTTGGTTAGAATGGCACATATAGCTTACTACAGATACAGATCAAAGGCACACTGTGCTATTCAAATTTGAGTGACAAGGAGTGTACTTTGTATGTGATGAAATTTCTCATGACACAGAGGGAACACTTTTCTGTCTTCCTCAGCCATTTACAGAATCCCTTCTTTCCCTTAACACCAGACACAGTAAGCCAGGGATTTGCTTCTCTCAGGTTTTTGTATGTGGTGAGATACAAAAGACTACAGGAATGCAGTAGCTCCAAAAGAAAAGGCAACTGCGCTGTCTCTTTTAAAGACTGGAAAAGCTGAATTGCCATCAAGTTCAACCACATAACACAGTTTTTAAGAGATCAATAATAAATCTCCTTTGCTCTGTACAATAAAATATTTGACATTCACATATTTTCTGCAAAATCTGATAAGCCATTGTTTTTAAAATACTGCTTCTAGAAAACAGTAGCCTATGAGTTTTTTCAGCATTGTAGAGAAACCTTTGGTGGAAGGAAAAGCACATCGTACTATGACAACTCAAAATGCAAAGTAATGGTATGTGTAGTGAGTGAATAAATAGGTGTGATGTTTATACTGCTTTTAAAACAAGGAAGGAATGCCTTTGTCCAGAACTAGGTCATTCTCCTCTGGCAAGGTTTAGGAACACAGGCATGTTGAAAATACCACTGGGGAAGGTTTTTTTTAGCACACAGGAAGTTGTGTCTTTGTAACATGTCAAGAAATGTCTGACCACAAAAACCAGCCATAATATGAAGAGACTAAAGGACAGAGATATGAAAAATATTTTTGTTTTACAGATATGCTTTAAGTACCATATATTTTCCCCTTTGTATAACTATTTGCCTTTGATTTCTCACCAGATTACTTTATTATCTATATTTCAATTCCTTACATTTTTTCCA
This sequence comes from Phylloscopus whistleri, assembly GCA_017589585.1. Taxonomy (NCBI): domain Eukaryota; kingdom Metazoa; phylum Chordata; class Aves; order Passeriformes; family Phylloscopidae; genus Phylloscopus; species Phylloscopus whistleri. The sequence continues at coordinate 779,799 of JADMLD010000977.1, read as the reverse complement.
GAGTTCCTGAATGTTTGGCCAAGGACCAAAAATAGAGCTGACATCTCATTACACAATGAGACAAAAAAAGAGTCAAGTAATCAATTGTACAAAGTTTTCACACTTCCTTCTCTACCCAAGTAAATAGGCTGGCCCCACTAAAATGCAGAACACATGCACACCCTGTAAAGAAAGCTTCTAGCCCTCATCTGCTGAAAAGGTGAAAAACTATTTACTATTTCAATAGTAGCCTTTTCTCTCCCATACTAACTAGTTTTTCTTTTAGTTAGCATTAGTTAAAAGCATGCTGGTAAGTTTATTGTCCCTTGATTAAACACACATATGACTTATATTAAAATTTAAACTTAATGTTTAAAATGCTTCAGAAGCCAACAGTTTAATTTTTGAAATTTCAGTGCTATGTTCAGCATTTTACTCTCTCAAAAGCTTTATCATTGGAGCCTGTCTGCCAAACAAATACATCTAATTCATTCACATAATTACTAAAGTACCACACAAATCCTGCAACCAGAACTATGTTAGGAATTACACAAGGGTGCAATGGACCTGGCTACAAATGCCATATACCAATAAGCTGGGGGATAGTGAAGAAAGGAAGAGAAAACTAAGAGGTGGTACTTAGGAGAGGCATATAAAAGCTCCCTGATGAAACACAGTTTAATGATAATCTGAGAGTCACAGAAAACTCCAGCCCCATAAAATGCACGGCTGGTACATGATTCAGCATGTGTGCGTGTGGATTGGTTTTAATTCATCGTAAGTGAAGCTGGTAATGCAACGTCTATCCACTAGTCTGCAGCAGAAATGGAACTGAAGTGCACAAAAGCAAGATCTTCACTGCAATGATATGCATGTGGAAGCCTCAACAGAAGCACAAAGAGCGAGCAAAGCAACCCTGAATTCCATTAGGTTTTTTGCTTTTCTTCCTTTTTTTTCCTTCTTAAAATAAAAACAACAAAACCAAAAACAAAAATAAGAAACAAACCAACCAAAAAAACCCCACACAAACAAAACAAAAAACCAACCAACCAAAAAAAAACACCCCAAAAAAGTCCCCAAAAAAACCCAAACAAAAAAGAAGAAAACAACAAGAAGAAAACACCAAAAACAAAAACCAAAACCCAAACCCAAAAACAAAAAACCAGAAACCAAAACCAAAAAAACCCCCAAGGAACATTTCAGACGTATGCTTTCCCTTGAGATGGTAATAGGTGGGTTGAAAAGATTCCTCTGATCGGCTGCACACGGAGTTCTAGCAGCAAGTAGGGAAACTGGGAAATTTTGGATGAGCTTTACTATTTTGTAGCATTCTGGTGGTATCTGTGCCGCCAAACTTCATGTATCTTTTTGCACCATTTATGAGCATTCCCACTTGGGTCCATCAGGTAATATGTCCTGTTTGGCTATAAGTGAACAACATTTTAATGATTACTCCAAACATAGTTTAACCAAAAAGCAGTAGCAATTCAGCACCTACCAATAAAATAATTATTCAGAATTAGTTCATTAACTTTCTGAAAATTCAATTCAATTACAGCTATATAACATTATATATTACTGATTAACCATACGTCTGGCACCTGAATATTTTTAAGCAGTCAACTGACAATATATTATACACCTCTCATGACTCACTACATACAAAGAGGGCTAAATTTTTAAAGTCCTTAAGAAGGTCCTTCAAAGCCCAAAATCCACTTTTGTGGATAAGTCATAAGTTATTAATAAGTTATGAAAAAATATATATAAATAAGTTATTTAAACACTTATAATAAAAATGCTGTTGCATTTTTGTGATAAACGTGTATGCCAGAAGTGAGGGTTTTTTTGTGATTTTTGCTTTATTATTTGATTTTGTTTGGGGGTGTGGATTTGTGCTTTTTTTGTTGGTTGACTTTGTTCAGGTTTTTGTTTAGTTTTGTTTTAAATTAGAACTATGAAATTTTCTATCTAAGCAATTATACTTTCTCCAGAAAAATCTTTTTGATAACTTACAGAAATTGCCCAAGGACCTTAGAGCAATTTACAAAGAAATCCAGAAAAGAAACTTACCGTGTGAACAAAAAATGTCTTAAAATTCTTGGCTTCTGGACGCAACTCTAAAGACCATGGAATTTCTCCCTTTAGAACTTTATTGACAGGATCCACATAATACAGGTGAGGCCCTTCTGTAAGCAGGAGTTGGCGCCGACGTGCAAACAATCCCTAACAAGAAAAGTAGAAGCAGCAATGCAAAAAAAAAACCCATTAGGGAATTAAAAATGTAAATTTACACATCTCTGAACGGAATAACAGAGGCAGGATAAAACCAGCTCAGTGCTAGGATGGTATATTTGGGTTTGGGGGGGGACTTTGATTTTACTTTACCTATTTGACCTCACTCCTTTTTTACGGTGTTGCAGTGCATTTCTACTACATGGCAAAACACAAGTACTATTTTAGGAAAGTATCTTCAAGTTTTAGCAAAGCATAAAACACCTAGTGGTACAGAGTGAAGCAGAATCTATTTCTCATAGAAATCAATAGCCATGATTTTGTAGAAAAGACTACAAAGAAGCAGGCAGTAACTTAGATGAAATAGAACCTTCTTTCCTCTAAAGCTGATGCAGACTATCCTTGCTTAGCTGTAAACTGCTGAAATTAACACTTAAAGCTGTTCTAACACCACCTCTGCCTCTTTCAGGATAAAGGCACAAAGTCAGATCCAGGGAAAAAAACCACAGTTGAGAACAACATAGGCTTGTATTTAATTTTTTGGTATTTTTGGTTCAAACCACATTCAGACATGCATCAAGAAAAATTGTTTATTAGAACATATCAGATTGGAAAGAGGAGGATGAGCAAACACACTAATTTGCTACAATCTCAAAATGAAAGCATCAATAGCAGATTTACTTGGGCTTTTCCAAGAAATCAAGAACACATCACTAAATCAAAGAAAAAACCAATCTATTCACAAGAAAACACTGAATTTTTAAAAATAACTTGTTTATAGGTGGCAAATTATTTAAACAAGGAAGCTTTAAAATAGGCTGCTTATCTATGCTGCAACTGTGCAAAAATTTGACAGCTCATTTTTGTTACAGAAAATTAAGAAAAACCCTTACCTTTCTTTTGTCCACTGGACCCATTTTTAGGATTAAGTTATTCTCTACAAACTGATGCCTTAGAAAAAGAAAAATAACTATTACTCCAGAAGTAATTCTTTCACAGAAACAGCTATAATGATCAAGCAGTTTTTCATGTCACTCCCTAGCATGTACTTTTCCACGAGAGTCCTGAACAACTTTAGTTCATGAGTTGTGGACTCTTCCTTAGCCCAGACCAGAGAGTTTTTTCTAGAATTTGACAGGGGGTAAAAAAACCCCAACCAAACAAAAGCAACCAAAAAAACCCAAACCAAAAAAACCCAACAACAACAAGAAAAAAAAAAACAAAAACCACCACCAACAAAAAACCACAACCCACCAACCAAAAAATTAACAAAAACAAACAAAACAGCAACAAAAAATAAAAAAGAAACCCCCAAACCAACCAACCAACTGCCCTAATCCCACACCCCCCAAGGAACAACAACAATAACAACAACAACAACAATAATTCACACATGAGAGACTTCTCTAAAGAGTGAAAAGAAATGCTGTTATATAGTCTGGAGGTATTTTGGTTAGATATCCTCAGAATATTATCATGCAAAAAATTCCAACAACTTATGGCATCTGTAAAAAAGGAGGAACCTTTTCTAGTTCTAGGACTGTAGAGCGAAGACTCCGCAGCACTGGATAGTGTCATTCTGCCTATCTTATAAACACACTCCACATCATCTTCTAGACCTTGTAAATTTTAGAAATATAATATTAGGGTTTTGCTGCTATTGCTTTAAAAATAGAAGCCAAGAAAAATCTAGCTGCTAATTGTTTACTTGGAAATATGAAGACTGACAAATATTCATTTGAATCAAAATCACTTATTTTTCAGGATTCTTTATTGCTGTGCAAGTTATTTAGCTACATTCAAAGATCCTACCAAGGATTTCCACCAGCTTGTTTTGCCAGAAGTAACCTCTTTTCATCTTCAGAAAACTGTAAATCCAGCTCAAAGGAATTGTTGTCCAGATCATGAATATACTGTTCAATATTTCCTCCTGATGTCTGTGGTGTACTTGTCTCTGCAGCAGACAGTGAATGGGAAGAGGCAGAACTAGAAACTTGCATGCAACCGAACTGACTCAGGAGATTGTCATACTAAAGGAGGAAACAAAATGAAGTAATTAAATGTCTTTTATTAAAAAACTTATTTTGCACTAAACTGTGGCTTTTAATTTAAGCATGCTTTAGTTTATTTTGCTATTGGGCAAAGCCCCGGCCTACTCTCTCTAGATCAGCTAGCATTTATGCAAAAAAGTATGACTGATCAAAAGCAAGCCAGCCTTGTTTTTTCAAAATACTCGCTTTATCAGAAAACAAATGCTGATTTAAGTAAAAATTTAACCAGCAATTTTTATTAGATTCTCAATAACTAAAATCTTCATTAAAATATAACTAACCAGTAGTTTCATTTAAAATATTTATATTAGTATTTCTAATATTTATATCAATATTCAATAATTATGCTATCATGGAAGTCTCAGGCAGCATCAGAGCTGAATATAGTAGCAGACAAACATACATTTCCATAGCAGTCTTCATCATCCTCTGACATAGCAGGTAAATATGCTGTAAGTTTAGGGGGTGTCTGAAGATGTAGGTTCTCCCACACAATGGATTCGAAGAAGGGGTGAGCCTTAAGAGGCCCATAACCTCCCATTTCTTCACAACCTAATCGGTTGGTAGCATCTAGAACCTAAGCAAATTAAAATGAAGTTGCATAAAATAATGACAAAGCGCAAGCATTGCTCACGTTTGCAAAGCACCATGTGAAAACGTAAAACCAGTTTGTCCCCCTGCCCTAAGCATACATATCTATAATATAAGGAGGTTGTTTATAATAAAAGATGTTATTTGTCAGTATGTCTGTCAGTATGTGTCAAACACAACATACTGTATTAGATCAGCTCACAGATCTAAGGACAGGAGCACTTCTTTAGGTCCACGCAATTTTTTGGCTTTGCTTCTTTGTAAAGACTGAAAAAACATACAGAGAAGGCCTGATGAAGCAAACCTCACTTAAGTTTAGTCCACCATCACATTCTAGTGATGCAAGAAGCTGAGGAAACTATAGTTGGTGTCAAACATCAACCTCTCAAACACCTTAAAATGACACTATTCTCAGGATACCAGGTTAATACAACCTGGACTTCACCATTCAGGAGACACAGGCTTGGCCATAGAACTGGTCTTGGACACATTGATAGGCCTTTTAGGTTGTATTTATCATCATCCACAAAGGTGTTTCCTCCTCATTGCCTAATATGATAGACTATTGAACTTAAAAAAGCTTATAACATCTAAAATGTTCTCTGCAGATTCACTTGACTGTCATGACTATAATCTCACTGATGAACACAACTACTTTTTCTTCCTACTTGTCAAATCTTCACAGGCACAGTAATTCTTAGGCAGATACTATTGAGACATGTTAAGTACAAGGTAACTACATGCTAAAATGCAAGGCAACTGGATTTATATTGTAATGAATATTGCAATTATAATTACAATTTTATCTGCCTGTGATGTACAGAACACTGTTTTCAACTAAATGATCCCTTAAACAACTCTAAAACAATTAATCTGAGAACTATGTAAGCCTAAGTATTTGAATCTTAATTTCTGTTTGTAATGCACAGTATCTAGAATTGTTTGCTTCCATTTCACAAAGACATTCCTTGTCCATACCTAAAAATTCAGATTTAAAAAAAAATGAAAGTGCTGTTTAGTAACAGATGCTGATTTTCAAGACAGTCCCCTACACAGTCAATAATCTCCACAGATGTTCATATTATAAAATTTGCAAGAGTGCATAGAAACTTTCAGAAAAGAGAACTACATAAGCTGAATGTTTCCAATGTCATCAAACCACTGAATGACAAATCAATTTCAGTGATACCTTTTCTTTCAAGAAGTTAGGCACTTCGGTACTTGGTCAGTTATAAAATTGACCAAGACAAGTACTACATTCAAGAAGAAAAGCACAAATATTTACCAATAGCTTCTCCACAAGGTCTTTTGCCTTGGGAAAAAATTTTTCTGGGAAGTCATATTCCAACTTTATTATCTTCTGGAATATAAGATATTCATTTCTGCAGAAGAGAAAAATATTAACTCTTGTTATTAGTTGTCCATGGTTCTTTCACCTTAACCTGAATAACCCAGACAAACATTAAACAAGAAATCCAGAAGTTAAGTTACATTCCCATAAATCTTCTTAGGGTGAAGGAGTACTATGATCCTGTAAGCACCAGATACTTGAGCAATAACAAGAAAAGCTCAAATGACTCAACAGAGAGAGTTGAGGATATGCCTTATCAATCTCTTCCCATATAGTCACATAGTTACCATCATGGCACAAATGACATGTGAAATTCTAAGATAGCTTAAGGAATCTCTCTCTCAGGAACTCTAGTTATGGCTGTCTAAGCAACTTCATGACATCAAAAAGGACAAATAAAAGCAGGCATGACATTAATACCAGCCCTGCATCATGAAAGTACTTCAGAACTGATAGTAAGGTAAAAATCTAATCAGAGACAATACATTTATGATCCACATGTAAATAATTATCTCAAATCTCTTACCCAGCTCTAAATGGAGGCAATCCAGCTACAAGTTGATATATTATGCATCCCAGAGCCCAGAGGTCAGAGCTTCAAAACAAAGAGGAAAAAACCATAGCATCTCTTTGTAAAACAAATCTTTAAAATGTAATTTAAAAAGAAAAATTCTTAACCTTTTGCAACTTAGAACACAGCATGAACCCAGTGGACAAACCTGCTTTGTATAATTTCCACACTATTTTCACTTCAGCCCTTGACAGAAGAATAGGCTAGCAGCACAGCTTTCAAGAAAAAACTTTAGAGTAACAGTCCCACAAAAACTGACTCCAAGAACAAGTGGAAGACCGCTGAATTCTCAGTCAAAATAATGGCTATGTAATGACGCTGAAAAGAATACTGATTATCCACATGATGATTCAAAGATGCATCCAACTTAATTCAATATATGTTCCTTCAGAGTTATAATACTTTCCTCTAAATATTTGATTAAAAAAAGAGAAATATATTGCAATACAGTTTTTTACCTTTTTCACTTAAAGCTTTTCTTAAGACACAAACGAAAAGGCAGGCTATAATGGCATGTAAAGGGAAAGCTATGTTTTAGTGTGGTGGGTAAAGGAAAGTTAAGTTTTAGTGTGCTGGCCTGAAAGAACACTTTTAACTTACTTTACCTTGAAGTAAGCTATCCATAGATTTGATTAAAGATTCAAAATCCTCATGGAATACTACAATACTAACAAAGACTTAAAACTACTCAAATTAAGAGTTTTCTGTACAGGTGAAGAATTATGCAACTTCTAAAAGGAGTTGATATTCTGATTAAGTCTTTCCATTAGCCAAAACAGTCAAAAGCTCTTCACTCAAATAAAATGTGAAAAGTCTGATGGTATCTCTATCACTTCAAGAAATGCCAGCACAAATTACTACACCTATTCATATAAATGATCCATTTTACCTGTGATTTGTCAGTAACTAGTTTACTCTTCCATCATCGCAATAAAATAGATAAACACATTCAGTAGGTTACCATCAACAAGCAATTTTAATGCGTTAAGAAATTTCTTAAGGGCATCACTAATACCAGGCAGAGAGATGAGCTTTAAAATGCTGCAAATCCTAAATACAGTTTAGGAAACATGACTGCTAATTGACCTAAATGCAAGTCAAAGAAAGCTGCAGCCTTAACTGAACAGCATGCGATATTCTGTTGTTACTACAGCAGGAAATATCATATTTGAGCAATATATATTTATATAAAATGAAATTAAAATGATTATATTACTTGGATAACAGAAAAAAGTTTTTCTGATCTATTTACGGGTAAGAAATCCAACTTCACCTTACATATCTCCTTTTCCAACACCACCTAATTCTGTTAGTAGAACTCAAAAAAGTAGATTAACTGAGGAAAGCAGCCCTCAGACAAGAAGCAATACTTGATAAGAAAAAAATTTTCAAGCTCTCTTAAAATACTCAAGCATCTTGTTTCTTTAAAATACTAAGCTTGCTTGCTTGATTTATCCACTCCTCCCCATCTGACAGTTTCCTGACAGAGTCAGTAAAGTTCTAGAATATAAAGTCCTCACCTTTTACAGGCGGATTTCTCTGTCAGCAGTTCTGGAGAAACATACTGTGCTGTCCCTACAAATGAGTTGGCCCGTGCTGTTAAGGAAATAGAAACAAATAAGCAAATACATACTTATACATAAGCCAATATTCCCCTTCCTCCCCTGTCCCCACTCAGTAAAAAAAAAAAAAAAACCAAAAACAAAAAAAACCCAAACAAAACCACAAACCCAAAAGGCAATCCACTGCAAGTTACATAATGCTGCAAAGAACCCATGAGAATTTAACTTCTCCACCTATCCACAAAACCTGCTTGGAAGAAACAAATGAATCTCAGTGATACCTATTTGGTTCAAGAAGCTAGGCATCTAGGTACTTAGTTATAAAATCTGCCAACACAAGTTTGCTACAGTCAAGAAAAAAAGTCATTTGAATTCAGTTCAGCCTAGTGCTTTTTTCAGGCACTGCTTGCAGCATTTATCTACAGGCTACTAGTAACAACTGCAGACATATTAATTCTATAACCTTCACATTTGTGCAATTTTGGCAGTCACTGGAGTTAAACATATAATCAGACTTAAAACTTACTGTATCAGGTGAGCCAGTATTTGTTTGTATTCTTGTCTTGCAAATGAAAACTAAGTAATCTGAAGTAGTTTAACTTCCCAGTATATTTGGTAATCTCACTGGTATTCCACTACACCAAATATTACCTCCTCTGACATAATCTAAGTAGTGACAGTCAAAACTGTTTCGAGATCTTTTAGTGATTTAGGTGAGGTACTATTTGAAGGTCACAATCTGGTAAACACAACACATGTACATTTTCAAAGGATCACTTGCTATAATTATTGGTGTCACATAACAAATAATAGCAAACCTTGTCTACTATCTGCAGATAACACTTTTGCTGTTCCAAAGTCTGTTATTTGAATGTGCATATCCTCATTTAATAAGATGTTTTCTGGCTTAAGGTCCCTGGAAAAGACAGATTTTTATATTCAAACAGTATACAAATTGAAGTCGGAAAAACTGTCTAGTGACTTAGATACATAACACTATAATAAATGATGCAGACATTCTATAAACATTGTTACAACAACTTCTCTAACTTGTAGCTGTCAACATGCAGACTAACAGATTTTGGTAAATCCATTAATTAACTGTATTTTTCAAATACCAAGTAAATAATCATCTCAAAACTATGCTACTGTGCATGTCACATGTTCAAAAATTAAAAAAATAACATGACAGACAAACAAAAAACCAAAACAAATCCCAACAAAACCCCCACCTCACAAAAACACACACAAAACCCCAAGCCCCTTCACTCCAAAGCCTTAATTTAAATAACATCTGACAGATTGATATGCCATTAAGATTTCTACATCTGTTTCCTCAGTGCAAAACTCCAGTTAGTCAAACACTGGCAAACCCAGTCCCAGCTAAATGTCCTGACCAGGTAAGAACCGTAGACCACCTCCGTGCATAATCTGCACTTCAAATGCATGCCTACTATTTGCATAGACACTGCCTCTGATTCTGAATAAAACCATACTTCACAGTATCACAAACACAATAGATAGCAGTATAGATTTAGATGTCAAAAGGTGCATTAGAAGTAACTTAAGAGCTTTCAGCTACACTGATATGATATGCCTTTGCAACAAGTTTCCTTAGCTGGTCCAAAAAACCCCTACATACTTCCCTCCTAGGCAGAATCTTTGAATGCTCATAAAGAAATCTAGGAGCATGGGAGTTGTTTTGTTCGACTGGTAAGAAAAAAGCAGTAAAAACTGAAAGCCGTTTCTGTCAATCACTGTGCAGCGTTATTTTCTTCAGATTAAAGCCCCCTACGGTGTAAAAGTACGAGTTGTAGAGTTTAAAGTCTGGAAACTAGCACAGAGAGCAACAAGCCATAAAAATCCTGTTGATTTTTCTGAGCCTGTCCTAAGAGAGAAGTAGAAAGTACATGAATGGAATGGACCCTTTTAACAGTTCTCTGTAGGACTCTTTTAAGATACATATGTATGTAGATATACTGTACTCTATATACACTTATATATACTGTTTATATAATATATTGTATACCTACATTAATACTGGAATATGGATCTACAGCTACATACAAGAATAGAGGGATATCTGTAGTAATTTTCCAGGGTAGCCTGACATCTTAAAGTGGTTCTATCTCATATCCTATTTCTTCAGGCAGCAAAAAATCCCAAGAGTTTTCAGGCACTAGAGCCTGAAATAAGTTATTATTATGAGTGTCCTCATAAATATCATACTAAGTTCTCTAATTGCACAATTCCACTGTTTTGAGCTCCTTCTAGGGTCCTTCATATAAAAACAAGTATAGCGCAGCTCTTCTCTGATATGAGGTTTCCAATATAGGCTTAGTAATACCGACAATCATGCTACATTCATTTTATAGGCATTCTCTCAGCCTAAACACATGAACTGTAAAATCGAAGTGGTAGTTCTTGGTAATCTGGTAGTTCTTGTACTTCCTCCCACCCCTGTAGAAAATCTTATGCTTTCAGTACTCTCCACATCCATCCCCCTTAGATTCTAATTCAAATTCTTTCACAAAAACTTGTATTTAAAAGGAAAAACTGTTTTTGTAATAACTGAAAGAAATAATGCTATCAGAATTATAATCAGTCAGCTTTTTGCCAACTAGCATCTAGTGTCCCGTGACAACTGCTTGGTAACCTAGACACATTAGATTTCTTACCCAAAAAGAAGTTCTGCAGCTCAGCTGTCTAGCACTTACAGCTTTATTTAATAAACATGAATGACAAAACATGATTATCCAAACAATATATTACATCAAGAACAACTTCAAAAGTACTACTCAAAACTTTGCTAATTTCACCACTTACTTAATTATTATGCAGCTGCACCTTTGTGGAAATTGTTCACTCAGTGAAAGCTGATACAGATTAATTTTACCGGATTATATAGTACACACTAAGCCACACACAAGAAGAATTCTAGTTTCTTTTGCTACATAACAGCACAGGAAAAAAGTAGTTAAAAAGTCAGTTTCTGGTTTTCAGGCCAACCCATGAAGCTTGAAAGACAAGGTAATGTTAATTTAGGTAATTAATTAATCAGGTAAGTAATTAACAGGTAATGTTAATTCAAGGCCAGAAGGTTTTCTTACTTTTTCCTGCTCCAACAGTTGGCATAACAGTGATTGGCTCTCGTCCTCAAGTTTGCTATGTTTAGCTACTGATGCTGATCAAATGCAATTTTTGCTCTTTAGCTTTCCAAAAAATCCACCTTTGCTTTTAACACACTTTACAAAGAACTTTTCTAGAAAAAAACCCCACCTCTTACACAATCAACTACATGTCTGTCTCAACTTTGTATTACCTGTGAATTATTCCTTTGCCATGCAAATACTCCAGGGCTGACACAATTTCAGCAGTATAAAACCTTGTACAGGTCTCATCAAATGAGCCAATTTTGCGTATATACTTTAGAAGCTCTCCATTTTTGGCATAGCTAAGTCCAAAATCTGAATGTAACTTAGTTAAGGTTTATCTCTAAGCCACTCTAAAACAAAAATCCCCACATCTTTTTTCAAGGAGAAGAATACTACTAAAAATACATGAACAACAGGGAAGAAGTTTGTTAATTTGAAATTTTACAAGGAGCAATCCCAAATAATTTCTTAAATATATTAACAATCTAGGACATGAGTCCAAATTTCTTAGCACAGCAAAAACTACACAAAGGGTTAACTGTACTTTTTCCAGAGACTGACTTGACTAATTAATTCAAATGACATACATAATTGCCCTCAAAGAGAGTTTTTTACAATAATAACTGATAGAAGTTAAAAATTGTCCTATCACCTGGAAAGTACCAGGGAAAATGTTTACACTACAAAAGACAACCTGTGAGCTCATATTGTGTGATATATAGGGCTTGCCAGCACTATTAGCAGCCTCTGGGAAAACCAGAAAACTACTTATTGACCCCAGAAATAGACTGATCTATACCTTTGTGTTTGGCACAGCCAATTCCAAGCAGGAGGTTTAAGAGGAAATTCACATAATTAACATTGTCTTTGAAAGGAAAACAAAAACGAAAAGGGGAAAAGGAAAAGGGGAAAAGGAAAAGGGGAAAAGGCCAACTGCCAAGCAATGAGCTTCCAGGATATAACTGCACTTTGCAATTACTGCTAGAGAGAGCTCAGAAAACAGTAGCCCAAACAGAGGAATCAGATTATTCTATAAGCACCTTCATCTTTACATTAAAAAAAAACAAAAAACAACTCTAATTGTAGAAATTAAACTAGTAGGAAATATAGCTGCCTACCCTGTTTTAAATGCAGGAATTACTGTGTTTTACTACAGATAGATAGATATACACACACACACATATACATCAGGAATAAAACACTTTTAAAACACTTTTCATACATCCCCCTGATTTAGAATTTTTAAATTATTTTAAACTTGGATTGTTACAAGTCATCCTTCAACATTTACCGCATGGACAATTTGTTTAATTTCTTCCCCCATCTCACAGGACACCTACTCTTCTCTTTGAGAGGACCCACTCACTCGATCTGCTTAATTTCTGTTGAAAGCATGACTACAAAAATTGCATCACATACATTAGGATATTTTAAACACCTCAAGTTTACTTCCATCATTTCTGTTAGACCATTTTTCAAGGAACCAGAACCGGGCATTGTTACTCTTAAGAAAGTGTTACAGCAAGTTTTAATATGCAAAGGATACATAGCTTTTCATCATCCTGAAAGGTGAAGTACAGTTTCACAAAGAAAGGGTGATCCAGACGGGACATTACATCTCTCTCTCGTGTCACATACGGTACCTTGTTTTCTTTTATGATATGACGTTTTTCTAGAATTTTAACTTAATGAAAAAAGAGAGAGTAAAAATGCAAGAGGTACAAGTAAATGAAGCCCATCTTGTTTTGGAGGTTTTTGGTTACATATAATTAACATGAAACTACTAATTCTGTTCCTTCAACAGGTGTTTTGTAACTGGACTACATTGATACTCTATTTTCAAGAAGTTAATGTTAAAGGAGTCAATACTTACTGGCATATTCTCTAGAACTTGCCAATTCTCGAGCCAAGACAACCTGTTGCCAGAGGAAAGAAAACATACTGTAACTGGCCACTAAACACATACACTAATGCTGAACTTCCAGTAGGTATTTGGAACACAGCAAAATATTTAATGTGTTCATATTATGCTGGCTTCAGCAAGACTTCTGCAGAAACTCAGTTCAGCAAACCAATGCTTGTTTTGCCAAAAGACTTACATGTAAGAGCATAAATACTGAATTTTTTTTTCCAGAAAAAAATCCGAAGATTGTAATGTTAGTCAAAGTAAACTGCCAAAATTTTTAAAGGGGGAAACAAAAAGCAACAAGTACGCTGAGGAATACTCATAAAAACAATTGTCACAGTACTTTCCTTAATATAGATGGCAAAGATTGAAAGACAAATTCTATCTGAGCGAGCAAAAGTAAGAAGTGAGACAGAACTTTCAACTATTTCCAATTTGTTAAGAAAAAAATTTAAATAAGAGAAACAGAAGAGTTCCAATTAGTAGAAGCAAGGGATGAAATTTCAGGCAAGCAGGTTTACATTTTTAAAGAGAAAAGCTTTTGTAGGAACACAAGGCTTTTCAAGAAAGAACTTTATAAAAGCCAATTTTAGAGACAATCTAAAAAGTCCTCTTGGCATGAATGCAAGCAATAACCTTGGAACAAACAGATGAATACAGTTCTCTGTCTTTCTCATTTTAAGTTTATATCCATTTCAATACCTTGCTAAAATATCGACTTTATAGTATTTTTTTAATCGCTGCACCCGGCTTGCTTCTAATCCCTTGCAAAATCAGTTACAACAGAGTAGTCCAAAATATTACTACACACGCCTGATGCTAAATATTAGGTATTTAGGAAATCTAAATAAGGCATTTTTTCAGATGAAAGAAGTGCATGCAGTTAGACTTTTGTACTAGAAAATTGACTTCAGTTCAGTAGTAATAGGGACTCAATTTTTTTTTTATATTTCATATCCTGAAAACACATTGAAGTTTACAGTATTTGATCAATGAAAATTTCTATTAGAAACAAGCGGTGTGTTAACATCTGCATCTCTGCATAAGGAATTTTTGAGATCATTCTGTATACACATGTAACGCTAGATAAGATGTGCAGTCAAATGAGAATGTTACTAACTTTTCTAATTTTTGTAGCTAGGTTTCATCAACCATACCTACCATGAAAGCTTCTGAAAGCAGGTCAGTTCAAAAGGCAGTTATTTAATAAAACCCCACATACACAGAGACCATACTCAGATGGCAGAAAGGATCAGCTGACACAGATGAAAATATATCTTGGCAAATTAAGCTGAAGATTGACTCTCTTCCAGTCCTGCACTGTATCCAATTTTTTACCATTGTATTTCACAGGTATTACCCACATACATTGATACTGAATAGCTGTGTTCTAAGTACACTGAGCACTTACCTGATAGCAGGAGTACTTTGGTACCCACAAGTTCCTTCCTCACCAAACAAATCTAAACATACCATATATCTTAATTTCCTCCTAACTAATAATCCAGAAAACACAGTGGAAAACAAAAAGGAAAAGGTCTCAAAGGTACATATTAATACAGTGTCTCTGTTATCAGGGGCCTGAATCTTATCCGCCCTATGGGAAGAAGTAATATCGATAAGGAATGTAAATTCTCTAGAAAGAAATTACACATTAGCTGGATAGCTTAAAAAAAAAAAAAAAGATGTAAAATTAACAGAAAAACAAAAGCATTCATAGAACATGTAAATGTGTAAGTTGTAAATTCAGACAACAGCAAGGCAAGAAATGTAGTTAAACATCCTAAATTGAAGGAAGGGGAGATAGGTAGAGCAGAGAACCCTCAGAGGCTACAAAGCAGAAATAATTGCCAACATACCTGGCATACATCATGACCAAGCCCCATTCTAAACTTGAACAAATACTTCAGGCTGCCTGAGATTAAAGCTGCATTTAGGAACTGGTTTTGGTCAGACAATTGTATTTCCTTAGAGCTTGTGTTTTTAAGAAATGCCTCCTTTATAGGTGGAGACAAAACCAAGGTGGAAGATACATGTACCCACCATACGGAAGGAGGTGAGCTACACAACAAGCCTCCACAACCATGAAAATTGTAATTTTTCCACCACATAAAAGATATTATTCTGAAAGAAGCTTGAAGCTGTCTCCAAAGCAAGTAGATTCTCATTAGTTTAAAAGAGCAGAACAACAAGCAGAAGGCACTGTGTTTGTTTGTATCAGGCATGGGTCCAAAAAGTTGCAGCTGCAGAAGAAGATCCCACAAAATTGGAGAGTGCTCTAAAGAAAAACCCTGAAGCCATATCATGTGTATCTCTTCTGAATTTAAAAATCCAGCCCTGGCACTAGAGTTTGTGGTAGCTTAATAGAAGTCCAAGAAAATAGAATATATTCATTATGACCTTGAAGAAAATATTTTTTTTAATCTGAAGCTATCATTGGATATATGGTAATATGAAGGCCCCTGCTTTTTGAGATTAACATTTTTCAGTTAGAATATTGGTGAGGATCTTGAGGAGTACAGTCAGATCTGAGTCTACAACCACGTTAAATATGAACAAATCATATGCTTTTTAACAAGGTGTTTCAATAACAACATAAAGATACATGCCCGACAGATCAAATGCTCTGAAGTTGATACATCAGAGGGTTGTGCTGCCATCCAGGGAGACACGTAGCAGAGCGCTGTATTCTGAGTCTGGGCTAAGCCCTATGAATTTCTCCACCTACACGGAACATGGCATTAACTTTCAGAAACAAAAAGTATATTACTGAAGCAGTGTCCTGGTATACCCAAACCACAACAACTCTCTTGGATTCTTTAGGGAAACCTGCAAGTTATGCAAACTATGTGTTTGAGCGCAAATTACTCTTGACAAGTACTAGGGCCTGCATCCTAAATGCTGCAGTAGGCTGTACTGGAACCCCAACATTTAGAGACCTACAACCAAAAATTGTATACAACAAATACACGAAAAAGATACAGAAATATTATTCTTACAACTGGGAAGCTACTGAACCATCAAATGAAAATATTAATGCGTCATGGATTCATTAAGGTAACACTTAAGTAATTCATTTTTGTGCAATGCTGTGGATATGAGAAACAAACCATTTAAGGCTACTGAATACAAACATATTGACTGTGACTCACTAAGTTCTTAAAGACCAGAGGCTGAGAAAGAATATTGGAGAATCAGTGAAAGAATATCAATGTTCTTTCTTTCAAAAGCATCTGGCAGTACCTCCTGCCATAGACAGGACATCCTGCAATAGACAGGGCAAGCTCCTAGACCAGTTCCAAGCCCTTATATCAAACTTTTTACGTAACCTGTTATGGCTATCACACTTACATTAGAAAGCAATGTTGACTGAACATCCAAATATCAAGTCATTGGGATACAACAGAACTTTTGATCAATTTAAAGGCAGCTTAAAAAAAATCCACCACCCATATTTAGGGTGACAGTTAATTTTAATAGTTAAGCTTAAATCCACTATGTTCTATTCATTAACTCTTCAAGCCGTTTTCTCCACATTTCAATCTCATCAATCTTACACAACGAATTTTCAAGTCTAAGATATCTGTCACTTCTTATAAAAAATAAAGTTACCGTTGAAAAAGATCCTTCACCCAGGATTTTCCCAAATTTGAAGTCATCAGGTCGTTTCTTTCGAGGCTGTGGAGGCTGCTGTCCTGTATGTTGCTGCAAGGAGTTTGAATTAGATCTTGATTCAGGTGTTGTGCCCTCCATGTTAGATCCCTGTCTGCCGCCACAAGTGGAAATGACAGATGGAGTGCTGGAATCTGCTTGGTTCCTCACCATTGAAGGGGATGAACAGGAGCATAAGACCACACTTGATTGCATTGGAACAGCATCATACTAAAAAGAGAAATTTAACTATTATTACCATACATGACATAACTGCCATGCACAACTACACTTTATTTCCATACAAGGATCATAAAAATTCTTCTTTGAAAGGGTTGTCATTGAAAATCTCTTTAGGAGGGAATATAAGTATTTATTTTGGAAATGGCAGTTTCAAATTGATAAATAACTCTATTTAGGTCATGTTGTCATATAGCCATAGGTCAAACGTCTGAACACTTTAATTCAAGAATGCTTTTTTTAAACTCAAAAAAATGCTCCTAACACCAAGTTATCAAATTTCATGGTATCTTCTCCTATGAATAACATGACCTTAAATTTCCAGTCATACAATGAACACCTGTATTTACCAGTAACATTAGTTAAGAGATCCAAGTGACAACGAACTCTAAATGAACACATGAAAACTTTAAGGGAGGCAAAGGAGACATTCTTAATTTTTTTTACTTGGAATTTCATTTTCTCTGGTAGTATTTCTCTTTAGTACATATTGGGGAAGGACAAGAAGAAAAGAGATAACATAAAAAAGCAGGTCAGCTGGAGGGTTTAACAATCAGTAACACCTAAAACTTTTTTTGAAGAATGCTTTGGTTCACGACCTTTTAAAACAAGGCAGATTGCACTACTTAAATTGTACATATGGCCACATAAAGACAACCCAACTGCAAAACAAAAAGAAGAGATATAGCCCAGAAAACAGCAAATACAAGAAGACACACTCCTAAAACTGATTAATGTAGTATACAAAGCAAATTGTCATTTGGTACCCTTTTATCAATTTTCCTTAAGTAAGATCAAGGAACCTTGTCAAGCTGCTTTCCAGAAGCCCCTTTTCGTAATACACCTCAATCAGTCTGTCAGGGACTACTTCTGATGTTTTATTTGAAAGTGACCAGAAAATACAAACAAATAGGACAGCTCTGCTGAACTACTGCTGACAAAAAAATTGTATGTAAACGGAGGAAATATTTAAGAAAGTTAACATTGTGGCTGAACATTTTTTTTAAATCTCAGTATTCTAACATCCATCCAGCAGAAACTATGGCTTAATGAAAGTCACCTAATCTCAAAACAGATGTATTGTATGTCAGAAAGTCTGTAACATACATGTTACCAAATTAAAAACTACAAAGAGAAATTTTTTTACCTCATGAATTTCAATTTGAAACAGTTTTCCACATTTTTGCCAGAAACCACCTTAGAAGGGAATTGGACTGGCACTCACTCATGCACATGGTCTTAAGGAACCTAGCTCCCAAATAAGCGATTCCTCAGTTGGCTGTGCTCTGTGAAGTAAAGTTGCCTTTCTTTACTGCTAGAATTGATACTATTATTATGCATATACACATTAAAGTCTACGTGCCGTAAGTCACAGTTCCTTTTATGCCTTATATACATATATTTTAGCCGACACCTTCCGCAGACTAACTATTGTCCCCAGCATTTTCATATCCCAGATAAATCACCTCTCTTTCAGACAACTACTCAAACGGCACTGTGTCTAAAGACACACACTAGCTAAAATTAAAAACAGATTGCACCCTTTCCTACTAAGACTGCAGCAAGACTGACACAAGCATGAGTGCTTAATAACTAAAGTGATGCCAGTATAAAAACCATCCCATTATGGGATCATCCCTTTATTAAATGAAATAAAGTAAATAAAACACACATACACACAGACTAAATATCGGGATATAAATGATGAACTGGTTCTAGTCACAAATGAGCAAATGAGGTTTTACAGGTAAATAAAGCAGTAGCATTGCAGGGGGGTCTATTTAGATTCCGCAACTAGCAAGATCACCTTGAAAAAGCAAACAAGCAAGAAAAAAATCCACCACAAAAGCATCAGAAAGCACTGTGAGAAAGGGGGTAAAAGGTGCTGGATGCAGTGTGTTTCTTTTCACAGCAGCTGAAATTAAGTCACAATGAATATCAAGTATAGAAAAATCCTAAGAGAAGAGACAGGAGTAAAGGACTTTGTAGAAAGATGAGGTTATTTTTGGCCAGGGTATAACATCAATTATTCCCCTGACTTTCTCAAAGGAAAGTCAAGATTAGGAATAAGGAGGACAGAGGAACATGTAATAGATTTAAAAGGATCAGTTACCTAGGAAATAACAGACATATGCAACTAGGTCTGTTATGCTGCACCTCAATGTTTACAGAAAAAGGTAATTCTTACATTCACCCGTCCAGACTTCATATATTCTTCTTTAGTATTTTGTCCTGTATTATTTACCTTCTCAGTTTTATTTTGAAAGGCACCAAAAAACATGTCTACAGAAATCATTTATGTGTCTACATACAGGTTGTCACATATACCAGAGATAGAATATGGGCCAGCTTATCTGACCTACCCCTGTACCATCACTCTTGCAAAAATCAGACTTAAGATCCTTCTTCTGCCAGATGCAGACATTTTTTAGTGAGATACGAAGTCAGTAACAGAAATTGTTCTAAACTGCATCTGTAATTCTCAAAAGCTTGAGGATGCTCTCTTTCTAGCAATTATCAACATTTCTCAGCTGGCAAGCCAGTGAAAGCACAGATCCTTACATAGTAACAACAGACTTACCTATTGCATGTCAGGTATCACCATGGACCATACTGATAACCACTGATAGAGTAATTCTATCTCTTTAAAAACTAGTCTCTAACACTATTTTCCCAAACCCTTAACCATTCTCCTTTTCATTTACTTTCACATAGAAGTAGTTTCATTCTTAGTGCAACATACTTGAGTTAGAAAACCTTTCAAGGAAGAAAATAACAAATCTACTGAATGTATGTGGCATTATAGATCAACAGTCACTTCAAAATCTTCATCAAGTAGTTTTCACTAAATAACTAGAAACAGGATTCCTTTTATGGAATTCCTTTTATTCCTTTACATGAAGTAAGTACTAATACTGTTCTTTTCCCCAATTGTCTGCAAACAGTAGAAATAAACTTTAAGTAAACTGGAATCAATGCAAAAAGCCCACTAGATAACATCATGTCTTTCCTTTCCTCCCTGCCACCTAAAAAAATTCATACCTTTTCCCTTTGCAATTCAGCATTCTGAAAACTGCACTATCACTACAACTGTTAATGCATTTATATGCACCAAACACATTTCATACTTCTCTAAAGCAACTACAAGCACAACTGCATCTCCACTAGCTTTTTCCCACCACAAATCCTGCAATACTACTTCGCTAATACCATTTTATCAACACTGACAGCAGTAAAAAATACTTTTAGAGACTAAGCTTCTAAAACTTTCAGTATCCTTTACTTCTGCAGTGATGGGATCTTGAACACTGAAGATAACTGAGAATATCTTTGCTGTTGCTGAGATTCGACTAGCAAGACCTGTTACAAAGAAAATCTGTATGAACAGGGTCCTGACCTCTTGGCTGTCTGATAACACCGAGTCTGACTGCTGACTATTACGGAATCTCAAGCTGCATTAAGACATAGGGCAGACATGATCACAAAACCTCTTCCATCTAACTACTTATAAGGCTAATTTTTTGGAAGCAGACTTTGGTAAGAGAAAGTATTTTTTTACACAAAGCAACATGATCTTTAAATCCCAACTGGTACATTTGTTTTCACAATGCTAATGAGACTATAAGCTAGAAGATTGGCACTCCTAAAGGCAGTTTAAGTTGGACAAGTTTGGCCTGGGCTGTTTTGACCTTGTCATGTAAGCCCAAAGTTCTGAAACGGAAATTAATTTTGTATTGCTTACAATGTAAACATTGACAATCTAGAGTTTTAAAGTGAAAAAATTAAAAACTAAACAGTTATATTTAACATATTTTTTTCATGGTGTTTCAGAGGGTTGACAAAGATGCACCAACTGCATGTGACACACATCTCATACCTGAAAAAGAGCATCAGAAGGGATAAAGGGATAATTAACAGATATTACATACAGCTTTTCCACTGGCCTCCCACCTCGTATCCCACAATTAAAACGTTAACCTACTCTATGTTCCCTCAATACCTAATTGTGACAGTCTGGGAGTCCCACCGTATTTCAAAAGAAAAAAGCAACTGAGCAGGTCAGACACTTAAATGGCCCTGAATACATGTCCTCAAACTATGCCTCATAGTACCTAAAATGAGAATGCAGGCAAAAGCAGTTCAGTTTAGGTACAAGAAACTGAAGATACAAATCCAGTGATTCAGAGTAACAAAATCCAACTAAAGGCCTCACATTTCAGTGCAGAGACTACAGTACAGTTTGCATCAATAAATACCAATCCCATACAGGAGCTGTTTGCAG
The DNA here is from genome assembly GCA_017589585.1 of Phylloscopus whistleri. Lineage (NCBI taxonomy): Eukaryota > Metazoa > Chordata > Aves > Passeriformes > Phylloscopidae > Phylloscopus > Phylloscopus whistleri. Next base: position 758,225 of record JADMLD010000977.1, on the reverse strand, counting down.
GAAGTATAATAATTATTGTGTGAACCCTATCAATATTTAACACCAGTTTTCCTTACATAAATTCTGTTGCTGCACCAGAGTGAAGCGCCCTGAATGAAGACAACCCACAGCAATAATAGATAGTGTGCTTTCATAAACTGCAGTAAACATCAATTCTCAGACCTTATATACTCATGTCTATTTATGCTCTGGATGTCTGTCTACAAATGGATTGTCAGATTTTCTGCTAAGTGACCAACAGCATCCTCTCTCTATTAAGCAATTGTACATGTACCTGTATAGAGAGAAACAACATAATTAATCCAACTACACTGCATGCCAGTTTCTCTTTGTATACACTTTGAATATGCTTAGTTGTTTGTCAGATAATCTCAAGAATTTAACAATACATCTATCTGCCAACATTATTATTGCTTTTAAGTAATTAAAATACTTGCCTAAAGAGGAAAAATGTTCATTAGAAAAGGTCACCAGATGCTATCAGACTGTCTTTTGACTATAATGGAAAATCAAGCATGTAATGAACAGGACAAAATTCACAGTAAGCCAAACCTCAGAATTACTTTGAATGCACCACACAGCTAGTCAACTGTTCACCCATTTAACAGGTTAACTTTGACACTAAAATACATACAGCCGGATTAAAACATCACAGTAATTGGGAGGTATTTAAAGACATGTACTCTGCTCACACTTTAAGCTTGACAGAAGTTCAACATGATTCCTAAAAGAAAACACTTCTCTCAAAAAAAAAAAATAAAAGGCATTTATTAAAAAATATTCTAGGTTGCAAAAATATTTTCCCAAAACAACAGGACGCTCTTTTCTAGCAAGTTCTTTGAAGACAATAGTAAGTAATTTTCTTCAAACTGCAGCATATAAACCCCACTCCATGTATTAGTTATTTGTAGATATTTAAAAAGCATTAACATTAATCTTGTGAAGCAGTGGTTTGCATTTGTGTTTCATAGAGCTGCATCAGCACTCTTTCAAGTCTCATCAAATGGCATGCAAAAGATTACTGCAGAGAACTTAAAATTTAGCATATAAGCAAACAAACTGCTCCTTTAACACCACATAGCTTGAAGAAACTGACATTCTCAGTCAGCAAAACAGTCTGAAGCTAATTTGTCAAAATCTATGATCAAGGTTCATAAATGGTTACCAACTACTACATTTAAATGAACATATTAAAATCTCACAGTTCAATTATAAAAACTATTTTAACAAAAATTCATTTTCTAAGAGAATTTGAAGTCATACATCTATCTAGAGTGAAGTTTTTCTATTTCAGAAGCTGCCACATGAAAAAACTGTTGTTTAAAGACCTTTTTTATGAATTAACCATGTAAATTTCAAAAACATTTGGCTGCATAAAAGGAGTGGGTTTTTGTTGTTGTCCAGACAGACTCCTATGCTAACTGATTAAAGAAGTCTAAGCTCTAACCCACCAAAACAACTATGCTCACCTTCATGCCCAGTGTTATTTGAAATCTCTCTAATGCTGAAAGGTAAGCACTCGTTGAAGCACTGTACAAAACCGTTTGCCCCAAAAAATCTCTTAACGAAATACCTTGATAGAAATAACCATAATTTAAAAGACAACAAAAGAGCTTTAAAAATCATGCCCTGGTAATACTTTTCATGATTAAAGACTGTATAAATTAATGGAAGGATAAAGCTTGAAAGCTTTGAGCTTTCCCCTATTCAAATATACTATTTTACCTAAAATGGCTGGTACTCTACAGTAGTGGGAAACAGAAATACTGTTTGTCTACTGACATTTCTTGCAGTAAATCCATAACACAGTTCATTTGTAAGTGAGTAATGAGAATATCAGTTTCATATTATATTAGCAAAAATATAGCGAAGAGGCTCAATGCTTCGGAAGCACAAAGAACACCTCTACATTCTTAGTTTGTTTTGACCTTTAGGGAATAAAGGTATTTTACCCAAAAGACTGTTTTTGTTTCTAGAGAAATTGATTTTTCACATACCAAGCAATGCTGACCCAAAACTTGAGTTTATGCAAATGCCTTTTTCTAAATTTGACCACCTTACATACAGTAGTATTTCTTGCCACTGATTTCCAGGATTCTAGTTCCAAAATCAGATAGGGATTAAAGCTAATGAAAGGATTTATAAGAACCTGCAAATCAGCCAGTTACCCTCTAACCTCCTCTACTGCTAAGCAAATCATTTAAGTTCCAATCATCTTCAGAGGCAGACTATTTAAGGCCTCCTTCCACTGCCTAGTGCTTCAAAACAAATCAGAAACAGGAAACCACTCAAATCTCCAAGAACCTAAAGTCAGCTTATGGCCCAAATAGCTATAATGTAAACAAGCCACTGACAATTCATTGAACATAAACAGATCTAGCCCAGCTCACAAGAAAACAAAAGCTGTCTGCAATCACAATAGTCTGGATCCCAGGCTACATCACCAGCTACCTCCCAAGGCATACTGATAATCAGGTGCTGCAGAGCATAGATGGGGGCTCAGGCTAGCAAACACAAAAGGGCTTCCTATGCCAGGCTCCTTGCTAGAAGCAATGGGAGGCAAAGAGAACAGCTTGGGGTGAAGAACAGAGAAGCAGACAACACCAAGGTGGCAGTATATAGATGGAGTGGATGTACAAAGGATTCATGGCACAGTCAAGAACTGAAAATTCCTGCAGGATTACTAAAGAACCAAACATTGAATTTTGTATTTTTTCAGAAGAATGCGCTAAGCAAGTTAATCCTTGCAATTTTTCACCAAAAAGAATTATAAAATATTTGCAAGTGAAGTATTTACAGCTCGTCTTTTAAAACAGAAATCAATTCTCAAGTTCGATATTTACTCACACAGCAAACCACTTACTTCCCACAGCAATTTTGAGCAGAATTCACATGGTGTGAAAAAAAATGTTTTAGACCAAATAGTTAGCTAGCTTTGTGCATTTTGTCTCCAGTCCTTTCAGACACTTTAGACTGCAGTAAGTTTCCACAAGCTTACCGGCAAACAAGATGCCAGAAAGGGAAGTGGAAAGGGAGGAAAATCTGCTTCTTCCCCTTTTTTCCCTTCTTTAGTATATATACATAATCTAAGTTGGCCACTTGCAAAGAAAGTTTTTCCATTTGAAATACCAGAAACAATAATTCCTTGGCATCATACGTACTCTTTGGAAAGCTCCAATATGAGGAACTTGGAAAAGGATCTTTCAAACACAGGGTTTTCTAACTTAAGGTCACTCGCATATTTTCTGAATGCCATAAATGTGCTAGTTCTACAGCAATCTGTACAGCTTTTCTAGACAAATATATATATATAAAAATAATATGAATTTACTGTTAAAAAATAGGTATTACTAAAATATTTCACATACTCATAGACCAAACTTATTTTTATTACTTTGCCAGTTTACTACATTTTTCAGTCCAACAAAGTGATTGTGCCCCTGGTTTCACACCTTCTGTACAAAAATTCCTGCAAGTACTTTAGCAGTTAGCATCCCTTTCCAAGTTTTTCTGGCAATGCTGCCCTCCAACTGATTTGCTTTAGGAAAGTGCAATAAGCCTGAGCCTGCAGGGTATCTATCTTACAACATCCAGCTACAGTAATCTACTTGTAGAGTTTCAAGAGCTAAATGAAACAGACCTTCCTTCTGGCACTGTAATAGATCAATAACCCAAAGAAAAAAACGTTAAAAAAAAAATAGCCTACCCATACAGTGGAATGATTGTTTAGTAGAATATCACTATTATACTCAGATTATTCTGTGGATCGTGTCATTTCCACTAGCTCTAAGATCTTTTAATGTTAGAAATATGAATACATATAAAACTGCTCCTCTTAAAACTTCTGATTTTTCCACCTTTGTGCATCTTTTCAAATCTTTGTCTTCTACTATTTTCTGTTCCTGCACCCTGTTTTGATAAGCGATTTGCTGAAAACTTATCCCAGTTAAAAGCCTACACGAGTGATAAAGACTAGTCATGCTTTTATGATGAAAATCAAGGAGAAGAAAACATTAAATAAATAGGGTTGAAGGGTTTTCCCGACATACTTATCTGGAAGTTTTACACTTACAAATAACTACAAACAGAACTCTTAATATAGCGTAATCTAATTCTTAACATAGATGCAAAACTTACTTTATGTAAGCTCTGATAGCCCTGTTCTCTGAAAAGTGTAGTTCATATTAGTTCCACGGGGGGAATAAAAAGAAGCTAGCAATTTTTTTCAGCCAGATCCATGACTACACTATAGGTTTTATCAGGTCAGGAACACTGGTAGAATCTAGTAATTGCCAGTGCAGCAAAACATTCCAGTGAAGATGTTGCTGCAAATAAAGATGTTAACTACCATACTTCCAGACTCCTCATTTTGAAAGGAAGGGCACTTCTCGGTTTGACACCCAATATACTCACAATAGCATTAACAGCAAATAACTAAGACCACACTGGCACCTGCAACTAAAGCTGCACTAAAATAGTTTCCTTAGAAGTACATGTCCCTCCCTACGTTACATCTTCGGAAAAGAACATTTTAGGAACATTTTGTCCCTGCATACAAGAATACAGAAATTAACTGTTTTGGCAGAGAATTGGTAGAACGTTCCTTTCAAAGCTGTGCTCTATACACACTTTCCCTCCCTATTCCCATCCTATGCATTTACAATTCAATAATCATAGAACTCATTATGTCATTAACTCCATCACATAATCATTAACAGTAACTTGCTCAGTTTCAGAAATACTGGATTTCCCATATTTGATATCATCTGAATTACAAAAAAGTTGGTTGAATTGGGCCACCTCTATCTGGTACTGCCTGTCAGTACACTTACCTGACCAGGAAAATATTAAACTGAATGGAAGAGAAGGAATTAAAAAGAATTATCCTGACAAAACAGCCTAATTTGTACCAAAATGGACATCAGTTGCGTTCTTAATTTTTCCCCTCTCTACATGTTTTTCTTATGGGCAAGGACCTAAATTGTATATAGAAAAGGAACAGACTTGCAAGTATTTTTGAGAAAAAAACCTCAAAAAGATGGGCAAAAAGCAAGAGCAGAAACACAAATGGAAGCATATTCTCTGTTTAAGAGTCCAAGTAAACAGAAGTCATCTCTGAAGCTAAGAAGCAGCTTTACAGAGCTGTATCAACCAGCAAGAAAGCAAAATTAATACTTTTAATAATCAAAAATTGGTTTATCTCATAGTCCTTGATGTAGCATTTTATGTACTCTGAAGGGCTATTCACACAGTATTTCTCATTTTCAGTCAATAAATACGAATCTGTGTAACACCCCGATGAGAAAAATCACTGAGCATGAGGAGAGCACACTGAAACAGGATGTCAAGAACCAACACAGCTGCACCATTCTCCACAGAAAACCCTCCTTAGCCAGTTCCAACTGATGAAAAGGTTTTAAATGCTTCAGAGTGAAGCTTGGCAACTTGCAGCTGACAGAACACAAGACCCAAAAGCACAGCAGCAGCATGCACACGAGGATAAGGAACATATCACTGTCAGGTAGTTTTGCCAACATGAGAGAAAGCTGGCGATTATTTTTCTTTACATGAGGAAATGTCTACACTAACTGAACTGTATAACTTAGAAAAGATTTACCATTACCAAGTCTGTATACCAGCTACAACTCCATCTTCTAGATATGTTACTGCACACAAAACGAGTTTACGCTGTTAGACTAACGTAAACAACTGCGTTTGAAACGGCGTCCTACTCTGACCCTCACAATCTTCCTCATACGTTCGGTCCTACTACAAAAGAAATCGATTACAGCGTGACAGGTAGCTCCAACAGGACAACAACGCCTATTCGCCCGCCGGGAGACGGCCCTGCATAGCCACGCCAACGCCCCGTACCCGGAACTGAAAACGGAGGTCCGCGAGAGGCTACGGTGCGGCCCCTTCACCATCGGCCTCACCTCCTCCCGCGAACGGCCACGCTCGGGGCAGAACGGGGCCGTCCCGCGAGACCCGCGGCGACCCAGGAGCGTGGGGCGGAAGACCGCGAGCAGCGGAGACAAGACTGGCCCCACGGACGGCAGCGACCGCTCATCCGCCCTGTTCGAGCGGGCGCAGGAGGCGGGGCCGTTCGCGAAAGTCCACCGCAACCCCAGAGCGCTGGGTACGGGCGGCCACCTCTCACGGGCCGGCCCCGGCGCCCTGGCCTACTTATTCCCCCAGCACTCCGAGGGCCGCGGCCCCGGGTGGACTCACCAGGGGGCTGCCGGTGCTGGCCATGGCCCGCCTGGCCCGCGGGCCGCCCCCCGCGCCCGGACTCACCAGGGGGCTGCCGGTGCTGGCCATGGCCCGCCCGGACCGGGGCCGCTCCCCACCCGCTCCACGCCAGGCGCTCGGCCCAGCCTGAGCCAATGGGGCACCCGCGTCCCCCGCCCCTGACGTCACCACAACAATCCCCCGCCGTAGGCGGGCCTTCCGCGCATTGCGCTCGCTCTTTGGTGGCAGTAACTGTTACTCACACTCCGGCCAGGCCAGAGCGCCCCCGTCAGCCTCAGCGCCCGAGCCGAGAAGAAGATGCGCAGTTGTGGGATGACGCCCCCAGGTAGCTGAGAATGGTGAGGGCGGAAGAGGGCGGGGCCGCCGGGCAACACCTCCCCCGGACACTCCCAGCCGGGTCCGTGCTACGATGGCGGCGCGCCGTGGCAGCGGTGGGCGGTGGTCAGCGCGGCGGGGGGGCGCTGCCGGGAGCGTCACGGCCTTCGCACAGCTCGGAACTCAAGTGCGTCATAAATACAATTCTGGTGCGGGTGTTCGTTCCTGAGAACCTGCATCGTCCGCGCTCCCTCGCCTTCTGATAGGCTGTTTTTCCTGCGGTCCGTACGAGCCCGCGGTGCCCGTTAACGGCTTTCTGTCAGCCCTTGTGCGACCACAGACGCCGGGAAGGACGGGCCAGCGGTGCATGACACTGCAGCGAACAAATTAAGTTTGTCAAGGAATTTCTAGAATTGTGAGGGATTACTCAAAAGGATGAGGTAGGAAAAGACCATCTAGTTTACTGAACATCAGAATCTACTACATACAGATACTTAGCTTCAAATAAGGGTGGCATGGAGGGCCAGGGCAACCGCAGTGTCCCAGGGTTGATCTGCCTTTTTCAGAAAGATTTTTAGAATAGCCAGCCTAAATCAACTTTCCTGTATGACAATTTCCTCATCCTTGTGCACATGAGTAGAACAATTGATCATAAACTTGTAGTAGGTTGGATGCATAGGTCAGTGGACGTATGTATGTGCGTTTTTTTGTTGCGGCCTCTCAGAGAAACTCTGCCGAGTACCAAAAAGCTTTGTGTAACTTATGGCAGTAGTGCTGTAATTGTGTTTGTAATTACTGAATGGTGCTGTGATGGTTTCACACGTGAGTTCAAAGAGGTTATCCTGGCGAAAAAGCAGATTCCGGTAAGAATTTTCTCTCCTCTGTTTACAGTTTTGGGTCTAGCTAGACATTATCATAATAGTCCACACAGCTACTTGAGCAGTTGGATTTATGTTTATGTCCTTGGATACTTCTATAAGGCTCAAAAACTAGTAAAATTTGTGGATTGTACACAGCAAGTTTACAGCTATTTCAAATATTGTATAACCAAGAGTTGTGAACACAAAGAAAAGGAACCAAAACCGTCAGACTTGTAATAATGTTACATTACTCAATTAAGCTGTGTGTGTCAAGACAGTTCTGTGCAGACTCACATCCTGCTCCAGGAGGGCTTACTTGGGCACATGTGATACTCTGATTCAGCTTTCCTGGACTGTGGATCATCTGTACAAACTCTATGTGTATTCCAGCATATATGAGCTGTGGGCAGTGTCCCCGCTCCCCGGGGCAGCTAGTACTTACTTCATTCTTCATGTAACAAATGAGGATGCAGTTGAATAGTATATCCAAGTCTAGGCAAGATGCCTTCAGGAGGATGTGAAGCAGCTGGACAGAATCGGGGGAAGTTAAGTGCTGCCTGTGGTGGGGGACGTGGGAGAAACTGCCCGCGGCGTCCGGGATCCGCCAGCAGGCGGCGGCAACGCGCCGAGGGGCATCGTGCTGGGCCAGGCAGCGGGGACATGGCAGCGGGGACACTGCGCCGGAGAGCGGCGACACTGCCCAGAGAGCGGGGACATTGTCCGGGGAGTGAAGACACTGCTCTAGGCAGCGGGGACACTGCCCGGGGTCATTGCCCCGGGGAACGAAGACACTGCCCCGAGGATGAGGACACCGCTCTAGGCAGCGGGGACACTGCTCCAGGGAGCGGGGACACCGCTTCGGGCAGGGGGGACACTTCCCCAGAGGAGAAGGACGCTGCCCCGGAGAGGAAGGACACTGCCCCGGGGAGGGAGAGACACTGTCACTTCCACCCAAGGGGGCTATCCAAATACAACCTACCTGAAGTCCGGGCCCAGAAGCCATACAGAAAGCAACACAAAACCAGAACTGAACATAAGCTGTGTCCCTCAGACCTAGGTAGAGGTTAAATAGATCTCCCATGCACTGGACAGTTTATGTGAGTAGAACTCCCAGGTGAGACAAACAAACGAAACTAGACCAAACCAAAACCCCCAAACACCACCAAAAAACAAACCTACAATTAAACCAAAATCTTTGTCACAGAACATTTTCAGCTCTTTAGTGGCTTGCAAGCGCTACTTAAATATTTTCCAAAATAGTTTATATTGGCAAAACTCAACAGAAGAAAAAGGGAAAAATGCTGTCTATTTTGTTCTGGTTGTGGGTGATACATATAGCATGCACTCAGTAGTCCCAGGATATTAAAGGCTTCACAGGTTTGACCAGAGATAGTACTATGTCTCCTTATTAGACTGTAGTTCTCTATCTTCCTCTTAAAGGATATGTATCACTTGTAGAGGCAAAAGTCAGCCTTAGAATAGTTCAGAGATCCTGGAAGAAGCTGTGAAAAACCACAGCTTGAACCTAATACCAGTGTCAAACATGACACCAAAAAAATGACCAAAAAAACCAACCAACCAAACAAACAAACAAAAAAAAAAAAAAAAAAAAAAAAAAAAAAAAAACCAAAAAAAAAACAAACCAAAAAAAGCAAAATGCGGCTTTGTTTTTCCAAAGACCTAATTGTAAAGAAGAGGCTTTTTGGTTTTAGCTACAACAACTAATATCTTCAAGTAATTCCATAGAAGCAGAAGCAGCTAAAAGTTTTAAGAGTTTCACCTGGAGAACTGCTGATGCTGGAGTATCATTTCAGCCTTTTAACCATAAGCTTGTCATCTTCTGCAGACTCAGTTCTTACAGTCTTCCTATCTTGCCCTAATGGACACAAGCAGCAGCATCTCTGACTTTTCATTTCTCTCAAGTAATTTCTGACTACATTCAATCTCTCAGTTTTCTTTTGCTTCTCTATTAATGAAGTTTTGCACTCCCTTCCACAGAAGCCTGACTTGCTTCTCCTTACTCATATCTGAATATAATTGTTCCCACTCTCATTTTGCTAATACAACTGGTACAGAATACCTTATTAACAAAACAAGATTTTATGAAAATTGTTAAGTTTCTACATTATCTAAATTATGAACATGCAGACATGTTCATAAGAAGGGGCTGTCAAGATCTGGTGAATTTCAGATACAATCGATCTGACAATTTCAGAAAGGATCCCTTAGATTCTAAAGACTAGTAATTTGGTACTCTACATCAAACTATGCAATGGGGTTCAAAAGTTTGGGATCACCAAAATCCTCCAGGTATGTGGTATTGTTTTCCTGATTTTCTCTTCCTGGGGAAATGACAGCAACTGTTAGTGAGAGCAACATCACGTTCTTCTCTTGCCATTAGATTGTGGTGGAGTAATAGAAGCACCCTTGAATATAGTTTTTGCAAGTTAAAAAGCACCAAGTACCAGAAATGGGATATTATTTCAGGTATCAGAAAAGCTCTTTGCTTACAACACTGAAAACAAGTCACTGCTATCACCTTCTGTGGCTGTCACACAAATCAGATGTTAATTCCTCTTTCTTGTTCCTGTTTTTCTCACAGATAAAGACTGCTCACAGCAGTTCTCAGGCTTAGCACACTTTTTGGGAAGAATGTCTCGACCTACTTTGTTTCTTCTAAATGAAATCTTTCTTTGCCTTGACAAAACTAATCTCTGCTGTCACCAGAGACACAAGGAAAGCACTCCAAAAAGAAGGAATGAATGTATGTGACTGTGTATGTAGATGTGTCAGCTAGTTCGGATATATGTGTACATATCTCAGTATGCTTGCTAAAACTGTTGAACCCATTAAATCTAAGAGATGCAACTAAGACTCCAGAAATCTGCTTGGTAGATTATTAATCGCATATAGGATTTTCTCTATCTAGGGCAGAAAGTAAACCTCCAGAGATTCAGCTCAGAAAGGCTGTACCTGTTGTGCAGATAGGCAAAGGATTTATCAATTCTGGAGAAATAATAGAAGCCCTGGGGAGGCAGTGGGTCTGGCCTGTTCTGTGATTAACTAAAAGTTATTTGTGCTGTTCGTATTTTTCGCCTTTTACCATTAAATCAACCCAGCCACTTAACCTTGAAATAATTTTTTTAAGCAGTACATGAGGCGTAGTTATTGCAAAATAAAAAGTTACAGCCATTCAAGTTAATAAAGAACAAGGTCTACTGTCTGATTGTCTTTAAACAGAGAAATTACAAGTTCTTATCAAATCAAGAACCCCTATAGTTCATCAATATCATGTTAAGAAGCAGAATTACTTTCTTAAACAAAAATAGTTTCTCATGATTTTATGAAAAATCATGCATAGTTTTTACAAAATGATGGAGTTTAAATCATGATTCATCACATTGCAAATATTGCTGCTTCCAAGAGACACACAATTCTAATACTTCTTTCTGAGGAAAAAAGCAGGTCTGCTGCTGCCTCCTTAGACAAGAGGGTTACTGGATCTTGCAGCCAGGAGGTTAATATAGGGAAGGGCATACTCGTGTCTCTGAGACCTCAAATGTTGCCAGAGTCAGGGTTTGCCATGCCTGTAGGGGTAATATTTGCTAGACAGGGGACTTAGTCTTCTTCTGAAGTACAGAAATTGAGAATGTATTTTAAAATGATACATGTTTGAAACAGTTTAAACATTGCACAGTTTATGCTTCTTGGGAGGACAGTGTTGGGAGGTGATAGGAGAGCACAAGGAACTTTGTAGGCAGTATTCCTCAGGGAAGGTCACTGGTCTTTTTGATGTTTAACATGATTATTACCATTAGAAAGCTTCAGTAGTTCAGCAGAGATCAAACCTCCTGTGGTATCACTGTCACACAAAGTACAATAGTCACTGCCACTGAAGGACCCTTCTGCTATCCCCAAAGATTCTCGAAGCATAAGAAAGTCACCCTTTCCATGCTGTGAGTGAGAGGGATAATTCCTTCCAATACTAGGGCTCTCAAGGTTGTCTTTAATTATTTCAGACATTTTCAGGCCGGTGGTATCATCAGCATGGTTTGGTGCAAACAATAGTCCCGGCCACAACTCTATCTCTTCTGCTCTTATGTACCTGCTGGGAACATACTGCTGGCTTGGACCTGAGGCAAATGCAAAGTTTTCTTCTGCAGTAACCACATCTGTGCTTCCTGTAGGTTTCAGTGAGATTTGGGAAATCAGTTCTTGGGGGTTTAGATCAGAAACTCGATCTGCATTCACTTTGCTTGAGTTGCTGGCCTCTTCTCTTTCAAGTTGGCTACAAGCCTCAGTCGATCCAACCCAGTCCTAATGAAAGGATCAATAAGTTGGGGTCACTTTGCATAGTTATTCCAAAATAAATTTTCTTTCTTTATGGCTTTAGCACAATAACCCAGATGTTTACTGCAAATCCAACAGGCAAAGTTAAAATAATAGGGTAAAAAACCTAGGAGCTAATCTCACAAAATTTTACAAGAATTTTTACAAGATCACATCACCAGAATATAATGCCAGCTGCTGGTATTGCTTTGGTTTTGAAAAGGTGCACCTTTTGCATTCTGTCTGAGCTGGGAGCCACTGGAGGAGTTCCACTTCAAAGGAGCAAGGGGCTGGACAGAAGCTCTGGTGGTTAACTAGTATGTGGAAGCGGGAAAATGAGAAGCTATAAACTTTCGGGAAGATCAGAACCATGTGTCAGTAACTCTGCTCAGGAGCTAGAATTATTAATCCCAGAAAAAAACCCACCCTCCTGTCATGAACAGAGGGTCATAAGAAAGAAATTAAATTTATTTCTTACTTTAAAAATCCCATTGTGCAAACTGTAGAGTGGCTGAAAGAAAGCAGCTGGTGTGGGAATGTTAAAGCAGGCGAGGCTTCTTGCCCTAAAGTGAGAAAACAACACTTTAAAAAAATGGACAGTTTTTCTGTGTTCTGTCTCCATGATACTGGTTAGATGAACCCCCCACACTTACGTTAGTAAGATTGTACAAGAAGCCCACTCATCATAACTTCCCATGCAATTATTTTTCTGTCACCTGTGCATGCATTTAATATTTCTAACCTGAAGCACCTGAAGTCTCATAAGTTTCTTAGGAATATGTCACAAACTTAATATACTGGTCTATTACTCATTATATGCACTGAGCTTTGTTTATCAGCTTACTTGATCTAAACCACTGTTTCTGAAAGTGTTTTAAGGAGTTCTAGTTTCATTATATTTAAACAGAGAAATTTTGCCAGGCGTCCTTGCCCCTTTATTGGAGTCTATCCTATAAAAATATTTTATCATGTGGACATCATTTATTCTGTTTCACTAAGAATGATGTGTATATGAAGCATAATAAGGTATGTCAACGCAAAAAAAAGAAAGAGATAGGAGATGTACTTATGCTTTGCCAGCATAAAAAATTGCAGAGGATGGTTGAACCGAGCTAAAAACACTTTTTTCTCTGTACAACTTGGTCTCAAATGAATCAGAGTCAATTTAGTTTGCCTATATTGGTATTTTACCTACTGACTTCTGCCAGGAATATCACATGTTGCTTAGCACTGACATCAGTTTAACCACCTTTATGGGTTGCTGTGTATTTGCACTTTTAATTTATCTACATGAAACTTCAAATATTTCCATGGGCTTAAATTTCTTTAGCTCCAAGATACCATCATCCTTGGGCTTTAGCTGAATTTGGGAGTCCCAAAGGTACTTTGGTCTCTTTAAGGACTGTATAGTGAGTCATTAACTATCATGGCCAAGGAACATTATAAGACTGTCAAAATACCTTTTGGAAATGACTGAGTTTATGCAGCAGAAACAGGAAGGAAAAGGGTTTTAACGACTCTTGATTTACCCTTTTCAGGCCATAAAGATCAAGGGGAACTTAATGAACATCACATACCTTGAGGAAAGCTTGCAGCTCCAGAATAAATAAAATAGAGTGCCAAAGCTCAGAGGAATGAATAAGTACTGCATAGTTTTGGTATTTAGAATATTTTCAGAGACTTTTGGGACATCTAGAAAAAGAATCAGCACAAATTTTTTTAATAAAAAGTCTGAAGTCAGGATAGAACCCCAAGTAACTAAGCACTGCAAATGAAACAGGCAACTAAAGGCCTTAAGGAAAGTAATTTGGCTATGAATACTTCCAGAAAGCTGGTTCTGATTTGAAAAGCTTCATTTTACCAAGTATCTTCTCTTGTTTTGGAACACGGACATGAAAGAAATGAAGTAAGATGAAAACAACATTCTTTGTACCTGCTCTTTGAAACACTGTTGTCTGGCTCCACTCACTCCACTGACTGTGGTAGGAAATCTCAGTTTCAGAAACTTTGCAGCGAACTCTTGCAGTGTAGGCAATGCCACTATGGACCTCTGTGGCTTCAATTTCTACCTGTGGCAGTGAACTGGGTAGTGTCTTGTTCAATGCAACCTGCAAAGTATTACAAAGCGTTGATGTCAGTGAGACTGGGCAAAAGGATGGTCTTTTAAATACTCTTTTTTGTTGTTTTTCCCCTCTCTTTTCTTTTCCAGATTTTCTTTTCTTAGATGCAAGAAGAGGGCCTGAATAATGATGGATGCAAGGTTCATGAGAAGAAGAGTTATTGAACTTCAGTTTTGATGTAAAATCTCTCGGCCTTAACATGGGAAACCAGAAAGGTCATCTTAAGTCAGCTAGTGGAGAGCCCTGAGCTGTGTGGCAAGGCCATTGTGCCCAAAGAATAAAGCAGGATCACTGTATGCTTCATCCAGTTACCTCCCAGGACATGCTGTACTCCTTATACTGCAACTCATATTGGAGAATTTCAGCAAGGTACCAAGGCACATTCCACACACTCCACCATATCTGGCACTTGCTGGCAGTGGCATTGCTCTGGATGTTCATAGGTGGGTCAAGTTTTACTGAAAATAGAGGAGACAGGGTGTTTTTACTAGTGTTTGGGACACCACAAAAGAAAATGCATGATATTAGGGTTACTGAAGTAATAGAAAATAAAGCTGGGTCTAAAGAGGGATACTAACACTAGCAGTAGACCAGATTAGCTTACAGCATCAGAACAGCTACAGATCTGGCCTAAATTAATGGTAACTCCAGTAGTCCCTATGGTTAATCTTGCAAGCAAAGAACCACTCTGGATATCACATTCTGCCCTTACAACATACCACTAATATGGACAGATTTTGAGCATTTCTCTCTAGTACCAGGCCATGGGACATTCAGTTAAATCCATTACTCCTCATTACATAATTTCTTAGAGAAAAATAAAACAACAAACCAAACAAATAATTGAAGCAATCCAATTGCAAATTAGCCAGGGCACAAGAAGATGTGATGCAGATGAGAAGTATTGTTGAATGGTGCTCCAGAGCCAGCCCTTCTGAAGTCTGGGAAAAGTCAGGTTGGAGAGAGTCAGCAACTGCATCCTTACTGGTGCAGTTCACAGAGTGCACTGTCTGGGGATAGGCAGTCTTGATTGTTTTAATTGTTTTCCTTTGCTATCTTTGAGACATCCTTTGTAAGGCAGCATATCAGACCTATCCCGAAGCTGCTGGACAGAGCCTCAGGCACAGCTGTGCTGGTTCATACTTACTGTGCTTGCGGGGATTGTACTCTGGAAAGGCCATGTATGTGTCATTATGTCCAAAGAAGTTTCCTTGGAGAGAGACTCTATAACCATCTGTTTCCAAGATCTGGCTGGCTAAATGAATTGTGCAGTGGTACTGATTCTGCATGCTCTCTATGGCAGTCAATTCACAGCTGGCGTTGTGGCCCTTTGACCAGAGGCTAGAAGAATAAAAAGGCTGAAAGTTTCTTTTAAGTCATACATTTAAATGCTTTTCAGTTTATGGATGTGTGGCAGTTTAGCACAGCACCACACTCTGGAAGACTCTTTAGTGCAGACAGCAAGCAAAACAGCAATCCAAAATATGGATGGATGGCAGGGCTGGATAGGGAGGAAGAAGACACCTTCATAACCTCACTGCTGAGAGCACCAGATCTCACAGGAGTTGCACATAGCGTTCAGTAGCTGTTCCCCACTCCTTCTGAAAGTGAGAGAGCTGCTGTCACTGCAGGAAAGCGTGTGGTTAGGGGGAAGGAGTGGATGGACAGTTGGTTACAAGTGCATAGCATAGAGGTAACAATAAGCTGTACATTAAGTCCTCTTTCACTACAACCAAACCAGTACTGACAGCAAAAGATGTTGGAAGTTGGTTTGTCTTTTGTGGTTCAGCCATTTATTAGCATTTTTTTTACGTTGTGTGTGATCCTACAGGAAACTGGGATATCACATTTTATCAGCTTGCCCATCTTTCTATAGATTTTAAATCCAGTATTAATAAGAGTTTGGGTATTTTTTACTTAACCATAGCAGAATATGAGGCATCTAATATCAGAGTCGCTTACCCTCATGTAATAGTTACTGGTGGTCAAGAAAATGTTTCTACATAACCTAAACACATTCATCTCAAGTTATCCTATCAGTTAGCAAACTATTCACCCAGTTTCTTCTATTAGAGAAAAAACTATTCAGATAATGTTCTAAATCTCTTATTAAAGCTTATAACTGGACTTGTATTTATGTATTTCCTAATATACATTAAACCATTAGGTGTTTAATTTCTAGGCAGAAAGGAATTATTAGAAGTTGATTAGGCAGCTTTATGCAGGATGGGCTCTGGAAGTTCCCAGGTCATGGGGACCAGAGGACAGGAGAGGAAGGTTCTCTGTGCTGAGATGCCTGCCAGGAGGGTTCACTGAACAGATGGTGAGCCCACAGCTGATAGAGATCATGCAGCCATGTGCACTTGACCTTTGCCTCAGCCCCTGAGGCTGTGGGACCACAATAGAGAGCAGCTTCTGAGGCAGCTTCAGAGGTCTGAGGTGGTAAGATGGCAGAGCTAGCTGTGCCACAAGTGTCCTGCTGTGGAGGGAGCAAAGCCCACAGCTGTACTCCATCTCTGCTTCTCAGTGCTGTCCTGTCCATGCCAGGGCTGGGGCTGCCACAGACAGCTCTTGGTATGCAGCTCTTACTTGGTGAAATGCAGGTGGAAAGGTCCATCACCCATGGGCTTCTCTGTTACCCACGTGCAGCTCACAGTAGTCATGTAGTTATTCAGGCAGCTCAGGCTGCCAGAGAGCTCTGCAGAGGAAGGAGACCAGAATCGGATTGACATATCACTGGATGACGCCTTACTCAGTACACCAAATAAACACATTTCTTGCTAGTACTTCCTTTGCTGACACTGCATCTGATCTTCCTCATCATGTTCTTACTCTTTTGTAACACACTTCACTGCATGAGATGAGTGTAAGATCTTAGAGCAGGGACCTTGGGCAGTGACTACACTTTTCTGGTGCCCAGATTGTCCAGTATGTGCTCAGTCCCTTGGGCCTGGCACTGTCAGCCAGCTGTACTGATTCCTGGGATCTGGGAAAGGACTGTCACAAGATCTTGCGTTGCATACTGAAGGGTCTGTGAATGAAAAATGAGCACAGACATGTACCTGTCTTTGTACAGTGGACCTATTCCAGATCTCCTCTTACCTCTCCCTCTTCTTCCACCAAAGAGCAGTGCAGCAGCAATGCACAGCTGGAGGCCCAAATGCCACACAGCTCCTCCCATTCCAGATAGTATCTACAACAGAATAATCGTTAAGAGCAGTTTTGTCGGTATTTCTACCAGCGGATTGAAGCGTTAGCTGCAGGCTTCTGCCAGCCTGACAAAAGCTGACCCTGAATCTGTCAGAGAGGGCACCAACTCAGCTATATAATTTCTTCGATAGGAACTGTTCTTCTCATGGCAGTAAAAAGTACTTTGCACTAAAGCACCAGCTGCCTGAAAGGAAATCTACAATTCCTGCAATTTTACCAAGGGTGAGAGAAGATGTGGCTGTTCTTCCTTTCTGCATTTTTGTCATCTGGTTTATGACAATTTCAGAGCAGCAGAGAGCCACAGTGGGTTGGAACCAATGTTCATGTTTCCCCAAATTCTGTTTCTGACCATAGTCAAAACCAGATGCTTAGAGAGAATCATAGCAGTAGAGCATAGACGTTCATCTCTGAGCACTCTCAGCCTCCAGACATTCGCAGTTCAGGGGCCTCCTTGGAGCAACGTTATTTCTGCATATTCAGAAAATAGACACAGAATAGCTGATATGATCCTGGTCAAAGCACTCACTGGGAGATATAGAATACTTAGGGCCTAGTCATTACCCCAGTTCACTGAAGGGTTATGTAAGGATGTTTGAAGTGTATCCTCTGCAATATGGGACACTACATCTCTACAAAGTTATACTAGGCTCACTCTCTTTTTAACCAAAAATTCCATTCTCTGAATTGTCTCCTGATGAAGTTTTAATTTAAAATTAGACTTTTTCACTAAAAGTTTCTGATTCTTTTGGCAACATTTAATATGAAGAGTAGGGACCTGATCTATTCAGCAGTATGTGGTGTTTTAAAAATATGTTTACAGTTTGCCTTATTTGTGGTTACGTGAACGCAGCAAATGAGCCCAGCACAGCTGCAAGGAGAGTGCTGCTCCCAACAGCCTGAAACCCAGAAAACTTGGAGTGAGTTTGTAGACAGAGACCACTAATCAATATAAACAAAAACATTTTCTTGAAAAATTAAAAAAAATATATTGAAGGAACAATGTTTGCACTACTTGACTAGCACAGACACTGAACTGAGCTTTACACCTTTGGTAACGAGAGTGGAATGTTCCACCTCAAAAGAGCTTGGGTTAGTTATTATTAGGGAAAAACAAACAAACAAACAAACAAAACCAAACAAAAATAAAAACAAAACAAAAAAAAAGACCAAACAAAACTTGCCAGAGATTATGATTTCTCTTTCAGAAGAAGCTGGGGAAAAGGGAAGGAGTGTCAGGAGAGGAGAAACAATGTTAGCACAGCATTAGCACAGGACCAAGTGTATATGGCCTGACTATGGAATAAGATTGTGATTTCTAACCAACAAAGGGTCTGAAGCAGTCTTTAATAGAAGTGAGCAAGAAAAAGCCTGTGCTTAGCAAGGACTGTGATACAGTAATCATTAGGACTGTTTTATTGAAGAGAAGTGATCTGATCCATGACCAAGAATATCCTTTCAGTCATGAATTACACAAAGCTAGACAACTGCATCCATGTAAAACTACTTGCATGTGATTATGCCTTCCTATGGTGTCCCTTGTCTGAATTAAATTGTAAAATAATTACAATGTTTCAGAAACTGATCAAGAGAAAAGGAGTATTTCTGGCTTTTATTTCACCACCTCTTTAATTATGGGTTTTTCATAAATATCCTGTTTTGCTGCACACTTTCTTCAAGGTGGGGGTTGTTGAAAGGAAGTGTCACCATTAGCTGATTTTAGCTGAGAGAGGCTGGGAGGCATGAAGTCTCTCCTGCTTATCATTCTAATCAGGTTTGCTTATGGTCCCTGTGATAAATACAGTAATACTGACTAAATATGAAATAGAGATCTACATTAAGTGAAATTATACATATGCTTACAAGAACTTGTTCAGGCACACAAACAAATAAACAAATTTAGGTCGAGATAAGTAAACCAGGACCGAATGCTTCCAGGTAATTGCTACTAATTTGATAATCTCCCCCCACTCGCACTCAGGAAGTTCTTTGTTCAGTTCTGCAGTGTTTGAAATGTGCTAGACATATCTGGCTCTCTAGCTCACCTGAAGACAAATACAGCATGTTTAAATGCAAATTTTTGTGTTAGAAGCCATAAATGTTAGTCATAAGTAGGTCATGGAACACTGAATTCTGAAAGACTTATCAGAAAATAATTTCAGGAAATAGCACATAACCAGCTGAATGAGATTCTGCAGTACATTAGTGCAATTAGAGGAGGTAATATACAGACTGTGGATACATATCAATTAAAAGAAAAGTTATTGCAGCTACATGTAGCATTTATAACACCATTAATTAATTTCTTCTGTTGGAATCAACACCAAACAAAACATTGCTGTCAATATGAAAATGCTTCTGAAAAGGGCTATGTGAATGATTTAGTCCTGGATAACTTTACTCAGAAATCAACAACTATAGAATTGTAAGTGAATCTCTTTAAGTTAGCCAAAGGAAAGGCTAAGTAGTCATTTCACACCAGCCATAAGTATCTTACATGAGAATATGATTTCAATTAGGAGAAAAGTATCCTCTCCTCTCCTCTCCTCTCCTCTCCTCTCCTCTCCTCTCCTCTCCTCTCCTCTCCTCTCCTCTCCTCTCCTCTCCTCTCCTCTCCTCTCCTCTCCTCTCCTCTCCTCTCCTCTCCTCTCCTCTCCTCTCCTCTCCTCTCCTCTCCTCTCCTCTCCTCTCCTCTCCTCTCCTCTCCTCTCTTTTTTAAATCTACGAGAGAAAGATGGAAAAAGCCCAGTAGTTGGACACTGAAGGTAGATACAATTAGATAGAAATGAAGTGAAGAATTTTTACAAAGGCGAACTATCTTTATTGCTGAAACCTCTTGCCTAAACATATGCAAGACTTGCAGTCTTCCTATTAGCTCAGATGGAAGCCTAGAGTACTCAGATGGAGTACTAGCAGTGCAGGTGCAATTACAGCAGCTGCTAGCAGTGGAAGACAAATCAGCTTCTTAGCTGGATATCTTGGGGACCAGACTGCTTGCTGCTTTCTTGTGTTCTAATGTCCAGTTTCTGCAACACTGCAAAGGTGTGGGTGAAGGCAGAAAAGCCATATGAGAACTACTGTCAAGAAGGGAGAACCACCTTCACTCTGCAGGAGAGACAAAATGTCTGATGATGCCCTGTAATGATACACCAGGTATGCTGCCAGCAGTGTGTCTGCACCAGGAGGTGGTAGTGACCTTGATTTCCAAAGTGGTCTCAAGCTGGTTGCAAAGGTGTTTCCATCCTTTCTGTATGTTTCCAGGGCAGAATTCTGCCTGTTATCTGCTCAAGGAAATGAGGCCTTGCAGCTGTGCCTTTCCCCTCCCCTCAAGCAGTTCCTGCCTCCACTTCCGAAAGGCAATTTTAAGTAATTTTAACCAGAATTTGTACAACATAGATTTTCCAAATGCTCTCATCTGCTTATTAACAGAAAGGTGATTGAATGTTATTGCTAAATCTGTCACCAGAAATTCATATTCTAGGATTCACCCCCAGATTTGGGGTCCAGTTGAACACACAATAAAAAGATAAAATTTTCTCATAAGAATTTGTAAGATAAAATAAATTATTTGATAGATACCACTGAGAGAGGAAGTAGTACAAGCAGTTGACAACACCGTCACAGCATGTGGGTAGCCTAGATATCATCTAGGTTTTAGAAACTGTAAAGCAGAACTTTACAGGGAGACTTGAAGAATGTAGCCCAAGAGAATTGTAAGCAGTGCCTTCAATGTGTAAGCAGTAGCATGGAGGATGATTAGGAGAAGTAGATTTAATGATCTAGTGGGAGGTGGAAGCTGACATCATAGAGTTAACTTCTAGATGGGCAAGTGAGAGAAGACAAGAGGACAAGAAAAGGCTGTCAGTGACTTTAAAAGTGGGAACAAGACGCTTATGCTTGATGAGATAGAAGAATTGTATAGATAAATGTAGTGGGCTCAAAGAGATGGACACAAAATAGGATTTTTGTGTCTCTGACTTTTGGATGACTACAAGTAAGATCAGTTTTACAAAAGCCTGATAAAACATGAAGTATCATGTAAGAGCATGAACAAGGATTTCACATGGAGATATGTGCATAAGATTCTTCAGTATGCTCGGGTATCCTTTGATACATATGATATTTTATGCCAACCCATAGCAGACAGCCAGGAGAGTTCTAGGTCTTATTCCACTTCTGACATCAATATTTTATAAGGTATGTTGTTTAATCAATGTAATTTTTTCTTGTTGCAGCTCATTCACATGGTCTTGTATGCTCACCTAAATCTTAGAGGAAGTCAGAAGCTTCAGGCTCTGATTTGGCAGTGGCTCTGGACTCTTTCAAAATGTGTTTTGCTTGTTCTCACTTCCAGGGCAAGATTCTGATGTTGACAAGACACTCGACAAGGTCTAGCAATGCATATTTGCAGCCCAGAAACCCTGTTGTATCCTGGGCTGCATCAAAAGCAGCATGACCAGGTTAAGGGAGGGGATTGTACCTCTCTATTCTGCTCTTGTGAGACCCCCACTTGTAGTAGTGTCCAGTTCTGGGGTTGTCAACATAAGAAGGACATGGTGTTGCTAGAGCAAGTCTGGAGGAGGCCACAAAGACTATCAGAGAACTGGAGCCTCTCTGCTATGGAGACAGGATGAAAGAGCTGGGCTTGTTCAGCTTGGAGAAGAGAAGGCTCCAGGGAGAACTTAGAGCCCCTTCCAGTACATAAAAGAGTTAGAAGAAAGCTGGAGATGGTCATATAGTGATGGTGCAAGGGGGAATGGCTTCCAACAAGCAGAGGCCAGGGTTACATGGAGTACTGGACAGAAATTTTTCTCTGTGAAGGCAATAAGACACTGGCACGGGCTGTCCAGAAAAGTCATCCCTACCATCAAGGTGTTCCAGGTCAGGTTGGATGGGGCTTGGAGAAAAGTGGTATACAGTTGCTTACATCTTTGCTTAGATCTTTTCCAGAGGCAGCACCAACAGACACTAAAGAAAGGTAGGACACTGATTAACACCTACAAAGTAAAACAGTGACACGCAATAGTATGTCTGTACCAACAGGTACACCCCTTCATCCACTAAGATTACCCAAAGTGCAGAGACTCCAGAGCAATCTGTTATGCTAGTATGTGTAATTGGATGGGTACCCAATGTAAACAATCATCCCTGCCTATAAGAAAAGATTTTTGTAGGTCCTTTAAGAAAAACTATTGATACCTTATCTACCTTCTGAATACCTAGGCCTCTAAGCACACATCTGACAGAAGCACATCAAACGCACACAACAGGCTCACATGCGACATCCTGGGGAATAAGGAAAAAGTAGTTGGATTTTCTTATCTGCATAGATTATCCAAGAGAACCCCACATAACCAGCCTTTTTCTCTCTTCATCTTCGGAGAGCCATTTTCCCAACAATTTGATGCCCACAAAACAGCCATGTACTTTTAGATGCGATATACTTGGATGCCAGAAAATAAGCTGCTACAAAGGATGACTGCAATAAAGCAATATTCATACACACACATATATATAAACACATACATTAAAAAGAATGTTTATGTCTGCAAAGTCCCAAACACTGAGGACTATTTTGGCTGGATTCCTTTACATTCACCTCTTGCAGTCACAGAGGAGTACTTGTTCAAGATGGTCCTTCTTTCAGCACAATCCATCAGAATTAATGCAATAGTGTTTTGTGCTCAGCAAACTATCAGAACAAAAGTGCAAAGACACTTCTGGTCTTCAGGTTCCTAGTTCAAGAAACAATATAGAGTTCCACATTTATATAAAGAAAATATTTTTCAATATTTTAGCTCAGTAGATGTCCCCTAATAACACATACTGGAATGCATAGAACAGACATACATTAAACTGTCTTACCAGTGCAAAAGAAATGTCACTTTTCACACTGCGACTGTCCCTTGATAGTTTAAGCTGTGTGGTTTGATGATCAGGCAGTAGCAGCAGTGGCATAATAAAGCAGAGCTAACTGTGCCTGATTTTAAAGATAATCTCAAAAACCAATGAAAAACTGCTTCGATTATCAGATTGAGTTAAAGTAGCTATATATGTAATTTCTCATTAGTCGTGGAGAAACAGGATTTTCTGCTAAAGGGTTAACATTTAAAAGGCCAAGTAATTTGCTGAATAGAAAAGTATCTGCTTGCAACTTTTATATAAATAGGTCAACAAAAGAGCTTTCTAAGTGACCTAAAGCCATTTTTTAGCCCTGTGTTGATGTGTGGCTGAACTGCTTCCACCCAAGACCTGTGCCCAACTGTATTCAGACCCCTGCAGACCCCTGAGCTGCCCTGTTCTGTACTTCTTCCACTCAGCTGATTGCTGCACTGTGCTCAAAGGGCAGCTCTGGAAGCACAGGCAAACAAGCATCACAGTGCTTCCATGTCCTGATCCTAGAGTGTATAAGGAACAGATCTTCCCATGCCCAGCATCAATGATGCAATGGCAGTGTTACAGCCAGGATCCATCAAGTCAGTCCTGTACATGAGTCTAGTGCCAGAGAACAGAAAGAGAGAAGCAGTCAAAGAACAGACCGAGTCAGCTTCTGGGGCCATGAGACAGGGACGCAGAGGCATGCAGAAATGGAGATGGACATTTCCAAATTGGTACATCAGAATGGATTGTGGTGGTTCTCCCAGTACCTGCTTTTTGACCCTATCATTCCTGGGGAAAAAAAAAATTCCAAATTATAACTGCTAGGTCAGGGACATTTGCAATTTGCTTCTAAGAAACACTGAAAACCCCCTACCTCAAACCCCTCCACATCCACAGTGACAATTCACTGACCAAAAGCTTAATTGTTATACCTTGCTTCAAAGGGAGCAACTTCCCTTATTTTCATACCCTTGTGTCACACACTTGTTCATGAAGTCTGCCTCCTAGGGTGAACAGAGATAACTTCCAGTCCAACACAACACCAAACCACCACCTTCCATCATATGTACAGCCAGACAGTGTTCCAATAACAGAGCCAGTTCCTTCAGCAGTTCTGGGGCCATCAATACAAATGGAAACAGAGAGCACACAGAACTGAGATGTAAAGGGCCCCAGAAAAACAAGCAAGTTTCTGCCTTGAGCAGCCTGGGGTCAGTTACCACAGTGTAGTTTCTGAAGTGAAGAGCTGTGAGGTGAAGCTGCAGGAAACTGTGCTGAGACCAGCAGAAATGCTTCTGTGCGGTACACATTCGCATCAACATGATCACAACGCAAGCAGCCCTGGTAGGACTGTGGGGCTGTCAGCTCATCAGGGCAGTGGAACTGGGGCGATCCTCTGCTGCCTTGTGGAGGGCATGTGAAGGACTGGCAGCAGCAGGGAGGATGCATCAGCACACAAAGACAACATCTCCCATGACTTATCACAGCAGATGACAAGAAAAGTGGAAAATAAGGAAGGAAGAAACTAAAGAAGCTAATATATCTTAGAGCAGTACCCAGGAAGCCATTGAGCTAGGGATATATTGAGGCAGTAATAACAACATGGGCAAATCTAAGTCATGTAGGTCCAAAATCAACATAGCAAACACCATGGCAGATCTGAACAATCAAACCAGAGGATGTGCATGCAATGCAGTACTGTCCCTGCAGTACTGTCCCATAGCACTCACCTATGAAAAAACCAGCTTCTCTTTACTACAGTGCTCTCTCCTGTTTAGGGAGCTGTGGGGTTGCCTATAGTCTCAGGTAAGAGAAGGGGGTGAGGCAAGGGAGTTTATTGGTATCACAGCAACAACAGATTATTACTACACTGGAAACATGCATCATTCACCACAAAGGTTCTCTAGAGATATGACCTTCTGGAGCCAAGCAGCCTATGGGTTAGTAGCGCTATGCCTATGTAAGACAAAGATCTTCACATTCAATTTCAGCATTAGAGTGACTTTTTAAGACAGTTATCCTGAAAAAATCGGAGATATAGAGATGTCAGAGAGAAAAAACAGATTCAAGGTTACAGTGCAGTTTCATATTTGGCTTTATTAGCTAGCAGAAATTGCTCAAAATTTGTGCTACTGACCTGTTAACTGCGGCAGAGCAAGTCCAAGGCAGAAGTGGCAGGCATATCCAGGTAGGACAATGTTTCAATAATTTTGGCATAATTCTAAAAGCTGCTCAATTAATATGCTTGAAAAGTGCAGGGAGAGAGTCTGACTCAATAGAAAAGCCTAGTAGCACGGGTCTGTTTAGAATGGTGTGTATTTTGAAGACTTTTCATTTGCAGATTCCACCTGGAAATTCTTTCTGAAATGTGAGTGGTGCTTGGTGTCTAGTACATGCATTTCTGCGATGATTACATAACTAGTTTTCATCCCCATGGACAGGTCTGGAACCCTCTGTAATTAACAAACTACTACAGCTGAGTTTAAAGAGACAAAGATAGTAGAAGGAAAAGTAACATCACATATTTTTTGGAAAGGGTGGGGGAACTTTAATGTAGCAAACATGTTTGCCATGCATTATGATTCTAAGGTTCCACGTACAGCCAAACTCTTAAGTCATGTGAGAATACCAGGGAAAATAACTTAAAGTTCTGTACTCTTTATGAGGTTACTGCAAAAAATTTTGCCTATCTACAGAAGCCGAAGGACAATTTTTAGGGTACAGTTGGTTTTTTTTCTGACATTTTTCTGGCATCAAGGGAGGGTTGATTTATGATTCTAAAAAAAAAAAAAAACCCAAACCCAACAAAACTCAGGAACAATCAATCACAACAAATTTGAGACATTAATAGGATAAGTGGGAATAGAAACAGGCATATTTCTGTGTCAGTTTATGCAATAGAGCTTACATAAAGTAAACCTTGTTTCTTTTCTGAATTTTGCTAACATTTTTCTCTTGACGCACTGTGGAAAAGGCCCTACACTCATCCAGGCAACATCAAAATCCTTAGTTTGCCTGTGTCCCACTGGCAGGGCTCTCAGAGCGACAGGAGACCCACTGCTTGACATAGCTCCGTGGAAAGTCTTGCCGCTCCTGCTCAAGAGGGATGGCCCCACAAATGGCCTGACTGTTTTGCCCAAATTCAGAATCAACTGGACTTCCACAGTCTGAGTCCACAAAGCCACTGTCAATAGTGTCCAAATCTACACAGATCAAAGGATAACTGTCACCAGGCCTTGTATCGTGAGGGAAGAAGTCATAGAAGCCTTCACTGTAAGAAACACTTTCACCATCAGGAGAAGGTAGAGAACCTGGATTTTCCAAATCCCACTGATGAGGCTGCAAGCAAAGGGCTTCTAGGATGTTCCCCACCCCTCCTTCCACTCCCCTTTCTCTTTGCTGGTTGACTGGGACACATGTGCTCCTCAGGTGGTCTCTAGACACAGAGCCTGAAGCAAGTATTTTGTCCTGTGTGGTCAGATCAGCCAAATGCAAGTCACTGGATATCTTTCTGTCTTCCTCATCAATGTTAATCTTGGGGTAACCGGGTTCCCCAGCACTATCATCTTCCTTGTTGGTATGCTCATGTTCTCTGTACACATGGTTACAGCTGCACTGGCAGTTACAAGATGTAAATTCATCAGCCACAGTCACTGTATCAATTGACAAGTGCCCATATGTCTGGTCCTCAGTCCCACCACTACTATTTACACTACACCAGAGGGACTGGCTACCATGACCTGGGGCAGTCAGGCAAGGCACACAGGGTTTGCAAGGCAGATTTTTTCTCAGCTCATGCAGCTCTTCCTGTGGGGTGCTGTTGGAAGGATGCATGGTGTAAACTTCTAGGACTTCTGGAAGGACTATTCCCCAATCAAAGAAATCAAAGGTCATTTTCATATGGGATGCACCAACCCACTTCTGCAGAAAAGGAAACACATGGAGAGAGAGGTTAGCATCACAAGGTTTGAGGTTCCACAGAAATAACCAAATTTCTTATGCTTTTGGAGGCAAAAATCAAACTCTAAAATCACTGACTCCTCCAATATAACAGGAGGATGTTGTTATTATGAGACCCAGGCAACTGCAGGAGAACTAACAGAAGTAATCAAAAATAATTAGCTCTGAGAGGTTTGCATGGCTTTGCAGCTTTCTCTGGCACTCCTGTCAGGATCCCAGGCTTCAGAAATCACATTAATTCAGCTCATACATTGAGATAACACCTATGGAGAATAAGGAGTATAGACGTAACATAAAGGTCTTCATGGCACCAAACAGATACTGGAAAGCTCTGGTTCTTAAATCTGGAGACATTTGGCATTCCTTTGAGACAGATTTCCCCTTCTATTGCCCTAATGAGAATCCCTTGCTCAGGATAGCATGATGGCCTTTTAGTCTGTCATGTGTTCCACTCACTTGTGTAGCCCATTTATACCTTAAAATCTCCATTATGAGCCATGTAAAGAGGTTTGAAAAATGGAGCAGGGTCTGGGATGCAAGCCATCTTCTTCCACAATCTGGAAGAGAAAAGAGAAAGGCTTTGGGGTTAAGCATGCAAAAAACAGATGCAAAGCAAGGCATCTCCAAATCCATTTCAATCAACTGGAATCACCTGACTAGCCGTGTAAGTTAGCAAGTGGCTGAGGTTCCGAGGATGTCTTGTGCTGCCAGAGCCATCTAATAGCCTTTCTTGTGAACCTCACTGGAGGTGAGGTCTCAGCACTTGCACACACACGTTCACACTAAGGAAAGAGGTTCCAGATTTTTCCTTCTTGGAAAAGCACCAAATGCTAGAGATGCATTTTCGCCAAGGCTGGTCTGGTTTGTGGTCTGCAGGCCAGAACTCATCCTTATGCAATTCTTCTGTGAACCTGGGCTGTGCCAGCCCTATTACTGCACCAGCCCAGCCCTCCTCCATGTCAGCACCCCATATCTCTTCAAGGGTATGAGAAGCCTCTGAGAGGGACAGAGGCCTTCAGCCAGCATTAAGGGACCTATGTCAGCTTTGGAAAGGGGCAGCTAGCTATGGCTACTGCTTAATCTGGCAATGGCAGAGCACAGACAAGACCAGGAGAACAGCTCAGGAGGCTGTGTGGCCCTTGCTTCACCACCATCTTGTCCCAGCCAGCTGAATGGCAGCAGAGTCCCAGAGAAAACCAGGTCACTCGGGGAAGTACATCAGCCAGTGACCATTCTTGGCTGTCGCTCACATGGCCCATAGCTGCCCACTCATAGATATACAAGACTCAAGGAAGGCTGCAAGTGAACACTCCATCTTTTACAAGATAGAATAAAAGCATTAACTCCTGCCTCCTGAAGCATTCTTACCTCTGCTGTTTGGCCAGAAATGTTGTGATTGAGGCCATGATTGCCACGACAATACCAAACAGCAACAGCCATTCCATACCTGCTGTCTGTGTCACTGCTGGAGAAAGAGACAAGGTCATTCAGGCTCACCTTGCATTTATATGATCAATAAACAGGAGATGGTGAGGAGAAAAAGTTTTTGGAATGGAAAGTGTTGTCAAGCATTGGAATGGGCTGCCCAAGGAGGTGGTGGAGTCACTATCCTTGGAGGTGTTCAAGAGACTGGACATGGCACTTAGTATTATGGTCTAGTTGATAAAAGTGACCATTGGTCAAAGGTTGGTCCTGATGATCTTGGAGGTATCTTCCAACCTAAATGATTCTGTGAGACACTCTTAATTTCTATCCCAGATTCTCTCATAGGGATGTTGAATATGTCAGCTGGTCATCAGTACTCCAGACAGGTCTGACTGAGCATGCTCAGAGATGGTTGCATCAATGAAAGGAGCAGTACATCAGCTGCCCTATGACCGGGCTGCACCACAGATAGACAGCCAACACAGTTAGGGCAGGACAGCTCCTTGCCACAAAGACCCCTGGTGTTTCTCGTTTAGGGACACCTCCACCTCACAGATGATCTGTGATGTGAAAAGAGTGCAGCTGATTAGAGATAGGTGTTGACTAGATGACTGCTTGGTGGTTGCTCTCCACCTGTGATGAAAAGCAACCCCTTTAAGATCCAGAACTCAGATATCACTTAGCAAATGGAGCCTGGCCCTGCTGTCACTGCACCAGGTAAACTTTGTAATACTTCAGTTCAAGCTGCAGATCAGTGAGAGCAGGGAAGCTCAGCACATGCTGCTAGCGTTTGCCACAGTCATTTTGCACCTGCTCTGTTGGAGCAAAGGCTCCTTATTTTCACAGCCTCTGTTCCACCATGACAAGGATTAGTGTACTTCCATGTATAAAGTACTGTGAATTCCCTGTGGAGTGGTGGCTACCAAGCAAAACACCCATGCCCAGCATGACCAAAAATCAGGGTTCAGACAGAGAACTCAGGTTTGAGAGCAGGATCCCCCTCCCCTCAGCTGAAGACAACACTAAGACCCAGTATAGAAGATCTTCCCCATTTCTGAAAGCTGCAAGCAGGACCTGGACATTTGACACTGAAAAGGAAGCTAGAGGCAGCACTCCTGCAAGTGGCATCCAAATGTACAGCCAACCCCACCAAACACTCTTCTTTTGCCACGTGGTGAGAACGTCAATACTGACAGCCCAGGCTCCGTGTTCACATAACCAGTAAGGGAGTTAACCGTACCTGTCTTTACCGGACTGTTTAAATTTGTTCTAATTAATTAGATTTTATTAGATTTCTGAAAGCATTCTCTGACACTGGACTAATTGAAAGGGCAAGGAGATCTGGCAGCATGTACCGGCAGGGCTGGTTTTCAATGACAGTGGAGAACTCCATTCACTCCAAAAACCACCATAGCCACTGTGTTCCCGGGGTCTGGCTCTCACTTGGAACTCGTACTCAGTGTTCACCTGGAGTTCCCATGGCAGGATCACCAATGTCCGTTTATCTTCATGAACAGCTTTAGTCTTCTGAGTCTGTGAATGATTAAACACCAGAGTGACTGCTCTTACTTTGCTCGCACTGCTGCACAGTAAGGATGCCTGCAAAGTAACCTCTTCTGCTTTCATGTTGCTTCTGCAAGGCCATGCTCTGACTGGTCAGCAGTTGCAATCCTGGGGGAGCCTTTCAGGCAAGACAGCATGAGAATCAAATGAATTATCAGCCTTCCTCACAGGATCTAATACTTCTCACTCTGCTTCTGCTTCTCAATTATTTTTTGGGTCTACCTGTTTTCAGTCCAGTCAAGCAGAGAGACTTTTTTCTAAACCATAAAAACTCTTCTTTCCCACCAGTGCTACTGTCCTGGTTGTTCTGGCCTCCTCTTTTCTGGTACACCCTACTTGATGGTAAACTGACATCTCACTTACCTCCCAGGTGTCAGTTCTTCTTTTATAACGCAGCTGATATTCCAACTCCCCATTCAAAAAGTAGAAGGAAGAGTTCTGGTAGATAGTTTCCCAAGAAATATTGTAACCCTCTGAGAACAAAGCGGTCAGGTTGAATGGAGGCTGTGGTTTTACTGGAAGACAGGATGGCGTTATTTTTCATAAGATTACTACAGTTAAGACGTGGCCCAACATGGTATCAGCAATGCAGAGTGAGTAGGGAACAAAACTGCCCTGGCAGTGGTGGACCTTCCTACACTAGAGAACATCCACAGCAGTCCTGCCCTCAGCCATGCACAGAACCTCACATATGAGGAGCATAATGAAGTCAGGACCACATTTCTCTGAATATATCTTCTGCTTGTCTCTGAACTTCCTCATTGCCTATGGAGAAGGAAAGATAGTTCACAGGGCTAATAAACTCCTGGGAGATTATGTAAAATATAGAGCACCTTGTTCTCATGACATAAAAGAACTCTGTGTAATCATAATCATTTGCAAAGTTGGGGAAATGCCCCTCAATGTAACAGGGTCATGAGGAAAAGCTGAGGCTAGGGGACACTGCAAAAAAACCACAGCAATTCCATGTCCCAACTGCCCAAAAAGCCAGGTTTTGTATCCCTGCAGGGAGTGTTCATATATTGAAAAGCAGTAATGCAAAACTCCAGCAGTCTGCAGGGCCCACCACTGAAATATGATGCCTTTGGATGAGGACCTCTAGGAGATATGCAAAGCACCACCACTCAATCTCTAGTCTGCCAGTGGGAGCAAGGAGGCTTCCTAAAATGTTACGGCATTTGTCAAAAAGATGACACTTCTCAAGTAAAGATTAATTTCAGAAGAAGCCAAATAGAAAAATCCTTTTCCTTTGTCATTCCTATGCATGGTACCCATTTGCCTGGCTAACCACTCTTTTTCTTCACAGTTTGCTGCACAAAATAATACCAACATACCACTAATACAGAAAATACCAACATTCCACCAAGCCAGCTACATGATTGTATTCAGTCTTCATGTCACGCAGGAGAAATGACTAGAAATTGCCCCAGAAAGGGGAACTGCCACATCCAGTACATCTGGGACACCTTGTGCTACCCAAAATAATGTCATGTTGGTTCGGGTATCCACTGCAAAAGCCTTTTGGGAGCTTCCAGCTCCTTGAATATTACAAGAGAGTTGGAGAAAGACTTTTGACAAGGGCATATTACTATAAGACAAGGGGGAATGGCTTCACACTGACAGAGTACAGGGTTAGATGGGATATCAGGGATAAATTCTTGTCTGTGAGCATGGTGAGGAACTAGCACAGGTTGTTCAGAGAAACGGTGGCTGCCTCATCGCTGGAAGCATCCAAGACCAGGTTGGATGGGGCTTGTCTACTGGAAGGCGTCCCTGCTCAGGGCAGGAGGTTGGAGTTGAATGATCTTTAAGGTCCCTTCCAAGCCAAATAAATTTAAGGATTCTGTGATTTGTAACATTTGTAATAAAGCAGTTCCTCCTGCCCTTAAAATCCAGCCAAGAACAAGCTCTTGCATAGCCTTGGTATGACACTGGTCTAAAGTGGATATTTATAATCTACTGCTTCATGGGCAAAAGGAATTTCCCCACAAAAAGCATGGGCCAAGTCAGCTCTAAGCTCAGCCTCAAGCACAACAGCCATAAGAGCACAGTGCTTTATGTAGATGAGTGTACAGCAAACGTAGCCCCACACTGCTCGCTGCCACTCTCACTCCTTGCCCAGACTATCCTAGCACATAAAGTCAATCAGTATTTATCAAATTCACCATTTTTTGTACTTACTGATGTCTGACAAATAAAAGCCTTTGGAAAGCACGTGCTGCCTATCAGCTATCTGTGTAACATCCACCTGGACTTTGGTATCTGCCAGGAGTTCAGTCATGTCCGCAGTGCACATGTACTGTGTGTGACTGGTGTTCCTTGACAATTGCAGGAGACTGCAGGCAGCCACAGTATTTTCTGGATCTTCCTCAGGAACCCTAAAAAAGCCAAAATGAACAAGTCTGCATGTATCACATGTTGTAGTTGGATAATTGATTCTGGACCACCAGGCACAGGAAATTATTAAAATGAAAAATCAACATGTTCAAATAAAAAAATTATCTTTGAACGTCAACAGATTCCTTTTCTCCCTTCTACTTGCTCAGCTTAGCATCTTTGAGAGAAATAGGAAAGTGTTTCTAGAAAGGAAAGGTGCTCCTCAGGGGTACACATCCCAAGATTGTATCCACTTCCTTGCTGAGGTGGAACAGCAGCCGACTGGACAACCTGTGGGAGCCCTGCCAATGCACATGGGTGAAAGTTCACTTTAAACACCAGCAAAGGGCAAGGTATTCCCACGGCAGCAGAGAAAGCAATGCTAAGGAAGCTGGAGTCAGCACAGCAGTCAGCAGCAAGGAGCACAGTCAGTGGACACTGGAACCAGGCCTGGGTCCTTTGCTAGGGAAGAAGTCAGTTGGTAACTGGAGTGCAAAACACCAAGTAAAAAAACAACATGGCAGAAAAAACAGGATTTCTACCTAACACAGGACAGAAAGTTGCCTGGTCTATGGCCATGTAGAGGCTTCTCTAACTGGACTTGCTCATCCCACCAAGACGTACCATGTTGCAGTGAGATTGTATGAACTGGCACCAAACTCATCTTGCAGGACACAGGACAGGGTCTGTACATAGTCCACGAAACAAGTGAGGCTTTCACAACCCATAGCTGTAGGTTTGGAAAGAGAAAACACAATATCAACTTCTATGAGAAAGCAAGGAGAACTTTGTATCAATATATGCACTCCTCAGTGTTCCCATTAAATCTGAAGGGAACAGACCAGTCTCTGGAAACCATCCTCCCTCTCGCTGAAAGTCTCCAGTTTTGGGACATAAGATGTGTTCCAGCTCTACTGGGTAACAAGTAATTGATGGCAAGTGTCAAACAAAACCCTATTAAAAACGCCGTGGCAGCCAAAATCAGGAAATGCCCAAAGAGTGACTGAATTTTCAGACTTATCTCTGGCCCCTTTCATAAAATCACTACAGCAGTCACATATTTCTGCAAGAGGCTTAGCTCATATGGCACATAGAAGAGGCATGAAACCCAATAAGAAGCAGTAGCATATTCAAACATTTTAATGATACCACTTTCTAAATTGAGTACTGTTCTGTGCTAATCTAGTTTTCATTATACATCTACGTAGCACTTTGCACATTTTTCGAAGTGTTATTTTAGTATTTTTTTCTTTGCCATTCTCTTCTCTGTTTTCTAAAGCTTGATATCTGCAGGATCAATACTTTTTATGTCCAGCGCCAGAGCCTTGAAATATGTTTTTATTGAAATTTGGAGTAAAAAATATCGCAAATTTGTAGTTACTATAATTTCTATAAAACATTCTTATAAGCACAATTTATTAATTACAGACTTCTCAAGAGAACTTGAGAGACAATTGTAGAACTTACACTCATTAGGAAAATCAAGTAATTTTTCCTAGGTCATTAGGAAAATCAAGTAATTTTTTGAAAGTGGTCACAAAGCAGCATTTATATTCTTATACTTGTTCTCCAGGAGCTCTGCTCACAGAGCAGTATCCAGTATGTGTTTTAAAAAAGTACAGTTGTCCTGTACATAACACACTTATCTCCCTGAATTTCAGGGCAGGTAAGATAGTAGCACAGTGAGAAATGTCTGCATTGACAAGTCCCTTCCTGACAGCTCCCTGGGCTGACAAGAACTACCACCATTACATGAGGAATGGGTGAATTAGGAAAGGCCTGCAGGAGATGCAGCATGCCATGCTGGTTCAAACCATGCTTACTGCAGTGACCATTCATTTCTGACATGTAAATTATCACCCCTTTTCAATGTGAATAAAATTGTCATAATCTAGGAAAAGACTCAAGATTGTTACATCCATGCTTAAATCAAGCATGGGTCCTTCCCTACTACAAAGGCAGCTCCCAGTCCCCTGAGAACAAACTACTTTGCAGCCATCAGGCAACCAAATCCTTTGATGCTAACCATGCTGTGAGCTCACTTCCCTTTGTTGTTCTGCTGCTTTCTTGGTTAGAGAAGCTGCACTCCCTGCTTCCTCCTTCCCTGTTGCAACATGCTTTATGTCCAGAGTGTTGTTTGCTAATGTGATACGCTCAACAACCCCAATGCCCGATCTTACAGCTGAAGCTGTATGCAGAGAACTACCACAGAATGCAGACAGTGTGTGCAGTGATGGACCAGAAACATCTGTTCCACCCTCTAGACCAAATGGCTTTCCACACAAACAAGCTGTCTGCATTTACAGTCACAATGCACAGCAGACGTGTCCAGTGGAGGGTGCAGCGCCCTTCTAGGGTGGGGTAAATTCAGAGGAAAACTAAGTCCAACTCTTCCCTGCTGAAGTTACCCATCACAACATTTACTTCCTAGTTCTCGCAAATCAGAGCACAGACTACTCTCCCTAAACAGCACTCAGATTTGCATACAAGATCCTCCTTAACCCAAAGAGTTAAGATGGTGGCAGAAGAAATTTGGGGATGTTTGCAACAGCTTGGTCCCAAGGATGTACATATGATTTTTTTTACAGCTTCACTTTGACTTTTTAATTTCACACCGACTTCAGAATTCTGTTCTAAAATTTTAAGTAAGTTTTCACATTTTATTTTGAACCCTCAGTCGACTCTTCTGAGGTTCTGGACCAAGCACTGTTTACAGAATCCTGAGCAACATACTTTTTCTCTTTTTGCCCATCTTTGTTTTCCTAGAAAAAGTGGGGTTAGAAATCTCTTGCATTCCTTTATAAAGGGCAGCAAGTATTAATAGGCTATTAAGCATCAGTAATTAGTGTTCTTCTATGCTATTATGTTAATTAGTCAAACAGACTACTACTCCCAGGTAGACAGACTACTATTCCTAGGTAGTAGCTGGTAAGTTGCAAGGATATCTTTGGGCAAGAATCTGTTAATAAAATTAAGAGGACAGCTTTTTACTGGGAAAGGAATAATTAAGTGTCCTAAAACCACTTAGTTAGATCTAGGATGAAATGTCCGTCCTTGGCATCTTCAGAAACAAAACTTGAATACTTCTAACAGTAAGGTCTAGATTGATCCAAACTGAAATTAGCACATGGTAATTCCCTGGCTTGCATCACACAAAATTCAGACCAGACGTCACAGTGGTCCCGTGTGACAGGAAGATATAATTCTGAGTGCATCTTTTCTCCTTATTTAGGTCTGGGGCAGATCCAATGCTCTGCCTATAAGCAGCAGGTAAGATACTAAACTTGCATGATTCCCTGCAGATATGGTTGTCACTGCCTTTTTCTGTCCAGCTGATCTGTTCAGAAAGTCAGCTCTGAGTCACCTGGAGTTTGCAGGGTGGGTAGGAACCAGCAAAAAATGGGGGGTGACTGTATGCACAGTCCAGTCCTAAACAAAGGGACTCAGACTAGGAGAGGCTCACTCCACTGACCCTGGCTGACCAGCCAACAGCAACCCTGGGGATATCCTGTCTTGACCACCAGAACCTTTTCTACAGAAAAGGGTACTTTTGGTGGGGTAAATCCTACTCTAATGTCACTAGAAGGCATTTAAGTGCAAGGCAGGCACTACTTCTGCAGGCTCTCCGCTGGTGCTGCTCCCCAGAGCAGTTTACAGCCTGGCTGAACTCTGCCCAGCTGTGCACCTTCCTGTGCCTGTCCTCCACTCATTACCACGTGGAACTCTCTCCCCTGGGACCTTATCTTGTGCTTTCTGTCCCCTGGTAACCTTGTGCCATGCACATCTTATCAGAGCCAGCACATATGGTCACTAAGATAAATCCTGTGGGTGTACAACCTAAAATAAATATCTGAGGACTTACTGTACTGGAATAAAAGGCAGAAGAAAATATTCTGGAGCCACTGTTTGTTCTTCATGGTGGTTCTCACTGGATGTCCTGGGGAAGAAAAAACCAAACCAAAACAAAAAAACAACCACAAACAAGACTCTCACAACCAATTTAAAGCTCTGCTCAGACATCTACTTGATTAAGGTTGAAGTGGAATTAATCTTGCTTTCATTTAAATGTCTAAAAGTAAAGTGCCTTATTTAGACAATTAATTTCAGCTCTCCTATGTGTATCTATTCCATGGGCTAAGGGGGTATGACCAACAGCCTGGCAGCTTGCCATAAGCAAGGTCAGGGAAGCCTTTGCTCTTTGCCAGCACATGCACAGAGAACACAGCAAAGTTGCTGCAGCTCGGGTTATCCAGGCAACAAGAAAGACTCTCGAGTTAATTGCCAACCCATTTTTTTCTTCATTAGTATTGCGACTAGGAATGGCTTGCCACTGGAAGTGACATTGCTGCAGATTAAACAACTATGCAGTGAATTAGCCAAATGGAGTCTGAATATCATTGTAGGTCTGTGTGAGGAAAGCTAGTGAGAACTCATTGTTTTGGCCTACCCATAGTTAAATAAGCATGAAGTATCTCATTAAAGGACTCCAAAAAGACAGACCAGAGAAAAAAAAAAAAAAAAGAAAAAAAACCAGCCTCCCATGTAGCATCCAAGAAAACGATGTACAGTACTGACTGCAGGGAGAGGCTGCCCTAATGCCCTGAAGAGACCCTACAAGAAAGTCGTCAGAGAAAGTGACAGCAGGATGTTTAAAACAGAGGAAATGGCATCACATACAAATGACTATTCAACCGACAGCCTGTGCTCTAAGACTAAGCCCTCAAGTCATATAATACATTTAAAGCTGTATTTTCACAGCACTTAAACATTCATAGAAATACATGGATGTGCACAGAAAGGCTTAAAATGTGCTCCCTGCAGAGTATTGGCAGTTGATGCCTGGTCCAAACTTCAGCACTGTTTTCTCAAGCTATTCTTAAATTGGACAAGACTTTGGAGAAGCAATAGGTGTTATTTTGGGGACATAGTTTCATCAAAAGCAAGTTGCAAAGATGCACAGACAGCAGGAAGGGCCCATATGCCATGCCACATAATCTGATCTACTCTTTTAATTAAAAAAAAAATAATTACCTGTTGCAACAGACTTTGCTAAAACATCTGTCCTTATCTTTTTTTACTGTCTCTCTTTAAATAATAAGAGGTTGCAGTAAGGTCTCCTCAAAGTCTGCTCTTCTTCAGGCTGAACAAGCCCAACTCTCTTGGCCTGTCATACACAGAAGAGGTGCTCCAGCCCTTGAAGCATCTCTGTGGCCTCCTCTGGACTCACTAGAGCACCTTCACATGCTTGTCAGAGTGGGGGTCTCAGACCTGAAGGCAGAACACCAGGTAGGGTCTCAAGAGAGCAGAGTAGAGGGGGAGAATCCCCTCCCTCTATCGGCTGCCCACACTGCTGGGGAAGAACCCCAGTACATGGGGGTTTCTGGGCTACCAGCACACATGGCCTGCTTATGGCCAGCTTTTTATCCACCACAGCCTCCAGGTCCTTGTCAGCAGAGCTGGTCTCAATCTGTTTGTCCCTCAGCCTGTATTCATATGGGGGGTTGCAGGTATCCAGGTCCTGGAGTGCCTATGCTGCATCCACCACAAGCAACAAATACCCCAGGCAATCACTCAGCAGAGAGAAACCTATGAGGCCTTAAAGACTTGGGGAGTACTTGTGGTGTTTAAAAATTTTCCAGGTTTACACAAATAATGAAAGCAAAACAAATTTAGCAGCCACCAGAAAGCCCCTTCAGCCTCATGTGAGCTCACAGACGTGCTCTCAGGGTGTCAGTGACCAGGTGAGACCAGCAAGTCTCTCTCCAGAGGTGCCACAGACACTGTGTCACACCCTGTTGTGGGAGCAATGATGCAGATGCTGCCCCTTCTTTCCTGCCAAACAAACCCTGCCCATGAAGCACTGTTCTAGCTCAGCAAGGAGCCCCAGGCACCCTGCCATCCTCCCTGTTGCCAGTGGCAGGACAAACTCTCAACCTTCATACTCCAGCCCTTCTTTCTGCATCACACATTGCCTTGAGTAAACACCTTTTCTTGATCCCTCTGGTCTAAGCTCTCCAAATTTCCTCTGTGTTGTCTGGGTTTTTGCTGTTCTCCTCTGTCTCTTTAAGAAGTTTTTCTAAAGTTCTATTTCAGCCTTCTGTGTTTACCTTTTGCAATGGAGTCAGACACAATTTTACATAAACAACTTTCTTGTTATTGTAATGGTGTTACCACGTTTACATTCTTCTCATAAGGAGCAGACTGTTGATGGACTGTTGGGTTGACCAGTGTGGTTGGAGAGGAAGATTTTCTTCCTCCAATCCATGGTCACTGCTGGAATCCTATAACTGTTAAAGTTTGTAAATAAACTGCCTCTTTTCTACCTTAGACATCTCAGTGCGTGTGTGTCATTTCTTTGCGTCGTGTGCAACACCTCTGTGTAATAACTTCTGTCATTACCACTACTGGTGGTGCAGTCCCTGGTCACTGAGATACAGTCCAGTATCTAACTCCACCTTGTGATCTCACCCATCTTCCACTGCTCTTCTCCAAATCCTCATTCCTTTGAGGAAGGCCTGCTGTTATCCTGCCATCTGGAACGTGCTCACTTGATTTCATGCTAAGACTGGCTGCACCATGAGCCCATCTCAACATCACTTTGTATTGTGACTGTCACACTCTTGGCCACCATGGAAAACAAAGAAAGGTGACTTTTTGCCAGGAGGGAGGGAGGGAGGAAGGGAGGGAAGGAGGGAAGGAGGGAAGGAGGGAAGGAGGGAAGGAGGGAAGGAAGGAGGGAAGGAGGGAAGGAAGGAAGGAAGGAAGGAAGGAAGGAAGGAAGGAAGGAAGGAAGGAAGGAAGGAAGGAAGGAAGGGCGGGCTGAGCCTTCAGGTAGGTCTGCAGACCCACCACTTATTTCAGAATCCAGCTGGCAGGGCCTCTGATGCTTCGTATTCACAATATTGCATAGCTCCCTGCTTTTATGCTCATTCCTGCCTAAATGAACAGACCAATACAAGGAAAGTTTTTGCTGCTTTTACCTATTGGACTGTGGTTTCTTTCAAGGGCATCCCCTACTTTCCTTCCTCTGCTCAGAGAATGGTACCATCAACCTGAAGGGACAGGAAGGACTGAACAGAAAAAGTCAAAGCAAGAAGCCCGAGTAGCTCATTGGGTAGATGTCTTACAGAGTTACCAGAGATTGCCATTACACAATGGGGTTAGGTTAGCATATAGCATTGTAATCTAGAAGGAAGATTCCTGAAGAGGAGTACAGTAGCAAAAATAAAAAAAAAGCCAAACAGTAGGATCTGCTAAAATAGCTGAAACAAAGAGACAATACTTCCTCGGTTGGGATCCCATGTCCCATCTCTTACTTTTGCCTGTGCCCACAGATTAGTCCAACATTTATCTCCTTCTCTTTCCCTACCTCAGTGTGGTAGGAAAGATCTGTGACCTCTAAGAGCACCATAGACAGTTTCAGTACTGCTGAAACTGTCTGACCTCCTGGCTGTGCTCCAGATTATTATGACAAGACATGGACAGACAAGACACGTGCAGAAGAGCTGGGAAAGCTGCAGCTCTGCAGAAGTGTCTTTGTGGTCTTTGATGCCAAAGACCTCATGACTTCAATGAAGATGTATAGCAGCCCCAATTCTGAAGCATGCTCCAGTCAGGTCCCCTGCAAGCTTCAATCCCAGTCTATTATTGGGACTCCCACCTTTCCTACATCCCTCCATTTCTTACATCCTTCCCATTTGCTTCCATCTGTCAGCATGTGAATGTTCACATGGAGGAAAGAATGGCAGTGGGCAACGAGCAGAGGCAGGAATTTATTCCCAGTCTGGCATTAGAAAAGTCTTTTCTACCTCATTTCATTTTCTCAGTCTGTGAAATGGGGCTCTGAATCAGCTTCACGCATCCTTGCAACACAGACACTTCTTATAAAATGTCAAGCATTGTACAGCTGCCAAGTACCACTTCTGCAAACTCTGTAGTATCCTTATGAGGCCACAGCAATAAAGCTGAGTAGCCATTCAGAATACACACATGTAAATGATACTAGAAGTTTTTAATATACCAGAGAATAGGAAATAGGACCAATACTGACACTTATGAAGATTGTTTTTGTTAAGGATCTAGAAATATGATGCTAAAAGCTGCCAAACATGGATGCAGCCTAAGCTCACAGTTTGAAGTGTTTCCAGGAAATGTATGTACTTAAAAACAAAACAAACTCCCCCCACCCAAAACCCTAAAACAACAGCAAAATAAAAAAAAAAAAAAACAAAAACAAAACCACCAAAAAACCCACCCCAAAACAAAAAACAAACCCCAAACAAAAAGCAAGCAAACAAATAACCAACCAAAAACCCCAAACAAACAAACAAAAAATCCCCCAAAAAAGAAAAAAACCCACCAAACCCTGAAACAAAACCAATTAAGAACTCAAGTAAAAAAAGAAAGGGAAAAAATTGGTATTTCCCAGCATGAGAAAATGAATTTTTGTACCCAAGCAAAAAAAGAGTGGAAGACACAGTCCAGAGTTATATGCCCAAACAAGCTTTCTTCTTGAAAAAAAAAATAAAAATCATTGTTGATGCACACTGCCATCTAATCACAAATCTGAAGCGACAGGGAGACAAAGGGGTGCTCTGACTGTCCAGAGGCTAAGAGCAATGACAGCTGGGGCACAAGGGCCACATCAGCTGTTAGAAAGACTTACAGTGAAGTTGCGACATCAAGCAGGAACAAACTGGCAGCAGGGAAAATTGGTTGAAACATGGACATTACCTGCCCTGTTCTGTGCATTTCAGCCCTCCAACACTTCCATGACCAGCCTGGCTAAATCATTACTGCAGCGGCAGACCCCGCCTGGGGAGCTGGGGAGCAGGTGGATCTCAGCACTGAGTAAGAGCAAAGCCTGCTTGTGCACAACCAAAGGCCGTGGTGTATTGGAATACACAGCGATAAATGGAGATTGACGTCACCACTGTATCGGTATTACTGTGCCAGCAGAAGGATGTGGTGAGAGGAGGTGATGAATTCAGGTCCAAACACCCACACAACATCTATTACTGTACTGCTCTGCTTTCTTACATGAGAAAAGGGTGGGAGAGCTGATAAAAATTCACAAGCTTCATATCTAAAAGGTCATAGTGAGGCTGGTGGACCTAGACTTGTGCAGTGAGCAGGCATCAATGTCAAGGTACTAAAGGGCTAAGCCAGACTGCATAGTACAGCATGTGCTACATTGGAGACAGTCAAGCACCACTGTGTTCAGCTTCCATCCATTCCCCATGAAAATGCTCCCAGGATCAGGGCAACAACACCAATCTTCAGACCACAGGCAGGGAGGTCATCTGGCTTCTACACCCCTGTCATATCTCATGCCTGTGACGTGTCTGGGCCGTGTCTCTTTAGATTGCAAGGTTGACACTGAGGAAGGGTCCATCAACTCACC
Source organism: Phylloscopus whistleri (assembly GCA_017589585.1). Lineage (NCBI taxonomy): Eukaryota > Metazoa > Chordata > Aves > Passeriformes > Phylloscopidae > Phylloscopus > Phylloscopus whistleri. The sequence continues at coordinate 716,535 of JADMLD010000977.1, read as the reverse complement.
TAATCATACCTTTAAAGGGGCTTCAAGGAACCTGTGCACACTCACTGTATCCTCAGACAGGAAGGAAATGAGCAGCGCTATGGAGGGATTTGGTACACACAGTACAGTGTGGAGGTAGGAGGAGCTAGGAGCAAGAACAAGGAGCTGTTATAACCCAAGAAGACCGCAGGCTGAGAGGCTAAGTCAGAAATTTCCCAGGCTCTTAGTAATATCTTTCTGTTGTGAGGATAGCACACCAGGACAGCGGTCTAGCTTTTGCCTCCTGATTATACAGGACTCTCCAAAGTGTGCCAATACTGTTATTTGTGCAGAGGAGGGAGGGAAAGAGCAGCATGTCCGATCAGTCCAAAGAGCGATAGTCTGGCAGTCACAAGCCACACTACTTTTAAACCATGCAATAATATGCATTTAATATTACAGAGCTAATTTTAGAAACAGGAACACTGTAAGACACTGTAAGACCAATGGCTATATAGATGTAAACATATTGCACCAAAAGGCCTGTTTTCTTCAAATCTAACTCATAAAAAGTTCAATTTCAGCCTGGCCTGCAGCAGTAATATTCACCAAGAAGCAAGCGTGAAGGGCACACAAGGGAAGGCTTGGTAGATTCTGTTATTCATGACCCCAAACCATTTTGCCATCACTGGAAGAAGGGCAACATCAGCAGCATCAAAGATACAGGCCTACCATAACTTTAGGGTCAAAGGCACCATTACTGGCTGGTGACATTTAGGAGGAAGATAATCATATATTACAATAAGTAAAAATTGGCAGGAAAACAGCTGAGACATGAGTAACAGTGTTCTACTGGAAGGGAAAGCAATAGAAGAAACCACTTCAAAGCTCAGGAAACAGGCTAAAATATGAATGAGCCAGGCAGAAAGCAGAGGTGTTAGTCAGCAAAGCAGCAGGTTGAAAAACACCAAAGCTCCACAGGTGGTGGCTGTGAGCTGACACGGGATGCTGCTGCAGGGGAGGGAGGAGTGCATTCTTTTCAGTCTGGGGAATACCGAATGTCACCTGCAGAGATCCCAGCATCCTGCCCTCCTGCCTCCCTTCTGCCTTTGCCAGTTATCTGTAGCCATCAACACTGGGATCAGCCTTTTGTTTTCCCCAATATCCATCAAGTCTGAACCCATACTGCATGAATGCTGTGGTAAGAGGATATCGCTTTGGCTCTAGTCAGAGGAGATGGGCTTACCTTCACAGAGCTGTGGCTATGTACGTCTTGCTGACATGGAGGAGATTGCACAGAGGCTTGTATCTTCTCTTAGGAAATCACCAGACACATGCTGGTAAAGAGAAACAGGAATGACTGTACTTGTGAACTGACCCTGACCATGTGAAACAGAAACCTACAGCTCTGCTCAGGCTCAAACCCAACATCCGCAGCTGCACCATGCAAAGCATGCCCAGAGCATCTCTGCACAAGGTCACCAAGACTGTCACACATTCCCACAGTGCTCACCTGAGCTGGCAGTGCTGGCAGAACTCGCTGCTCCTTCCATGCAGGTTGGCAGAAACTGACCCCCTTAGAAGCAACATCTACCAGCTTGTCCCCAGATTTCTGCAAGTGGAGATGCACCAAGACCAGAGCTCTAATGCTGGAATGCAGCTATTTATGGCAAGATCCTCATCTGCATCTCATGGAGCTCTGTTTTACCACAGCTATCAAAAATCAGTATGTCCCACCTACCCTGCCTGGCTGCAGCTCTTCCAGACTCGGGGCTGGTGCAGCAATGCCGTGTGCCTTGGGTGGCTTCCGGCACCTATCACAGGGTGAAAAACACACCAGCTGTCTTCAGCCTCTGGCTGTGGCAGCATGTGCAAAGCAAAGCAAAGGGCTCACAGCAAGCTGCATCTGTAAACCACAGAACATGCTGTCCTAACACATTTAGTGACTTCCCATGTCACTGGCAGCAATGTACTGTATCTTTAGGAGAAAAAGCAGGAAAGGAGTGGCTTCTCAGAAAAACCACCCTTGTAGCCCCCCTCCACAATAAAATCATGCTACACTATCCCAATATAGGAGCAGAGCCGGAGGTTTTAAGTTGTAAGAACAGCAAAGGCAGCTCGACCAGAAGGGTGTCTGTTGCAGGGGCCCAGCACAGCTCAGAATGATGTCATGAAATAGTCAGCACATGCCAAACTGTGTATACTAATTCTTGCTCTAGTGGAGGAAACAAGGCATTTCATGGCTTCATTGCCCCCATCACATGTTGTGGAGGAGCATGCTAAGTGTTTCTGAAGCACCTCAGCCAGGCAGTGGAGGGGGAAGACCACCCAGCAGTGAACTGCCCTGCACAACCTTCAAGCCTGGGACCTGCCAGACGTGCACTCCTCAAGACCTCAGCTGGTTACTTACCACAGGCACTGGCTCCAGGGCCAGCCATGGTCAATGCACACCTGGTTCTCACAGAAACTCTCTAGAGCATCAAAAAAAGCACTGGGGACTGGTTATAAGGCTGAACCAGGTGTGGAAATTCTACCCCCAGAACACAGTCCAGTGTTTTCTCACTTCATTATAATTCTTGATGCTGTGTGGGTGGCTCATTGCAAGTGAAACCAGCAGTAGCTGAACTGGGGAGAAGCAGTCAACCTCAAACCCTTCAGCTTATAGCAAATTTCCCCATTTCTAAGAGCTGGGGAAACAGCACCAAGTAGGAAAATCCCAGTGCTATGTATTAGTCACCAACTTGGTAGCCTTCAATCAGAGGACAAACACCACACTGTTAAGAATGCCTTGCTCTTTACAATTGGGTAGAGACTGAAGGAAATGGCTGATCCATCACTAAACTGGGACAGGAGCTCCTTAGGACACCTGCCACGCTCCATGGACTGGGGCAGGTCTAGCACAGTAATAATCCCTCTACCAAAGACAGAGTGACTAACAGGTTGCACTGTAACAACTCTTGCTGTTACAATTGCCTCTCTGCATTCAGAATATAGAATCCTAGGTCACATGCACAGATGGTCAGTTTTATAGAGAGCATTCTGGCTAAGAGCAAAAAAAGAACAAAACAGCTGCTCCTCCCCTCATGCCCCTAAATGTGCCACAGCAGCCAGTTCCCCATTCTGTTCAACTAGGACTGCTGCCAGTTTTTCTTCCCTTTCATCTTGCAGTCTTACTGAAGGGACAGTAAAGACATTTCAATGTTATAGAAAGACACAGGAGGGGCAGGTTGAAAGCAGGACAACAAAAGGGACAAACAAACCAAAGCACCTTTGGCCAGAGTTCAGCAGAGATGTAAAATTCCTCTCAACAAACTTGTCGCAAGGAATGAAAACACTCAGGATTTAGCAATCCAGCAGTGCTGCTGGTAGCTGTTTTTGGGCACTCTGGAAAAACAGGCCAAGGTATGACAATTCATTAAACTGTGGTTGTGTTACTGATGTACCTGGAAGGTGCCGTCTTCCTCCCTTGACTGTGTTTTTCCCTTGGTTTGGAGCAATCTGCTTAGAAAGACAACAGTTCTGCTGTTGAAAACCAAACCAGTTCACTGGTCTCCCTGCATTTTTACCAGAAAGTTCCTGCTGAGCTGTTGCTTGGATTCTGACCTTGTGACTTTGGTGCAGTAGGAGAGGCCTTGAGGGCTGTGGCCATGATAGCAAGATCTCAGTCACAGAAGGGTGGTGAAAAAACCTAAAATTCCAGGTAATGTGAGATCAAGATACATCATCACGTGGGAGCCTGGGGCAGACCTTGTATTCAGCAATCTGCAGAGGTGAGAAATGATCTGTGTGTTTGTGCAGGAGCATGGGCACACATGCCTGGGCATTGCAAAAAATAGGTAATAATAAAAATTACCTATTTTTTGTAAAAGCAACTGCATACAAAAGAACACACTTTGGAAACACCTCTGTCCGGGCTAGAACACAGACTGCATAATCATGCTCCCCAAGAGGTTTTCTACAGAAAATACATGGTTTTAGGAGAAAACAAACTGTTCTGTCAGCCTCTCTTCATTAAGGAGTTTTGTCATTTAATTCCATGGTCAGAGGTAAACCTTCGGGACCAGGGTTTTGGGAGTTACAACCCTCTAATTTAGTTCTCTAACCCTTTGTTCCTTCGGCCCTATCATTGCAACACTTGAACTCGTTTTCTTATATAAAGTTTGCACCTCATGGTGGGTGAACACTTGGACATCCTTGAACCCTGCCTCAACAATGTAGGGCCACAAAGCAAAATGCAGAGGCAAGCTATTTAAAAAGCTGTCCCCTCCTTCACCCTAAAGTAACTTGTCCCTACCCTCAAGAACCTGACTCCACATCCTCAAGGTCCTGCTCTATACTAGTATCACCCTTGTCATGTGGTTATTGTTAGTTTTCTATGGGCAATGATAAACCTCATGATTGATGGGTTTTGCCAATAGCTGATACTTACAGGTCTGTATTTCCAAGGAGCCAACTCTGTTCGGAAGAGAAATTAAAAGAAGCCAAGCCTGTGGCACTTCTGCAATGGAAAAAGGGTGTATCTGAACTAGTTTCTCCTGAACTGTGAATGCACCAGTGTTTTTTTGGTTTTTGGTTGTTTTTTTTTTTTTTTTTTGGTTTTGGTTTTGGTTTTTTTTTTCCCCTCAGGAACCTATTTCACTCATGGTGAATCAGGTTGCTAGTATTTGGTAGACAGATAGGTGAGAAAGATGTGGAGATGGAGTGATTATGAGCAAGTAATAAATGGCACTGTAACTAGGCTAAAACTTGGCACAAGCCTTCACCTGCATGGCAGTCTTTCAAAGCAAATTGAAAATCACTGAATATATGCTTACTGTGATCAGTAATTCTCTGTCCCGGCAGGAGCCTTCCACTAATAAAAAGGACATGCCTGGAGAGTACCAAAGCTCCTCTCTTGGCGAGCTTGGAGGGCGAGCTGCCTCTCTCTGTATAAGCATGCATGCAGGCTGGTGGTACCTTCAGTCCAGACCCCTCACTGCCAGCTCAAAGTCACAGCTCCCAGTCACCACCCAAGGGGCAGATCACCAGCTTGGGCTAGAAATCTGCCACTTGAAACCCACCTGGGTTTCATAGCCTGGTAATAGCTATGGATGGCAAAAGTGGCAGGGCTGAAGGATGGAACATGGAACTCAGCTCGCACTACGGCCAGGCACCATGCCTGTCACAGTGAGAGGGTGAGCCAGACTGCTGCACCCCTCAGCCCTGCTGTGTGTCTTCAGTTCTGGGTTATACAAAGACGTAGGAACAGGGATCCCCCTTCTCTGAGAGTTAGGTTCCATTTCACCAGAGAAACACTGAAGGGAGAGAAAGGGAAGAATAACCCCACACAGAAAGCCATCTTATGGAAATGTGTAAACTGGAGGGCATAGCTATGTGGAAGAAAAAAGCCAGGGAAAGGCAGAGTGGAGCTGGTGCTCAGCAGAGAAGCAAGTGCTGCAGCAAAGTTGGCCTGAGCAGACCTCTCCAGCCAAGCACAAGTCTTCATGGAGGATTTCACAAAGAGTGCAAGAGAGAACACAGGAGCAGAAGGGAAAGAAAGCATCACTGCTGTCCCTACATAGATACCTCTACTACTTTACCAACTTGGAACAGAGATTTGCAGTACCAGTTGCTGTGCTTAGCATTATGGTTTCCTTCCTTATGAATGGCAATATAAATAGTTTTCTAAATGAGAATAAACATATACATTTCAATAGAAAAACCCCGTTATTCAATGGTTCTTAACTGTTTTATGCTGCTGCCAATATACTAGGGTGGAATTTACCATACTGAAATATAATTATGCTGTAGAAAAGTTGTCAGCAAAACTTCTTGAATAATTATCCAACAAGAAGTACATACTGCCTTTAAGGTGAAGGCTAATTCCCATTCTGATAGGACAAGAACAAGAAGCCAAAAAAAACACCATGAAGGTAGGGTGTTGGACCACAAACTGGATAATCTTTCTGGGAAAAAACACTGCTTCGAAATCCCCGATTCCTTTTACAGATGCTGAAGTAACTGTTTCTACAAGACAAGAAACTAATCACCAGTAATAGCACTCACTGTGTAAGTGCAAAGGATGATAATCATTATTTCAGGTCTTGATTGAGCAGGTATAAAAACATACACCCCATGCCAGGGCTAAGCACACAGGAAAACATCCCCCACCCCAAAGAAGTAAGTTATGGAAGCTGTGTGATAAATCAATCATCTCCCCTTTGGACCTGCACCTATATCCCACTTCCAGGTGTGTCAGCACGTTCCACATCACCTTTGTGTGCTTCCCACACAACACACTGCCAGGGCAATAACTACAGTAGCTGTATTAAGAACTCCTGCTTCCTGCAGCTGCTGCTCCCTTTTAGAGATTGTTCACAGCTGGAGACACCAGCTCTGACTTAGTCCCTGTAGAGCTGTGGCTGCCACTGCTGGGTGCTAACCCCAACTGTCCCCAGGGGTCTGCATCATGTCCCAGGCAGGCATGAGTGTAGCAGCCCTCACTCCGGTCAAGATTGAAATAACAAGCAACAATTCAACTTGCCATACAGTTTATTTCCAAAGACTAGTTCAGTCTTGGCAAATGTGGCTAGGCTAACTCCATATAGCAGTTGTCCTCTTGGGCAAGGGTTTGCACAAGTTTCATTTTTTTCTCATTCTTCCTGCTGTTTTCCTTTAACAATTCTACCTTTTTTTTTTTTTTTTTAACTGTAAGTGCCAGTCTGGAGTCCTCACTGTGAATGGTGTGAGAATCAGCGTGATAGGAGTTACTCACAAGATGACAAGGTTAAGACCTTGTCTGAGCCACGGAGCACCAGAGGTCTGCAAGTTTAGCCCAATACTGTCCTGTGATGCCAGTAAGCTGGCTGCTGAGCCACACCCCCCACCCCCATCTGTATACTTCAGCACCTCTTCACTTCGCCCTGCACCTCCACGTTCCCTCAAGTGGTTGTGTGAGTGGCAGTGGAAGTCAGTATTCACCACACTCTTGCATTACTTTACCAGTAGGGTTAAAGCTTTCCCATTTTGTTCCCTTCGTAGCTCTTTCACTGATGTTTAAATTGTGGTGTTTCATCTCTAACAAATGCAACAGCTGTTCATCTCTGCTGGTATTTTCATCATTGCTATCACCAGACAGCTCATTAGTGCTGTTGATCCAAGGGCCACCAGTAGTCTGTATGTCATTCTCACTAGATGCTAAACCTGGGACAATGGTGCAGTTAGAACCCAGTACAGTCAAACACACACAGTCCTTTATCCTTGGGTCAGGTTCATAGATTGTGGTATCTGGAGGTGCTTCACTCAGGTTGTTGCAAACACTAACGAAGGATTCATATAGTGATGTAGAGATAACCTCATTGTCACTGTCCCAGTATAGACCGTTACATTTACCTGCACTACCAAAAGGCTGGTAACCAGATGGCTGAGGTGCAATGGAGCAAGAAATTATATTTGCTTTCCTTTGAACATTTTGATATATTACTTGCTTATGTATTTCTTCCTCTGGAAGAAAAGCTGAGGCCCCTTCATTTGCATGTGTGGAGAAAGACAGAAAGTCAGTGTGTTCCAAACAGGTGTTTGGAAAATCAAGCTCAGTGCTGGGAGATCTGTAGTTGTTATAATACGTCTGACTGCTAGCAGGCTGAGTGCTTTGATCTCTGCAGCTGCATTCCGGCATCTCTGACGACTGTCTCAAAGGCCGTGAGGAAGGCACACTTTCAGAGCACAGAGCCAAGCTACCCTCAGCCATTGACTGAGACACGAGGGCATTGAAGCTCTTGTATGCAGAGCTGCTTGGTTCTGTGCATGCAGACACAAGCATATTAAAGCTCCTGTAAGCAGAGCCACAGGGATCCAGGGATGGAGACAAAAGGGTGTCACAGCTCTTGTAGGCAGAACCACACAACCCCATGGACGCAGACACAAGGGTATCAACACTCTTGTCTGCAGGGCTGTCTGTTCTGTCTGTTTTGGTTCCAAACAATGATTTATTTGTAGACTCCTGGATCAGGACACAAGAGTCAAGCTCACTTTCAGAACTACATAGAAAAAGGCTTTGATGAGCCATTTGTTGAAGATCTCTTGCATCCAGAGAAGCAGAATTTATGCTGGAGCTCCGATAGCCAGATTCAAAGGATTCTTCTGATAGTTCTGACTCTCTGCTGGCTGTACTGCAATTGTAGTCATCTTGAGAGGCTTTGGTGAAAAGGGGAGCTGCGTGAGAAATACCACACGGTTGCAGACTCTGGGCTGCACTTTCTTTTGGATTTCGTTCTGATGGATTTTCTGACCCAATGTTCTCTAAGGTTTTCCTCTCAGTCATGGGGATATTTGGGCCTTTATTGTCTTGCATGTTATTTTCATCTGCCAAGAGTGCATCAAACATGTTAGCTAGTAACTCATTGTGCTCAGGATGCCCTCTGAAAGCAACGATGTTGCTCTCACAAGGCTCAAACATGGTGATCTGGTTCCCAGTTTCTTCTTGGCTCTCTGTTTCACTGTCTGTTAAGCATACACAGATTTCTACACACTCTTCAACTGGTATTGTATCAGGGGTTAAAACTGCACTGCTGCCTTTTGGAAACCACTCTCCAGACTTGCTGTGGCAACTGCAAGATTTCTCAACATTTCTGATGTTATCTTTTCCTTTGAAGTTTTGGCTTGACAAACTTTGAGCCAGACAGTTCTTGCAACTTCTGTTTTTGGAAGTCAAAAGGAAAGGACAATTAATGCTTATGGTACAGGAAACAATTTTATGCTGTAAAGCAGAGGGATTTTTTTTTAATCTTACTTACATTTGTTGTTCCATATGACTCTGCTTTAAGTCATGGAACGGGAACTTAATTTCATCAAAGTAGCACAAAACTGAAAACTAATAAAGATACAAATGAGATTTAGGACACATATGAGCTGTATTTAGTCTCCCTTACACTAGACAGACAATCAAATTTATTACATATTCTATTTCTGATGATCAGGAAAAGGTATTTTTTTGCAAAGCTTTTAAATTACCTTGACACTTTTTACAACCAAATGGCTCTTTGCTGGATTTGGGATTTGATCCCACCATTCTTTCTTCACTCTGCAAGGGAAGAATGAAAATTACTTCCTTTGACTGCACTTAGGCTTAATTGGTGTACATTTCTCTCCTCTGTTCTCCTTTCCCTCTTAGACATCTGCATTGCAGCAACAGAAAGTGTTAGTTTTGGGCATCTCCTGCTTTTTATTAAACCAGCGCAAAGATGTGTGTATGTTTGGTATGTGACTGCTCTGCACAATGACTGCCACCTGTTCTTCTAATCATGTTTAAAATGATGTGTGAAATAGACAGGATCTCACTTTCACATTACCATTTCAAAAATTTTAAAAGAAATAAAGGTGTTTAACCATCATTACTTGAACTCCAGCAAAGACCAGGGTCCAAAACTGACAACCCCCTACTATAATAATACTATTATTATAAGTAAGATTAATAAAGACTATTCAGAAAATGACAGAGTGCAACTGACCTGTATTTATAAAATCTCTGCTCACAGACAGCTAGATAAAGCTGAGAAAACCCAAGACATTAGATTTCTGTGCTACCAGACATGCGGCTAATCAATAGCAATACTGATGCCCCTATAAAAGGTTATTCTATAAACTCTGTAACAAGCAGGATACCTACTTGATGAAACAGAAGTAACAAATTACAGATCCTGCCACAATCAGTATGCAGGATGTGGGCACAGCCAACTGCAGAATGTCTTCAGCCTTCACCTGGTAATCTGTTAAACAAGCAAATATTTACATGTGAATGTGCATCTAAATGCAAGCACTGGCAATACCAAATTATTTGCTGCTCTTCTGCAACTTTAAAAAAAAAAAAAGCTCTTTTAGAGGATATAAAAGAAAGCCTCCAGCATGTAAAGGACAGAGCTGCCAGCAGCGCTGGTGTGCGGTGTGCCAGGTCTGGTGCAGGGACTGCGCCCGCCTACTGGCTGTGGCAGGAGCTGGGAGAACCAGGGTGTACTGCCAGGCCACTGCCAGTCCTCAGGGACAAGGCCTATCACACAGTGCCTAAAATGGCATTACCATTGTCACTGTAGTGCAGCTATGTTTCTTGTTCTCTCTGTTGCTCTTCAGGAGTTTTTATAAACCCTCATACCTCTACTAAAATACTGCTTAATTCGCAGATTATCTATATAGATAGACAGATAGATATATCTTGTTCATTTATACCCGCTTGTTCTCACATCAGTGTTGCTATTCAGTTCAAATATTTCTTCTACTTCCCTGTTGTCTACTTCATGAAATATTTACAGAGAATAAACGCATTCCTTTCAGCCTTTTTTTCACAAGGCTAAGCAAACCAACCTCTCTTCGTCTTCACTTCCTTAGCTTCCCAAGGAGTTGCCTATCTATGTTTAGTGTCTTTGGAAACCTTTACAGATGTATTCACATTATGTTCAAAATTATGAAGACAATGAGTCCATAAGTCTCCTCCAAGAGAGCAGCGGAGTATGTAAGACTATATACCATCCCTTTACCAAGCTGCTTTTTCTGCCACTATTACCATAGTGAAATTCAACTTCTTCACTCCATTCACTCCAGTAGGCTGGGTAGTCCACGTAGTTACACCTGAGACTTGCAACATAATCATAGCCTCTCTTCAAGGAGCTTGCAGTAATCTCAAAGCTTTTTGCCTGGTAGTTAATTGCTTTTACAGAAACCTGAAAAGAAAATGAGAAAGATCACTTCAATTTCTTTATAGGGTGAAGAGTTAGTGACAGCAACTAAATACCAGTAGTGTTACGTGTTTCAGTGACCTTGCACAAATGAACACACGAATGACTGTGTATGATATTGCAGTTCATGTCATGAGCAGGTGGCATTTGTTACCTGCCACCGCGCATGTTTTTCCGCTACCAGAAGGAGCCCAGCCCAGAAATACTGGATTATTCAGAAGGGTGTTTGAAGTGCCTCACTGTCCCCACAGAGCCACTAACCTCCAGCTTCCTGATGTCTAAAGAACAAATGAAGTTCAGGGAACAAGCATTGTATTTTCAATCTCTCCCCAATCCACTGCAAGCAGCAGACCATTTTGGTGTGGCAGTCAGAAGTTTCAATCCTCTGACATCCAGCTGAACCATCTTGGGGGCAAAGTGAACTGTGGCAAGTGTGTAATCAGGAACACTATGGGGCTTGCTCTTGCTGGCCCTTATACTACTATCCATGAAGTGACTTTCTAGAGGACTTTTTAAACCTTAAACCTCCAGGGACAGAAAATGAAGAGACTGGGTCTCTTACCTCTTTCGGGTGCTGCTTCCTCCAATATTTCACTTCATAGATGACTGGCTGTCCAGAGAGCAAGGATGGAGGAGAGTAGCTCTCCTCCCAACTCAGATTGAAGTTACCATTTTCAGCTTTCTCAACAGCAAGATTTTTGGGGGCTTTCGGCTTAACTGTATGTTAAAAAATACATAACAGGGTAATGGGAAAGCACTGACAGAGAGCAGCAGAGTGAGAAGCATTCACCAGAGACCAGAATATCATTGCAGTCAATGCACTTAGCCCTTTTTACCATGCTGTAACACAAGAATAGAGAGGCCAAACCTGAGCAACTTCAGGGTATTCATTAACAAGCACTGATTCTTCAAGCTAGCTGAACAAATCGCAAGAATGGCCTTTTGGTGCACTGATTGCAGCTTTTAGCCTGGAGGAACGGGAACAACCTGTGCCCTGATAGTAGCAGCTGTGAGGCTGGGTGGGCACAGAGCTTCAAAGTGGCAGCCAAGGTGTCTTGGCTCCCTGTCTCTCAGAAATCGATGTGAACTTCTGCTTATTTGGCAGATTAGCAGCAGCACAGTCAAGTACTCTGAAGAGAACCAGCTCCTCGGCCTGCCTAAGGTACGAAAATGGTTTCTCTGAGTGTTTAAGGTCACAGGCGTTACCAACAAGCACACTGTTCTGACCAAACTGGGAGCAGAAACATGAACTGTGTCTACACTCTGTTCTGTTTAGGAGCAGTTTCTTTAGCTTTTTATCATTGGTTGTTAAAATCCAACAACAATTTCTGAAAAAAACTTCTGCTCACGTAGCATGATTCAACTATCATGAAAAATCAGAGTATGACAGAGACAGGAATGGTAAGAATTTCAGTAGGGATAACCTAGTTTCTTTCCAGAAACTGAAAGTAGCATGATTCTTCTTCATCCTGTAAACCACAAGCAAAACGCACTAAACATAACCCAAGATCCCAAACTCCTTTTGACTTATAGCTGAGAGGGTACAGCTAGAGGGAGAATCACTCTCTGCTTTCCCCACTACTTACATTAATTCCTTAAGAATCTAATCCAGAATCAGGTTTCTAAAACAAATGGATTTCGCATTTAAGCTACCATGACACTTTGCACCTCTGACAAGCAAACACTGCTCTGGCAACATGAATGAGAGTTATCTAGGATTGCAAAGCCTGGAACCAGATGTGCCAGTGACAAAGTAAAAAGTTCTTACCAACAAGGGCTGGTGTAACACTGTAATTCCACATATCCGTGCCATTGAATTGTAGGGTTAGAATATATGTGAGGCCTGATACAAAATAATCTCGATATATTGTACAAGTGCACCTTAAACTGTCTTTTTCATTCTCAGGAACACACATGTTTCTGAAAAACAGGCACAAATTTATGTGACGTTTAAGAGAATGTGACACACTATTCCTTGAAAAGGCGAAATCAAGTTTCCCAACATGTATAACTAATCAAAACTGAGACAAGCCAGTTCCCAGAAATGTTTCCAAAACAAAACTGAGATCCCCAAACAACCCACCTTCCCCAGCCACCCCCTGGATATCTGTATCGCACAATTGAAAAACCTGACAGAAAAGCTAATGATTGATCCCAAATACCATCCTTTGTCACACCTCAGCTTCTAAAGGCACATACTAACAGCTTGTTAGCACAGGAACAGGTTTATTGCAGTGTATGAGCAAGGTTATTTGAATGTTGGTGTGGTGAAATTGTGCAGTGAGGAACAGGAGAACCCAGATGCACCTTTTGTAAGAGATGATGACTGGCCCTGCTCAGAACAGGAACAACAGTCTGTGGGTGAACATGGAGACTGTATGCAGAGACAATCACCTGGGCTCCAGCAGAACGTATCTTTCACAGAGGCTACACACCAGTGAATCAAGTAAGATTTCTCATGAAGAAGGTAAAATTTTGTATGAAGTTAATATTTTCTAAGTGCCCTACCACTCCTATCAGTAGGATTTGATCCCTCTGCTGTACTAAGAGAGCAGAAAGTTCTACGGAAGAGTAGACCACTGAACAGAGTGCTGTTAATTGCAGAAATCCATTTTACTTAAAAGGAAACAATCCATTTTACCTTAAGAGGAATAATCTGAAGTACATTTTGTCCCAGATACCCACAGTAGAGGGAGGGAATTAAAGTAAATAGTGGCTATAGGATATAATGAAGCTCTAACAATGGCAGTGTAACATCTTATTAAACACTTACAAGACAGAAGAAGTTTCCTCGCTGTAGCAGAGCAGGAATTCTCTGGAGCAATTGGTTTGTGCAGGCACCTTCCAGTGACAAACCAGCTGTTTGTCATAGTCAGTGAAGCATGCAAATTCTTGTATGTGTCCTGCAGTCCTAACTAGGGAAAAGCAGCGTACAATAAGAAGACAATCAGAAAACTATATTGGACTAAGCAGAAATATTAACTTCTCCATCTAAACAGAGCCGCCACACACCAACAAATTAAGTGAAAACATTGTGGTTTTTTGTCTGGGTAAATAGAAAGAGGGGCACTCAGACTGTCTCCACCCTTCTGGAGACAAACTCGACAGTCTTGAAGAAGAAGAGTCTGCAGTAGTAATATTGAGATAGAAAGGCACATCTCAGCCAACACAGACTTGAAGAACAGAAAATCCAATTTCAATAGCTCTATTTAAAACACATCAGCATTAAGTTACAGAACAGCATCGTCCCACCTATTAAATACAAAAGGTTCAAAACCCAAAATGCAGATAATTAACAGAGTCAGACCAGGATCACTGCTTACAGTCATGACTTGTGCTTTACCTACAATGGCTCTAAGCTTCCCAAATGCACATCTGCCTCCCCAGAGCAGCTCCCCAGTGCCTAGAAGATCTTCCTGCCACAGTCTTTCTTCTATTAGATACCTTTACTTCAATTCACTCAGTACCTCCTGTTCTGTTTTCTACTTGTCATTGTTATGAAAACATTCAAGACCCAGGAGAGATTGAGTCACACTGAACCATGCACTGAGGAGGTACACGAAAGCCCAGAGTCTCAGTGGAAGTCAAGACGGACACTGCACTCAAGGTACTTCATTAAAAACATCAGAAGGCTCCAAGCATCAGCACCTTGTTATTCAAAACTCTCCCATACCTTCTCTCTGTAGCCTCCCAAGGGCTGCTCCACACAGCTCTGGCTCTCTCTCTTTCTGCTCCAGTTCTGGCTCACTCCTTCCTGTCCCTATCACAGCCCCCTAACCCTGTCTGTCCTACACACGGCATCGACCGCCTGTCCCTCCCTCCTCACAACACGGCCAGCAGACTCCAACTGACTCCTTCCCAGCTAACTCACTCTTTATCACGCCCATGGCTGTGAGGGCAAGGCTGTTCCCACTCTAGGATAATTAACACAGCTGCAAAATATCAAGGGCAAGACTACCTTCAGCAGCATCTCTGTCTGTCTCCCCATAAGCATCTCCCTTTTCTTGCACAAGCTGTACAAATATAAATCCTTTTCTGCTTTACATGTCAATCTCCTGTAAAAAATTTAAAATAGCTTTGACTGTTTTTTTGAATCCTATTAATTAAGATTTTCTGAGAATTTCCAAAGGGATTCTGCTAGGTTTTCTGTGGCAATTATACAAGACCAAATTTTGTGTACATGGCCCAGTACATTACCAACTCTCCATGCTGGTCATTTACATTGCAAATTCAAGATTCAGTTGCCAGCTATTCACATCCTGCAAAGTCATCCTTCAGCCACTTCTGCTTCACAGGCTTATGCCTTCCAACAGGTATCTAAATTTCAGATTATTCATATCAAGCCTTTTTTTTTTCTGAAAGTACCTAATTTCATTTTATCTTCCCTACGTTTCTATTTTTCTGTAGTCCACTCGTGTTATTTACTATGATACAACTTCTGCATACTCTGACACAGTACAGGATCTGCAAATGTAAAATGTGATGATCAGATACCTTTTAGTGGACATGATATATAGCACAATGGCATCTATAAAATTTGGATTCTAAGTTGTCTGGTATATTGACTGCTTATAAACCTAGAACTGACTGTGATTCATGGTTTCATTAGTGTTCGAATACTTAGAAAATGTTTTAGTTTAATTACTAAGGCTAACTATTTATCTTGTAGATAAGAACTTTTGCTGTTATGTCCTTTCTGGATGGCAGTACCATGCTAGGTTCCCTTTTTTTCTGCATGGTACCCAATTCTTTAACACTCATCAAAAAAGCAGCAAGTCAAACTTTTGCAACACTTTAACAGTCACAGTGCTTTTTATTTTACAATAATCATTATCCTGTTGATGTTGTTTATATTTGGTTGCCATTTGTAATTTTATTGCTAGTTTCCCTTTCTTACTTTAAAATGTACTTTTAACAGAAGTACTATCAATTTAAGGCCCTTAAAGATGAATGACATAATTTTTCAATGTGTTAATCTTATTACACTTTCAAGAATACTTCAATTAAATGAAGCTCTTCCTGCTGTGTTAAGCTGATGACTAACAGTTTTACTTCATCTTGCCATTCAGTGCCCTCGTGTCTTTTCAGGACTCTAAATTATACTCTCTGTTCTTTGCCTGCCACCTTCTCACTTTTCCATCTCTGGTACACCATATTTTTTAAAAAAACCTCAGATATTTGAGAATTTCCTTTTGAAATCATATACAGTACAGGGTTTGTTTTGAGTTTGTAGAGTTAAAAGAGGGAACTGAAATACTGAATTTCTTTTTTAATCCTCAAAGAGTACACGACGCTGATGAAACTCAAAACGTGTAGTTAACTAGGCAAACAAACCCACACAAAACACAATAGAATTAAACTTTGATAAAGATCATCTGGGAAATGAAAAGGTGGGATTGCCGGGATCAGACAACCCCGTCAATGTGCTCTTGCAAACCTTGAACCTTCTCATTAATTCAAATTGCACTATTTCATAGTACATGAGACAGTAGCTAATAAACCTTCTTTTTTTGACATAGGGTGTTTTAAATTGTCTTTTAACTATTTTGGTTTGCTTTAGAAAACAAAACTATAGGCTACTGTGGAACTTGTTTAAAAAAATACAGAAAGCAAAGTGTGAGATTCATTTTCCAGAAAATAAAAACACATTATTGGAAACCATTACTATATACATCTCATTAGCATTTATAATCAAACATCATAAAAGATGCAATGAAAACAACCCATGTTTATACTCAGCTTCTGCCAACTAAGCTTCATGAAATAACCCTGAAGGAACCAGCCGCACTCGGCTCGACGCACATGTGGGCTGACGGAAGGGCGGCGAGGGACACACGGACACCCCGTCCCTGTGTGCCCCTGCGCAGGGAAAAGCCAGAGCTGCCGTGTCCCACAAAAAGGGCCTGCCAAATCTGTTCTAATCCAGGCAAGCACGTTTTGCAGCCACTCGCTCTGCAGACTTCGGAGAGCACAAACTGCTAGCAGCTCTGCAGGCGGCTCCGGGAGCACGGCTCCCTGGTGGCCCCACGGCAAACCACAGCAGCCAGGGAACACTGCAGCTTGCTGCACAGCTGCCTGGGCCACGCTGGGACCTTGCTCACAGGGAGGTGTCCAGTGCACATCACAGAGTGGGGAAGGAGGAGATGGCTTTCCAAACCTGTTTCTCCTTTCTGCAAATTTCTAGTTTTTCTTGTCCATATAGAAAAGGTCAATATAAGGAAAAATAAATCTAAGACTTTTTTCTAGTACAGGGATATTTCTGACATTTGAAGTTACAAATTTTAACGTAGTTGATTAGTGGTAACAGCGTTACCTAGTGGTCACGGAAAAATGCTGTCAAGAAAGACCTCAGTATAATAATTTAAAATATGACAAACATACCTTCATTTTTTGTATATGAAAAGAAAAGGATCCACAGGGTATATGGTGCAGCACTTGGGAGTCTTGCCATTATTGACAGTGGTCAGGTTCAGCAGAAAAAACTGTGCTACAATTCTGCCAACAGAAAGCATAACAAGCTTACATCCCTCCCTCAGTTAAAGTAAAGGTGTAGATTTTCCTACCACTCTGCTAGATGTTAGAATTCAGACCCCCTGCTGTACCTGTTTTCCACCTCTGGCCCCTAAAATTAGCTCATGGAATGAGACATGTAGAAGAATAAGGAGAATACAAATGAGCTACATGACTTTTCTGCAAAATTTTAATTACAGAGTATGCATGACATTAGCAGTGGACCTACCCTCTTTAGTTACCAGAAAAGAAAAGTTGCTAATAAGTAAAGGGTAAAAACGGGCAAGCACTAGGCCAAAATCAGTGACATTGTCACCAAAGCCATATGATTCCACTCAGATAAGTAAAAGAATTTAAGAATGAAGTGTCCAATCTATTGACTGTTTTCCCCAAGTCCTATCACCAGTACCTTGATAATCTGAGTATCACACTCTTAAAAAAAAATTTAGCAATGAACTCTGAGCATTGCTCTAACAGAATGCAGATTCATTAAAACATTATATAATTCGAAGTTATAAAACACATACCTAATCACGATATAACCAGAACAATTTTGGAGAAGGAAAATAATGCAACTTTTATGTCCCTAAGCATAGCAAAACTGTCTAGGTAGATTGAAAGCAGATGAAATAATTCATTTCAGACTTAAAAATAGCACGTGTCTCCAAGATTTTTTTACCAATGTAGCTACTTAATGCCTAAGATAAGGCTACCAGCTTTAATAGCACTACAAATGGATACGATGCATTTAAAATTCTGGTAAATTTGTAGGTGAAGTCATGCTACTAATATGCTTTTGGATTTGCTTTCAGTATAGAGAGGGATAAAGTTTGTTCAGCAGCACATTGTTAAGACACAACCCTTTAGTCTCTTCCTCTCATGCTTTTGGAATTTCCTAACTTTCATGTCTGGACAGAGTGCTCTTGCTGCCTGCAAGCTTCAGCTGCTCTGTTTATAACTGTAAGGCTCCCAGGTAGTACGCTAGTTTTTATTTCAAAGCCTCATGATTCTCTCAATAGAGAGGAGAGATCTCCTTCAGCAGGTGAATGGTGTTAGGTGTTCTCCAGAAGCTTGGTCAGATTCTGAAGCAAAAAAGATCTCTGAAAGGTATTTGTGGATGGCAGTTCAATACTCTCTTCCCCAAGCCAACCATGCAGCAGAACCACATTTCACGTGTCTGACAGAGGTGTGTCTATCTGTCTGACAATATCCATCTTAGAAGTTAAGGGATAAGGCCATCATTAGTGAAAACAGAAGATCAGAACGCAGACTCTTCTGTGACCTTCTCTGGGGCAGTTACTGCTTATCTAGTAAAAAAGGACAAACCTGAAAGACAAATTTCTCCTAAGAGCTTGAGAAAACTATTACTCAAGAGCTGAGTTTTTCATATTCTGAGAAGAGATGAAATATGACTAAGCAGCATAATACATTTTTAAAAAGAACACAAGCACCTTTGCTGCTGTTCAGAAAAAAAGTGCCAACTGCTCTGGCATAAAAAAAAAATTCCTACATTTCCCTTTTTCTTGGAATACTCAAGAGAGGAAGCATTTGCTTTCCACTGTTAGGTAATACTGCCACATGACTGGAGTTCCAAGAAACTCTCAGAACTCTTAAAACTTTGGCAGAGACTCCTAAACCACGTAAGCATGTCCAAATGAGCAGATAGCAGACCAAAACCATCTTCTCATGGAAGAATGGATCTGCAGATGTGGATGAAAATGGACTTAAGCCAGAGCTTTAATGAAACTGCAAAAGGAGAAAATTTTAAAACATCCACAGCTGTTCTGCCTGTTAGCCTCTTAAGTTTTTCATTTTACCAGACAATGAAATACCAACCTTAAAAAAGTATGTAACACATATAGACAATACTAAAATTGCAGCAAACCTAGTAACTCGGATATATTTGAGGAAAGTAAATTGTAAAGACCTAAGTCACTTCCCCAAAACTAGGAAAGAAATCTCTGTCAGAGTTAGAAGCAGATCTACATGATTACTGGCACAAGCTACATGCTTTGATCACTTAACCTTTCTGTTTCTTGAAAAAAATATGATGTGATTAAAATTATTTCATTCGGTATCAAGAAAAACTGTACTAACTTCTGGTCTGGTCTTTTAAGGAAATTAGGGTCATATTTCATTAACACCTATAATCTGCAAAACCATTATGGAAGAAGAGTAACTCCTGCCCAAACCAAGAGGTCAGATATTAAACAAGACGGCTTAATGAACCATTGCTGCAATTGTACAGCTAAAGCATCACTCCTGTTTAAAACTCCCGCTTTTTAAAAATGAGGCACATCTTGTCTTACTCTCTAGTTTAAAGTACTGGCCATAAACGCTTAATAAAAACAGACAAGCGGTACATGGCAAAGCAAGGGGTCACCAATAGATTCTGTTTCAAACCTTGAAAAGAAAGCCCGTGGAGAGCGTAATGCCTTCTGATGAGAAACCGCCCCTTTCCGGGCGCTCGGCACGAACCGGTCCGAAGCTCTGGGGGCCCCCGAGCCCCGGGCTGGGCCCAGCTCCGATCGGGAACGCGGACCCGGGACAGGTGCGGCTGCTGCGCCCAGCGCGCAGCACGTCCGTCAAGAACGACACTTCGGAGAATTATACCACTTCTGTTTAAAATATTGTAAAAGGAGCGCTCGAGTTTAACAACTTCAAGGAAAGAGACGCGATTCTGCCCGCGGGCTCCAGCCAGAGCCGCCGCACGGGACGGGGCCTCCAGCCAAACTTCGGAGGGAGCACGGACTTTCCGCCCTTCCCATAACCGGCACGGAGAAAATCATAGACCGCACAAACAGCGCGCCAAGCGCAAGTAACGAGAAGGAGCCGGTCCTGAAACCGAGACGAAGGGACTACCGGACATACCTTGTCTCTAACGGCCCCCGCGCCGGACTCCGGACCAGGGCGCTCCCAATCCCGGACGCGGCGCCGCCCAGGCACGGCCCGACGTCATCTACCCCCGCGCTCCGCCCATCCGGGGCGGGGCCGGCGCGGGGCGGGGCCGGGCCATCGATGGCAGACGCGCGTAGCCGTCGTTGAGCTGCTGAACGCGGGGAGGTGCTGGGGCGGCTGAGGAGCGTGGCGTGGTACCGCGGTGGGAGCCCCGGGGAGCTTCGGTGGGTCCCGGTTAGCCCCTGTGGGTCCTGGCAGGGCCTTGGGCTAGCGGGCTGGGCGGTTTTCCGGGCCATTGCCTCCGTGGGCTGCGGGTGGCCCGGGGCTGGGAGGGCGGCGAGGCCGGAACTGAGCCAGAAGCGGGCAGTCGGTTGGTGCAGTGATCAGGGAATTTCCTGAGTTGCCTTTAATTACTTCAGGCGTTCTTCGAAACCTGTAGAGGATAATTTTCTGTCCGAAGTCACCCAGTCTGATTGACTGTGTTCAAATCAGGCTGTGTGGGGAGTAGAGGCTTTATCTAACATAGAATGACAAACGGTCTTGCGTTTGTCACCCAACACTGTTATTTTTAGGTTTGGGGCATTATAGTGTTGTAAATACCGCAGGGGAGGGTAACGGTTAGTGGAACGTTTTTTAGCGGTTAGTGGGACGTTGAGTCAAACCGGCCCAATCCAGTTTGCGTAGCACCATACTGTGCAGCTTCGATGAAAACCGCACCGGATAGAGATCGTTGTCAACGTTTAGAGGCTCAGTGACCACCAGGGGTGCCTAAAGACCCTCCAAGAACACCGTCTGAGACTAACTGCGCAGACCCAAGCGACTACGATGTGTATCACCTTGAGCCAACTATGCACGTTAAGCAGGAGTCATGCCCCCGTGCATCCAGTGCTGCAATAAAGTATTGCTTGCTTCTTAATACTACACTGGCGTCAAGAAGCAGTTTTATTCTTGATTTTGGGTGACAACAACACAATGCCTATGTTGTTCTTTTCTGTAGCTAAAACTAGCTGGATTTTCTCTCTTGCACCCTTCTGGAGCCTCACAGCTCATCACCCTCCGTATTCTGAGGACAACCTTGGGATCTGCTTTCTTTGCCCTCATTCAGTGTAATAGACTTTAACTGAAAGCTTGTGTACACTTGGATTGTTGTATTCTTAATTTGCATGAACATTAATTTCAGCTTAAACCTCCTGCAGCACTTGAAGCCTGGTGGAACACTGTGATGGCAGCTCAGATGACCGATGCTCATCGACGGTTCTTGCAGGTTCTGATGTCTAATGGGATAACAGAAGGATCAGAGGCCAGGAAATTACACCAGCACTGCTGTGAAACTGATAAAGGTGTGTCTGTCTTGATGATGAAACAACTGTTTTCTTTTTTCCTGGTGCAGCTTCCAAATAATTTGATTTGTGAAGGGCGTGCACCAGCTAAAAAAGTTAAAAACTATAGTGATGTGATTGTTCCCTCTTTCCTGAAAGATAAAATGTTATAGCAATGACCAAACTAACTTCTAATTAGGTCAGATTTGTATATAGTACTTTTTATCAGGGTTGTTGTTTATACATTATACATATAAATGATTTTAAAAATATAATTTTTGACACTGGAAGTACTTCACTATAGTGAATGCTTTTAAGTAAATGCCTCTCAGTTATTTCTCCCAGATGTAGGAGAAGTGACTACTGCGGAAACATTTTGGTGAGGATGAGATGAGGTTTCCTGCTGAATTGCTGTGCTTTCTCCCCACCTCACCTGCACTGTGTTGTCCATTCCAAGTCCTGGAAACTGTGCTCCTGCCAGGCTTATGAGTGTCCCTGTGCCATGCCACCATGCTACTCACTCTGCATGGACTCTTCTGGTTTTCTGTGAATTTGTACCTACTTACCCATAGATGTAAGGCCAGAATGAAGTATTCTGTTTGTGCGTCTTTTGAGTCAGGAACTGTAACTTGACCTATTTCTTAGATGCTAAAATTGTGAAGCGCAACTTTTGCTGTTCTCTAACCCCTGTTCATTTTTCATGGAGGATTTTTATCCCTTTTTTTTTTTCACACATAAGATATACTGGAACAGCTGTTGTACAAAAGAGTATTCTGTTATCTTTCCTCTTTTACCTTCTCTGAGATCTGTCATTAAAGCTCCCTGACTGCTGTGTGCAGTGTTTCCTGCTGACAGGGGCCAAACAGGTGGTAAAATTACACTTAAATATTGTACTTACTTTACTATCGTTCTTATTGTTTGTTGGCTTTGTTCACTGAAGGAATCTTGCTTATCAGAATCAGGAACTCCTGGGCAGGAGCATCCTATGAATGCTGTTTGGCACTGTCCTGGATAGTGCCCTGGGGTTTGGGAACGGGACCTTGGCCTAATGCTGGTATGCGAGCGAGGGACTCCTGTGACTGAGAACAGGATTAATTTCATGATTACTGGTTGTGTTTTTGAGACATGAATCATTTATCTAAAATTATGAGGTCTTACTTAGCTCTGGTTTTTAAACTGTAGCCTGATGAAGGCAACAGGAGTGTTGCCACTGACAAAATCTTGTTTTGGATGGAGGTGAGGGTTGTGCTGGTGCTGTACAGGCAAGAACCATTGTATGCTCTTCCACAGAATGACTGCAAAGACCATCTTAATTTTATTTATGATAAAACTGCTGCTAGTATTTGCTTGGTTCGTTGAACATGACTCAACGTATTTCTTGTGTTTCTACAACACTAGAAGTTTAGGTTTTCTGTTATGTAACTTATATGCCACTAATTTGTGAAACAGAGCATACAGAAACAAGAATTCCCGTGTGTATAAAGTAATTTAAGTCAGTGTATTTTTCTGTTGTGCATAATATTTTTTCCCAGTCATATTTTATTTTGAATTCAGCTTAGTTCAAGTTATTGTAATTACTGGATTAATGCTGTGGGTTCCCTGCAACAAGGCAGAACATCTGGACCCTGTCAACTGATTTTAAAGGAGCTGAGCATCTCTGAAGGCCATGAGACAGCAGCACAATATGTTTGCTGAATAGAGCAGTTTGAATTCATGTCTGAATTCCGTCTCAGAGTTTTAGCACTTTTACCTGGGAAAAAATGTTTCACATAAAAAGATCTAGTTGACGTGTAGTTGTTTGACTTTTCTCTGTATGTGGTTTTTATCATTCATTTTCAGTTTACTATGCACATGATAAACTGGATGATTTCATCAGCACTATTAATAGCCACCTGCAGCCTTTGTTTATGCAGATCCGGAAAGGAATATCGGAAGATGATGGGAGAGCAAATTATGCTGTAGTAGGTACCTGCTGTGCTGTTTGTGTGGGGCTGGCAGTGGCTGCAGGAGCTACTGGGAGGATAAACTGTCACAGCCCAGGTGTGTGGGAATAGGACATGGCAGCAAGGATGACAGCAGTGTTGGAGTTAATTAGCAGAAACATTGCTTAAGTGCTGAAGTGAGATTCCTTTTCCACAGGAGACTTTCTTTACTGAGAGATTTTTAAACTAGAAAACAGAGAGCTGTCCAACATCAGTTTTCTTTTTCTCCCATTCAAAAATCAACCTAGGACAAAAGGGTTGCTGAGGAGTGGCCTGTAAGTTGTTTCCTCAGATGATCTGCAATGTGCGTGTCAGAGAAGGTTATCTAGTAATTTCAAAAGACCGTACTGGAGGTATTTTAACATTAGCTGCTGATTTTAACCTTTCCTTTTGCCAGTTAAGTTGAGCTAATAATAGTAGTAGCATGTGCAATAGGAGTAGAAAACATGGGCAACTGGTTTTTACAGTGAAAAAAAGGTGACGGGTGACATAGTTCCTGCTACTGTCTAGCACCAGACCTGTCTAGCACCTGTGATGCATTCGCTCTGCTGCAGCACTCTCTCAGTTCTGGGAGCTTGGGTTGTGGAATGACTTTGTCTGGGCAGAGGCAGCTGTGGAGAATTAGAGGCTGGAAGATGAGGGGTTGTAAAGAAAGAACCTGAATACCACCAAGTGCCCCTCAAAGAACTAACATTTATGTTAATTTTAAGATGATGTATTCTTAACCTCAGGGGTTTTTTTACAGCTTCTGGTGTGAAACTACATTGGCACTTTATATCAGTTTATTTTTATGTAGGTGAATTTGGCGGAAACCGAAGTAACTAAAATGGCATCTGACTACACAGAAATGGAATTAGAATTGTTCAGAAAAACAGTAAGTATGTCAGTTACCACTTAGTAAATCCTATTATTTGTAAAGGCATCATCTTAAAATGAATGAAAATGGAAATAGAGATGTGGTTGAGGAAGTAGTTGCCATTTAACCTAAGTTTATGTGAGATCAAATGGGTGGGGTGGGCAGGGATAAAAGTATTGGCAAGTAGTGATTTGCTGTTGTCAGTTATGGGTAAGGCAAAATCAGCACCAGGGAAGGGCTCCTTGGGGGTAGGGACTCGACACGGCTATGTTTAGTTACACAAACAACTCTCTTCTGGATTTTCAGTCATGATTGCTGAGTTTTTCACCGGCTTAAGTAGTTTAGTAATATACAGTAGTTTTTAATGCTAGAAACATACAAAATGAATCTGCTTATTTACATGTAAACATTTCTCTATGGTTATTGAGGTTTTTCCTTAGAAGATCTCTGGAAAAAAGCAGATAAAAAGAAATAGATCTGTCACCACTGAGTGTGTCCAGGGGTCCCTGAATGCAACTTCATTTAGGCAGTATACTTCTATTTGTGGAAAGGTTTTCTTGGAAAGATCAAAACTGTCAAGGGGACAATGATTGTTTCAGCTTTTCGCCTTTGTTTTACAATTCTGGTTCAAGCCATATACTGTAGTATCTCTCACATACATGGATGCTAAAAAAATGCACATCAGCACATTACTGTAAGGTGTGTCTGCCTAATTGCAATGTCTTTAATACTTGGTAATGTTTCTTCCTGTAGATGGATCTAATAATTTTATCAGAAAATGGCTTTGCCTCATCTACAGATATTTTAAACTTGGCTGACCAACTTAAGACAAAGAAAATGAAGAAAAAGGAAGCAGAACAAGTGCTGAAAGTTTTTGTAGAGGATAAGTGGCTCTCTGAGGTAACTGCATTCAAGTGTTTGTAGTTCAGTGGGTCCGTGTTCTTACGGATGTGGTAGCTGAGACTGGAGCTCTTCTTGAATGAATGATGGCACAAATGGTCTTATGGGGCCCATGCTTATTGCAGCTGCAGTGATTTTTGCAGAAAAGGAAAAACGGTTTCAGTTTCTTGTACCTGAGCCAGGTGTGTTTGTGTGTCCAGTTCTGCCCAGTGACACACAGACACAACAGCACAGCATCCTTCAACCTGCAACAAGAGCTGGGGAAAGCTCTTCAGAGCTCTTCAGTGCCATTAGTTGCATTTAGAACTTCTTGAAAAGGAGCAAGACCAGACATGTTGAAAACTCCTGTACCAGAAATGCATAGGCCACTTTGCACATGGTTACACCTGTTTTATTTTATGACGGAGCAGTGGATATGCTCACCATGTGGACACTGCAGTTGCTTGCCAAGTGAGACCTTAATCCCTTATATGCTGGAGTCACTGCATCATAGATCTGCTGGCACACAGTTATTTACATGTTAAGTTGATTTGACAGATATTTCTAAAGATACATCAAGCAGGAAATGCCTAGATTTTGTTGAAAGCCCAGAGAATTTCCTCTACCATATAAATGGAGGATCCCAAAATAGTATATGCTTCTGTTAAGGAGCACATGCTTGCTCATCTATGCTTCCCAAGGACTAGATCTCTATTAAAGGTGTGGGATTTTTATTCTGCTCCTCTAAACAAAGGTGTTCTGCTATTTCAAAAGTGTTCTGGCATTGCTTTGTAGCAGTATGTTGGTTTCATGATGGTGGAAAAAAGTGGCTTGTTAACAGGTGGTTAGCAAAGTCAAAAAAGGGTAAATGGAGCTGAAAGAAATTCCTCATCTCAACACTTATTTCCTTAGAAAAACGGAGAATATACTCTGCATACTCGTTGCATAATTGAGATGGAACAGTACATTCTCAGCAACTACCAGGATGTGGCAAGGAAATGTAACATCTGTCACAGCCTCGCCATCCAGGTAACATGTTTTATCACCTCAGCCAATGGACTTGCATGGTCATAGCTGAGGTTTGTGATGCTTTCCCTTAGGTATAATCTTGGTTTTGTAATCTGGTCATGGTGCTCATGCATTTTGTAAAAAAAACTTTTTTTATTTTAGGCATTTTATCTTCTGTCTTTAGAAATAAAATTGTCTTGTAGCAGTGTCTCCAAGTGGAAAAGTGTATTCCTGCAATGAGGAACATGGTTGTGCTGTCTGGCTTTCCAAACCAGCACGTTAAGAGATTAACGCCTGATGCTGAAAGATGTTTAGCAGTGAGGTGTTAGCAGTGTCCTCTTTGGGCCTTGCCAATAGAAGTCATAGTGTGACACATTCATTCTTGGACCTGGGATTTTAATTCAGGAATTGCTTGTGTTTGGACCTCAGAACATGTGTGCTCTGTAGAGCATGCTAAAGCACTGTGTTTTGATAGCTGGGATGTTACCCGTTCCATCTTGTTTAAGTAGTTGCGGCCTGGATTCCTATTCCAAAACTGCTGTGTTTTCTTGCTCTGTGAGCCTGCATCTTCTGATTTGCCCAACTAACATGCTTCCTTGTTACTTTTTCCATCAATTAAGTCTCCCTTATTGCACTGAAATCGTTGTCTCTCAAGTTAAATTTTGTCCATATAGGGAAATAGTATTTCCTAGATTACAGAAAAATACCTCCTTTTACCATTTACCAGCTTTGCCTGTTGAGTGTGTTCACCACCTGTATTGTGGGAACCATTCTTTGGAACAAAGATTGCATATCTACTACTCTCTGTAACAACTTTTTCTTAAACTGAAGGAAAGGTTTTATGAATCAACACTCTTGATTTCAGAGCCAAGTATGTGACTCCTGTGGAATTGGAATGCACTTACCTTGTGTCAGAAAGTACTTCAGAGGCCAAACTGAACCCCGCTGTCCCAAGTGTAATGAATTCTGGTCTTGTGACACCCCAGGTAACAAGCAATATATTTTTAAGAAAATTGAATGTAATAGTACTAGGAAATGGGCTGTGATGTTCAGTGGCACTGCCCGTATTATTTATAACTCAGTATCAGCTATTTCTGACTTCATTGGTATGTTTCAGACAGTAAACCACACAGGCAGCATTGAGCCCCCACAGTGCCCAAAGACTGCAACAGGGGCATTGCAGACCCTGTGCCTATTTTTTATAACTATATTTAGGAGGTGGGGGAAGGAATAGAGGCACACACGACCCATGACACTAAAACTTCTGGAAATACCAAGCTTCTAAGAATCTTTTTGGAATTCCTCCATTTGTCCAGCGAAATTGGACATTATGAACAGCAACAGAGGAATACACAAAGCATTTTAGAAAAGGAAGTAATACAATATTACCTATTTTTTTGTGTGTTGTCCATTAACCTTCCTTTCGTTTTCTTTACAGGTGTGAGTCGGATGGGCTCTCAGACTCACCACAGAGCTCCATTGTTGGCCCTAGATGATGCCAGTTAAACTTGATGTCAGTGACATCTGTTTTCCCCTACTCTGGCAGAATAGCCAGACTGTATTGTACGCATTAGTAACAATGCTCAGTGTACTCATTTTCTAAAGTTCTAAGAATCTTACAATAAAACTATCACTGATGTTCTTGTTCTTAGTTATTCCTGCACAGCTTTCTTGGAGGCTGTTTTGTGTTTGTAATTCTCCGTATTCTTGGGTTGGGACTCTCAAGTGCATGTTTGGGGATGAAAGATGCAAATGGTTTAGTCGGCCCAGCAAGCTGATGAATGCAGATGAACGCTTGAAAGAAGCCTTTCTCAGAAAGTGCTCCCTGTTTGTACAAGGACAGTACAAATTCAGTTGTGCAACGGAAATGATGCCTGCTGTAGCACCTCAAGCAGGTGAAAAATCACTGCAGTATGTGCAAGGCAGCTGGCTGAGTCTCTGACCTAGGGCTGGAGTTGGAACACTTCTAGTTGGCACTGTGGTTGTGTTCTGTTCCCTCTTTAGGTGCAGAAGAATTTGTCTTGATGTAAGGCCAGGCCATGACCAGCTGTGCTCTGTAAGGAGGACTGCCACAGAAGGATTGGGAAGCAGTAGGACTGGACTTGGGGCAATGTTAGCTTATGTCTGCAAAGTGCTGAAAAAATCACCCTATTGAGATTCTTCAGGTTTTTAGTCCTGGCACGTCTGTCTCCAGTTTTAAGTAAGGATGCTTTTTCCTTTAAGAGCAACTTGGAAAGAAGCCAAGGACTGACTATTGCCAGACACCACACTGAAATGGCAGCATTCTTGTCCTTGGTAGAGAGAAAGGCTGTGGCAGCAGTTCAGGTGATTGTTAATCAAAGTTGTTCTGGGTTATAATTAGTATAAGTATAATTAATAAGTATAATAATATAATATAATATATATAATATATATAATATATAATAAGTATAATTATAATTAATAAGTATAATTAAACTTCAGGTTATCTAACTGCAATTAAACTATGGATTAACTTCAGTTATGTTCTAGGCTTTAACATGATGATGTGGTTTAGGATGATACTCCCCAAGTTAGTGTTCCCACCAAAATGCTCCAAACCACGAGATGCTTGCTCACTCCCTCCTCCCCCTATCTCTCCACTCATGGACAGGAGAATTGGGAGGCCCAAAAGACAAAGATCATGAGTTACAGTAAGAACAATTTCTGGAAACAGCAATGGAATAAGAAAATGAACAGTAATAGCAACAATATCAATAACAAAGTGTACAAGAGAGACAAAAGATTCATACACAGATTCAATCACTTAAGAGAACAAGGAGCCACTGCCTGCCCCCAGCCTGCAGCAGTGGTAGGCTGAGGTGGTGCAGAATAATCTCTGGGTCTGGGCCATGCTCTTCCTGGCTACTGCAAAAATTAACCCTATTCTGGCCAGAACCAGGACATGAGTAACTTTTTCTATGCCAGAGACTAGTACCTTGCTTGGTGTTAGCTTTAGGGTAGCACCATCTCTCTAGCTAACTCCATGGTTTAGTGTTACTAAATCCAAGTAGAAGATAACACTGACCTGGTTTCTCGGAGGTTCAGGCAGAGCCCTGGCAGTGCCCATACACAGGCTGTTTCTGAGGGATGCACACACAGGACAATGACCTAACATATGCTCTTTAAGAGTTACCAGAAATATCTACAAAAATGAAGTGGCTACAGCACCATCTTTCCACTTACCCACTGTGACTACTTCTCCATGCTTTAGCAAGAGTTTGTTGGTTTTTGTTTTGCTCCATCTCTAACCTCTCCTGAGAGAGAGGTGCTACTTCCCTGATTCTTAATTCCCATTTCAGTGCTACTGACCACCACTACATTTCAGAGCTATGACCACCAGAAACTAACAGAGAAGCTGAGCTCAAGTGATCGCACGTAATGCCAATATTTAACTGGAATAAACAGAATCTGTCCAGGCATCAGAATGCAGGACTGAAATGCAGCCTTTGTGAATTTTGGAAACTTGACCAAGTCTGGATCTTCCACATCAACCTATAAAAAACCAATCATCAGAAGAATGTCTTTACTCAAATATGATACGATAACATTACTGATATTAAAATTTCATGCAACTACTTACCTGACTAGTGTTGTGAAGAATTTGGCTTTCATGGGGGTACAGGTTTTCTGAATCTTGTGGTGAATAGAGACGGATATATTTTCTTCCAAATACCTGTATATAATAAATGTTTTCCATTGGTCATTAACTGGCACATTACTGGAAGCTGTGGGCCATAGCTGGCATTTAACAATAAAATATATCTGATTACAAGGAAGTTAATTATCTTTGTTAGTAATAGACACTGCTATAATAAAAAGTTAAATCAGGCTATTGTAATTCAAGTACCTCTTCCCTTGGAGCAGATAAGAATTTGAAATAGCTTTGGGAAGGAAATACCTTTAACCAGATTGCTTTCAATTCAAAGTTTAAGGCACCCAATTTATACATCATTATTTGGGCTCTACATAGCTAGAAATAAGAACTGAGAATAAGGAGGCTGAACCTTCCTTGCAATTCACAACAGGCAGAGGTACTTGCAGTGACTACTAAGCTTCCATATACTCCTCAAACTCTTATTTCTGTGTCAGCATTAAACCAGTTCTTTCACTGGAGTGCTGAAATGAGATGAGAATTTGTAAGGGGAATGGTCTAGCTTCCCTGAATGCTACGTGAACTCCCAAGTTTTTGGTGCCAAGATGTGGCAGCATGAATGAGTCAAAGCTGACTCCTTCACTGATACCAGTGGAACAGAAGGTTTTGGGTGAAGATTCATACTGCTTGTGCCAGCATTCCAGACCACCGCAAGAGCTATCTATGCATGATCATACTTGTTGGGAACTGTCCTGTTATGGGTGCTCTGACTAATCCCAGCACCCATGAGTGGCTACCCAACTACTCCTAACCAACCTGCTTTTCCTCTGCTTTAACATCCCTTCCCACATAATAGAACAGGATTTCCTGAAATCTTACCAATGCCAAAGCTGTCATACGGGGTATTTAGAGTTTGTTGCTTCAAGGACAGCACATAAATGTATTCTACAGACTGGACAAGTACCAAGTACTCTTGCCCTGTCCTACTCTTCACTATCACTGATGAAACTACTAGAGCATTGATCTATGTAACTCTGGCTGTCCATGTGTTTTTAGGATGCCTTCCATACCCCAAAGGGATTAAGGATATTAATTAGCTCGCTAAAGAACTAAGTATTATATGGTATTTTTGGTGACGTATGGAAGTGACAAAAATGCTAGTTATTGCTCCAAAAGCATGTTCTCTGAATGCTTGAAATGTTTTTGGGACTGCCATCAGCTGTTAACAGCTCCTTCCTTCACTTGCCTCACTGGATTAAGACCTTGTATATTATAAGATTGTGGGTACCAGTTAACAGGCGATAGCCTGTATTTCCAGAGACTGTTTTCTCATTAATGGAAAAACTATGATCCTGCCACCAGCCACCAGCCAGGATAATTTCATTTTGTTACTTATGTTTGTGCCTTCCTGTACTCCATAGCCACAGTTTAAATGGCATCACAAAGCAGGGAAATTCTAATTGAAAGCTGCCAGATCACAACCTGTTCATATTACAAAGACTCTTTCACAGCACTGGTAGATAATCACCCATTTGTCAGGCAGAAGAAAACAAGTTCTGAGATTAGTAAGGGAAATATCTTTTCTCTGTCCAACAGCTCCTATAAATTTTTCTTCCCTCAAGCTTTACATAGCATGAATAAATAGTACAGTACTTCACTTTCAGAATGCAGCTGTATGTCTGTGCTGAGCAGGTAACACGCAAGAGAAATACAATCCATACAGAGTTGCACAGCAGTTGTAAAACAACCATTCTAGGAAGGCCTGAATTAAGCCTCAGTTTCAAGTGAAAACACAGGTTAGCAAGATACAACTGGGAGAGAGAAACTAAGGTTCAACCCATAAATAACCATCAGTAGAAAGTAATATCACAATCCTACTGTTTTTCTTCTAAGAGTCTGATGGGACAGCAATCTCCTTCAGTAAACAAAACACCTCTCTCAGTGTTTGAAGATCCACAGTAGTCAACTGCTTGGATCCAGAAGACGTCCCTGGACCTGTTCAGTGCTTATCACAAAAGGCCCCAATATTTTATTGGGTTATTCTGCACTAAAAGTCATCATCAAAAAGCCTACCAAGAGGATCTCGGCAGAAATTATGTCATAGTACAAGTTTTAATTCCTATCTCAGTGCATGCATGAATATTTTACCGGGTAACCTGAAATGGACTAAAGTATGTACCTAAGCCTACCTCAATATCTTGCATTCCAGATGTGCTGCTTTGGCTGAGGTAGAATTAATTTTCTTCCCAGTGGCTGGTATAGGACTATGTTTTGGATTTGTACTGAACGCAGGGTTGATAATATAGAGATGTTTTCGTTATTGCTGAGCTGGGTTTACACACACCTGAAGCCTTTTCTGCTTATTATACTGCCATGTTGGCAAGGAAGATGGGGGTGCCTGGGAGACTCGGAGGAGACACAACCAGGACAGAGGACCCAAACTGACTGACCAAAGGATATTCCAGACTATATGATATCATGCTCAGTATATGGGGGAAGAAGAAGAAGGAAGGGGAGGTGTTTGGAGTGATGGTGTTTGTCTTCCCCAATAATTGTTAAGCATGACGGGCTCTGGTCTCCTGGGAACTTCTGCCTGCCCAAGGGAAGCAGTCAAGTAATTCTTTGTTTTGCTTTGGACATGCATGGTTTTTGCTTATTAAACCTAAATCCACAAGTTTTCTAGCTTTTACTCTCCCCATTCCCTCCCTCATCCTGCTAGTTGGGGGATGAAAAGGTGGCTGCATGAGGCTTGGGGGTTGGCTCGGCTCAAACCACGACACCAGAAAAAGAAAACTCCTTAGTACAACAGGACAGGATCCAGATTCTTCCCAACTCTGTTACAAATTCCATGTGACCTTGGAAAAGCTGCTTCTTGTGATTTCTATCTATCATCTGTAAAACAAGGGCAAGTAATGGTCTCTCTCAATGAGCAACACTTGTGGTCTACAAGATTACATTCAGTATAAAGTTGCAGTAGTGACGAACGCAATAAAATAGGAAAATAGTATCTACATGTTCTCTATGCTTCCACTGTTCCTCAAGTTGTCTGCTCCCCTTGTCTCTAACACATACATAAACATTTTCTCTAATGCATGCATTAATGGCATGTGTAGAGTAACAAGAGTACATACCTGGGCTAAAAAATTTTGCTGGGGATCCTGATGAAGAGGTGAGATTGTGCCTCCTGGACCAAACCAAGCATTAATGGTGATGTCATCTTCTTCCCCTTCCCCCAAGCAGCAGTAGTCAGGGATACTGATATCTTCTTTCAGTTCTGGGATCTATTTCCATAAAGAAAGAAACATTAAAAAGGGTATGTGCTGCCTCCCCAAAATACATAATTCATAGAATCGATATGCAAGGCTGGATGCAAAGAAAACAAATGATTGGCTGGTCCGACAAGGGTAGGAGAAAAGTAGCTAAGCTGCTAGGAATCTGCAGGAAATGTTCTCAAATTTTCTGTCCTAGTGAGCAGACTGTTGGAAGAAGTGGGAGAAAGAAAGGGGTTTCCTCATTCTTCAGAGACCCTTTGCTTTTGCAGAAATCAGAGACACCTGCAAGAACGTTTGCTCTTCATGGAAAAGGAGCAGCTGATCTCTTCTATACTATGCTTCTCTGTGAGATTCCTTTTTTGTCTCCCACCAACCTAAGCTCTGGTAAACTGGAATGACATTTCAGATTATAGTAAACATATCAGTGTTGAAGACTTTCCTGTCCAAATCTCTCCCCTGACTTATGAAATGGATTTTCCAGGTGATATCCCCCTAAGTATATGCTACATTGTACTGAAACAGCACTAGGATTGAATGCTGTCATCCCAAAAGGGTTTTGTTTCCCTGTCTTGCAGCCAAATGGAACAAACCTCTCCCTCTATTTCTTCAAATTATGGGAATAGAAACTTAAGAATTTCTGTGAATTCTCCACATGCCCTTCAATCTAGTAGAGTCAACATCCTTAGAGACAACTTGTGCTACAAAAGGAACACATGACTGTAGGAAGATAAAAACATTCACTCAGCTTTACCTGATCAAAAAGCTGGTGCTGGGCAAGGTATCCTACATTGTTCTGAAATGACAGCAGAGAAAGAAAAAACACAGTTACATACAGGTAAAACAGTGAGTTAATTTACTTACAAGTGAATAGAATTTACTTACAGGTAACATCCACTTCCAATGTCCTACTCAGAGTACTATAACTATTTCAACAGTATAAGGGGTCTTCAGAAATAGCAACTTACAGCTCCACTGAAATTGTGAGAGTGTAGGTGTGTCTCCACAACCAATAAATCATCCAGCTTGAGTTACTGAAGGAAGCTGGGACTCCCTGTGGAGTCTTGACAACTGACAATGCACATCTTTCTAGCCAGACCCTGCTGGCCACAGACCAGTTCTCCTTCATGCCCTGGAACTACTTCCATACTCTATCCAGGGTGCACCACAGATCAGTTTGCTATGGCACATGGTCCTTCCTGCCAGAAGGCCAGGAAACAGAAATAGGGGCTTGGGATCCTCATCTGTGAAAGCAAAAGGACATTCCAGATGTTAATCAACTTCATATTTTTCTGCCTCACGGCATGTAAATTTGGATCTGATCCTAAATCTCACTAAGCAGTTTAATGAGAAAGAGGAACAACACTGCTGGCTGAGGATCCCTTATTCTTAGATTCCACCAGTCAGATTTTTGCTGCATATGTATGTATGTGTGTATGTATTCATCAAATTCCAGCTACTGTACATTTGATTATAGGTAAAAATCAAATCTATGGTTGCAATAATTATTCCTAGCTTCAGGTCTTGAAAATATGTCAAACCTTTTAATTCACAACTGTGCTTACAGCACACCCCCTCCCTTGATATCACCTCAGAGTAGGTTTGCTGTAAGCAGTACTGTTGTCTGTACCAGTACCATGCTGCTGTGTTTGGAGATGGAACAAACGAGTGTAACAGACCTCATCCATGATATACTGGCTGATGAAGTCACTGACAGTCATGAGCTGCTGAGACCACTCCTCATCTGTGTACCGAGCACCCAACTCCACAGGAACGGTGCGGCACCCTGCGACTTGACAGAAATAGTCCACACTGAAATAAAGAAAGTTCCATTACCTTCTATACTGCTCTTATTAATTCTGAACACGAGGCAATCAATCCATATCAGTCTTGTTGGGTAATAAAATTCTACTGCCCTGAGTTTCTCCTGTCTAAACCCAACCACCCAGAAGAAAAAGGCAGAAGAATGCAAGCAACAAGGAAATCAGCAGGCAGGTTTGTGTGTACATGACTCCACAACTGTCTGTACTGTTTTGGTTTAAAAGCCTGTTTGCCTCGGTTGTTTCCTTCCAAACTAAGAAGCTTTAAGCTGTTACTGTCTCTTGGCAAGGGATGGGCAATCTTTTTGCTGCCTGCTGCCGCATTTGATAAAATTTTGTATCTTTTACTCAGTAATATTAGATCAACTCTCTGTCAGTGTCCATGCAGGTGCCAGTAACACCCATTCCAATTGTAGCTAGAGGGATTAGTTTGATGGGTGAAATAGATCTCTCCATGGACAACAGTATTAATTAAATAGAGAAGTTAATCTTTTTAAGTGTCTGAAGTTAACCAGTGCAGTACCATCCCTCAAAAATGAATAAAATCCCTACGACCTAACAAGTGTAGCCACCTAATTTTACCTTTGGTTGTTGAACTGAAGCAATTACTCAAACTAAGCATGATTGGTTTTTCCCCTTTTCTAAGGAATCATGATGTTCACCTCACAAATATGTGATGCTCAGTATTGGATACGTGGGCACCATTGCTGGCATTAACCAGGCAGCACAATGCTGCTACTCACTCTTGCTCAGTGGTGTCTGAAACTCAACAAACACTGAACAAACAACAGTGCTTGGACTTATGAATGAAAAAGTCAACCATGCTTACTTATGGCTCTGAAATTCACTTTCCATTGCACTAATTATCGACAAGTTCCAAGGCATAAAAACTACTGATGTGTACGTGACATAGATCCACTGAGCTGTGAGCAGCTCACAGGCACTTTGCAATGTGCACTTCTCATGAGTTCCCAGGTGTAGCCATTGGGCTCCTGGGACGGCTGAAGGCTGGGCAGAGATCCTTAATCCATGGAGAGCCAGAGGCTAGTCAAAGGGTCACCTCTGCCCCGAGACAGTCCAGCACCTGCCGTGTGACGCCCTGAATGCTATGAAAAGCTTCCCTCATCTGTGAAGCAACTTCCACAGAGCAGTAAAACAGTGCTGCCAGCAAAATGCACTGCCCACGGTATCCAGCCTCTGTGAAGGTCTCTGCTGCTCTGTCAAGCATCAAGATATCCACACAGGGAACGATCGTGCCTTTACTTGGACAGGGAAGGAACTTCTCACCTCCACTTTTTCATGCATGGCCAGTGGTCCATGACGCCTTCCAGGACCACGGGCCGCTGGGGAATGAGGTAGTTATCTCTGAAGTGCTCCAGCGAAGGACAGTGAAGGTGCGGAATCACCTCCTCCGGCCGCAGCGCGGGGGGCGGCGGCTGCGGCCGGCCTCTGAGGGATAATGGAGGCTCCCCCTCAGCGGCCGGCACCGCCCCGCGCGGGGCAGCGCGAGGCGGGCCGGGGCTCGAGGGGGGCTCGCGAGCTGCAGGCGCCGCGCGGGGCAGGTGCGGCTGCAGCGCGCGCACCAGGCGCGCCAGGACGTTGTCCAGGACGGCGGCGCCCATGAGCAGCCCCAGGTCGCAGAGCCGCACGGCGCGCGCGAGCGGGCGGCCCGCGGCCACCTCGGCCAGCGCCCCGAAGAGGCAGCCGTAGGCGTAGACCTGGCGCCAACCCTTGCCGACCTCCCTCCATGGCCCCGCGTTCAGCTTCTCCCAGGAGTAGTCGCGCAGGACGTCGCTGAGGCGCTCCAGCCCCGCTGCCGCTGCAGCCCCGGGCCGGCCCGCCGCGCCGTAGAGAAGCGCGCGGGCCCGCCGCAGCAGCGGCAGGACGCAGTCCTCCACCTCGCCGCTCAGCGCCAAGGTCAGCCCCTCCTCGGCGCGGGGCAGCAGCGCCCGCACCTCGGCCCACAGCGCGGGGCTGTCGCTCGCACCCTCCGCGCTGCCGGTCGCCGCCATGGCCGCGGCTGCGCCGACGCCCGGGAGGCGGTGCTGTCGGGCCGGATCGGACGCGGGAGCCGAGGGGGCAGGAGCCGGGGCGGAGCCGGAGCGGGGCCCGAGGGTCGGCCGGGCAGTCGGGGCCGGGGGCGGTGCTTCTCTCGTACCGGCGAAGCTCGGTCTCGGCTGTCTTACCTGTGCACTTGACCAGCGAGTCGGCTGGAATTGCGTGACTATGATCGGCGCTGCTTTCTCAGTAAAGGGGAGGACACAGACGCGGTGAAGGTCACCGTCTCTTCTCCGGCCGTTCACCCAGGGCCGGCGTGAGGAGGTGGCTGCCTGCGCTGTGGAAGCCTCTCAATCCCGGTCGCGGGACAGCGTAGCGCAGGCGATGAGTGCTGGGGGAAGGGGAGATGCGCTCTTCCCAGCTGACCTTTGGTGCTGCAAAGAAGCGTCTCTGCCCGGCCGCGTGCGCTCGAGGAGCTCGAGCGGAGCCCAGCGCCGCTCTCAGCCCGTGTCCTCCGCTGGCTCAGCTGCTTGCGGTTGATGTGCACATAGCGCGTGCTTTCTGCATGGGATATGCACGAAAGTCTTCTTTGTAACGCCCTGGGCATGGCATCTCTGAGCCCCAGCTTGCTTTGATAATGTGGCCTGTACGTTCTCAGGACTTAATACTTGGCTGTAAACGCAAAACAATATTCTACTTAAAATTCAGCAACTGAGGAATGTTTTAACATGGCGAACCAAGCTCTAAACCACCATAACGAGAAATGAGGAGCTTTTAGTTCCTAGTTAGGGTTGAAATCTTCAGATTTGAGACAAATCCTTATTTATAGAAAAAATTTAAATGATCATTTTCTTTACTGAGACACTCACTCTTCTTTGTTCCATGCTCAGTCACTAGTGCTTTCCAAAAAGGAAAAACAAGTTGATGTGAATCCTTCTGTTGCTGCTGGTGGTGGCTCTCCCCCAGCTCCCCAGCTGTCTCTTTGAAATGATCACTTCTGCTCTCACACTTCTCACACTTCAGACTTGTGCACTGCTTATCATGCTGGCCTGTCTATTGCCTGTCTTCTGCCTGCCTTTCTCTTGGCACCTTAAATTCCTCCTGTGACAGTGTGATTTTAGCACCTTCATTCAGTATTTTTTCCTTAACTGCTAAATGTTAATATATGCTGCTGTAGGAGAAAGTATTTAAGCAGCAAGGAGATTCTTGTTAGATGCTGTGTTCATTACTTGCAATTTAGGATGCTAGCAAGTGTTGTTAGTCTTGTGTCTTTGGACTGACCACTTTTTATAACCATTTACATTAACATTTATTTGCATTTAAGTTGGTTAATACAATTCTCATTAAATAATAGTTTTCGTAGTTTAAATATGAGTAATATTTTCACAAGTTTCACTTTGAAGATTAGGATTTTCTTTTTGGAATTTCAAATAACGCCAAGGTCTAAACAAGTAATCTTCAGCACAGCAGTGAGGCCATGATGAGCTTTATCAGTTTCACTTCAGTTGATTTTAATTTTTGAGTATTCAGGGAGGCTCAGCGTTCCTCTGTGAGCATACACTGGAGGACAGTTATTTCTTGTCAGTGCTGGTGCAATAGTTTGAATTCTGATACAGAATCAATAGTCTTGAATCACAGAATGAACTAGGTTGGAAAAGACCTTTGAGATCGTCAAGCCCAACCTGTGACCTAACACCACCTTGTCACCCGGACCATGGCACTGAATACCACCTGCAGGCTTTTCTTAAACACCTCCAGAGATGGTGACTCCACCACCGCCCTGGGCAGCCCGTTCCAATGCCCAATCACTCCTTCTATGAAGAACTTGTTAATGTCCAGCCTAAAACTCCCCTAGTGCAACTTAAGACTGTGTCCTCTTGTCCTGTCACTGGTTGCCTGGAAGAAGAGACCAACCCCCACCTGGCTACAAACTCCTTTCAGGGAGTTGTCATTGCAGTTAAAGGGGCTGTGTATCTGCTGAGCTAATAAAGCTCAGGTCTTAAGGTGTATACTGAGTCTTATGTGTTTGGCCTCTAGTCTCGGAGGAAAATCCATTAAAAGCTCATAATATCATAATGTATCTTAACAACTTGGTTGAAATTGTCTTCACTGAGCAAAAAAACCCAACAGATTTGCAAATGCTAAACTGGAAAGTTTAGCTCTCAGAGCAGTTAACCTCACAATAATGTCTGTTAGTTTTGAAATGCCTGTAAATTACTGCAGATGTTTTGTATGAGCTGGTTTACCAAGGAAGTGGACAACTTCAGTGATAGACATTTCCATTTTAGGTAAAGAAGGGAGAATTTAATTCCTGCTGCCAAAAAACAAAGATTACTGTCATGCGTCTAACCTGCAGAAACTGATGGGAAAAAGAGTTCCACGGATTATGCCACCATCACTGAAGCTTGTGCTGTTTTCATCAGAAGTAAATTTTTTAAAGATTGCGGAAAGCAGACTGCCTAACCTTGTAGAAAGATATCCCTTAAAGCACAGAAGATAAGTTGGTACCAAGACTTCCCCTGCTGCTTCCTGGGTTATAGTCTGTGCTTTTTGTTCTCTTTTATATTCTGTATATTTTTTAAATACGCTCCAGCCACCTCTCTTTCTCCTAGCACCAACTTTCAGAAAGATGTTATCTATTTAAAAAACCCAAACAAACAGACACACAATTAAGGGAGATAATGAAGTCTGATAAGCCATCTGTATTTCTCTCTTCTGTTTACAGTCATAGATTCCAAGACCCACCATTGATATTACCTTCCACTGGTGAAAAAGTGATTAGTTGCACCAAAAATAATTAAAAAATGCCCTGTATCTTATCTTATATGTCTTCATTGAAGCGAGTAGGTACTTGGCCTGTTCAGAATTTAGTTTTTTAAAAAAATTATTTATAGGAATATTCTCCTTTATAGCACTCTTTCCTCATTTACCAATTTGAATTAATGAACAAAGTCCTGTGATTGTTTTTGGATTTTATTAAAGTTACATCAAGACACATGCTCGGTGGTTCACCACTTAAGCCCAAAGTAGGATGTTTGTAACAGGATCAATTTTTAAAATGACAGCATCTGCTTCCTTGTACACATTTATTTATGATTTTCCCTAGGTGAACGTAGCAGAAATCTGGTGAGTAATAGTCACCTGTTGGATTTAACAGATAGAGAAGGCAGTTATTTGGTCTGTAAAGGAGTTTGAAACCTGAGGCCAGGAGTAATAAATACTAAACAGATGCCCCAACTATCTAAACACAAGTCAGGATGTGTAAATTGCTTGCAGTGCTGACTGGTAAAGTCATCTCAGATGGGTTGCCTTGTCTGGAGTCTTGTTAAAGATGAAACCTCCAGTGCAATATCATGTTTAGCAATCCAGAGCACAACAAGTGACACTGGAGATTTTTTTTTTTTCAGGATTCCAGGCTGCTGTTCAGCTCCTCAGGAATGCCGTGTCCCTTTTGGGAGCTTGGCACTTTGGAATTTACACCCTCCTTAAGGGGAGGGTGGCAAGAAGGTAGAGCCAGGCTCTTCTCAGTGATGCCCAGCAATAGGAAAAGAGGCAACAGGCAGAAACTGATGTATAGGAAGTTTCACCTGACCATGAGGAAGAACTTCATCACTGTGTGAATGAGATGCACTGAACAGATTGCCTGGAGAGGGTGTGGAAATTCCCTCACTGGAGATA
This sequence comes from Phylloscopus whistleri, assembly GCA_017589585.1. Lineage (NCBI taxonomy): Eukaryota > Metazoa > Chordata > Aves > Passeriformes > Phylloscopidae > Phylloscopus > Phylloscopus whistleri. The sequence continues at coordinate 676,041 of JADMLD010000977.1, read as the reverse complement.
TTCCAGAATGATCTGGACATGATCCTATGCTGTATGCTCTGGGATGACCCTGCTTGAGCAGGGAGGCTGGACTGGATGACCCACCTGTGGTCCCTTCCAACCTGAACCATTCTGTAATTCTGTACCAGGGAAGGTGATCTTTTCCCTCATTTCCAGGGCTTTTGGAATACTTGGGCATGTGCCTTCACCGGCCATTGCAGCAGGTAAGTGGCTGTCAGTACTGGCAGTGTCCAGGAGCGGGGATGAAGTGGGGGCAGGCTGGTAGTGCTGCTGCCCTGCCACCAGTGCTTTGGCTGTTTTTGCTTCCAGGAATGGTTGACTGGTACCTTCCATGAGTAATATAGACAATATACTCATTTAACATTGCCCCTGTGCCTGCCCACCCATGGAAAAAAAAAAGGTAAAAACAAGTGAAAATGGAACCTGAGATGCCCTCTGGCACTTAAATGGGAATGTAACTTTATGACTGCCATGAAAGCTGTAGTTGGCTCTTATTTTCCTTTACAGGAAATAATTGTCTCCTCTTTGGCAAGAGCAAAAGTGTAAACACATAAGACTTTGAAGATTTTGGATGTCTTTCCAGATTGCTTTTTCTATTCTTCTGAACAGGAGATGAGTGATTCTGATTAAAATATGTATAGAATTAATTATTAAATATAATTTTCCTCAGATGAGCAAGGTCTTCCTGACTGAGAGTAACACAGCCATGCATTTTGATGGTATCTTGGAGTTGAGTGTAATTGTGCAGCGCCAGTGTAATGATGGATATATCTTTATCAACCTGTTCCCTGAACTGTGTTTTTATCACTGCCATCTGCTCGGCCGAGAGTGGCAGCTGCCAGGTCTCACAAATAGTGCTGTCATGTACTTTCATGTAGAACAGCATACTGTTGTAATTTCCCTGATATTACTAGATGAAATAACTTTAAGCAAGATAAGGTGACATTTTACATGGCACTTTGGAATGCCTCTCATTGCTTTGGGTATAGGACACACAGTGTTCTTTCTGGAGCAAGCTATATCAGCACACCCAGTTCTACTTTCAGAATTCACTGGAAAACACTTATTTTACAAAAAACATTATGTAACATCGATCTGGGACATATATGTCAGTGCTGAGATGCAACTGAGACAGTCAATATTGCTTACACCTTACAACTATAGCCTTAGTTACCTTTCCTGGGTGGAAATTATGTAAGTTAGACTATTTCAAAATTCTTTTTCCTTTTATCAACTCGAATCCCCTTCATATTTGCAAATATGTTCAGGCAGCTCCTTCAACATTAAAACAAAATCTTTACAACTGTCATGGATGAGTGTTTTAAGATTGCTTAAACAATCACCAGCAAAGGTATCAGCAAAAGCATGTTTAATATAAAAGTGGAAGCATGAAAAAGTTTGTTGGCAGAGTTAACTGTACTACTTGGTTTAAGAACTAGAAAAAAGCAAACTAAATCAATCTAAAACCAGAAATCAACTCCAAAATTATCTGTATGAAGGCTGGGTGGTGGAGGCGGAAAAAGGGTAAGGGTAGAAAATGATAAGGATAAAAAGGAATAAGGAGGACCTGCTGAGTCACAAGGTTCAGAATGGACCTCTCTGCTAAACTGAGCTGGGGCTTGACCAACAGTTCAGGCCCAAAGGTTTAACAGCTCTTAAATTTAACAACACTTAACTGATAGCTCAAGTTAAACATTTTAACAAAAGATTCATGTAGTAACTACAACAGTAACTACCAGGCCTAATTTATTTACAAATCTAAACTTCTTAAGCATTTAAGAGAGCAACATTTATAGTACACTTCATATAGCGTATTCACATTTGCACGCACAGAGACCTAAACACGATGTACAAGGTATATACCTGTGAAAAATGTCCCTCAAATTCAGTGAAAGATTCACATTGGATGCCTTTGTGTCTTCTCAACAGACAAAGGATTGAGCCTCAAGGAGTGGGGGCATCAGCCCAGAATCTGTCTTGTCATTCAGCAGTGGTTGTCTTGAGTACAGCAAACAAAAATTCACTGGCTCTGAGTGGCCCCACTCAAAAGGAGGTTGCTGGTTGCAGCCTGCTGTGGTCCAGGAGAGTTCAAAGGGTCTCACTCAGGACCACTGTTTATAGGGTCACAAGAGAATGGAATTCAGTCATAGTAAATTTTCATCCTGGCTGCAATTTGCGTTGGTAGCTTTCTTTGAAATTTCGGTAACAAAAGTGTTGTTCCACTTGGGTTGTTATTCAGGCAAGAAAAATAAGTTCAAGGCTGTTCATTAGAAACAGGAGCTCATTAGACAGCACCACTTCCTGGAACAGATAGGCACTGTTTCTGATAAGCTCAAGAGGAGCTTGGTGCAGGTGCTGTTTGTCCAGGACGAAGCCTAGTCAGCATTTCTTGGATCATAGTGCAGCCCAAGAAGAAATGGAGCAGATGCACTGCCACAAGAACAAACCTTTAAAACAATCTTTATAGCTGCAGGTGCAAAGAAAACTAAATTGGGATATTTCTTATTGCTAATGAGCATTAATGAGAAACAGCCTTTCTCATAAGGCAAAAAACCCCATTGTGATGAAGAAGGTAGAATACGAATTCCTGATTCTTCTATCATTTTCTTATTCAAGTGCCATAGGATGTCAACTGCTGAACAGCTGATTGGCAGCCTGAAGGCCTGAGGCACAGAGACAGCTGGCTTGTAGTCAGCCTGTTTGGAGCACTGCTGCAGGTAGAAAGCCTTCCTGAGGAGCGTGGAAGGAAGTGACAGCATGGGCCCTTTATGCTTTTTCTGTTTTATCTGAATGGATGTGTTGCTTTGGCACTTCATTGCTAGCAAGGCAGAGGCCATTGAAATTGTAAACATTGTTCTCCCAATGGCAAACAGAGGGCCAAGCCAGAGAAAAGCCTCTTGGCATTTAGCTGATGTTGTACACTCTGGAAATGTAAGGCTTACCTGTCATTCTGTAGTGCATTTCAGGAGCTGATGCAGGCTCCTGGCATTGTACTGATTTGAGCACACATGAAATCCCCTTTTTATGCTAAGGGCTGGGACATGTCATTTTCATTAGCTACACTTTATATACATTTATGTACCTTAAGAAGAAGAATATATATACATATATATAAACAGTTTTGCCTTCCTCCCAAGATTTAAAAATCTCATTTAAAACTTGTGTTTAATTCATCCCCTGGACTAGGGCTATAAAAGCTGCATGAATTTGTTTTCTGTTCTAAGTACATACATTTATCTGTGTTCCTACATCACATTCTTATTAATGAACACACCACAATTGTTGGTTGTATTGCCTTTTGTTTCTGTGGATGTTTTTGAAAGATATTTTAAAGTCTTTGTTGGAGTTTGCATGTGCTTCAAAAATTAAATTTAGTCTGTGATTTTATTACCGTTTTTATTTAATTTATCTTAACTGTTGCTTTCAAGCTGTGAACCAGCTGTTGACTTTGAAAAAACATTGTTCAATTTGAAAGGCGCATTTTAAAGCTTAATGTAATGGCTGTAAGTAATCACTACAGCAATTATATTCTCTGGTGTTGTCGTCACTATAGCAATATAGGAGTCTGCAGGAAAATGCAGGAAAGAAACTCATCAGGTTCATATGTCTCATTTTTGTCTGCAATGTCCAACATCTCTCTATTCTGTGTAGCTTGGTGTCCCTGCTTGAATTTTGTCAGAAAATCAGCAGTTGCGCTCTCTTGTGGCTCCATGTCTGCAGATCATCTAGTCCAACCCACTGCTAAAGCAGGTCCACCTAGAGCAGGTATTTTTCCAGTGTGTGTTGCAGAGTAGTTCAAGTGACCTGTCAAGCAGTTCCTGTTAACAGCTCTGTGAAGTAACAGTGCAGGTGGGAAAAACCCAGTAGGAAGCTTAGATTTAGCAATATACTAAACCCTCCCCAAATCTAATTTGTAGCAAGATCCTTCAGAATACATATCTAATGGCAGAAAGATCTGAGCTGATGCAGTATAGTGACAGGAAGGGCAAGTGTGCAGGGAGAAGGGGGCATTGTGAGCTTGGGATGAATGGGAGACCAGGCTTACTACTGAGGCATAATTACAGATGTTTGTTTGCCAAGGTTTTTAAGAAAGAATAAAATATGTATCTGGAAGTGGGTTTTGTGATGGCATTTGTAGTAGATGGTATTTGTGGTGTTAGGACTGAGGTGATCCTCTGCTAAGAGGGAGCTATGCCTTGGCATGGGAACACCCAGCTGGAATGTACGTTGCCGTAAAATGAAAAAATGAGATTCTCACAAGAACGAAGGCACAGCTGTCCGTGTATGCAGTGTACATTTGTGGGACATCCCCAGTAAAAGGAGTTTCAATGTAATTTCCCATTTCTCCACCTGTATGTAGTGCAGAGCAAAGCAAAAGCTAAAGATCCAAGTGTGCTTCAGAGATCAGGCGTGTCCGTTCTGGACACATGTGGCAGAAGCTGGACTGGTGATCACAGAGGTCACAAAGGGACAGAGACAGAATCCTCATTGTGACAAAGCCAATATGACATGTGAATTACACTATATCTTGAATGTGTATGTGTGTGTATAAATTAGACACTTAAAGTAACTGCTGGGATGGAGACACACATGGAACAGTGTGTTCTGGAAAGTTAAAAGCTTAGCCAGTGTACCCAGGTATTTCCTAATGTAGCAGAATGAAATTCCTTTGGGTGCAGCAAATGAGACACATTAAGTGTAATGTCCTGTGAAATCACTAAGAGCCACTTTCAACAGATGGAAAAAGCAGCTTTAATACAAAACCAAAAATTGATAGACTCTGCCTTTGATAATCCAAGTACCAGCTTACACTTTACAGTATCCATTACTGGCTGTGAAATGTATTTTGGTTGTTAAATGCACTTGCTAGTTTGTCACTACATAGAATTTAAAATTATGAATCCTATGTTCTGCTGTTTTCTTCACTATGAGAAACTAAACAAACTCTGTGACAAACAGCTCCCTAGTCACACGTGCTGTTTCACTCTCCTGTCTGCTGCACCAGTGTGGCTGTTCTCAGAGTTGAATTGAACATTCAGGCTTGAAGCTGGTGGTAGGAGTCCCTGTGGTAGGCATGTCAGGAGGCATAAGGGGACACCTATGAAGAGCCCATTGCCAGTAGCAGAGCTCTAGGCTGGCACTCTGGAACCAGGGAGCTTTCCTGCGCCTTCAGAGGAGCAACATCATGTAAGTGGGATGTGAGTGCTTACCTTTCCTCACCACCTCTGACCATCTTGCTATGTCCACAGAGAGGTGGGGCACCTCTCCTAGCTGTCCTGTGCTATGAGTGACTGACCTGATGTAATCCAGTGTAGAGAACTAGGAAGTGATGAGCAGAAGGGAGAACAATCCTAATTTTGTGTAGACAGTCAAAAGTACAGAGATGATTGTTAAGTAATGAATGAGACCTGGGACAGTAATGAATGCTTACATGGAAAAGCTGGCATAGCACTGAGTCATAAGAGTAAATAACATGTTAGGAGTTCTTAGAGAAGCAACAAAACACGAAGCAGGATTATGTCCTTACCTAAATTCCCAATGTTGTGCACTTTGAATACTCTGTGCAGTGCTGTTCCCCCATTTCAGAAAGCGAAGAATTGAACTGGAAAATGTTAGCCAAGACAGATAAAGATAATAAAAGAGCTGGAATGGTTTCTTTATAAGGAGAGCTCTGCCTTGGAAAAGAGACAATTAAATGGAATATATGTGTATAAAATCATGTGGAATAGGAAGGATGAGGAAGGAATGATTTTTCACTGTCTCTGTTGATGAAGGGCTTGGAGATGGAGGGAAGGACATGAAAATACATGAGTCTAACTCAAAGAAAAAAGTCAAAAGGGAGGTGCTTCTTCACACTGTGCATACTGGAGCTGTGGGACTCTTTGCATCAGGATGTTGTAGGTGCTAAAAGTTTCCAAAAATTAAAGCAAAAATTGTGGAATTGAAATCCATATGTGAATATTAAACACCAACGCCCCACCACATTCTGTCTTAGGAATTTTTCAAACTGTATGTGCATTACTGGAGATTGGGAACATGCAGCAGCTATGTGCTTTTCTATTTTTGACCTTCTTTGCTGGACATTCTTCCTCTGTCTGTTGCCAGAAGTAGGATATTGAGCTGAATGGACTTTAGATTTGAAGCCATGTGGCTACTCTGACATCTCTGTTATCCTCAACTTGAGACATTCTGGGGAAAAAACTATGTATAATGCAGATATACACTTAGGGCCAGTATTTTTTACTGTTGCTTTATTTACCTCTAAAATTTTCCTCTGGCTCATCAGAGATAACCGCAGCCCTAGGCTGTGGTGTGTTTAATTCTTGCAGTGAAAGTTGTATTGCCAGCAATGGAAGTCAGTTCTCAAGTTGGGAGACAAGTGCTGTGTTCATGGATGTCACAGATGGGCAGGCAAGTCCCTGATCCAGTGATGTTATGGTGATTGACTGGGATGAAGGAAGAAAGGGAAGGAAGAGGTTCAGGCAGCATCTAGGACCCATTCAGAGTTCTCTGTGAGATGGTCAGTTGGGGCCCTGGGAATGTTTATGGAGACTCCTGTGCAGTGGATGGCGATTGAAGACCATGCACTTAAATGACTGTGGAAGGGGCTGGCAGCCTGCTAGCATGGAGAAACCCAGATGGTCAGGAGGTTGTGGATAGATGGAAATTTGTATTGGGTTAAGCAGACACTCACTCCAGTCTCCACCATTCCCACTACTTTGCACACTTGGTTGTTCACTGTGTGGCACAAAAGTCCTGTGGGTGAGTTCAGGGCTGCCTCTCTCTGCATGGCTGTGTTACTGTCAGGATGGAGCCAGCTCCCCAGCTTTTCCTCTGCAGGAAGCTTTCCATATACATGCCACAGAAAGAACTCCTGTGAACTTAATTAATCACAGTTTACATGGTAATAACCCTTTTTTATGGGTAAATAATGTATATCCCCTGCTGGAGTGGGGGTTCTGCTGGTTCCAACGTTTGATTATTACATAATCTTCTTCCCATTAAATGATCAGAGTGAGATCAGAGGAAATTAACAGTAGTGGGAATAACTAGCAGCTTCTTTGTGTTTGGGGCATGGGCTTACCTCCTTAATGCTCATTCAGAAGCCCATACAGTTAGAGGTGAAGGCAGGTTTTCTTGGTGCTGCCAAGCAAGCGCCACAGAATTTCTGGTGGGCACCATGATGATGTGCAGAGGGGCCTGGCAAGGTCTTACTCACAAGGAGCTTTATTGCAGAGAAGTTCTGTGCAAACAAGGCTGCTCAGCCCCTGGTACCTGCCTGAGTCCATTCCTTTTCCTTGCTGCATGTCTGCTGAGAGCTGCATGGGAGGGTGCCTGAGAATGCTGAGTGACAAGACTTTGTTCAGTCTCTTCTCCTATCAGGCAGGCTCAGTGCAGGTCCAGGCAGTCACAAATGTACCACTTCCTCGTCTGTGAGGAGCGTTATTGTCACTCAGTGCTTCTGACAGAGAAAGGTGAAGAGGCTTGCCCAGGGCTCCACAGTGTGCAGCAGAGCAGAGTTGGGGCCTCAAGTCTGCTCCTAGGAGGGACCAGCCCCACACTCTGCTGCATGCAGGCAGGCCCTTCTGCTGAATAGTGGTTCAGGAGCTGTCCTGCCAGCACAGGTGTGGCTGATGGCCTCTGGAGAGGTGATATGCCAGCCTGACTACCAGCCACACATGCGATCACAGCATGCATAAGGAGAGCTACTCTGAAGTGGTGTCCGTCTGGGAAGTGCTTGCTCAAGAGCACACTGCAGTTCCTGTGCTCTGATTATCCTAAACACCACTGTATTTTTTCTGGTTTATGTTTCCTTTTCCTCCCTTGACTTTGCTACTTTTGCTTTCTTTAACATTGGATTCTCTGTTGTAATTACTACTTTAATCTATAATGTTGCTGCCTGCCTGCCTGCTCCAACTTCTGGCCACCTTTAGGGCCAGTGCTGATAACAAGTCAATGTGCCTCTCAGCTGCAACTTTCCTGCAGAAGTAACTCCCAAAATAAATAACAGGAAAATTGGATATCAGAAAAGGACTTTAAATAACCTCTGAATTCCTTGGGAACTACATCTTACATCTCTGTTAGGGACAAATGGCTTCAACATAAGTAATGATTCTCTGAAATGAAAAATAAAGGAACATTGTTCATCAAACTCTGTGGACTGGAATGAGAATAGACTTTGGTGATAAACACAAAATGCAAAGATGTCCCTGGGTGGTAGATGAGAGCAAAAGAATGAAACATCATGGGACTATAAACATTATCTCTGACATGTGCCACAGCTTGCCTCCAGATATCTGCTTTGGATATGGTTGCTCTAGTTTTTCCCTCTCGTGCCATTGGAACAAGCTAAAGGCCCTTTACTGTGGCACCATTCCTGGCAGCCCTTTGTGGCACATGCCACACCATGACCTTCCCAGATGGAGTTGCATCTTTCAAACACAGCCCTGTGCTGCCTTCTCGCTCTTCAATGAAACATAACTAGCTGGACTTCTCTCAGTGACTTTCTGTTTTTCCCCATACTGATGTAATGGTAAAATCCTCCTTGTTCCCACTTTAGGTGATTCATTGATGGTTTTATTTTGATTGCTATCTCCCTGTTGTTTGATACTTGCCTATTTTCCCCTTTAGGAACTTATGACTGGACAAGCCCCTTTTGTTTCTGGGAAATATATTCCTGTCAGTGGGTGGACCAATTGCTTTGTCTCTGGATGTTTTGCTTTCTGAGCTATAAAGTTCTCTGTCACAGTAGGACTGTGCCAGTGTTTTGAGTCTGCGACTGTGATCAAGCAGTAGAGCTCACTGTGGTGTGGGTGTGATGGCATGTGCTGTGGAGGAGTCCCCATTTGCGTGCTGTCCGCTGCTTAAGGAGGTGAAGCAGGGAGTATGGGTTTTGCTACCTTTAATCTCCATCCAGCTGTTTTCTCCACCAGGTGTATGCAGTGGGTGTTGCTGCTGCCACTAATGCAGCACCTGCTCTTTTGTGTTCCTTTGCATTTCCTGAGTGGTGTTTGTCCCAAAAAAAGGCTTATTCTCTCTCCTTGAGCTTCAGCTGAAGATGAACATGTCTAGTGCTGTGGAAAAGGCCCTTCCTTTTGAGAAGCTCTTTAGCTTTACTAAAATGAAATTCTTGGTGTGCCTGTTTATGCAAAGCAGCCCATCATTCCCTGTGCAGGCTGTGTTCGGCTCCTGAGGAGGGCAGCATGAGTTAGCTGATGCTCCTCGCCTGGAGTTCTGCTTTACATTCCAGCCATGTATAAGGCAGAGCTAGTGGAACGTAAAACAGCATTGAAGGAATTGGTAGTAAAACTCTTGGCTCTGTGATGAGATGCCTGGGCTGAGCAGAGTGATCCCCACTCCTGTTCTTACAGGAGAATTTGCCTCTTGGTAGTGGTCATGATGCCTGCTGCAGACTGACACCAGTGTCTGGTACTGGGGGACCTGCCCGCAGGCTGGTCCCACACCGCTGCCCAGGGGAGAGCTCAGACACAGAAAAGCAGGTACATGAAACCCCTGTGCCTCTCTCCTTTTGAAGGACTGACCCTACATATGGGATGGGCTCCAGCATGACTCCAGCCTTGTGGACACATTGTTACCACCTGTTGAACCTGGTGCTGAGCTCAGCCTCACCTCTGTGGTATGTGTACAAACAACATGAAAACACAGATCCCCCTACCAAGGAACTTGCATGGTGGTGGGGTAAGATACGTGTTTTTCACTAAGAGGAAGATGCTGGGAAATGTAAGGAAGAGATTCCTTAGGTTCAAATTTGGGCACTTCAGTGCCTGACTGTCTTATAGGTGATGAATGGACAGCTTCATCCTTGAAGCAGAAACCGGGATGGCCTTAAGCACACAAGAAGCCCGGAAAATCATGTGGACATACTTGTGATATGCACATTAATAGTAGATGAACTAATAAGGATTAATATTAGCAGGAATAATGCCGCTGGATATCACAATGATTAGACTATTGTAATAATGAGTTTTCCAGAGAGGATGATGGCAGGTGATTTATATACTGTACAGTTGTTTCTTCTGTGTACCCAGATGATAAGCAACTCTGGCACTTTGCTGCAAGAATTTGGCGCCACTCCTTATTGCTGAAGTTGTCCACTCTTCTAAACAGTTAGTTGGCCAAAAAGATCCCAGACAGGAAGGGAGAGAGGGCTGAACAGACAAAAAGGGTGCTGGTCTCTCATTCTTTGCCTGCTTGGGGCAAGCTGTTGTGAACCAGCCCTGAGATATTTTTGGGCCTCTCTGAGAAAAAAGGAGGAGAAATCTGTTTGGAGGCAAGATGCAGGGACAGTTTTACAAGTGATGAAGGTCTGACTGCATTTCTATCACATGCTCTACCTTAACAATCTGTAGGTATCAGCTGCTGTTTTTCAGTATTCAGAAAAAATATATCCAGTGGGATATAAACTTCTGTTGCTATAAACAGTTTCATACAGTGTGCATGTGTATAGTCTTTGGCTACAGCAAGCTGTGGTCTAACAGAGCTAGTAGTCACTGCATGTGTAACAGTGATTGAGCAGCAAAATGAGAAACCTCAGATAGTAAGAAAAGGTAGTTGCAATTTTCCATGCATGGCAGCTTCATTTTGTCTGTGACTTTGCTGGGGACTGGCTGTAGTTTTTGCTATCTAGGATGCACCGTCTCCACTTCTGCACTTCTCCATAGATTTTCTACCATCTCTGTAGGCTGGCAGGAGATAAGGAGTTGCGATGAATTTGTGCAGAGCATATTCTGCCACTGTATTGTCAGATTGTTCAGAAGAAGTTTCTATTTCTCTGGAACATAAATCAAAGGCAGGGAAGCTACCTAGTAACTTGTTGAAGATGACAAAATGATGCGTCATTTGAAGCTCTCATGGTAGATATTGAGCTCATTCATTGATTTGTTGACAGAGTGACAAGGGCAGCAACAGCTCAATTTTTTTTCCTCCTCTTTCTTTTTGAGGGATACCTGGATCCTTTCTAGAGACCCATTTTAGACTTTGGAAGCTCTGTGGGTACTTACATCCCATCTGTAGACTTGTGAGTTAAAGACACAACTTTCTACCTTTGATACCCACCTTGGGGAAGGTAACACAATATCACCATTATTCTCAGTTTATATTCACTTTTAAAATTAAATCAAATGTTTAGTAATAACAATAATTATTTCCAATGTAAGCCTGAAAAAGTGAAAACAAAATCAGAGCATTTTCAACACTGAATTTTCATTATGGTTCTTGTAGTGCTTCCCTCTTAGTGAGGCTTGTTCTTCTTGCTGTGTTCTTTGCACAGTGAGTCTTGGGCAGCTACTAAGTGGCAAAGTGCCACAGGTACTGAGCAAGCCTTGTTCATCCCACTTCCTGCAGAGGTTAAGTTTGAATAGGGAGTTAAAAAGCCAAGGCTGACACTGGAAAGGTCAAGCAGACACAGCTAGGGTTAATGTGTTACCAGTGTTATACCAGAGAATGGGATTGCACACCACTGTATTGGGTTTGCATGGCCAAGCTTTGGTAGCAGGGGATGGTAGCAGGGACTTCTGTGAGAATCTGCCAGAAGTTTCTCACAAGTCCAACAGAGTCAATGCCAGCTGGCTGCAGGCCACTGGCCAGGTCTGAGCCCAGCAGTGATTGCACTAAGGCTTCTATGATAACATACTTAAGAAAGAAAAAAATGTATTACTCAGAGGTAATTGCAGGCAGAGAGGAGTGAGAACATACGAGAGGAACATCTTTGCAAATGCCCATGTCATTGCAGGAGTGCAGGGGGATGTGCTCCAGGTGGCAGAGCAGACATTTCCTTGCAGCCTGTGGTGAAAAATCATGGTGAGGCAGCTGTGCCCTGCAGCCTGTGGAGGTCAGTGGGGGAGCAGAAGTCCACCTGCAGCCCCTGGAGGAGACCATGCCAGAGCAGGTGGATGCCCAAAGAAGGCTGTGGCACTGTGGGAACCCTGTGCTGGAGCAGGGTCCTGTGGAGAGAGGAGTCAATGCTGAAACAGGTTTGCTGGCAGGACTTGTGACCCTGTGGGGGATCCAGGCTGCAACAGGCTGTGCCTGCAGGGCTGACCCCTTGGAAAGGGACCCATGCTGGAGCAGTTAATGAGGAACTGCAGCCCAAGGATTCACACTGGAGAAGTCTGTGGAGGACTGTCTCCCTGTGAGGGACTTACTTCCCATTATTCCGCTCTGATTTTGATTGGTAATAAATTCAGTTAATTTCTTCAAGCTGAGGCTTTTTTTTCCTGTGACATTAATGGGTGAGTGACCTCTCCTTGCCCATATATAAATTCATGAGCCTTTCATTATAATTTCTGTCCCCTGTCTACTTGTGGAGAGGAGTGATCAAGCAGCTTTGGGCCTTGGGCCAGGTGGGCACTTGGCCTCCAGCTGGGGTCAAACCACCACAGCCAAATTCAGATACATGAACATATTTTAATGGAAAATGCACCCCATTGGTGCTTCTGTTTTATTTTAAACAGCCTGAATCATGAGGGATAGCTGGCAATCTGCATTAAAGTAAGACTGTTCTGTGCTATATTGTTACCTTAATTCATAAATATCCCAGTGGTTCCTTTGCGTATTTGCTCAGGTGACTGTGTCATCCTTATATACAGCTCTGAGGATCTCTTGGACAGGTCCAGAATGAAGGGAATGCAGGCCAGACTTGCTTTCTGATCTCCTGCATTCTGAACTTGCTGTATATAATGCTTAAGTCATAAAATTTTAAAACTGTGACTAGGCTTTGCAGTTGTCTCACCAATAGGGAAATGTCAGTCTGGGAAGTGGCCTGGCAGCGAGGGAGGGCTTCTGTGAGGTGGTTGTTCCCAGCAGAAGGATTGTGACCTCACGGTGTTCTGGACAGGCACTTGGGCTTGATATTGCCCTTTCAGAGACATTCTGCATTCGCTTAACATCCTTCCTAGTGCTTTCTGATCTGTACTTCTGTATTGCAGAATGAAATGCTTGATTCAGTTCTAGATTAACTTGGTTTCTCCTTCACAATTCAGCTTTACAAAGGACCTCTTTTGAGGAAATAAAATTAAGTGCCCTGGTGGGTGATAATGACATCTGGGAGCTCTGTGTCATCTTGCTGAAGCATGTTAGGTGTCTTGTCACCAGTTAAAGATCCAGGTGCTGCATTCAGCACATTTGTTTCAGAAGTGAAATAGAAATACATGAGCTCTGCCAAGGCCTTTTCTTGGCGCCAGGATTGCTCCACAGTGAGCCACCCCACAGACAACAGTGGGGCTAGTATGATTTACACCAGCTGTAAATCTGGTTCACTGTACTCACTTTTTTTGTGCTCTGCACGCTGCTAAGAGGAGCAATTTGAGCTTTTGCTAAGGTGTAAGACAAACTCGCTAATTGTTCTCAATGTTGGATTAAGTTAGCAACTGTACTACCTACAAGATGGAACTGGAAAGTTCAATAATTTTGCCACCAGAACCCTACTGACTGGAAAGATGATAAGAGTGATCTGTAAAACAAGCTCTTGTCATGTCTATCTTCTCTGCTGTCAGTTTGTCAGGCATGGACATTAGACAGTGTTCACCCAGGAAAAAGTTACATTCGTATGTCCCTGGTTTGAGCCCTGGGATGAGATGACAGCACCAATCTTGCCCTATGTGCTCCAGGCAGGCTATTTCCAGTGCATTCAGACCCACATGCCTTTTTAGGCTGAAGGCATTGGTCTATTTTCTGTCATTATTTTCTAGTAAGTTCTTCCACAGTTACAGCATTATGCTAAGGCGATTAAAGGAAATATTGATTTCATTCTGATACAGAAGCTTTGAAAAATTATCAACCATTAACATTCATTCAAAACATAGTGTTTTTCCTATTAGTCAGATGTTTAGAGTTGTTAATTTGACTTTCCAGAAAGAGCTGCCAGTAGCATAAATTCACCATTAATTAAATACATTAATGCAGTTTGTTTCAGTGTAATTAGAGACCTGTAACGTAATTTTAGTAAATTGAAAGTGTTAATACAGACACATGCATTTTCAGCCCTCATTGAAAACATTCATGACAATGTCCCAAATAACAATCTATTCAGACCTAGATTTCATAAAAAGGCAGGAGAGAGCTCTGAGGCACTTCAAGGTATTCTGCTTAGTCAGGTCTGGAAACCATGGTTTGAATAAATATTGGTCTCCAGAATGCCAGTGATACAGGGCACAGATAAAATTACTCAGAGGCTTAGGTGCAGCAACCGCTGAAATATGCCATATGCCTGAGTTCAGGGTCAATTTTCAAAAACAGATTGTCAGAATATGTCATCTGGAGACTACAGTTCTCAATTTCCCAGAGCTGTTCTCAGTGCAGAGGCCAGCACACGCGTTGCATCACCCTTCTGCTCTCAGAGCCCTTGTACTCACAGTCAGTGCCTCACTGGAGCCTGTGGAATGTCATCTTACAGATGTTTACCAACAGGGAATTTACCATCTTGATGTGGACTGGTTGCCTTTCTTTTCTGTTAGCTGTAGACTTACAATGAGATGTTCATATTTTAAATATGGTGCAATGGCATCAATAATAATAATTATTGCATGCATCAAAGCTTTGGAGATTAGCAATGGATCATGCACCTAAATGGCAAATGGTTATAATAGCTCTGTACATGAAACATCAAAGTGTGAGGAAATGTTGCTCTGTTATAAAAAATACATCAGAATGATCATTCCACTCCAAGCAAAGTGCAGAACTGTAAACGTGCATGGAACAAATGCAACACATTTCATACTCATTTGAGTGTTTCAAGTGTGGGAAAAATTGATTCCACAGCTCCAATTACCAATCCACATCAAGTGAAGACTGTATTGAAAGAATGAGATTTTGCACAATATTAGGCTTATGTTGACTCCTCCTTTTGAAAATATATTTGTAATTAGGGCCTAGAAGAGCAAGAAGCAATATTTGGGGTTTTAATTTTTTATATGCTCCCTGGCAGTGAGGGAAGTGGCTGAGATTGCATAAAATTCTTAAACCCGTGATGTTTCAAGTATCCTTTTGCTGAATTGAAATGACTGTCTTGTAGATTAAAGGAACTGCGCTGTATTTTTCTTTGTTAGGGGAAAAGTATTCCAAGCAGAGTGAAGCATGGGCTCTCTCTGCTGAGCCTAGGGACAGCTGCTGAAATAAAAAAATGCAGAATACTCACTAGAAAAACAGAACCTCTGAACTCAGCAACTGAAATTCCTAATTACAGACATGCTGCTGTTTCTCCTGCCTCATCACAGCTGTTTTGCTTGATCACTCCCCCAGCCCCAGTGGGATGAACAGTGTGAGGATGTGGTGCCACATGTGCTCCCACAGCCAAATCAAAGGCCCAGCCAAGCCTGTGCCTCAGCCATGAGTCTGGAGGAAATCAGAGACCTTCATTAAAGTTTCAGAAAAACCTAACTGGTATGAGAACAGCATTCAAAAATGTATTTGGGGGAAAACAAATATTGTTTTAACTCTGTTAATAATTTATGTGTTGCCAGCAGAGATCCTCCTAGCATTAAGGGAATTGAAAATTAAAGGCACAAAGACACTACTTTAAGAAAACATGTTGATAAATAATTAATATGGCACAGACCTACTGGAATCTGAAGAGTGTAGGCTAAAGCTTGTCTTGTCAAACCTATGCTTTCTAATACTGCAGTTTCTCCCAGAATGAGAGCATGGTCGTTTTTGGTTTATATCAACAAAAGCTTGAGTTGTTTTTAGACCCAGCTGGAATAATTCACTGGCTTCTGTCAGTATCTTGTGCCAAGCCCTTGTATCCTAAGCAGAATACACCCAAAGATCATGGCTTTCTTAAATCAAGATGGATGAAAGATTGCTGATTATTTAGAAAACAGAACAGACTATGCCTTTTTCAGTGAAGCTACTGTTTGTCAGGGTCAGACTGGATCAGGATAAAAAACACTGGTGGAAGAAGAAACTCTAGCAATTCCTGTTTAGCAGTGTAATTTATAAATAGCTGGGAGAGATGCCTTGGGATATGTAATCCCCAGGAACAGCTACTGCTTTAGTTTGTGTATCTCTAGAGAGATGCATTTTCAATAGTGAGGCAAATCTTGGGGACCACTCTGAAAAATCCATGGCTGGCACTTCCCCATATCATTCAACCTGGTGGGGATCTTAAAGATGAGAAATAGTACAGCTCAGCATTCCACAGAATACAGGCTCATCATTATGACCAAAGAAAGGATGGACACAGAACGTGCTAAGGGAAGTCAATATGGAATTTCTTCATTTGTCTCCAAAGCAACTCTAGCACTGCTGTGAGCAGAGCCTGCCAAGCAGGATTCTGTGACATCACTAAAGGGTTCAGCTGGTGCAGTTCTTGACGGGAGGAGACGCTCTCATTTCCAAGCAGTATACTGAGCACCATGTTAACTAACAGAGCTGCTGCCATCTCGGACTGTCTGTGTCTTGCTGAAGGGCTTGTGGGCTCTTTAAACTCCCAATTTATTTCACTCCACTCCTATCTTTTAGGATTGGTATAATAAAGCAGCTAGTAAGTCAGGCATAATTTCTGGGAGGTTTTCAAATTTAAGAAGCTGCACAAGAGCATCCATAGAACTATAGTTACCCTTTAATTCCTTTAAATAAAGCAAAAGTGAATGCTGCTTCTTCATTTGAAGATTTTTAGTTCAGTACTTTAAAGCAGAAGATTTATTGATATTGATGGAATTCCTGAACACCCTTTTTTAAGGCTAAATCTTTCTTCAGTTGCTCTTCCTGTCCCACTGTTGCCGCTGCAGCCACTCATCCTTCTTCAGCATGTCCTTGCTTGTGGCTCTCTGTGTCTCTGCTGCCACAGATGCCATGCTCTGCCCTACCTTACTCCCACTGTCCCTGCCCTGCCCACTGCCTGCTCCAGCTGCCACTGTTGCTCTCCTGATGTAGGGAGACTATCTCCCAGTCCTGCTGTTGACTGGTGGGATAAACATGCCTGCCAGACAGCCTTATTGCTAGTTAAAGATGCTGGCTCTGGGAGCTCCATGCCCATTAGGCAAAGTTGAGAACCTGCCTGATTTAACAAGGCAAGGAAACAAGCCAGTCAGAGTTATCTTGATCTGAAGCATATTCTAGAAGTGATTAGCTGCCTAAACTTACTCTGTAATTATCTGTGCTGAGTGGTTTCTGCACATCATTGCCCATTTTTCTGAGTGTTTTTATCTAAGTTGATAATGGAAAATGAATAAAGCCTTAGTTCCACTCTGATTCTGACACTTGTGCCAGAAAATATCTGAAGATGAATATTTTTGTGTTCACAATAGTTAGATTAATATTTAATTTGTTGGCATCCAGCAAGCTGATTAGTTTTCCTCTAATATGACTCCACTTTGTAATTACAGGAACCAGCTCCTCCTGGGGAGGATGGTGCCTGGAGTAAAGAAGCTCAGAGATCATCCTGACATCACTGCAATCATGATTTCACCAGGATAATGTACTGCAAGGTTATTGTCATACAAAATCTCTACTCCTGGAAAGAGGTACAGGTACAAGGAACATGCTCTGTATCTTCTAAAGAGAGGGAGGATCTGCTCTTGATTGCATTTAAACTGAAGTGGGAACAAACTGTGTCAAGTCTTGGGGATGAGTGACCCTTGCCTCCTGCTGCAGGCCAAGCCTTCTTTGATGATGGAGCCTAGCTGATGCTGCAGGTGTAGGGGATATACCAGAGCACCGCAGGGGGATGGGCAAAGGTAACTAAGACAAAGGGACTCCTCTTGCTGGGGATCCTCTGTTGAGCTTGGTGAGTGCTGCTGTTGGGTACTGGCAAGGACAAGCCATAGAAAGACCCTCAGCACCACTGTGGAAGCAATCCGAGAGAAGGCTCCTTGAGGCATGGGAGGCTGGCTGACTTAGGGCCTCTCTTTGGGCACAGCCATTAACAGATGCTTCTGAAAAGCCTGTAGCAGACCAGGTGAGGAGTACTTGAGATCATGATCAGGGTCCTTCTGGAGCAGTGTCTGTGTTTGACCACTGCTCTGAGCTAGCAAGTGGAGTTGTGCTCCAGGAGTGTCTCTGAAGCCTGTTGAAACCCTGAGTACATCTGGGCTCCACAGGATTCTTGGTAAAAAGCCACATGTGATCCTGGGGTCACACTGGCCTTCCTCTGTCAGCCTGATAGCAAATAATTTCCCTAGCACCTTGTGATGCTTATGCTATAGAAATGGGCTTGTGAATATTTGGTGTGTGTTGGTGATCCCTCCAGCTGAGGACAATCCTGCCTTCCTGATCGAAGTTGTAGGCAAGTTGTCCACTTCCATTTGGCTGGATCCTCCAGGGGTGGGCAGGGGAGTCAGCCTGCTCTTGGGGACACAGAGGCAACAGGCAAATTCGCATCCTTTGTTTCTAGGATCACCCAATGCTTTCTTCATAAATGGGACTATCACCTGCAATTCAGTCCTTCATGTGTTTGAGCCTTCCCTATTTCCTCAGAGAGCATCTATGGCTCAGAATCAAATGCAGCCTTTAGAGTTAACCCATCTGTAATAGCAAGCAAGTCTGGATTCCCCTGACCAGCCATGCATAGTAACACCTCCGTGCCATATTCATCTTGCACTGTCAGTTTTACCCAGCTCCTAAGCACTCAGGAATAGCAACACTGTCAGTGTGTTGTTATTAATTCATTTTCACCCACTTGAAGTATATATTGTTGTCATAATCTGGCACTTTGCACTGGGAACAAATTCCCCATGTGAACAGGGATTAGGGCTATTTTTCAAATGCTGCTGACTGTTAATTTGTACACTGTATGAAGAGAAAAGGTCTTGTTAGAACTCCATTGTGAATATTACTTCACCTAAGTAAGAGAGCCTAGTGGGCAATTGTCTCTGATAGCCAGGGGACAAATGGATGCTGGTGACAGGCACGCTGAGTGTAACCTCTGTGGTAGTATGTGCTCAGTGCTGCATGCACAATTCTCATTAGTGCACCCAAAGCTGATCTGATGAACATCATCCAAATCCACTTGTTCAGCATCTGACTGACTAATGCCTGCTGGCTGCTCAGCCTCCATTCCACATTACAGTCCTCCAGAACTGTGCCAAAACCTGATCAGTGGGAAGTTCAGGTGTTTTCTTTAGCCACAGTACACTCCTGGCTGGGTAAGAAAAGAGATGGCAGATCCTGAAGAGTTCACAGTTCAGGCAGTCAGCTGACTGTCCTGTTTGCTTCCAGATGATAGCAGCAAGTGGAATGGCTACTACTGCTGGGCCATCCTGAGCTGTGATGGGTTTTTGGTCTTCCTTCACAAAAGGCAGAAAAATAAAAAAGGAAAATTAGTCTCTCATTGGAAAACAAGTCAAACCAGCAACCTCTGCTACATCTCATGGCCTGCTTAAACATAGGTCTGGACTAGAACATTTGCTGCAACCATTTAGTGACCCATGCTTATCTTATGAACTGGAAAAAAGCAATTTGTCTGCCCACGTGTCCTGAAGTACTGATATTTGTCAAATCCACTGCTTTGAAAGCCCTAAATTTGAACTACTGGATATGCAGAGAGAGAAGCAAATAAAAGCTGGCTGTGATATGTGTGTTTCATCTGGGTAATATCCTGGTAAGGCTGGATTTATTACCTTTATGTCTTAAGGCCAGGTAAACCTCATGGGGTCAGACATAAAATAGAATGAGGCAAGAGTTTGAAAAAGGAGATCCAGAAATCCTCTTTGCCGGTAGAAGTGTCTTAGTTCTTTGCTTTCCAAGTTTCTACTTCAGACCATGCTGTCAGGTCCACCATCTGTCTGGCACTTCAGCTGCCCCTCTGTTCTGGTGCAGGCTGCTGCCCACTGCCCTTGGCACTGCAGGGAGCCCTGCTGCCTTGACCCTGGGGTGCCAGCGTGGTGCCATGGCTGCCGAGGGTGACCACAGCACTTACCCTTGTGCTCTGTTCTCCTGTTCAGAATATAAGCTTCTTTATATGAAAATTGATTACAGTAAAAAGCACAGGCTGATACCAAGTTGTCAATGACAGGAATTATGCAAGTGTCATCAATGAACTGGGGTTAATAGTAAAAGAAGACAAAAGGTACACAGAGGGTATTTAAAACCACAATACCTAGGGCTATTTCCAAATTAAAAAAAAAAAATCACATTGAAATTGAAAAATTATGGATTTCATTGTGTTAATTTTGCCCAACTGGCAGTGCCTTAAAGAACTGTGACATTATCTGCTAGCTTCAGGGAGTCTGGTGGGGTGAGCAGAGCAGTAGAGCTCTGGTATCCCCTTGGTGTGGCAGGGTCTTTGGGAGGGGGCCCTGCACCTCTGTGTCTGTCTGCCTGCTGGCCTTGGTGCCCTGTGCTGGCCTCAGTGCTGCTGCGTGGGGCAGACACAGGAGTGACTGCAATGGGCAGGTCAGAAGCTGCTGCCTGGCTGCCATCCTCTCATGGTAGTCCTGCACGTTTGAAACGGGAAGAAACTGGAGCACATGAGGATCAGAAGCTTTGTGGCATCCAGTGCCTTTTGTGGGGAGCTTGCAGTGAGATCACAGAAATCTTCCAGAAGATTGGTTCATTTTTTAATGATCCAGGACTATAATTCGTCTGTTTAATTCAACCTGAGTGACATAATAGCTTCCATTTGGACTTATTACCAGCAGAGCACTCAGTCAGTTGGAAGCAGGCCTAGGGCAGGGCATTTTGTCATTATTTTAAATTTTCTCTATCTGACAAATTTGAAGGTCTTGAAGAGACTGAAGCCATTGTAAAGAATAGAGCATAAGAGAATAGGTCACACAGTGTGTTAAAGAATGAAAATTGATTCATTCTTTTCTCTGTTGAATAAGCACCTGTTCTTTGGTCCCTGTGATCCATGAAATAAGCTGTCAGAGAAATAGGAAATGTGCCACATTTGAACTTCACTCATTGATTCTCTTCTAATCCAAGGTATAATATTAAAATGCAGTATTGTTAGTGAAGAATCTGCAGCAGTGGCAGCAGCTAGGCCCGACTTGCTTAGCAGTTGTCTGGGCTATTTGTAATTGAATTATTCAGTGCTTTACAATGCTGGGACTCATTTACTTAGGTCACATGGTCAGAGCCAGCTAATGGAGAAATTTCACAAAACCAACATTTGTTAGTTTTGAATAAAACCAAAGGCTGCAGAAGAGGCTCTCAGTTCTATAATTCCCTTTAATCTGGACTAATAATTTGCAGGCAATTCAGAAAATCTTGCAGTAGTCAGTGTAAGAATGGGTAGCAGAGAATTCTAGAATTTGGGATTATTAGCTGGAGCATGTCAGGCCAATTAATGCCTGCAACTTAGACAGACATAGCTGTGAAATTATATGGAGGACATTCACTTTATTCCCTAAAAACTACACCTGGATTCATTTCTTGTAACAGAACACACCTTCCTTTACACACCTATTCCCAAGTAAAAAGATTAACCTTGTTATGCTGTCTTCAAGTAGCATCCAGAGGACTGCCTGCAACTATGATTTGCTATATAAGTCTGTTTTATCCATGCTGAAGTGTTTTTTGCTTCTTTGGTGAGTTCTTAAAAGTTTTATTAACTAAAACATCATTTTTACTGCTTTTGCTTTATTTGCCTTAAAATTGTGATTCATAAAGATGGATTTTAATAATTAAGGTAGAAATGAGAAATAACCTCCTATATATAATTTTAAAATGTTGGAATTACAGGCACTATCTAACTTCTGTTTTAAATCACAGGAACAAACTGCTCTCCATTAGCAGTCCTAATTAAATCCATTTTTCTGTGAGACTTTGGCAAATTCCATTTTAGTAAAGCTGTATTAAACTCTCTTTTATTTCCTCTTGCTTTGTAAAATTCTCTGTTTGAGATGAATAATGGTTTGAATATGGTATGTGATGGTTCTGTAGACTCCAAAGATATAACATGAACAAATACTTTGTTCTGGAGAGCTGGTATAAGAACTCTGCTGAAGATTTAGAAGTATTCCAACTACCAGACAGGCAGGAGCAGGACCATCCTGGCCTTTGGGGTTTTTATGTGATGCGAGAATGAGCAAACATTCGTGTAGCAAAGAGGATGTGAAATGGTGAAGGAGGCTTGCAGAAGGGGAGAAGAGGGAGCATGCTAAAGCAAGCAGCATGCTGTTCTCCCTGACACAGCACATTGGGGTGTTGTACTCCTGAGGTCTGGGATACCACCAGCTGTGTCCTTCTGGTGTTGTCCTACACCTTGGGTGAGAATAAGCAGTTGCAGAGGAGTGAACTTCCAGAGGTTATCCAGCTCTGCTTTTCCTCAGTACATGCTATCACATGGAGATGTGTTTTCTGCAAGGCCTGTTTCTTGCGTGTGGCCTGTAGCATCCATCTGAGTTGTTGTGTTGAACCTGTCTAGACCTGTTTCTGCACACAGATCAGAATCTGGCCTGGGTCACTGGTCCTGTGCACAGACAATTTGGTTTAGTGAGATGCTCCCTGGTGACTTAACTGAGCACACAGTGCACACACCAGAGAACCCACTTGAATCAGCTACTCATTTTGCAGTCCCTGTGCTTGAAGATTAATGTACTTCCCAAAACCTGCCTCAGTCCCAGGGCAATGGGACTGCTGTACTCCAACATCTCCATCACTCATTTACTGCAACGATTGGCTTCAGCCTTTGATTTCCTCTGTGGAGCATATTGGAAAGAGAGAGGCTGAATTGGGAACATTAATAACAATGAATAATAACAGCACAAGTTCCACAAGCTTTAACAATCAAATGAATCAACAATCAGGAGGGTGTCATTAATAAATACCTGCTGGAGTTAGATGACAAGGGAGGTAGTGCGAAAGGTGTGTGTATCAGTTAAGGCACTTATCCAGTGTGATCTCCTGGTGTGTGTCTACAGCAGCTGAAGTTCTGGATGGAGCCAATTTGCAGAGTGCTGACCAGTCACTGCCATTGGGCCTTTTTGTTTCTTCTTGTTCCACTTCCCTGATAGGTGAGGCTGTGAGCTGTATGTCCAGGCTGGGTGCCACAACAGTGCTTTACATTGTGTCTGAGGCTCTGCTGCAGGTTGGATGGAGAGGTTATCCCTGCTCTGTCCCTCCCTAATCTACCAGCTGCTTCTTCCTGTTTCAGGTGTGGGTAATTTCATCCCACACCAACACTAATGCTGTAAAGGCTGACAGATTGTCAAAATTGTTTTGTAAATGAAATAATATTAATAATAGTAATAATTTGTGAATTCAACTAGAAATACAGCCTGTTCCGTCTGTTCTGGAACTTGCATTTGCTCTTCTGCTGTGATGGGCTGGTGCCAGGATTACCATCACCATTGGCCCTGTGGTGTGCTGTGATGGGCAATTGTAAGGGCTCCAAGGGCAGGCCATAGCCCCACTGCTCTGGCACTGCACAGGCTGTGTTCCCAACATATCTGGGCACTTATTGCTGCATTGTGTTGGTGGGTCTGTTATGTCTTGCTCTAGCAGCAGTCTGTTGGGTTTCACTCTTCACGTCCAGTCTACTTTGTAGTCTTATCAAGATCTCAAGTAGATCTTCACTCTTTTTCCAGGGCATATTTGGAGTCTTGACAGATATAGTCCCTGTCTGTTGGTAATGTAACAGAAGATCACTGGGAAGGCGAAAGCTGTTCCTGGCTCACAAGAATACAAAGTCATGCAGCAGTCCTGGAACATATAGTTTCAGTTAAAAGTGACCAATGCAGATATGAATTATCAAATCTACTAGCATGGGGCTGCCATAATGAGGTGTCACATTCTTCACAAAATGAACTAGTATTCAAAACCCCTAAGATTAAAAGCAAAGGAGATTCTAAAATGATGGGAACTGAGAGGAATGTCTGTATCACAGAAAAGGAAGGAACAAAATCTTATGTTATGTATGAACTGGACTCTTCTGGGATTTTGAGGAAACTTGAACTCAAGGAGATAATCTTGTGATGAGGTAATGATGTATCATTGCCAGGTTGTATTCTTTTTTCTTCTTTATCGATCCTGGCATAACTAATTACATTAAGCAGAAGTGACCTTGCTGGAACAGGTAATCTTTGTCATTTACATGTGCCACTCCCACAAGTCACTGGAATGACACCTAACATAACAGCTCCTTAATATGTGGAACATCTGTTCTTTGTTCTTGCAATCATCAACGATCTTCCTCATTATCTTCCCTTACCAGTGCCTACCTAAGCCATCCACACCTTTTGGCAGAACATTTAAACTTTTACATTTCTGGCTAGATGGAGTTCTGGAACTGCTGACAAAATAAAAAGCAATCAAATCTGTAAATTATCTGACATCCGAGTTAGAACTGGTGTGTGAGAATTAACTAATGGTAGTTAGTGGTACAGGCTAATGAATTAACAAAAACACAGCTTCTCCTTTGGAATTGCAGTTGCAGGGATGGTAATATCAATTATACCTTCAGTTTTGCTTTTAAGAGAGACAGTCCTTTGCTTTACAAAGAGTCAGATCAAAACCCCTCCAAGCTGCACACAGTGGAGAATTATGATTGTCTTGTAAAGCTGTGCCATAAACAGAGCTTGCTGTCTGTGTGAATAGGTGCTCATAGCAGCAGCACACAGTCCTTGGACACTGTTTTTGGAGATGTGGGGGCAGGGTTGAGCTCTGGCTATGTCATACTGAAAGGCAGCCCCAACACTCTCTGCCTGGGCACTTCCACAGCTTGTGTCAGGGACATTGTCATGGGCAGAATGGGCCCCGAGCAACAGAAGAGCTGTGTTTAGGATGCCAGGGAAATATGATATGGCCATTCCCCATGAGAGCTGGGATGCCTGCATATAATTTGTTGATTGAACTTCAGTAGAGCTGTGCTTTCCTGTTCCATGCTGTCCACTTTTGCAGGCAGATACCAGTCTGGCTTTTCCCTGCTGGGCATGGAGGACAGGGAGGATCAGGGCACACTTACTGATCTGCCTTCAGTTCACATATGCCTTTTAGGCTGCTTGGTCCTGTGGTAGAATCACAACAATGCTAGAATAATGCTTTAAACCAAATCATTTTTATGGGAACACACATAGCATAAAAGGTCTGACTGTCTGTGCACACCTACACTGTCTGTTGCTATTACCCAATAAAGTTGTCAGAGAGAGAAGTGTCACAAGTCCTTGAACAATATCTCCCCAAGTTTAAACAGAGGAAAAATTGCCTCACAATTAACTTCTCATAAAAATAACATGAAGAGGATCAGTACAAACTGGCTGAATAAATCAGGGTCCCTTCCTACAGAGAAGGAAAGAACAGGATTTGTGGCCACAGGTGCTGGCTCTGGGAGGGCAGCTGCTGGCTGTGTACATCACTTCTGCAGACCTGGTGAGAACCCTCAGCTGCTGCTGACTGCTGTGCTGACAGCATGCATTGCCTTTTCCCAGAATTTGACTTTATTCTGAAGAAGAGCAGGAGCCCAGGGGTTTTCCAAGGGCAAGCCAGCCAGGGATTGCCAGACATCCCTGTTCTCTGCTTCCTGCACAGTGAGAAGTGTTGGCAGAATAAAAAACCTGGAACACCGAGCAGGGTCTGCTGTGCTACACTGGTGTTCTCCTGTCTGTGATGGGTGTCAGGACCCTTCTCCACCCAGCAATTCTAGGCTTCCTCATTTTCACAGCAGTTCTTGGCCCCAAAAGGAGCTGTAGAAAAGGTTTTAGTTTCTCTGCAGTGATTAGAAACATAGTGCTTCCTTCATGACGTGCCTCTGAGGCTCCTGCACACTGAACCTTTTGTATTTCTCTTCTCACAGCATGAGTTCCATTATGCTCTATTTAATGGATGTTATTTGGGTTGAAAGGTAAGCAGCTTAAATGCTTTGCTTTCTAGCATCCCTGTCCTGTTAGAACCATCTCTCACTCACTCTCAATTGCACATTTTGTTACATGAACATGTTTAGATCAAGAGTTTTTCTCTCCTTCAAATATTTATAGTGATGACTTGTGATATAATCAATAGGGTTTGCAGAATCTCACCCTGCTCCATCACATCTTTATTCTTCAGAATGATGTTTGCTGCAGTGTTATAGCTAGGATTGACAAGATAAAGCTGAATTAAAACAAATTGCACATTATCTGCTTCCATCCTGTTGCTGGGATTACAAAAGAGAACAAATGAAATTCTATCAAAAAGGAGCTCTTCTCCCTCCTCCCAAGCAGAGGAGTGGTGACTGCTGAGGCAGACTGAGAGCAGTTCTGACAGGAGCTGTGCTGACACAGGGCTCCTCTTCCCTCACCCCCAGCAGATAAACACAGGGCCTTGTGCCAGGCCACATCCATCTTGCCTCTGTGCTAGATCCTGAGCACATCTTTACCAACTCCTCTTCTGTCTTGGCTCAGCCAGCTCCTGGGAGACCCCAGTGTTCAGCCGTCATCACAGGGCACGGAGCAGCGTAACCTGAGCTATCCTGCTCCTGCTGCACACCCCAAGAGGGGCACCCATGGCTGCCTGACTTCTTTGTATCCTTCTGCAAGGAGGAACACTTTCAGGGAACTACATTTGTAAGAGAGATATTTTCTCTCTCTCACAGCCAGCTGTGAGACAGTTTTCATGGGCCCAAAGAATGCTGGTGTTCCATGCAGTCCCCACAGGAGATGCTAACAGAATTCCTTTTTTTGCCAGTCTGAATGCTGGTTGTCTGCTCCATATGGTCTGCACCATAAAGACCAAGTGTTTGGTGCTGCAGGCCTGCTGGGACCCTGTCTCTTGCCAGCACACACTGGAAGGACTTTTTTAAAGACTTCGTGGGCAAAGTGCTATTCAATATATGTGTACACTGGATTAAGAGAAAACAGGAGCTCTTCATGTAGTGAGAGATAAAATGCAGTCTTTTCAGGAAGGCACATGCTCATGTGGTTGATGAGGAGTGAGAGCATCCTGCCACAGAGATGCCCAGCTAGGGGGTTCAGCACAACATCCATATGGTTCCTTTGTGCCATGGAAGTATCCGACACTGTCTCAGCCATAGCGGGATGTTCTCTTGGGCACAAAAACTGCATTAGAGAATAATATGCTGTCACTGCTCTGGATGGATCTGCCAGAAAATGCCATTTCTTGCTCTTTGCTGGAAGGAGGCTTCCCTTTTTTTTTTGTTGTATGAGGTTGATATATTTAAGTTCACGTGACAGGAAGCCTCTTGGCTTCAGCAAGAGGGCATTGCAGGGAATTCTGACTTAGGTGCCAAAGACCTTCCCACTCTTGTTCCTGCTTCTATCAAAGAGGAAAAAAAGGATTTGTTAAAAATAAAGCAGATTTGACCTGTAAGTGGAGAGAATAGCTTGGTAGATGGCAAGGGAGGAAAAAAGGATCAGCACTGGGAATATTATAGGCAAAATACCACCTGATTTCTTTCTACTTTAAAAGCAGCTCTTTTTGGGACTCTGTCTCTGCAAGTTCTCAGTCTGTGAGTGCTGAACTGGGGGCTCCTCCAAGTCTGTGTGAGCTGTGACTTCTCTATTCCAAGGGATGGTGACTGCTCTGAGCCACTTGACACGCCCCTGGAAAGATGTTTAGCTTTAAAGACGTTTAGCTAGCCATTAGAAAAGAGTAATTTTCAAACACTCTAGGAAATGAAATTCTACAGATTTTGAAGACTCTAAAAGTCCTGGATCATTATTACCCAGTATTAGGAATTAAGTTTCCCAATTCTGTATAGAATAGTCAGGCACATACTGGTAGGTGGAAGGAACATCAATCCTGTGTAGCCATAGTGCCTTGGTTCAGAATATCCTGGGCAGAGTGGAGCTAGGAAAGACTCTTCCTCCTTCTTTCTAGGGATGATCTCCAAGCCCATCATTTCTGAAATGCTTTTTAACTGCTGAAGGGGCAGTCTTCTGGGGCAAGTCCCCGAGCAGTGTCTTCCTGGGCAAAGGACTATGGTGAGGTCTGCCAGCACCCAGCCCTGGACAGTCCCAGGCCCAGCCTGGGACGGAGGTCCATGGCACTGGAGCCAGGCACATGCCACTCTTCTGGCATCCTTCAGAAGCACACAGAACCTTGGGAGGAGCAGGGGCAGCCAGCCCCCTCATTGATGCACCTGCAGTACTATTTCTTTCTAGTAAGGATGCTGAGAATAAATATCGGGCCTGAAAGTACCAGTTGGAACCACAATAGTAATGAATGCTGCATCATAAATGCAGCAGCAAAGCTGATGTGGTTCCTGTTAGAAAACACAGCTGTATATCCCCTTTCACAGAGCTCTGAGGAGGCACTGCAGGTTCCCTCCCCTATCCAGTCAAAAGAGCCTGATCTGCTTTCAAAGCCTGCATTTTTTTTCCAGAGTATCAAGGGTCTGGTTCCTTTGGGCCCAACTGCAAATCCAGGAGCCGTTGTGTGTATTCCACAGGGCTCTGTCACTGCAGACTCCTTTGGTTTCCAAGTGAGTCAAGCCCAGGATTTGTTCTGTGTTCTCTCCCTTTATATTTGTATCACTGTTCTATTGCATACAGCAGGGTGCTGCAGAGAGGAGATGAAAAGAAGCTTGGAAGTCTGCTTCTATGAATGTGTGAATTTATTTTTAAACCTCTTGAATTATTTACTTTGCCTTTTTTTTTATTAACAGGTGAATATGTTTGTGACTTGTTCTCTTTCCCAAGGTAGCACTTGGATGAAGCAAATTAATTACTTGTAGAGTAAAAGCAGTTGATATTAATTTTCAAGTCAAGTTTCAGCTTTGCTAAAATTTCAGAAAGAAAGTAGTGTTTTATAAATTAAATGCTGCTTTGTGTGCTTTCTTTTTAAAGAAGGCTTGGCATCTGGAAAGGCAACAGGAAGAGAAAACAAGCATACTAAATGATGGAAACTTGTCTTTAAGGATATACTCCATCAGCTATCAGTACAGAGCTGTGAGAGGTCCGTGCGGCAGCCCATCAGCTGTATGTTGAGTGTAACAGCTCCAGCAGCACCCCAACATCTTTGGCAGGAATTGGCTTCAGTGGCAAATTGCTGGTCTCTGGCAGGAGCTGCTGCTTTGACCTGACAGGGTGATTAGACTGGTTGCTCCTCTCTGTGACAGCACATGCCCTGAGTTATACCAGAAAAACCTCATTCTTCTTCAGAGCGGTGAAGATTCTGATCCCATGAGAGCTGAACTGACAGGATCCTGGGCTGCCAGACCTTGCCAGCAGGACAGGTGAGCCCTAGTTCTCCTTTGCTGTTCCATCTGAGGCTTTAGTGAGCTTTACTGCTCCCTCCAGAAAGCTGGGCTGATCTTAGAATAATTCCCGTGGTGTGAGTTGTCTTGGGAGCACAGCACCTAGCCGGATTGGTGCAGTGGGCTGAGACAGTGGCTCTGGGTCTGGCAGAACTCTCCTGAAGGGCAGGAGATGCCCTGCAGGTTCCCAACAGACAGGTCAGTTGTGAGAACAGTGACTGTGGCAGCTGTTTGCCAGGCCTCAGGCAGCTAAAATGGAAAGGGTCGTCGTTAATTTAACTCTGCATCTGTCAAGCCCAGTTTCTGTCCCTGGAATGACAACTTATATGTGATGCTTTGCAAGAAAGCAGTTCCAGCTAGCCTCCACTGCTGCTGACAGGCAGTGGTGCTCTGTGCATCTTAGCTGAGAGCTTATCTGTTTTAAACGTACTCTTCTGATTTTTTTGGGCTGCAGTATTTACTGTCCAAGTTCTTAGGTCCCAGATTCCCAGTGGTTGTGTTTAAATTTGGAGATGACCCCGGAAGCAGAGGGAGAAGCTTTGTTGGGGTGAAACACTGAGCTGAGCTGGGTACATTGCTGTGGAATCCATGTATCATCTGTATCATTGTGTACTCTTTGAACAAGCAGACTGTGGTGTGCCTTGAGTGAATTGATTTCTCTGGACCTTGTTCTGGGAAGCAATGATCACTGGGTGCCCTGTTATATTTTAGCTCATGTGTGTATGAAAAAAACAGTGATCTCATGTTTCCTGTAGCTTAAGGCCCATATCTGATAGTGGAATGTAAAATTAATTAATGATTTGGAAGTAGAAAAAGTTAACTCTAAATAATAATAAAATGTAAAAATGTAGAATAGAAATATTACTCTAATTTTTATGGATGCTACGTAGTTTTGTCTCCTTCCCTGAAAGAATATAACTTCTTATAACTCAATGAGAAAATTGCATTCAGAACCTGTGGGCTGATCTGCCATGACTGAACTGAAATTAGGGGAAATGTACAAAGTTTTATAGAAGCTCTTTGAATGGATGGCTGCAGGAGGAGGCATTTGGTGTCTGGGTTCTACTGTCTCTTGAACAAGCCAGAGATGGGACACAGCAGCAGGCAGGACTCACGTGCATGCTGGTGGCCACACTGCTGCACTGATGGTCCTGGGGAACCTGAGTGCCCAGTGGCCTCTGCCTGCTGTCTGTGCCCCAGGATGCTTGCTGAGTGACTGGGAGGGAGCAGCTCCTCAGGCAGCTTCTTGCTCGGAGGGTGGGTGTCATTTAGGTGTGTTGTTGGTTTGTTGATGGCAACTTTACCTGCCCAGGTCTGCCCAGCATCCAGTGCTGTGTTCTGAGGCTTCCTAGTGAGACACTGCTGTCTTGACCCAGAACCACAGGCAGTACTTTTGTCCCCCTCCTTAGTCTTTCTTGAGGTGTTTGCTAAGCTCCAGAACTTTGTGGAACTCCCATGAGCACTTTTACAACCAAGTTATGGCTTTGTCTGACCTGCACATGGCTCAGAGCACCATAGAAGGCTCCTCCTGTATGCAGACACAGTGCTCTTCCTCCCTTTCCTGCAGCACACAGCTGGAAAAGTCTTCCCCAAATGTGAGGCAGTCTTAGCTCCTGTTTCTTTGAGAACAGAGGGATTAAAGTGAATAGGTAAGTGTGTGTCTCTGCCCATGCAGGGCCCTTGGGAGGGACTCCTGAGTGAGAAGGACCACTGACAGTCAGCTTGCTGCACAAGCAGCCCTTGCAAGGCACGTGGCAGAGCACAGGGCTCTCTCTGCACAGCTGGTTTGGTGCTGCAGCATGAGCTTCTGGGGCTGTGAGCACCAAAGGACCAGGGCTGTTAGTGCTGACACTCCAGACATGACTAAGCCATTTTGATGAAAGAAATGGAATCTGACACTTTTGCTATTTAATTGTTTCTTGTAAATTTCAAATAAAAAATAAATTGGCTTCTTTTAAAAGAACAAACTGTGTAAAAGCTTTGCTGAGCAGAAGCGAGTGGCCCCTGAAGCATGACAGGCAGCTTCGTGATCACAGCCAGCTAACAAATCTTCAAGGCACAGTGCAGAGGGGGCTGGAGTGAAAAGCAAATG
The DNA here is from genome assembly GCA_017589585.1 of Phylloscopus whistleri. Classification (NCBI taxonomy): domain Eukaryota; kingdom Metazoa; phylum Chordata; class Aves; order Passeriformes; family Phylloscopidae; genus Phylloscopus; species Phylloscopus whistleri. Next base: position 644,857 of record JADMLD010000977.1, on the reverse strand, counting down.
CCTCTGCAGCTCCAGCTTTGCCTTGAGGCACTTGGGGAGAGAAATGTGCAGGAGGAAGGGGAGGAGGTTTTGAGGTCTGAGCATACCCCAGCCCTGAGCTGGGCTGCCCTGGCACGAGTGTTGGCTGGGGCAGGACTGTGGTACCTGCATCCACTGAGCTCCTGGATCCTGGGGCTTTTCTCAGCACTTTTGTTCAGGTGGAGGCTTCAGAGTCTGGTGGTTCTTCTCAGGCTCTTTGCACCTTTAGCTTTGCCCCTAAAGCCTGGTGTATGTTCTGGGGTATTAGCTGCACTTTGCCAGTGAAAGCATGCTCTGGATTCTTTGGAGAACTTAATTTGCAAAGACCCTGAGATCTATCAGCAAATGGCTGTAAGGAAAATGCCTTTCATCATTCAGGTTAAAGAACATCACAGAGCCTCAGAGACAACACTTCACTCGGGAATTAAATTGCAGGAGTCATCTGGTGTCAGATAAGTTTCATTTAATAGGTTACTCAAATAAAGTTTCTGTAGAAATCAATATCACTTTCTCCTGCAATTGACAGCTCTAGACCCTCAAAATGGCATTTTTCACATAAGGTTTATTTAATTTTAGGAGGAAGAATCCCTCCTATACTTTCTACTTGGCCTACACAACTCTACAAGGTTAACAGCCTGCCAAGTTGGAAACCTGCCCTGCACTTACCCAGGGGGACGGTATGAGGTCACTGACACAGACTTGCCAGTCTCAGGTGCAGCAAGGATGCCGTTGTCAAAGGGCTGTATCAAAAGTGTGTTCACAGCTCACTGAAGGAAACAGGAACAAGGCATTATTTTGTTTCTTCTTGCAGGTGATCTTGGCAGGACAAAATGCCTCATTATATGTCTCTTAGAACTGGACTTTCTGTAGAGGTAGGGGTCTATGGGCTGTGAAGACTGGAGACTTCAACAGCATTGCTTCTGGGTCAAGGGTAGGTGAATCCTGAAATTTCTGCCTCCCTTAAGAACATGGGATACCTTTGCTCTGTGCTTTTTATTTCAGTCTGATGGTATTTCATGGGGAAGGGAAAAGACTTTGGCACCTTTCTGCACCATCTCCCTGGAGAAGGAGCTCCTTTTCTCAGACCTTCTTTGGTCACACTGGCACCAGCTCTGCTGTTGTACTGTCCTCTGAAGTGCTGGTTCTGTCCTCCACATCTGTTTATAATGCTGGCAGAGCCCCTGTGATTGTACATCCAGCAAGGGCAGATTACTGCTGGGCTGCTCAAGTGCCATGAAGAGGCATTTAGCTCTAGGAAAGGACAACTTCACCTTCTATCTAACATCCTTAATGCTTGTAATTCCTACAAGCAGTACTATTGATTCCTGGATCTATGCTGACTATAGCACAAATGGACAGCAGCTGGTAGAAGGAATTTCCCAGCCCTGTGGTATTGGGTTCCCTGAAAATGCACTGAGTGATTTGTATGTTCCCAGCAGCTGCAACCCAGTAAAGACAAGAGGTTTGTGACCTGCATGCAATCAGGTACATTCTGGCTGCAGGTTCTGTGGCAGAGGCTGGGCGGCACAGTGACTTTATACCATCAGTACTCTCCAGTGCTCTCCAGTCTTCTGTTGTAGCCCAGTGCCAGAGACCCTTCTGCTGTAAGAAGACTTAATGTTTCCCCTCTTTTCATAGCTGTAGAGCTTTCAGTAATATGAAGATGATTTTTATTTGAACATGTTTGTTATACTAACCTAACCTAAACCATGGGCCTGTGCTGCAGTTTGCCCATCTGATAAACAAGGATAAGTATAACCAGTACTAGATGAGAAAGAACCCTAAGAAAGAACCCTGGCAGTAAACAGAGTGTTATTGAAGAATGTTATTCTCAGAGATGCAGTTACTTGTCTCTGACAAATTAAAAAGGGAAATATCTGCAAGGCACAATGGGAAAAAAATACTTCAGGAGAGGTTTTATCAGGAGTCAGAGGTAATAGTCCTGTGGAGACAGTCTTCTGATGCTCTGCAAAGTATAATGCTAGATGATAGCATTCAGAGAGCCAACGTCAGCATTTGTATGCATTGTGCCACAGATGGTGTGTTATTTAATCATGCTTTCCTCTAAGAGTCTGTGTTGTCTAATTCTCTGTCAGTAAATATGAAGTGTTTCTTTCAAATGAGGAGAGAGTTCAGCCTTCAGTGCTTCTGGTAGGAGAGGAGATACAGTGACCATCTCCCTGTGCCTTCCCCAGGCTGACGCCAGCCTCTCTCGCTCCGTGATTTTGTCTGGACATTTTAATAATGAACCAAAGACAAGCACAGGAAAGCTGCTACCAAATAGCCCAGTGCTCTTGCTCCCTTTTGTCCCTTGTTCCTAGGCACACCTGGGAAATGCCTCTTAGGGTCGCTGCCCTGAGCAGGCTGAGCTGATGGTGGGAGCAGGTGACTGCAAATGAAATACTCTGTCTCCTGCTGTCAGGCATGTGGTGGACCGGTCTGTTATTGAAAGGAGTATTCATGCTTTGTAATGCATATGTATTTCTCCTGGAGATTATCTGTAATGCATCAGAGAGGAGCACACTGGGGGCGGTGTGGCAGAGGTACAAGACTCCTGCTGTTCCGCACTTTTCCTTAACAAGGTGAGCTTAAGAGATTTACAGTCAAACAAAAGGTGAAGATGAACCTTTTGTAAATGGTAGCACTGCTTTGAAGCTGCAGGCTGAGCAGATGCTGCATGCACAGCCATTGCCCTCATGAGACGTGGGTTTTAATTCACCTCCATTTATGTCATCTGTTCCCTGTGTGCGGATGTGACACTGTAAAACAATTTCAGTTCCCAAGGTGCCTGTGGACCAAATGAGCTTCTGTTGCAGCTTGTGCTGCTCATGTCTCGCTCATCCTGTCACAGGGTGTTGGGCAGTACAGCAGCGGCCAGGCTGAGCCACACATTGCAAATCAGCCCCACAAAGCTGTCATCTGAGGAAAGTCTTGGTTATCTATCCATGTTTTAACACCTCCTGCAGCACATGATGTGGGGGTCATCAGGGAAGCTAACAACAAATTTTCAGAGAAAAGGAGCCTTTCTGGGGCTTCAGCCTTCTTTCCTGGGTGAAGGGAACACTGACTGCAGTGATGCCTCTTTGTGGAAACCCGCTTACATGGGGAGCAGATGGCATGCTCTGAGGACTTTGGTATGTTTGTGCTGGAGCTGGCATTGGGGGTGACACAAGTGGGTCCTTAAGTCAAGTCAGGCTTGGTTCTAATACTTTGCTGAGTGCCAGCCAACTCCTTGGATGGAGGAGGAAAAACTTGGGGAGCAGGCAGGAAGGCAAGTTCACTGGTGGGCCTTGCAGAGGTTTTGTCATTTGAAGCCCAGAGCAGTGTGCTGCAGAAATAAGTTGTCCAGCTCTAGGGTAAATGTTAAGCCTGGAGACAGATGTGGTTGTGTGTACCCAAGGAGCTTCTCCTGTGGAACTGTATGAAGCATTTCCTGTGGGCCTCCAGGGAGCCTGCAGAGGGGAGCTGGAGTGCCTCGTGGGCTCACTATAGCTATAGTGGCATGGTATGTAATTACTGCAGGACTCTTGAATCTGCTTATTGCCCCAGGGGTTTGTCTTGCACCTCTTGGGTTGAACGACTGTTGCTCATGAACACAAGGCTGCATCTATAGCACCAGGCTTCTGGGTCCCGAATAAGAGAAGAAAGCCAAAGGCTCTGAACTGAGAAATTATATTTTGTTGAATTACCTCTAATTCTCCAGCATCCATGACTCATTCAAAGGGCCAGTGAAAGGATAGCATGAGCTCATATTCCAGAGAAATGCTGCAGGGTGTCTCAGGCTGTCTGGGCTAGAGCTCTGACCCTCAGCTCTAGGACCACAGTCCTCTACACTAGTTATGTTCCCCTGGACAAATCCAGTGAGGTGTAGAGGAACCTGAGCTAAATACAGTTTCTGTAGTCCTTGGCACTTCCTTAGCCAAAGAAAGATAACCTATGCAGTTTATTAAATGTCTTACAGTTCTTGTTCAGTCATGTTTATCCATAGGTGACCATCTATTTCCAATATGATTATACTGGAGGGAAATGGCAGAGTTTGATGCTGCAAGTTCTTTCAGCTGCTCAAAGCCAGGTCTAGGAGTTGGTGCTTAACATGCTGCTGCAGTACAGTCACATCCTTTAAGCATAAGAAAGAGACATGGATTGGCTTTTTCTTTCTTCAAAAAATGACATTTTGAAGTAGGTTAAGTCTACTACTTTTCCACATTTTCTCAGAGAGAGATTTTGTCTGGCTGGTGTACGTGCTTTCCATGAGAAATTATTTATGAACTCCTCCATCCCTGGTCTAGTCTTCTTCATGTAACAATAGTAGATCTGGAGGAATGACCAAGGTTAGTTTTATGGTCTCACTTCAGATGTAGTGCCAACTTATTCAGCGCTTCGTTTTGTTAGTGACTGAACCAAAAAACGATTTATCTCAGCAATGTCCTTCAGATTACACCTATATACCATGATACCAATAAGGCATGCACCTGGCTGCTCCAGTCCCAGAAGAAATCAATGTTTCATTTCAAAGATGCCAGTTCTTTCCTCTCCTTCCTTCTGCCATTCTTATGAAGAAAAGCTGTCTTAGGGGACATGGGAAGAAATACAGAAGAATTGTGGAAAAACCTCCTCTACTTCAGTTATGCATTCTGTTCAATTATGAATCACAGTGAAACTCACTGAGGGCACAGTTGTCAGGGCTTAAATGGTCAATATATGTGAATGAGAAGGGGCACACCCTTTGTTGGGATCCCCTCCAGGTGATGGGCCTAGACTGCTGCAGTCCTGTAGGGATGTGTGCAGTGTGACCACAACATTGCTGTCTTTACTGGGAAAATGCAAAGAAGTAGCTCAGTTCCTTGCTCACAGCCAGTTATCTATCCTGGCACTGGTGTAATTATAATACATACTTTATTGCTTGTCAATATTTTAACCTTTCTGACACATTATCCCCTAGGGCAACTGAGCAGCCTTAATAATATAGCTGATAATTATCCTCCTGGTGAATAAAGTTATCACTAGGGTCCTGTATAAATCACGTGGAAAACATGATGGATTTCAGTGGCTGGCCATCACAAAAATGGGAAGAGGCACAGATTGTGACAGCTTAATGGAGAAGGTAATAAAACCAACAATAAAGTAATTTATAATATAGGAAATGATTTTCAGGCTTTTCTATTTGTTTTCATGCTAATAGAAGATATATGTCATATTATAAAAAAGACCTGAAATTTCTATTAAAAATATTTGGGAAATGTCATTAAATATCAGCAATTCCCTGTGCACAATGTGGCAGCATGAGTCTTAATTACCTGTCTTAATTACCTCTATGAGGTCCTTAGAACCAAAGTGTCCTTGTGGTCAGCAACTACCCCTCACTTTTTTAAGGAGTGAGGTGTGTGGTTCCTCAGTGGGAGGAAGGCTCTTGGTCACTGGTGGAAAGCAGGACAGCAATCCTGCCAGGGATCCTGAGTTGGGTACATGAGGGCTGTTTCATAAGGGTGCAGGTTTCCTAAGAAATCCAAGCTGTCATTATAAGCAGAGAACAAGACTTCAGCACAGATGTGAGAAAGCCCTGCAGCAGTACTGGGGTGGTGGAAAAGGGGAGGGTGCAGTACAGTGTGGACAAAGGTCTAAGATACACTCGCTAGAAGTACACGGAGGACAGGTGTTGGCCCCTGTAAGTTACCTGTCAGTATTACTGGTTGGTCACCTGGATCACCTGCTATGAAAGTGAATGTGTGCAGCCTTCAACATTTATACTCCACACTAACTAAAGTTTGGGGGAGTGAGTGAGCCGTAGTGGGACTCTGGAGTGAGCAGGAGTGTTCTGGGGAACGGCTGCAGCTCCCTGTGTGAGATCAGGGTAACAGCCACCCAGGAGCAGTGCTCTGTGCTGAGCAGGTGCTGGGGGCTGAAGAGATGGAGGCTGGTGTGCTGCTTCCCAGCAAAGTGGGGTGAGTGGGGTGCTCATCCTGGCTGCTTGCAGAGACAGCACTGCCATGCCTGGGAGGGCAGGAACAGCTCTTCCCAGTGAGCAGCCTGACCTGGGCTGCCCTGGCTCTGGAGGGTGTCCTCAGCAGTGATTAGTGTGAGGATGTCTCTGGGATGCAGGCTGGGGAAGGGGTGGGGGAGGGAGAGTGGCAGAAATTGTATTTGTGTCTGTGCTTAACATTCTTAGTTCATTCTCTTGCATTTCTTCTAAACAAGCACTTTGAGGTCTGAGCCCCGGTGCCTCTAATCTAGTGAGCACCTTATTGATCAAGTCTTGCCATTTGGTCCCCTGAGCTGCCTTGGGTTGCACAAAAGGGATAAATTACTCCTTATACTTTAAAGAGTAAGGATGTTTTTAGTGCATGTAGACCCATATGATAAATACAGAGGCACAGGTGGGATGAGAATAGCAAAAAGCAGAGGGATAATTAACAGCTGGAACAGCACAAACCAGTTCCCAAGCCCAAGCCCTGGAGGAACACAATACATTCATCAAGCTGCTCTCTGGGCTGATGCTACAGCTCTGGGGTGTGAGGTATTGAATTACAGCCTCTAGAAAATATTGTTTGGGGAATGTTGAGGAGAGCTGGTAAACAATGTGCTGGAAGGTGACAGATATGTTTGCAGCTTCATATAGGGCTATCACAATAAAAAGAGCCATGAGGGGTTTTCCCGTCTCTGCCTGCCTGTCAGGCCTGGCAGCAGGCAGACTGCCAGGCTTTAGTGGGGGATGGCAGACCCAGCAGCCAGTGGACTTGCTTTCTTGAGATGCCTGTTTTCTTTAAAGTATTATTTTGTTACTGTGTGAAACACTAACAATGGCTGACGAATTTCAAGCTTAATGAGGCAGCATCTGTGATTCAGCTGCTGTAGAAAACAACATATAGAGGGCTCTTAACACTGGATTTGGACTTAGTCTGGCCTGGACACCCCTTCTACCCTCAGTGTGGTTGTTATGGAAGATGGCACAGAGGCTCCCAGCTCAGAGCTGCTGTCACACTATCGGCACAGCCAGTGTATCAGGAGCTGCACCTCAGTCACACAGAGGTGGGGAAGGTGAAGGCAGCTATAATCTGCTTTGTAAGATGCTTTCTTCTCTATCTCCTTTCTTCACAGGAAGTCACTCACAAGACTTTGATCTAGGATGACACTTCATTCCTACAAACCTGTGACAAGTGATGGCAGTGTCCCCCGAGTGGAGCTCACCGCATGCTCAGGGGCTGCCTCCTCCTGGAGTGGCCTGAGTGCAGGGATACCTATGAGCCAGCAGTAAAGCACACACCAAGGTAAGGAAGGGGGAATACTGTGTTCTCTCTCAAATGTCACATTCCTCTGGCAGCACAAATTAGGTGCTTGCTTATTTCATTGATTAAATGGGAGACTCCCACAGCTGCAGTAACCAGAGGTGTATGTGCACAGGGGATAAACAGGGGATTAATGGTCAGATTTTGTTTGTGTAATGATGAAAGGGGAAGTTTTAAGGTGGTCTACTACCTGTTAAAAAACCCCACAAGAATCGAAAAGAAATAAAAAGATGCACAGAGTCTATTACGTAAGAAAGTCTGCATCACCATTATGCTGCTTCTAGAGGGATTTTACTGCATAATGGAGTGAGTTGTCCCAGCAGTATTGGAGCACATGGATATCTGGTAAGGATCACGTGCTTTTTGCAGAACATGTGGCATTCCATCCTTGCCCATGTGCCACCCCCAAGGGGTATGTGTGATAACAGGTATGGCAGTAGAAACACTGCTCAGGAAATCCTGACTGTATGGGAGATCCTGATCCAGAGAGCTCCGAGTCACCTGCTCCATTAGCTGCTGTTTGGCTTACAGCTCCTGGGTTTCTCATGGCAGTGGAGTGGGAGAGTGTAGGTCTGTCCAGGCTGGCTGGCTGTCACGGTGGAGAGCTGGACACCCAAACACCCACGGTACCCCAGCAGTGGGCAGCCAAGGACAGTTTCAGGGGGCTGCAGTGGGGCAGCTTCTTCCCCTCCAGCACAAGCTGACTAAGGCAGCAGTGGTTACAGGCCCTGCTTCTGCTTCAGAGAAGTGCTGTGATTACAGGACAAACATAAAGCCACAGAATCACCATCAAAACCTAAAGTAAGGAATTTGGCTCATAAAAATGTGTCACCTGAACAAAGAGAAGAGTTATGGTTTTCCGTTCTCCCTCTTGGAGTCAAGGGGAGATTGTGCCACTATTGAAGCCTGAGGAGCTGACAGTGACCAAGGCAGAGGATTTCACTGCCCCTGGAGAGACCGTTTCAGAGTTATTAGTTATATGTTTGTACTTAATGCACTGATTAGGGCCAGGACTTCAAGACAGCCACTAACAGTGCATGTGAATTGGCTTAAGCATTATTATGTACAGCCAACGTCACCTCTGCTCCCCAGGAAGATTGATACACTGAGTGAATCTTTTCAAGCTGCTTCTGAAAAGATTCACGACACTGCAGTGAAAGTGGCTTCCAATGGGAACCTCTGTATACTGATGTCAGCATATATTTTATTCCCTCTGACTACAAGGGCTGGTTAGGTTATGAGCCTCTCACTGAAATGGACTGCATACAATTGCCAGACAATTGGTTCTTTTCCTTGTAGGCTGATGAAGTTATGATTCACCCCTTACTCCCCCAAGAGCAGCAGGCACAGCACCTTGGCTTGCTTATGTCTCGGGCAGGTGCTCAGCCTTGCTTTCCTTTCCACCTGGCATGTGCGGAGGGGATGCCCCAAGAGGAGAGGGCAGGAGCAGCTTCTGAGCATAGATTTAACCCTGGGCTCACTGCCTGAGCCAGCAGTGGGGCTGCAGGACTGCACAGGTTTGTAGGATGCTGGTCCAAGCAGGCTGGGGATGGTGTGGCCAATTCAGCTGTGGAGTGATGCTGAAATCAGGCTTCTGTGAGCCTTGGTCCTTGGCAGGTGCTGCATCCCAGCTTCTGGTGTTTGTCCCTTGGACCATGTAGTTGTTTTCTGCTGTGGCAGAAACGTGTTGTTTGTGCCGGTGCTGCCTATTGCAGAGGATGTGTGGAACCCTTCAAATCTCAAGCTGATTGTATCTGGCTGCAGTTGAAGACTCAGGAAGCCTTGGGAAAGAGTGTGCCTCTTTGCCCCTTGCCTCCCTGTCTGGTTTGATCTTACCAAGGGGCCATGGTAGATGGTGAAAATCTCCCTGCTCCCAACTGAGCAGAGCAGTCACAGAGAAGCACTGGATGTCCATCTTCCTCCTTTGGCCTTGTCCTCATTTGGACATTGACCCTCTCCCCAACACAGATCCTCTCTCCTCTGCTAGATGTCCTTGGTATGCAAAACATGGCTTCTCTGTCCTGGTATTCTAGAGTTGGGCTGAGAAGTGCTGGTGCCTGGAGCCATCCTGTTGCTTGCTCCTCAACTCCTTGCAGGTTTGTACACCATCTTCACTCAGTGTGAGAGGACACTGTGGGGGAGGTGGCATGGGATGGTGAGAATGCTGGTGCTGGGAAGGCTGTGCATGTCAGGGAGCAGAGGCTTCAGTGGTTGCTGCTGCTCTGCACTGCTGTTTGAACTTCAAGTAATAAGTCTGAAGTGTGCCAATTTGAAAGCTTATATTGTTAGTAATCCTGCCTAACAACTCCTAAAAATAGATGTAACATTTTCAATAATATATAGAATGCATCATTAGCTAAGAAAGGCTAAGCTTGTCAGGTTAAGTAAAATCATATGTGTCATCATGCTGTCCTGTCATCTCATCTGCAAAGAGCCCTTGCAGGTAAAATAACAGAGAACCCTTTACATTTTTACAAAGACTGGAAAGAGGAACTGTGATGGATATAGCTAGACTGTATCTGCCCAGATGATTTGGCTTAACAGATACCAGCTTGACCAGCCTAGCTCGAAGTACAATGTCAGATTCAAACCTGGTCAGAAGACCTCAGCCAACCCCTATAAAGCACAAATACACCCATATCATTGGCCAGTGAGCTTGACCAATCATGTCTGTAAGCACAGGAAATTTGAAAACCCTATAGAAGAGGCTGCCAGTCAATAAACAAGGCTTGTTGCCACGTGATCCTCAGTGTGTGTATGTCACATTCCTGTCTCCGTCAGTAGTGACAGCTCCTCCACTCCTGCTCTGCACACCGAGTCCTTGATCATTTCCCTCTCCAAAAGACACTGCAGGCAGAATGAGGGGGAGCGAGGGTCATCAAAACTGATGCAAGATAAATGTGCTTTGGCTGACTTGGGCAAGGTAAAAAGGGGACATGGGAGAAGATGCAGCACCACTGTTCAGAGGATGTAATGTCCTGGCAGCACACCACCACATGGAGGCCGTGTGTGTGTTGGATGGGTTGTGTGATGGTGTGTTTAGGAGGTTTTTCCTAGATACACTGGCTAAAGAGAAATTGGCCTCTGAAAGGCACTAGATACTTAAAAGCAAAGAAATCTACTTTAGGAACGTGGACCTTTTGCAAACTGCTATCCAAACATTGTTTCATCCATCGTGATAGAGGCTCTTCTTTCTTCTCCTGGAAACTTCTCATAGCCAGGGGAACATGCACCAACATCTTTGCTACCAGGCTGGTGGCAAGTTGTTGCCATTCACTTTGTCACAACAAGATACCTCATTTTCAGTATTATCAATCACTTGCATGACATCACCCACAAAATATTGCACTTGCTTTTCTCCATCACGCACGATGAACAAGGAAATCCCTTTCAGGAGGACCAGCAGAGTCCTGATCTCAGATCACTTCCCAGTGAGTACACCAAGGACATCTTGATTAAAGAGGGAACCTCACTATTCTCCTTTCCCCCTGAGGATGCTGTTTGATGGTACAGCAAGTGCTGTTGACAATGTTAAAATGCTATAAACAGAGAGCTGTGGCTCTGCATGAGGGGGTGCACATTAATCCTTGTTTGGAGAGTGTGTGATTGGCAGACTCAGTTCTTTTAGGATCTGTCTGATGGAAAATGCTTCATATTTCTTTATTTTTGACTTGTCTACCTTTCTTGGCATGCTGTGGTGGCAGGACTGTCCAAGACCGCTGGCACCTTCTCAAGACATTTCCCCAAAATGTGTCAGGCACCTAAAAGCTGAGTGTGCTTTCTACTACCCCTGCTAAGGCCTCCTTCTTGTGCTGCCAGTGTGCAATGCTCTGGAATATAAAACATAGAAATAATTAAGTAGACTAATTAGCTAATGTTTGCATAGGACCTGGAAAATATAAAGAACTATATAATTGCTAAGTACAGTAGATTAATTAGTTAATGTTTACCCAGTGCTTTGTAAACGTAAAGGCATCATGGTAGTGCTTACTGTTATAATTAATTAAGTTTTTACTCTGGGATGCCCTGCTCCAGTTCTGAGGTAGGACCATGGTCTTCTGTCCACTGGCGGCTGTGTGCTGCTGTTGCTGCTCCCTCCCGGCCCTGTGTGCCCTGTGTTGGAGGTGTGCCAAGAGCCCTGCTCGGCTGAGCCGCTAAGGCTCTGGGTAGTCAATGGCAGAGGGAACAGTGTTACTTTGCTGAGCATGTGAGGAGCACTTCATACCCAGCTAGCGCTGAACAAATTTGTGCTGCAGGGCCAGGGTCTGACCCTGCACTACTGCATCCTTCCTGAGGGATTGAGAAGCTGTCCCAGTGCCTGTGTCTGTAGCTTTGTGGGAGGAGGCTCAAGAACGTGCTGTGTCCCTGGGAGATCCAAGTCCAAGGGGTGCTGGCAGCTGGGGGCTAAGGCAGTCAGGGAGCTGCTGTAATGACTGCCTTCATCTGCCATAGAGCAGCGCCTCTGCCATCTGCCGTCACTTCACACTTGGAAATGGGCTTCCCAGGGCCTTCCCCCGCTTCTGTTCATCTCTCTTTTTGCACTTTGGTCTTTGCAGAGAAAAGAAATGCATGAGGAATGGGAGGCTGATAGGAAGGGAATGGGAGGGGAGTGCAGTCCTTCCCTGAACGGCAGCCAGAACCTCACAGCTGGCACCGGGGAACTGCTGTCTGCAGTTCATGCCCTCCCTTCAAAGGGAGCTCTGCTGGCCTGGCCACAGGCTCAAAACTGACTGACAGGGTGCAGAGGAAAGAGCCAAGAGGAGCTTGCTTCACCTGCTGAGAAAGCAGGTCTGCCTTCAGCTGCTCGTGCAGGTGCCTGGAGGACTGTGCCTGGTTGCAACTGTGAGCAGCCGTCCTTGCCACAGGCTGGGCTGTGCTCGTTCATGGACTCTGCTTACAGGACCATGAGGTTTTCTGTCATCAGCTCCCTGGTGAAAACAGGCTTTGTGAAATAGCTGGGAGGTAAAAGCATGGAACTTGCCTATTAGCTGTATCTTAGATTTATTTCAAAATTTCCTTCCTCAGGTTCAGTGTATGGAGGTGTGAAGGAAGTCTGAAGCAAGGAGGGAAGCAGAACGCCAGGCATGGGAGCATGCAGGCAGTCCCAGTCCTGCTGCCCTGGGAATGCTCTGTAATGCCTGCATGCCAGGCAAGAGGGAGTGACTTCAAAGAACATCTTTATTAGGGTACACTGCCTAGCATCAAAGAAATGTCAGAGCTGCTCTACACTGACTCTGCCTGCGGCACTAAACTAGCCTGTCATTCAGCAGTCTGAGTACAAACCACAACTGCTGACAGGGTCCTGGAAAAATTTATTTTTCCACATCTAATTGCCCTTTTTGCTTTGTAAACATAAAGGTTGAAGCTTAAACTCTGACAGCTCCAGTAGCCTTTTGCTTAACTCCTTAAAAATGACATTCAGCATGTTAAATTTTGCTTTTACTGCAGCTGAAATCTCACAAAATCTGCACAACATTTTTTTAAAGATCATTGAAGCATTTCAGTACTCACTTTGGGAAAAACCCTTCAGCTCACAAAAAGACAAAAGGTGGTGCCTGAGGAGTCAAGACCTTTCCCCATAGCAATTCAGGATAAAAATGCTTGACCAAAAGAGGCAGAGCAAGCAATCAGCATTCCACCTTTCCCTGGGAGGAGATTAAAGAATGCCTATCTGCTTTTGTAATTGTTCCAGAAAGAAATGAAAGACCAAAGACGGGAGAAAAAGAAAAGCAACTGTTAAAAGCAAAATTGGATGTATCATAGCAGCCTGAAAACTTCCAGTTTGGTTTCTTCAGTAAAATGGGTTCTCTGCCCTGGAGGAGGGTTTCCTGAAGTGGGGGAATGCACTGTTTTCCCAGACACACACTGCCCCCTCTGAGAGCATTGTGCCTTTAGGAGCCTCCTCTGGGTCAGGGCTTTGAGCTGCTCCTGCTGCTTCACTGTTAGAGATGCACATCCTGAATCACTTCAACCACAGAGAAGTGATTCTCTAGACACAGCTCTTGAAGAAAGATCCTCTGTTTTTCTGGGAGGTGCTGCCCATTCCCTCCATCTGACATGAAAACAGGGCTGTTGCATCACTATCACTGTCTCTGCAGACACCCTCCTGGCCTGGGCTCTGCTTCCATCTGCCCACAGGAGATGAGGACCAGACTGCTCTGCCCCCAGCCTCCAGACGTGCAAGGCACAGACACCTGCTTGTCCCTGTCCCTGCAGCCAGCCTGGCCTGCACCCAGCTGCCCCCAGTTTATGGATCTGTGTCTGTGAATAAGTGACAGGTGGTCAGCATTGTCCTCAGTGTCGGATTCTCCCTAAGCAGCAGCTCTAACTGGCCGTGGGTCTGAGCTGGGGAAAGAGGGACTTTTCCTTCCTGTCCTCCCTGGTACTCCTTCCTCTTTGCTGTGATCCATGAGGGTGCTCTGTGTTTCTGGAGTTAGCCATTTATCTTACTCAAATGCAACTTGCTTTCTGTTTCCCTAAGTATTGGGTGTATTGACTGTTTCTTGGCCAAGATCAGCACACAGGATTCATGTTTGCTGGTGGAAGGCTGCAGGTGTGATCCAACACCCTGTGTTTTACGGCACCTGTGTTGCTGCACTACCCTGACTGCTGAAGCTGTCTGAAAGTAGGCTGTTTTGGAAACATTTAAAGCTTCTTACATACACAACAGAAATGCAGAAAAATCCTCAAAATACCTTTTAAGTGAGTCCTTTGAATCAAACTGCAGAAATGAAATGAAATGAAAAGTGGAAGAGATGTTTCGGGACAATCTATGTCTGTTACAGATCCCAGATGTCATCAATAAGGAAACAGCAATGATGGGCAAATTCTACATTCTTTGTGCAGAGCTGAGCACAGGCAAGGTTGTGCTTTGTGCTGCTCAAGGAATAGCAGTTATACCATTACAGCAAATAATGTCTCTGTTAAGTTTTCATCTTTTTTATCTTTCAGTTTGCTGAAAATTAAATTTCATGTTGTTTAGGTGTGGCTTTCAAAAAGGCATTGAAAGATGACAGTTTTTGCAGCAGGCCAGGTCCAGAGAATGGGATGGAGCTGGGGAAGGGGCTGGAGCATGAGTCTGAGGAGCACCTGGGGGGGCTCAGCCTGGAGAAAAGGAGGTTCAGGGGGGACCTTCTTGCTCTGCACAAGTCCTTGACAGGAGGGCAGAGACAGGTAGTGTTTGGGCTCTTCTCCCACATAACAGGTGACAGGAGAAGAGAAAATGGCCTCAAATTGTGCCAGGGGAGGTTTAGATGGGAACAGGAAATTAGGAAAAAATTCCTTCTGGAGAGGGTTGTTCACCTCCTGACAGCGGTAAGTCAACATCTCTGGAGGGATATGGATATGGCACTTGGGGACAAGGGTTAGTGATGGTCTTGGCAGTGCCAGGAGAATGGTTGGACCTGATGGTCTTAGAGGGCTTTTCCAGCCTCAATGATTCTGTGACTCTGTGACCCCAAGTAAGATGTCACAGTGACTGGCAGTAGTGTATTGTTCCTTGGCATTCACTATTTAGCCCAGTAAGGAAGTGACAAATTCATTATGGATTTAAGTCTTTCCAGGGAGAACTGTCCTGTGGTCAGTTCCCCAATATATCTGGAGTATCTACATCCACAACAGCTGTGGATGATCAGATGCTCCTGGGATAACAAGGTTCTGGAAAGAGATAAACACAGCAAATGTTTGAACAGGAGATGTTGTAATGGCTTAACCCCAGCCAACAACTCAGTCTCACACAACTGTTTGCTCACCCTCCCCCCTCAGAGGAAGGGGAAGGAGAATCAGAAAAAAAGTGTATTTTTCTGTAGATTGAAATAAGAACAGTTCAATAATTAAAATAAAGTAAAACATTGCTACTTCTACCCTGGAGTTCTGTAGAGCAGACTTTGGCCTCTTCAGGGATCTACTGTCAGTGTACTTTTTGTGGAATGTCTTCCACACTTTCCCAGAGATTAAGTTTCTCTATCCAGCGCATGTTTTAGTTCCTGCCCTCCAGGGTTCATATGTAGTGCTTGGTTCCCATCTCTCCCGTAGGCTTTAGTTTTGTTCCTCCAGACACTTTTAACTACTTCCTGGCCACTGTTTCACGGGAGATGTAAATTTAACCAGAGGTGTTGTCATGGATTGACGCTGCCCAACACCAGGCACCCACAAAAACCACGCACTCACCCTCCCCTGCCACAGCTGGGCAGCAGAGAGAAAAAAATTAACAAAGGGTTCATGAGTTTAGATAGGGACTGGGAGAAAACTCTTCAAGGGCAAAACAGCCTCAACAAAGTAGAGGTGTAGAAGTGCAAGTGGAGGAACTTTGTGTGGATGCTCCCTGGTTATCACTGGACCACATCACTCTCCTCTTTCATTAGCCTTGTTTTAGCTACCCACTCTTGTTGTACTTCTCCCTCAGTCCATCAGACACTTCATTTCTCTCTTGCAGGGCTCAGCTGATAGGCATTTTTGCTCTTCACCAGACAGCTTGTGTTCTTGTCAGCTGCCAGCCAGCTGATTGTGATTAGATTGTAGTTGTGATAGTGATTTCCTGTCTTTCAGGCCTGAACAGATGGTGTGCTGCTCCCAGTCCAAGGTTTGACTTTCATAATGTTTTGTGGCTTGGCCAAATGGCAGTTGTGGAATCTGTGTACATGAAGCCTCTTAAGGAGACCCTTGTAAGGGAGAGGAGCAACTGTGTCCTCTAAGGACCCTGCAAAGCTATACCCACTTCAGAGAAGTGCTGGGATGCTTTTGTTTGTTGGATGCAGTCCTCCAAACTACACTTCTGTTCCCCAGATTAGAACTCTGTTGCTGATATACTCTCAGTATCGTATTTGGGCTTGATGTTTTAGAGAGCAGCTAGTGTTTTATCCAGTAGGAGATGCTACTTTTGAATTTTATATTACAGGATCAATAAGGAGCAAAGGAATGGGGGCTCATATGATAGGCCTGATAATGGATTTGCTCCCAGTATTTCCAGATGTCCTTCTTCTTGGGACAGTTTTCCTATAACAGATTTTCTTATCTAGCTGCTGTGCAGGGTAACCTGATGTGGCTTCCTCTGTAGATGTTGTATTGGGGCTTGTATCAGTGATAGGAGCCCCCAGGCCTAAGGAGCCAAGGAAGTGGACAATCTGATGGTGATGGAGCTGTCAGGAAGGGGCTCCCCTGCACAGTTCAACAGACTTGGCAGTATTCTGACTGCCGTGTGAAGATCCGTGAAATGAATGATCATCAAACGTGGCCACTGCCTGCCAAAAAATAACATTTCTCCTGCACCTCATCCTGTAACAAAACAGCTCCTTCTCGTAAAATAATAAGCTTTCATCTCTTCATTTATTGCATTGCATGGGAACAACTGGCAGCTTGCTCATATGTGCCAATTTATTAACTAAATCTCATTTACTAACTGGGAACAAATTCTTTTTTCATGTAGCTGCTGAATACAAATGAGGTTGGGCTTCAGAGCTGCCCAGGTGCCAGGAAGCTTCCTTGGCCCATTTGTCCCTGTCACAATGACAGCTTCACTCTGCCAGTAAAAAACTTCTCTTCTGATGGGCCCTGCTATACATGGGAGGGTTGCTCAGCCTGAGGCTAAGGAATGCTTACACAGGAGGAAGACCAGGCTCAGAGACCTATCTCTGGAGCTGCAAGAGGTCTGTTCTAAGGCAGAGGAACACATCCCCAGCACTGGCAATCATTTCTTCCAAACTGCGAGCCCTGCCCAAGTGACAAAGAGAGAGGGGCCAGCCTTGGAGCAGGCCACTTCCAAAGGGCAGCCATCAGCTGTGGCCTGTGCTCCATCCTGACACACATCTCTGTAGTGACACAGCATTGGAAAGGAAGATGTTCTGAGAGCTGTGCTGGGGGGTACAGCAAAGCTTGCACACTTCTGACAAGGGCCATCCTCTCCACTGCCTGCCACAGCAGTGGAGTTCCTGTCTTCAGGACAGGCCAAGGGCCAGCCAGGACAGGCAGAGCCCAGGTGGAGACTGAGGGGGAAGGGGCATCTTTTATCAGGTTTCCATCCTTGCAGGGTTTGATGGGTTGCCTAGGCTGCTCGCTTTCCTGAGCTCTTCCTCTAGCTCTCCCATAGGTGATTTTCCCTGGATACACCCTCTTAGCTCAGCATGTCCAGTTGCTCCCTGGGGGAGCATCCTGGACACCCACTGCACCCGTCGGTCCTGTGCCTACATGCAGTTCCAAACAGTGGGTAAAGTGACCTTCCTGAAACAGCCTGGCACTCACTGTCAGGACAGGGTCACTGTGCTGGCACTCACTCTCTGCCAGGAGACAGTCTCGTGCAGAATATGGTGGTGCCTTTCAACAGAGGCTTTGGCAGGAGGCAAACAGGTGGAGTTTTGAAATCTCTGGGAAGGGCCAGTCTGTGATGAGTGTTTGCTTCTTCTTCATACCTGCCTCCAGGTTTAATGGTTTTTCCCAGGCAGGAAAAATAACAAAAGATAATTCTTTTAAAACTGTTTACCTGAGAGTCCAGATTGTCAAGCTTTATGCTGCTAGATAAATCAAACTAACTAACTCAGAGTTAATTTGTCTGACCATAAAGTAGATTCAATAAATGTAAAACAAAACTAATTGGTTTGCTTCCATACAAATTTAATCATACTATAAAATGTGATCAATGCAAATAAAAAGCATTGTGTAGGTTAATTATCAAGAATCTATAAAGGAAAAAAAGTGCTTTCTTTCAGGAATTGAAAACTGTGTGGGCTTCCATCTCTGTACTGATCATCCCATGATGTAGAGCCAGTCCAAATGTGCTGGTGTCTGTCTGTGTCACATGTTGTGTGTGTCACAAGTAACTTGTCTCTCAGACTTCATTCAGGTTTCTGTAATTATATGGCTTGAAGCTGTTGCTGGGGTGATACATGACTCTTGGGGATGCTGTGCTTCAGCACCAACCAGGTGAAACACACGGAGCACAACGCCTGTCAGTGACCCTCATCTGTGCGGGGTCTGCCATGGCCAAAGGGCACCTGGCACCTCCCAGAGACCCAAGCACAGATCCTGTCCTGCAGCTGATGCCAGGCTTGGGCTGCATGCAGAGCACCAGGACTTCTGCTGCTTGGGTTCTGCTGCACACCTGCCCCCTTCCCTTCTCACCAGGGAGTCCCATGGCTGGGACCCAGCCATGGCTGGGTGTCCTTGCTGATGAGAGCCTCCTTCTCAGGGCAGCAATCTGTGAAATGAGAGGAGACTACCAGGAACAAGCTACTGCTCTGCCACAGCATCCTGACACCGATTCAAAGCAAACAGGACTTAATCAGCAAACTGAAACCCTTTAAATGAATCCATTGCAGGCCCTGCTGTGAGAGGCTGACATGGACTGTGGTTGTGGTGATGACTGGAGTGTGCCTGGGGTTGCTGTAGTTGCTGCTTATGCAAGACCTGTTGCCTCTCTCCCATCAGTGGAGTGGAAGGAGCACTTTGTTCTGCTGCTTGTGCCATGTGGGGCTGGTGCTGCCAGGAGCTGGCAGGGTCTGTGGGGCAGCATTGCCCAGCAGGCATGGTGGGAAGCAGGAGAGGAGTGGTAGCCCCACACAGGCTCCCTGGGCAGCACCTCTGCTCTCTCCAGCTGCAGCCACGTCCCAGAGGTTCTGCACCACCCACCCATGCTGTCTGTGCCCCTAGAGCAGGGTGCAGAGATTCTCAGTGTGCTGGTAGAGCCTTGTTCCACAGGCTGGCACAGGGTCAGGCAGTTGCTGCAGCCTGGAAGGAAAACGTAAAAGAGTATAAGGAGGCAAGTGGCTCCTTGTGAGTGGAACAGACTCCCAACAAGGAAGCTGCCCTGCCAGGAGCAACGCCTGTTCACTTCTGGAGCTGCTCCTCCACCACTTTCCCAGGCTGATGTGGGTTTTGTGAGTGTAGCTCTCAGTCTTTGAGCTCCACGGTCAATGACTGCTTATGGGTTTTTGCTTTGCTTTATAAACTCAGTGGTATTTGGGAAAGTATCTGGATTGCCTCCATGAGCTCTGACAGATTACAAGGGCTGCACTTAACTGAGTTCACCGTGTTCCACTGTGTCAGCCACACAGCAGCAGTGCTGCGGGAGATGTGCCTTGGCATAGCAGAGGATTAAAACTATGGCAGAGATGGAAGATAAGTGGCAATAAAAAGTAAAATGTGGAGTGTTTGCCCTTTAAAATGTATTAGGCAGTTTATAAATAAGCTTAGTGTTTTTAGGATCAACGCAGAATTGTTCAGTCCATGAAGAATCTGACCTTGAAGAGAGGAAATGCTGTGAGCAACTTTCAAAATGTTCTCAGAATGATCAGATAGGACAATTGCTCTTGCTTATTATTTCAGCAGTAGGTGGTGTGTTTGGCTGGTGTGGTTTGGGAAGAAACTTGATCTCCAGCCTCCTCTTCCTCTCAGATAACCTCAATATGCAGTCAGAGGCAGAGAACTTGAGGGTAAAGTTACCAAGTGTCTGGTGAGATTTCCAGGGATGCGTCACTCCTGGCAGTGGGGACAGTCTTGGCTGGGTGACTTGTGTGCTGGTTCTGACAGCCAAGCTCTGAGGGTGTGAAGCTGAACCAGACAGAAGTGCACAGCCTGGTTCTCACCACCTCGCTTGGCTGCCATGTGCTGCAAAGCTCCTGCCTGGTGAGCTGAGCTGTGTGGGTCTGCCATGCCAGCAAAGCTCCTGCCTACACCCTCCTCCTGGCAGAGCAGGATGTGGGTGCCTGAGCTGTGCTGTACCTCTTCTCCAAGGGTGGTTGGACATGCATCTCCCACATCTCACAGCAGTGCAGCAGCCTCTTTGAGGTGGGGAGGATTTTTCTGCTGACACTGGAGCTGTTCCCCATTGTGTTAGGTACTTAGCTTTTTGGTGGGGTGAAGTAGCGAGCTTGCAAGTAGGAGACTCTGTGGGGAGTGGGGAGAGGTGGGTTTTGGCTTTTCTTCTGGTAAATCCTGAGGAGTCAAATGCTTTCTTTGGACAGCTAGAGGTTCTGGCCCAAACTGGACAATGCTGCTGCTGATTTGGGATTCTTCTGCTTTCAGACAGCCTGGAGTGAGATCCAGGTCTTGTCTTCTGCTGCAGTAAGTATCCCAGTCTTGAATGAATGCCATCCTACCAGCGTCTCTTTGGGCAATATGGAAAACAGTGGCCCTGCAGATTCTTTTAGGGGTACTCTACTGACTGAGTGGAGCAGTGAGGTGAACCATAGCCTCCCTATTTTAAATCTGCTCTTAGAGAAAACAGAGATGATTCCCTGTGTGGAGGAATAACCAGCAAATTGATCCCTGAGCATCCTGACTCAGGGAGCCAGAAGCCCCTTGTGCTAAGGGCTCTGGCCGAGAAAATGTAAACAAACTCCAGTTTTATGTCTGACCAAGGAGACATAAAGCAAGCATGTATTGTAGCTTTTTAAATATTTTGACATTTTACAATCCATCAAGGCCTTTAATTGTATTTTGAGTGAGTTGTTCTATATGTAAATACCAGTTAATGTTGAAATTGTTTATAGCCAAATTGTCTGTTTATGCAAATTGTGTTCCAAGATCACAGAGCTTCTATTGTACAATAAACATGTCTGTTTTATTTAATGTTGGAAATGTTTCCTTTGGCTGCTGTAGCTCTCCAGTGTTGCTAGTGTGGGGGCGAGTGCCAGCCTCCCTGTGGGGCAGAGAGATGTGATGGCTGCTCCAAGAGCTCTTGCTGTGGATCTGACTCCCTGAAGCTGGTCCCCTGGGATGGTGTTCGAACTGCTTTTCTGCCTGCATAGTCCATGGGCTGTGGTATCCTCCACAATCCTCGGGGAACCCAGTGCATCCCTCTACTCTGTCCAGGCTGAGGTGCAGACAGATCCCCCCACAGGTGCAGATGCTGCTGTGTGAGGGGAGGGATCCCCCACACTTTCTGGCATTCCTCAGTCTGGCTTGTGTTAATTTGACGTTTCGGTGCAGAAGACGGCCAGCATTAAAACCCAAACTGCTCGTGCTGGGTGTGAAGTGCAGAGAAATCAGCATGCTGCTCCCGCTGTGCTGCGCCCGGGCAGTAATCGAGATCACCACCCCGAGATAAATCTCTTCCTGCCATCGGACAGAAGAGAGAAGCAGTTACTGTGGGCTTTGCCTCCGGGTTTATTATCGCGGGGAAACACATGCAAATGACTCACCCCGATACAAATCAGCGGTGCTGGAGCGCTTGCAGGCTGATTCAGGCACCCACTCCGGTGTCTGATGGCAGGCAGGGAGCGCGTTCCGCCGTGCCCTTGCAGCCCAGCGAGCGCAGCCGCCTGGGCTGGCCTCTGTGCCAGGCCGTGCTCCTTTCCTCCCAGGTTTTTCACTCTCATGGCACTGTTGATCTGGCCTTTCTGTTTGCCTAATGTCGGCATTCCTCGAGGAATGTTGCAGAGCACTAGCAGCTGCGCGGCCCGAAGGTGGGCTCCCATATTATTTCTTCATTATTATTTGTCGTTCATAAATATATATTCACTCCTATTTATCACAAGAACACCGATTACAAACCATAAATTCTAACTGTGGGGACTATTTCAGTCCAGTTTTATTAAAAAGTGATTTTTTAAAATGTTGCCGAGGCTTTTAGCCAGTTATGTGCTACTAAATATTTAAATCCGTATCTCTTGCGGCATGCTGAATTACAGCAAGGGGATATTTAATGTTCCCATTTCTCCAGCATAAATCTGTGAAAGATTGACTGCAAAAAAAATGCAGTCAGGAGCAGCCCACGTACTTGCTGAATGCTCTCTCATGCCATGCACCCACTGGCACGTCCCGGCCCCTGGCAGCAACCCAGCCTGGAGGCGGGTGATTGCCCCCGCAGTCACTCTGCGGTCACCCAGGGGCCGGGGCACACGGCAGAAGGAAGGCTCTTGGTCACTGGCCATCCTGTCTGCACACGGTTGCTGTCAGTGCCAGGAGCGATGAGCGCCGGGAGGCCTGTTACCCGCCAATTACACTGTGGGTTTATTGTTCGACCGTGTGCCTGGCTGACGATATGAAAAGCTTTCGACAGTTAAATGGTACTAATATTAACCTCTCCCTCATGGGCTCTAACGGTCTTCACCATTAAAAGTGTGATTAACAAATTAAGTCATCTGGAAGGGATTGGCATGTGGTGTTAAACAATGGTATAATGAATTTTTTAATGAAATCTGAACCCCTGGCTGCATGGAGAGAGGAAGCCCTGTTGCTCTTGCATGATAGCTGTGGCAGCAGCTAAATGCGGTGGGAGGGCTGAGCCCTGGTATGGTGCTGGTTGCAGGTTCCTAGGGTGAGAAGGAGGCAGATCAGGACAGTACTGAGGCTGGCGAGGCAGACAGGCTGCCTGGGCCTGCCTGAGGCTCTGGGGTTTCTCATGGTCCCCACTGAGCCAAGGGCCCTCCCTTGCTGCAGGGGCACAAGCTGGCTGCCGCTCGGCTTTGTGGCTCTAAATAGTGCTTGTAACAGTAAGAGTGGCTTGGAAAAATGGCTGTTGAGGAGGCTGCAGAGCAGTGATGGAGAATCTGCTCTTGTCTGGGGCGGACACCTGGATGCCCTGAGCACAGCCCCTGTGGGCACGTGGATGGCAAACACTGTGACCTCCAATGTGGGGCCAGCCTGGAGTGAGGCTCTCCTGGCACTCCTCTAACCTGCTGGTGCTAACCACTCAGCACACTATGCATGGCAATTCCATTCTGATGTGGAAAAGCTTTAAAGTACATATACCTGCTGGCAGGTGACTCTAAAAAGCTGTTATTTGCTTCTGAAAAGCAACCCAAGATTGCCCTTAAACAGCCTATTTGGGAATAAGTAGGGGCTGGGGCTGGTGGTTCCCTCCCAGTATCCCCTTCTCCTTCTTCTTTCCTCTCTTCTTTTGCTCTCATTTCCTGACCAGTTCATGCTCTGTGGTGGGGCTCAGAAGCTGAACCACCATGAGGAGCAACCCCCCCTCTTGTGTGTCCAACTGTCCCCAGCTCTGGCTCTACAGTGTCCCAGGTATTGCCAGCATGGGGAAGATGATGCTGTGTGTGGCTGTGGAAAACAACTGCCAAACCAAGAATCTGACAACTTCTCTTCACTGCTGAAAACAGACCTGGGGTCTGTCAAGCTGAGGGTGGCAGACCCTCTGCACAGGGGCCATGCTGGCCAGTGAGGCAGGGCTGGGTCAGAGGCCAAGGGTGCTGGAGAAGGAGCTGTGTGCCTGGGACAGCACACACTGGCTGGCCAGGGCAACACTTGCTGCCTGCTTCCCATGTCCTGGCAGAGTGAGCAAGGGATGGAGGGCACGGCCTCTGCAGTGGGGCTGCTCTGCTCCAAGAGCTGATGCTGCTGGAGACAACAGAGGGCTGGAGGCTCCTCCAGCCTTGAAGGAGTCACTGTTTGAGTGCTGGCAGAGCCATGTGCTGCGCTTCAATGAAGGCACCGAGAATATTCATATTGTGATTTATTCTGTTCTGTTTCTCCATTGATTTTAATTAAGTTCACTCTCTCCTGTCAAGCCTGGGGAACACAAGCAAAAATTGAAAATGCTGAAAGTCAGCTTGCTTTGCACTTGAGTCTTCCCAGCCTTCTAGAGAACAGAGGGAAGAGGGCCTGCACCACCACAAGGGCATTTCCAGTGCTTTGCTGGTCCCCAAATAATAAACATAAAATTAAAATCCTGTTAGGAGAGTCACAAAAGCTATTACAGCTCAGCAGCTGATATTGACTGTGATCAAATCTTTTATGTGATTCACAGCATTCTGGGCTGCTCATGTTCACACCTTGATCATGTTAACTCTGGCTTGATGGGTTTTTTTCTCCTTCACTGAAACAAAGCAAAAAGAATGACAAAAAAAAAAAATCCAGTCTAATCCTGCTGTATCAGTTTGTGTCACCCTTTTGCGAGGAGCAGCAGTGTCTAGTGCTGCTGTGCGGCCTCTAAAGACAGGGTCCTCCTGGGAACAGATGCTTACTTCTGGCAGTGGATGGGCCATCCCTGTCCTACACAGCACTGGGGCTGCTGGTCTGGAAAACCCTATGAGGGCCCTGGCCAGCAAGGGTGTCATTGCCTACATCTTGTCCATGGCTTCGGGCACACCGATGATGATGCCGCTGTCCAGGGGAGGGGCAAGGATGCTCTGTAGGGCCCCTTTCATGGAGTCATGGGTGATGTTGTACTTCTGCAACCTACAACTTTTAAATAATCTTTGCATGTTTCTTGAATATTACAGAAAGTGAATATTACAGAAAATGGCAAACAAAAGTGGTCCCCAAAAGTTACAATTCTTAAATCAGAAACTGGTTTAAAGAACCTGAGTTATACACTTATCTATCTTCATGATATTTCTCAAAAGTTAGACTCATTCTTCATATCAGATAGGGTGATAAAAGGGTAAGGGTACCTCTTATTCAACTCTAATTTTAGGTAATATGGCCATCAAATTAGACATGAAGAACTAGGAGACCTCAGCAAAAATTCTGAAGGGATATAAACCAGGACAATTTACTGTTTGCCAGCCTGTGCTCTCCTCTAGTCATCACCAGTCAGTGCAGTGCTAGGAGCCTGTTTGCTTTGCAGTAGCTCTTTTGCTGACTGCTAAACTCTACTGGTCTCAGAGGTGGCTGCTGAGGGGACAGTCAGAGCCCCTCTAACCAAGGGCGCTAATGGGAACTTCTTAGAGTTGCCAGGAAAGGAAACATGTGCCAAGGTTTGCTGTGTTTGATCCGTTCCTCTGTGTGGTGATGGTCTGCTGGAGGAATGACCCTCGTGCTGCAGATCATGTTTGTGCTGGCTGTAAGACTGCGTTTCCAAAGCAGGGCAAAGCCCAGCCAGTGTGGCTCACACCAGCGTGCCGTGCACCATTGCCTGGTGCTGGTGTCTCTGGTACCGTTGTTACCAATGAAGTGGCCCAAGAAGCAGGGCATCCCCGGACCATGGTAGTCCAACCAAACTCTGAGTGCTTTTGGGAAGAACTGGATGCTGTGTGTGGTGCTTGACACCTTGCTGGCCATGGGCCCAGTGATGGCACCCACCACACCAGGGCACAGTGGCCACATCAGTGCCTGCAGCACTGAGCTCACCCTGCCATCATGGCAAATCGTTATTTATGCTTTCAGACCCTGCTAACTCACAGATAATTAATGTCAGGAAGCTGCCATGGTGCCGTGGCTAATAGCTCAGCAAAAGGAGACACATTGGTCAATTAGCAGCTATTTGATCTGACAGTAACAGCAAAGGGCAGATCTGGCTGCCAGCCCCTAGGTCCCCCTCCCTCCCTCCCTCCCTCCCTCTCCTCCTGCTCGTGTCAGGGCTCCAGGCAGGGAGACAAGATGTTGGAGGACGGAAAGGACCCACAGACACAGCCTTTGCCCTGTGCTTGCTGCTTCATCGAGGCACCGAATGCCCGGCTGGATGCAGAGGTATGCACTGCCATCCTAGCCATTGCCTCACCACCCAGACATGGGGACAGTGTGGAACAGTAGAGAATCCACTGCAGTCACAGGCCCCCTTTACTGGGAGATAAGCTGTTTTCCTCTGGAGAAGCCCACGTTATGAATTTTGCAATATTGTTAAAGTATTAAATTAGAAAGAGACCTCAGAGCAACAGAGAAATAATATCTGCATATGTGAGGCCTCCAACCCTAGGCACAGCAATATTAGAGGATTTGTGAAGTTTAATGCTGTTCTTTCATCTAGGGGCTGAGGCCATAAAATGAGACACTGTGATTCACCTGAAAATAAAAACCTGTAGAGGATCAGGCTAGATGTGTTCTATCCCCTCTGAGGGGGTTGTCAGTGACCCAACCTGCTGTTTGCTGTCACAGCTGTGACACTTTCCCCAACACAGCATCCAGCAGCTCTGCATGCAGTAGGGCTGGAGAGATGCCCATTTATTTTCAGCACCTGTGCTACTATTGCTGGTCAGGGTGGTCTGGGACCCAGATCCCTATGCTGGACCAGCTGTGAGCAGAGCAAACTTCTGAGACCTCCCAGGGGCTTCTCTCTCTGCAGGCCACTCTGTCCTTGGAAGTGCTAGGCGCTTCCAGGGCTGTGCTACTTTCCTCTGCCACTCTCTGAGGGATGTTGGTGTCAGGATCTGGAATTAGTTTTGCTTTTCTGTAGCAAGAGACTCTGATTACACTCAGTCTCCTTCAGAAAACTGCTGCTTTAATACTCAGTCTTGTCCAATGAGGGCTATTCCTAGAATAACATTTAATTAAGCACTCTGGCTCTGTCTGGGATGCACCACTGATCTGCACAGGTGCACTTACCTTAATCAGCTCTTTTGAAATCAGCTGCAACTGAAATTAGAATAAATCGTAAAATTTATAGGCTGTTTCCCTCCTTTGCAATTAGCACCGTAAGTGTGTGATGAGGGCCTCAGGCCAGGGGAAGGAGCTATTGTGTTTTTTACTAGTACCTGTCTTGCTCTGCAGCCCGGTGCAGCATCATCCCCCCTAGATGGAGCTCTGCAAAAACATTTGGAAACTAGGAAACAGAACTCTCCCGTTGCCCTGCAGTCCCCGTGAACTGTTCATTAGGAAAATCTTGATCCTTGTGCATGGGTGGGCGGGAGCCAATCCCATGGTCCGCAGGCAGGAATGGGATGGGGCAACCTCGGTGCAGTGAGAGCAGAGGTGAGTGCTCCAGAGTGCCCGCCCCATGGGTGATGGCTGAGCAGCTTCAGCAAAGAGAGTCTGGCACTGGCAATGGCCGGGCTGGGCTGTGCTCTGCCGGCAGAGCAGCCCTGTGGCCAGTGCTGCTCCCTCTGCTCTGGCCCTGGGGGACTCTGGGCCACTCCTCAGTTCCA
The DNA here is from genome assembly GCA_017589585.1 of Phylloscopus whistleri. Classification (NCBI taxonomy): domain Eukaryota; kingdom Metazoa; phylum Chordata; class Aves; order Passeriformes; family Phylloscopidae; genus Phylloscopus; species Phylloscopus whistleri. Next base: position 617,805 of record JADMLD010000977.1, on the reverse strand, counting down.
GCGATGTTTCCCTGAAAACCCCAGTGCTGCCTTTTCCCTTCTCTGGGTCTGCAGATTGAGCAGGAGGATAAGCATTTGCTTTGTACGGGGTGAGCTCCTTGGCACCAGAGCCCCCCTTGTTATTTCTGTGAGTTCCCCCTGGCACACCAGGCTCTGGCATTGGATGGCTTTGCTCCTGGCAGTGGGATGATGGTATCAGAGGAACACCTATTTGCTGGGAGTGGTGCTGCCTTGTGCCTGAGCAGTTTTGACTTCACTGTGCTCTGATCATCCCTCCTGCCCTCAGCCCACAGCTCTGCCAGCCCCTCATCTTCTCCAGGGCTCTGGATTAGTGAAGGATTAGTCTGTACCTCTGGCCAATGCACGGTTGAGCACGAGGTGGAATTCAAGCTCAGGTACAAAATCTGGCATTTTGCAGGTCCCAGACCAGAGAAGATTACTCTGCTTATCCAACCTGACCTATAGCCAAAGACATGCCAGAGCTGGAGAGGTGAGAGGAAGCAGCTGCCCAGAAGGATTGGCAGCAGAAGAGCTAGAAGGGGAAGCTAAAACATCCAAGGCACCCTGGATATTTGAAAGCCCAGCAGGTGCAAGAGGCAATCAGTTGAGCAAAGTGGTGAGGATGTCCATCTTGATGATCCTTCTGTTATCAGCCAGAAAATCTTGGACTATAAAGAAGGAAAAAATTGCAAATGGCTGGAAAGAAAGTCTACCTGTGTCATTGCATGAAAGGGAGAAGAAGAAAGATCAAACCACAGCGACAGCACAGTTGATAAGCCTGTGGAGGAATGAAGGAGAGAAGCCAGAGGGGTGGGAATACAGGTGGGTGCACAGGACTGAGGCAAAGGAGAGCATGTGTGATGTCACCATGGTCACTGCTGGCTCTGCAGACAGTGAGACACTGCCAAAGGCCTGGACAGTGTTGCAGACAGTTTGGCATTAATGCATCCAGACAGGGGAGATTGAGGACAGGGCTGGAAGCAGGAATGATGCTGTGGGAAGGAGTGGTGTGCCTGAGATTCTTCCCAGGGCTCCCCAGTACTGGTTTCCCCTGGAAATGATGAATGGTAAGAGAACAGAGACCACAACAGGGAAGGTGCTCTGGGGTGCAGGAGAAGGAGCAGCTCGATTCTTACAGTTGCACCAGTGTGAAGTAGATTAAACAAGTTGTGCCTTTCTCTTTTGTTTCCTCTTGGGACATTTTGGGTAACCACTGTGGAGACCACTCATATGAATCTCCATCGAGCAGAACTGCAAGAAGCTTCCTTGATATCACTTATACCACACAAGGACTGGTGCAACCAACTTCTGTTTTCATGAGTATTGCACTGGAGCTGGTGGAGATTTTCCTTCTGAAGTACTCAGTACTTGAGTTCCAGAAAGTGCCCAGAGTCTGATCTGGAGTGCTTGGAATAGGAGGGCAGCTGCTTTCCTGGTGTGGTACAAGTGGTATGGCACATGTTGCTGAGCTAGCTCATGACCCAAGTTGCTGGCCGGTCTTTCCATCCACAACCAAACTCCTTTGGTTTCACAAGCACTAAATTAATTCACAAATTTTATATACATAAAAAAGACATACTGTCATAAAATCAGCTAGCTGAGTATTCCCTGATGAAAATGAAGTGCTGCTGTGCCTCAGAAGGGCTGGTTCTGGATCATTTCTCTATTAAATATTTGGTGGAGTCTGACTGAAGCCCTTGTGTCCTCACTGCTCAGCCCTTTCCACACCCTGGATGTCATCCTGTTCCTGAACTTATGAAGGCAAAGCATCCCATGCAAGCAGGTTTTCACTGTCCACAGGGATCTGGGCTGCAAGTCTGCAGGGCAGAGCTCCCATCAGCACCCTTGTGTCCTTGGGGTCTGTCCTGCGATGATGCTACTCATGGAGAGCATGCATCTCCTGCACCTGGGCTCGGGGACTCAGAGTGTTTATGAATCCGAGGAATACGTGGTGGATTCTGCTGCCTTGACAGATAGTCAGAGAGATGGTTGGATCAGCTGCTGACCCTGGGGAAGTGGCAGGGCTTGGCACAGTGCTCAGAGACTCCCCAGAGGGCTGGAGTTAATGCGTTTGACTTGTACAGCAGGAGCAAAATGTTTCTCTGCCTCAGAGCATCGCTGGGGGAGCGAGGGCCAGGGAGCTGTGTCTACCCTGTTTAACAGGCAGGAGCAGGAACGTGACTGTCACTCCAGACAGCTGCTCCTGCTGCTGCTGTGCCTTGCAGCACTCGACCGGTCCCTTTCCTGCCACCCTTGCCATGAGCTGCAGGTCAGCTTGATCTCCCTGACTTGGGTGCTGTGCTCTGAATGGGGCATGTGTCATGCTTATCCCTGACCGTTCCCACTGCAGCTCAGCAGAAGCTCTTCTTCAGCCTGAGCTGACAGCAAGGATTGTGCACAGTCCAGACACCCATGACCCAGCACTCCCAGCACTCTCTCATGGAATTTTGATGGGCACATAACACAGTTCAAGGCTTACTGTACTCCTAAAAAGAAGGAAGCTTTGAAAGATCCCCCCAAACCCAATTCCAGCTGCAGAATAGTTAGCTCTTGTCAGTGTTAGTGCTCCAGAGCAGCCGCTGGCATGAGAGATGGGACAGGGTTTGCAAGTTCAGCTCTTGGCCTTTTTGGGGCACCTTGGCTATTGTGCCAGGAGGAGGAATGTTATAGCTGAGCCTGGAACATTTGCAGCAGCATTTCTCTTAGCAGGTTTATGATCTTTTCTGCCTCAGCTGGGAAGCCAGCAGGACTGAATAAATCTCCAGGCCAACAAAAGCTCAGGATGTTTTCACAATTGCCAGGATTTTATTAATATACAAGTACATTAGTGCATTTCTTCCTTCCTAACAGCAGCTTCCACTTACATGGGAAGTCCTTTAATGTGTTTGGGTCACAAAGCCAGTAAAACTCTGCAGAGGGTCACCTGGCAAATATTTGCGCCATTAATGCCGGTAACCTGCAAATGTGAAAAGGTGAATTTGGTGCTTTCATTTGTCAGGTGTTGCAGTTCTTTGAAGAAGGAAGTGACTGCCAGTCACCTCCATGCCGTTGGGAGGCCCTGGCTCTGGGAGCAGAGCTGACTGTGTCACCTGGCTCTTGCACAGCCTGCAAGTTCCACCAGCACTTGGTGCAAACACAGGGTCTTCCTTCATCACAACTTCTTTAAGTTCTTGGTAATTCTGGCACAAATATATACTGGCACCTTCTTTGAAAGACCCAGTTGGCATCAGAACCTGAAAAAGCTGGTGTATTACTATGATACTTCTCACTGCTTCTGGAGTGAAATATCTCTGTTTTTATCTGTGTCTTGGGACCTGTCAACCCCTCCCATAACAACAGTTAAATGAGCTGCAGAGACAAAGCAGCAGGGCAGGGGTGTTTTTGGCTGGCAGGTGGTGTGGGGGATGCTGGCAGGATTGCAGCTGTAGTCTGGGCAGGCATACTTCTACCTCAAGGAGAGGAGAAAGGCCAGGACCTGAGCTGTACCTCGGTGGCAGACAGCACATAAAGCAGTGCCTGCAGGAACCTGTGGTGACAGTGGCTCCATCTGACTCAGCAGAAGCTTCCCCACCCACATTTTCACACCCACCTTGGGAGGTTGCTGTGCCCTGTAGAGGCAATGGTCCAAGTATGCCCTTCACTGGCAGCTTTATGCAACCCCTCAACTGAGCTGCTTTCTATTGCCCACTGAGTCAAGGTGGGCATCAAATTGAGCTTGTGCCTGTGTTACCATTTGGGGCCCCTCTGCCGTGATAGGTGTCTCTTCTCTGCAGCCCAAATGCCACTTGGCCATGGGTTCAGTGCCTGCTGTGGTTTTTGTTGTGCATCTGCGGGACAGCATGGGGCAGCAGGTGCAGCTCGACAGCTCTCTTTGCAGAACTGGGGGACCAAGGGTGGCTTTTCAGCTGTTGTCTGTCCTTTAAGAACTGCAATCCCAGATGGATCTTTTTTGTCTTTGTGAGATGGACCATGAAGGAGGAAGACACATGGGCACAACCTGATACCTGTCCAATAGAACAGCTTCTCCTCTGAGACAGGCTGATGAGGCAGATGCCACCCTGGAATGCTGTGGGAATCTGGGACGTGGGATCTGGTCCAGCAGTGGAGTGTGGCCGTGAGGCTTCCCACAGTCCATTCCTCCCTCTCAAGTCTCCCGAAGCTGGTGGGTTTGTGTGACAGGCACGGCTCCTCCCCACCAGGTAACTACAGCTGGGAAATATCTTCAAGTGATTAAAAAATTTCAATGGGTTAATTATTTCCAAAAAGAGAAAAAGAGAATGAAAATGGCTTCTGTGGGTACATTTTAAATACAGTTCATAATTTATCAGAGAATTTTTGTTCAACAATGAGAAATTAGGAGACTTGAAACTCTCCAAAATTTTATCTGGTAGGGAAAATGTTTAAATTATTTCTTCTCCTTCCTGTAAATGGTGTTAGAGGATCAGCACCACCAGCCAGCCCCAGGCCTGCACACGTCACCCTGAGGCTCAGGAGCAGGGTCAGGGGCTGGCAGAGGTGTGGGACCTGATCAAATTGGGTCCTGATGGGCAGGGTCCACCTGGGAATTGGCTCAACAGGCCCCACATGTCCTGCAAGGGCTCCAGAGACAGGCGACCTCAACCCATCTGTGTGCCACTGAGGACCTCCTGTCCTGTAGCCACAGCTTGTGCCTGCCATGTTTTGGTTTCGGGAAATTCTTTTCCCACAGGCACCTGTTGTAAACAGGAGCATGTTATTATAAACTATCTTGTTTTTCTCCATTCTTTCCCAAAGGAGGGATTTCGCTTGATGGCCCTTTGGGGTGACCAATGGGCCAAAGGATCCCACCTCTTAGGTGGGCTCATTGTAAAAAAGTTTATAAGGCAGGTTTGAAAAATAAAGTTTAGACTTCGAGTCTCACAGCCTTCTGAAAACCAGAGTCCGTGTCCTCATTTCGTGTCCCACAGCGACACTGTCCCAGTGCCCTGGGTTTGAGGTGGGAGACTGGGCCAGAAGGTCAGGGAGGAGGGTGGCTTTGGGCAGGCTGAGTGCCAACACCAGGAGCCCAGCCCCGGGATGTAACTAAACCCTAGGGTACATGGCAAAGTTGGAAATGAAAGAGTAACAGCTGGAGTTCATTGTCCATCCCATGAAAAACTGTGTCCCACCCATACAGGAAGGGGTGAGCAATATGAGCTGCTCTGAAAAATCCTTCATTGTCTGTGGAAATGCACTTAGTTTTACAGAAAAAAAGAAAAACAAACAAAAAAAACCCCCTCCATAGTGAATTGAAAATAAATAGCATTATTAGCAGAAAGGGAGTCCCTAATTAAGCAGATATAGTCCATTACTGTAGCCTTCAATTCATTAAATTGCATAATTACGTAAAAACACTGTTGATGTGCTATTCAGTATATCTGGTATTGTCTTCCTAATAATTAGCTCCATAATTGTCACTTTGACAGGGTAATTAAAAATGTTTAAAGATGTTGTGTCAGCCTGTTCTCCTTTGCTGAGCTCAGTTGGATGTCTCTGGAAGATGATTTTCTACCCGACTCAACCATGGTTTTGCACCTGATTTATGCCAATGTGTTACAGGAATGACCAGGCTCATGGATTATTTTGATGTTCCTGTTAGGCTGATTTTTAAGAGTGGGAGAAAAATAACTTCAGATGTCATTTTCATTTAGTTTTAGGAAATCTGTGATCCCATCCCCTGGTTCATGCTACTAGTGATGTGACTTTCAGTTTTATGGGCAGAGTGTTGTGAAATCTGACATCTGTAGCCCTAAATCTCAGTTCTGTTTGCTGTGTAAAAACTTTCATTCGACATCCATTTTTTATGAAGGGATGAAAAAACACAGGAAAACAAGGCTGTAGCTCTGAGGTGTGTGGCTGGGTGTGGAACAGGGAGCTGTTCCAGTGCAGGTGGCTGTGCCCAGCTGTGACAAGGCTTCCTTCGTGCTGGGCGAGGGCACAGGGGTGACACAGGTGGTGAAATGCTGCAGAGAAGCACAGGACTCGTGGGTCCGTGTGCCACTAGAGGAGGGCAGGTGGCATGATGCCCTGTTCATGGTGTGAGGAGAAGGACAGGAGCCTGGAACTGATAAACGAGCTGTGGAGACAGCCCAGGAACAGTGCAAATCTCAGCCCAGGAACAGAGCCTGGTGCTGGGAATGTACAGTTATGGAGGTGCTTTTTCTGGAGTCTTTCATGGCAGGCACTCTGCATTCTGTGTTTAACGGCAGTGATTGCCACTTTGGATGGTCAAACCCTGACTGGTTTTGATTTTCAACAAAATAAACTCTAATATTCACTGCTGAGAAGTGATAAAATAATCTATGCTCACACCCAGGAGCTTTGCCAGCTAGATTTTGGCTGGATGAGAGTCTGTTTGTGAAAGCTTTTAAGGATTTTTGAAAATAACATGTTTTGAATCATTAAATGAATGAAGTGATCTGGTCTTCTGGAATAAACAGTAATCACACGGAAGAGAAGATTGAACTTCTTTCTTGGCAAAAAAGAATTCTGACACTTCTCTTTCTTATTTTTACATTTGTACTTGTATTTATTTTTGTTGTTGGACTGTCTCTTACACCATGTATTCTCTGTCCCAGCAGGCTCTGTGGAGACCATACACATACCCCAGTGCCTGCAGCACTTGGCCGAGGGAGTCTCCTCACAGCTGTGCCTGTGTCTCCATGTCCAGATGGCCCCATTCCACCACCCTCCAGCCGTAGTTTGGATTCAGTGTTCATAATTGCTTCACTAACAGAGAAACTTTACAATCTGTTGCAGGCCATTATGTGCAAACCCATGCCCAAATAATTGACCCCCTGCCATCCAAATTGCATAAGTGCTTGAGAGATTTGTAATCTTACAGAAAAGGTTTGTATTCAAAGTATTTCAGACCTATATGAAAATATACTTGACAGTGAGATAACAAGGTGTAATTTTGCAGTGGCTCTGTCAGTAGTGATCGCACACCCATCCCTGTGCTCCGGACGTTCTGCAGCTGGCAGCGGGGTCCCTGACGGCGCTGTCTGGAGCTGAACTGATGCCATTGACTCCTCTGATCTTCCTCAGCTGGCAGCCTCAACTCGCCCCTCAGCCGCTTGCCAGGGAGCTGCCAGAGCAGCGAATGCTGGGGCTTGAGAAGGGGCCTGCGGCCGGGCTGGGCCGGGCCGGGCTAGGTTGGGTTGGGCCGGACTGGGCTGGGCAGGGCCGGGCTGAGCCGGGCTGGGTTGGGCAGGGCCGGGCTGGGCTGGGCCGGGCCGGGCTGGGCCGGGCCGGGCAGGGCCGGGCTGGGTTGGGCCGGGCCGGGCTGGGCAGAGCTGGGTGGGCTGGGCTGGGCTGGACTGCTCCCGGGGAGCCGCCCCCCTGCAGGGCCCAGCACGGGCTGTGGGTGCTGCGGAAGGGCACCGGGGACGCTCTCTCCAGCAAGGCCGTGGCGTGTGGGAGCGGTGCCCGCGTGGGAGGCGCTGCCGGTGCTGCTGATGCCCGGATTCAGAATGCCTTGTTTATAATGAGCCATGCATCTGAATGAATCCTTAGGACAGGAAGGCAGGGAATGCGACATAAAACTGTACAAAGGTTTCTAGAGAACCAGCAAGCTCTCCTGTAGGATGATAGATCTCTCTTTAAGTCATAGGAGGAAAGGCTCCTACAAAGAGTAATAAATTCATAAATTTCTCTAGTCACCAGGGTTATTGCCAACAAAAGAATTTATTGCCTGGCATACATTTCTCTGCTCACAATAATGAGATCTGGGCTCCAACATGTGACATTTATGACTGGCATTATTAAAAAAAAGGAAAAGACATACAGTCTTCGAGGAAAATATGTGGAACAAATCTGCAGTTCACATGTACAGTATATTCATACTCCAGACACTGCAGGCTGAGCTGGGTTTCAGCCAGGGAACCGGCAATACTTTTGTGGATGTTTTCCTGGGAAAATGCTCTGCAGTGGGACTGCTGACCCTGGATGGTCTCCAGTCTGGGGCAACCCCGGCCACCACCTGAAGTTTTGAAGGTGTCCCGGGCCCAGCCATGCCAGCGGCCAACGTGCAGACTGTGCCGGGGATGTCAGTCCCCTGTGCCTGCCCTGGGACTCAGACACCGGGCTCGCATCCCGTGCGAAAGGCAGTGGCAAAGGATGGGCGTGCCTGTCTGCAGGATGGTCACTTTTATGTTAGATTTGCAGGAAGAAAGCAAAGGCATTACTGCACAGCTGGACTGGTTATGCAGCTCCAACCTGGGGTAGTGTTTACTCAATAAAACAGATGAAAACAGCGTCTGCAGCAGCAGTGAGCACAGCGGCAGCGGCAGCTGCAGGGCTGGGCCGGATTATGCAGATATGTCTGCTGGAGGAGGAACTCAGCCTACCTTTGTGTCTTGTAATAAAACTTTACACTTGCTCAGTGCATTTTAATGAACTCCCTGTGCCCCTCCAGCCCTGTAGGAGGCATCCAAACGCTCTGCGTGGTGCTGGCAAGCTCGCGGCTCTCTGCAACCTCTATAGCGAATGCTTCCAGAACTGCCAGGGAAAACCATCATCCTCAGCCTCTTGCTGCCGCACGCCGTGTGCCGGGAAGGCACCTCCACAGGGCGGCCTCCCCAGCAAACTGCCCGGAGAGCATCCCAGCCTGACTGGCGGCTGCAGGGAACGCGCCCTCTGGGAGCTGGATGCCAGCCAGGCAGGGGAAAGGGAAAGGGTTGTGCAGGGAAAACCCGGGTTATGGGAGAAGGCGACCCCACTCTGATCAGATGGAAGATGCAACTGTTTGATCTGGGGCTGGGGGCGATGAGCAGGCTGGCAAAGCATGCAGTTACCCTGAGGTGTGACGTGGACTATATCCCCTCTCAGCTTCCACTGTATGCAGAGGATGTGACCCTCCTTGATCCAGTGTGTGAATGCAGACAGTCCAGTCCCGTGGGATACTCCAGAAACTATCTGCAAATGTGATTGTCAAATGTGCTCACTGTGTTAATCCCTTATGTACCTTGGTTATGTGGACCTCAGTAATGTCAGGGGAAAAACCCAGGGATTATACTGCAAAGTTGTTTGCAGGATAAATGCATCTAATAGGATAGGATTTATAAAATGCAGTGATGGAATTTGGTGTGATGACACCTCTCCAAGAGCACTTTGACTAGTGGAGGTAATACTTCCCCAGGAAGCACTGCATGCTCTACTTGTGCTCCAAAGGGATATGTTCTGGGAGTTAATTCCCTGATGAGAAGGCTGTCAATTATTGATACTTCAGGTTTAGCTTTCCTACAAAGCTGGAAGTCTTCTCGAAGCCTTTAGATTAGCAGAATGATTGAATAATTGATATTACACGATTTATAAGATTTTGAAAAATTCAGTGTAGGTTGTCTGGGGAGGAGCCTAATTAAGGTGCAATTCAGCCAACCCACCTCCCTCCTTGTTCTCCACCCCCTCAATCTGGGAAGCAGCAGGTACAGAGGGAACACACGGCATTTGCATTGCAGAAAGAGTGAACAGAGTGACAGCACTTCATCTGCATTTTTACTGAGCAGAATAGAGGTAAGGAGAAAAATAAGGTAAACGTCCCAGACAGCCCAGACCACAGCATGAGGTGTTCTCTACATGGGGTAGGTGTGTCAGAGCCCACCTGCAGTCTGCCAAGGAGATACCAGCTTGCTGCAGGTGGTGGGATACTGTTCAGGTGGTGGGATGCTGCATTCTGGACCAGGCTGTGTGCATGCGGAGAGGTAAGGATGGGATCACCCCTGAACTGCACTGACACTGGACAAGAGTGCACCCTGAGAGCTGTGTCTCTGCACCCACTCTGGAAAGAGGTCTGTGGCACTGGTGCTGGACATGGCAACACTCTGCATGTTGAGGGAGCCCAGAGGTCAGCAGGCAGCCACCAGTCTAGTCCAATACTGGCAGTGCACATCACTTCTGCCTTTTCCTACTTCTGAGCCTGGTATTTATTGCTTGATCCTTTAATTCAGCTCAGCAAACAAGCTTAGTCTGATTTCCTCTTCATTATTCCTCCTGGGATGCATGGTCTCCCTGTGAGCACCAGTACTGAAGACAGTACTGTTTGGGGTGGGGGGCACTCATACAGCACCTGCCAGTCAGCACTGCTCCGAGGGAGGGACTGAGGCACAAGTCCTCTGTCAAGGCATCAGGGCTCTTCCAGTTGTTGCCAAAACCCACATGTGCCAGAGGAAATCTGCTTTGCAAGACTATGCTGGATTCCCCTGAAAGAACCCTGCAAAAGCCTTGTGGGTGGGCATTGTGCCCCCTTCCAGAGGATTCCTGTTCCCAAGGTATTGGGGCAGGCTCTGGCAGTGCTGACAGGAATACTTCCTCTGTGGTCAGAGAGGCTGGAGCTGCCTGGTGTCTGCAGAGTCCTTCTGCCAGTGCCTGGACAGGTGCTGCCGGGACAGGACAGACGGGATATGCTCCAGGGTGACCCACAGAGCATCCTGGGTCACAGCCCAGGAGGCATCAGCCTTCCCAGCCCCCGGAGACCCCTAGCCCTAGGCACAGCTGTGGTGCCTTTGAAGAGGGGAGCCCGGAGCATGTTACTATAGTTACTGCAGGCTCAGGGTAACAAGCAGAGAGATATTTAAAAATTGATTGTTCTAGCAACAGCTCATCCATGTTTGGCAACATCAGGCACATGATGTCAGCTTGCTGCACTGGGCTGCAGCCTCTGATATCCTTGTCTGGGAATTGCTGATGTACAGGGAGTGCCTGCTCCTTGGAGACCTGCACAGGGGTCTGTCAGTGGCTGTGAGCAGGGGGAGGTGGAGGTGGTGATGGGGCTGGATTGTTGGGAGAGCTGTGCCGCAGCACTGAGTCTGGTGCAGGGACTGTGACTGCTGCCACTGTGTGTGTGAGGAAAAGGCTTTTTTTCCTCTCTTAATACATCACCAGTACTGACTACAAGTGGATATTCCAGCAGCTCTTAGGGCTTTTCAAGGCAGCTTCCCCCTGCAGATGTGGCCTTGTGTCCACCTGCAGCGCTCTCTGCCCACCTGGCTGCCCCACGCCCACGTGGCCGGGGCCAGCAGCGCCCTGTACCTGCCTGGCTGTGGCCCTTCCTGGGCACTGCCTTCATGTGCCAGGGCTCTGCTGGCTGGGGCTTGCCAGGGCCAGGAGCAGCTGTGGGGACAAGGAGACAAACGTGCTGCACAGCCCATGGGAATGGCACCTCCGCACCGCCTGGCCAGGGCCCTCCTCTGAAGTGTCCCGTGGAGGGGATGCTCCAGCAGTCAGCAATAGTTTAGCAGCACTGTGGATGCTGAAGAGCACTTCAGAGCTCTCTCTAGGGCAGGGAAAGACTGGCTGAAAGAACAACCAATACTGGGTTTGTTTTGTGAGCAGGAAATGGCTGCCACAATGTATAAAGTGTTTTTTCATTCTATGTAAAGTGTTTTATATTCCATGTAAATTAGCCCCAGGGCTTGTCCCTCTCTGTGCTTCTTGCAGAGCTGGGGGCTGGTTCCCTTGGCACTGGGCACTGTTGCTGGGTGCAGGGAAAAGCTCCAGTATTTGATGTCTTCTTTTCCAGATGCCAGCACTGACCGCTGACAATGTGGGTGGCCTCTGGGCAGGTGTCACCTGGAGACAAACAGCTCTCACTGAGCAGATCTGATCTGCTTCACATTGTGGCAGCAGTGGCATCAAGTGTGTGGGACATGCCTTTCTGGAGCAGGGGCAGGGGACCTTGTTTATGAGGTCTTGTGGGCTTCAGGAGGTTTTTTTTCTGTTCTCCCTTCCCTAAGAAGAGACAAGAGGAGTCTAGAGAGATAGGGTTGGTGCTGGTGCTTAGTGCACACTGAGGGGAGATGAATGCAGGATGATTATGCTGCTGGAGCCAGGAGAAGCCACAGAAGCTCCCAGCGAGAGGGGTGGACCAGCACCACTCCTATCCAATGCGTGAGTCACACAGAGCCTGGAGAAGAGAAATGTTTCAATTATTTGTATTTTATGTGTGAGGGGGTTAATTGCACTGATGGTAAAGACAGGCATCGGCATGACAATTTGATTAGAAGGGAACTTTGGTTTTCAAAGAGATGTTGCCAGGGGCAGAGGTTCTCTCTAAAGCAGCAGTTTTTACCCCGAAGCCTGCATTGCCTGTTGTGAGCGGACTGGGGAGAGCTTTGGTATGATTTCATGCACCAGTTGGTCTATCTTCATCTAAGCTGCTGCCTGTGCTTATAAATCCCTGTCTCTGGGCAGGGGTGATACAATCTCAAGGCATTTCTGTCTGTGCAGTAAGAAGTTTGAAAAGATACATTAACAAGGTTATTTAATTGCTGTGTATCAATGCCAGGAGCTTGGCTAATACACAAGATTTAGAATTGCTCCTTTATGAGAGTCCATTTCAACTATTTGTTGTGGCTGAGACCTGCTGGGAAGGTGAACTGAAAAGTTACATTGGAAGACCTCTAGCCAGGAGGCTGTTGGAAGGGATTGAGAGGCAAAGACGGTGGAAGGTCCATCTCAGCAGAAGTGCTCTTGGGTCAGTGGTGCTGGGTGTCCTGGTGTGTAGAGTATGAGGTGGGGTGGTGGCTGATGTTTGCTGTGGAAAACAGAATGTATGATGGAGGAGGAGGATAGCTCCGTGTGAATCTATGGAAAGAGGACAAAAGACCAGGTTTATATAGGATATTTTTCTTGGAGTCATGTGGCAGGAGGTCCCATACTACCAGAGCTAAAATGACCCCATGTTTCCAAACCCATACATGACAACTACCAGTTTTGAGTTGCATCTAGGAGTTCTGTGCTAGCCCTTGTTTTTCCCAAGGAAGAGCAGCTGTTAACCCTTTGTTAACCTTGTTAACCCTTCCGCAGCGAGGATATGGTCCCTGAACCAGACCTTCCAAGTAGCTTTGAAGGAGAAACTGGGGGATATTAGGGCTCACCTTGTTTCTTTTGTATGAACACAATAAAATTTACGTGGTGATCTCCTCATGGACACAGGACAGAATAGGTTGAAGCTGGAGTTTACCTGCAGCTGGTGTGGATGTGGCTGGAGCAGAGTGCCTGGGTCTGCCAGCTGTGCTAAGGTGGAAGCTGATGTTTAAGAGAAGAGTTGGGAAGAGCTATGAGATTATGGAGAATGAAATTATGCTGTGGGGTGGGAACCTGCAGGAAAGGATCTCTTATTCCCTGTCAGAGACGTGCTGTGGAAGCATCTTCCTTCAGCCCCTACCCAGGGGACAGAGCTCAGGTAGCAGACACTGTGTCTGGAAGACAAAGGTCTCTCTAACTGGATGCAGCTGAAGACAGACAAGTTTAGATTAGAGAGAAGCTACACAGTGGGAACTGAATGTAATTGAACACTGGAACAATGGACCTCAGGTCTCTTCCTCATTAGAAATGCTGGCTGTGAAGATCAAATGTTTTCTTTAAAAAAAAAAAAAAAGAACTTGTAGTTGCTCAAAATGGAGCTAATCCAGGGTAGTCTGAAGGCTTGTGCTGGGGACAAGGTCATCCTGGGTGATCATCACCTCTCTGTCCTGCTCAGGTGAGACCCCACCTGCAGTGCTGCATCCAGCTCTGGAACCCAGCACAGGAAGGACATGGAACTGTTGGAGCAAGTCCAAAGGAGGCCAATGAGACAAGGGGTAGAACAGCTCTCCTATAAGAAAAGGCTGAGGGAATTTGGGTTGTTCAGCTGGAAAGGAGAAGGCTTTGGGGTTACTTAATTGTGTTTTCTTGTGGGGGGTGCATGGAGCAGCACCTTGTGCGGTGTGCTACTCAGACAGCTGCTCTTCCTTGGGAAAAACGTGCTCTCAGAAAGCTCCTCTCAAAGAAGACTCTGAGACTTTGCTTCAGATGGCATTCCTTGTTGATTTTATTTTTCCTTCGGCAGTTCTTTTTTAGGGGGAGAAATCAAAGTGCCAACACTGACTCAATAAGCCCAAACCCGTGTGGTTTCATTGACCTGAGTGCCCAGGAGGGCTTCCCCCATCCATCCAGGGCTGACTCTTGGGGCATTGCCCTCAAAGGTTGTTATCTGTGTTTGTTGTGGTTGTGGCAGGCTCCCTCAGCTGTCAATTTAGGTTACGGCTGCCTAGAATGGATTATATAGTGTCTTATTTGCATGGCAGAAATATTTGAATACATCAACATGTCTTGAATGCCTAAGATTTAAACCACACAGTGTGCAGGTTCAGTGTACAGGAACGAGGAGGTGTCCAGAGAATGCCATAGTGCCAGGCACATCACAGTGCCAGGACCTCCTGCACTTGGAGACAAACAAGGGCAGCACCCCAGAGGGTGCAATCTGTAACTTCTGCTATGCACTGAGAAAGACACTTGGTGACAAGTCCCCCAGCCTGGTGGGAAAAGGACTCTCTAACAGGGAGGTGGGTGGGAGCCCACTCTGCTGGGCAACAGGCTGGCTGCTGGCTGTGGAGCTTTGTCACTTGTGGGTGCATTGGTGGGCATCAGAGAGGTGTAGCCTGGCATATAGGAGGAAAAAGGGTCCCATGTCCTGTGGGGAAAGGCTGCATTTCCATGGAGACCACTGCCCATTGCCAGAACCCTGGCAGGGGTCTGGGTACAGCCCTGGGAGTGACATGGGGAGCAAACAGCAGAAATGGGATCTGTGACCAGCCAGTGGGCCACAGGTACTTCTGCTGATGGGCTCCTTGCAAGGGCTTGAGTCTGGTCCTTCAGGAAGATTTTTTTTTCTCAAGGGCTGGTCTTGGGCAGCTCCCTGTTGCTTAGCTGGGAGCAGGGGAGAGGAGTTCATGGAGCACTGGTTTTATTTCTGCAGCCTGTGTTTGGATGGTTTCAGTTTGTGTTGTCATTAGGACTTATATGGAAGAAAAAAACCCCTTTTGCCTGTGACTGGAAGGTGAAAGCTAACAGCTGGTCTCAGCTATTATTATACATGCCAGAAGCAGTAATGATTAAAGGGACTGCGCTGTGAGGTAAAGGATGCCATCCTGGAACCAGATGACTGGATGATACAATTAAGATAAAGAAATCACATATTGTTGGCAATAGGGAAGCAGGAGTGATGAAATGTGTGATTGGGAAGTGTGGGAACAAGATGAAATTAAAGAAAAATCACAATACGGAGCAGAAAATGAGCAGGACTAGGAACAAGAGATGCAGTTGTTGAGAAGATAAGAAGAGCGGAAATAAATTGAGAGCAAACATGCTTGGAGTAGAAGTGAGGACATACAAAAAAAAAATCTTTCCAAACTCCATTAAAAATAAGTTGCTGTGCTAAAATGAGAGCATTGCAGTCTAAAGGAAATGACAACATTAAACCATTGACTTCTACACTCAGTGCTTGGGGAAGGATAGAAGAAACCCCTCACAGGCTGAGCTGTGCTGGGGGAGACTTTCTGCAAAGACCCAGCTGTGCTGTTGTTGCACCTCTCGGGAATGGAGCACGAGGGATTTGTCAGCAGGGATAATGCAGTGAGGTAAGAGCTCAGTGGCTGAAGGCATTCTGCAGAAGGGCATGCAGAGGTGGGTGGTGGGCCAGGGGCACAGGTGGCAGTGAGCTGTGCACGAGTTGGCACACAGCTCCAGCACACTCTCACATGAGCATGGGGCCCGGGTGTTGGAGGAGGAGTTTTCAACCGGCTGGGATGGGCTGCTCCTGAACTGTCCTGGAGGGGCTGGTGAAGCAGTGCCTGGGCTGGGTGGCTGTGCCCACAGCCCTGAAAAAGCTGTGGAAGCCTGACCTGCCCCTGCAGCCAAACGTGTTCCTGCCTTTGGCTAAAACACACAATGATAAGTGGTGCAGCTATGCAGTTATGCACCATCGGGAAAGGACTTGCTGTGCCATGGAGTGTCTAAGAGCAGACTGAAAACATCAGAGGGTGTGATGGTGTGTGGGGTGGCTGGGAGGGAAGTGCCTGTCCCTTCTGGAAGAGCCATTCACGTGTGCAGCTCCCCTTTCAGTGCTCCCAGACACAGTGACCTCAACCTGGTGACAGCTCAGCAAGAGCAGCAGCACAACTGCAGCCAGTGGGACTCTGCCTCACACAGAGCTGGGGGAGAGAGGTCACAGCTGGCTCGGGGCCAGAGTCATGGCTGCACTTAGAAGTAGGTGCAAAACATCCTTGGCACAAAAGTGCCCCAGCAAGGTGTATCTGTATCTCGTGCACAGTCTGGAGAAGCTGATTACAAAAGGAGGAGCAAGGACAAGGCCTTGTGACGGCCGGGACGTGGGTGGTGGGGCTGAGTGGGCAGCCAGCAGCACTGAGAGGTGTGAAAGGAAGTCTGTCCTACACCAAGGACAAGATGCATGTGCTGAGCTGTAGCTCTGGGCCCTGTCAGAGCTCATGGGGATATTGGCTTCTGCAGCAAGTGAAGAGAGCTGCTGCTGGAAACAGCTTGCAGGGGCAACTGAGTGCAAACACACTTGCTTCCCTGAGCCAGACCAGCACCCCTCACAAGTCTCTGACTTGGAGATTGTGCTTACAGAGCATGACAATATGTTTGCATAGGTAAATCCCAACTCCTTGTTGGTGTACGGGAGTTATTGGTTGCTGCTGTCCTCCTCTTCCAGTGCTTCCAGTCACTCCTCATTTGTTTTGAGGAAGTTCTCTTTTAATATGCAGGGCCCTGTGCAGGGATGAAATTTATCTAATTACTAAACTTTTGAGTTTGTTAAATCTCTGAGATGGATGACAAGTGAACTAAGTTCATTTACAGTTCCCAGAAGCTGCAAAATGGTGCTCTGTTCACACAGAAAGCAACTGTCAGCTGGGTGCCTGGCAATCCTGGGAGTGCTCCTGGAGCAGCTGCCCAGCAGCTCTGCCCAGGTGCTATGGAGCAGGTCCCAGTGTGGCTCCACATGGACTGCTTGTAGGGGCAGGGGGTGAGCTCTGGGCTGCTGTAGGGCTGAGGTTTGCCTTGGGCACCACTCACTGGGATGGTCTGCTTGGCAGACAAGATGGAACGTTCTCCATAATGTTAAAATCAGGTTTAGAAGGAAGTGTTTCCAGACTGGTGTCAGGATTGTGCCCCTCTACCATCCTGGTCCTGCCAGACTGGGCTCACTTCTCACCTCCCACACTGCCACTTCAGTCACAATCCCTGCTCCTCTTCTCTTGCTGTCTGCAGGGACATACTGGAGAATGAATCTTAAACCTCCAGTTGGTGATTCCAAGAAACATTTTTCCACATATCATTTTCTCCTTTACCTCTGTAAAGAGTTATGGGGTGGAAGTGAAATTCAAATCAGGCATCTCCTATATCTGCTCACCCTACATTTTCTTCCTCTCCAAACTTAAAATGAGGAAATATAATGAGACCTGAACAGATGGATTGAGTCAGGGTGAGGATTTTAAACTTTATTCAATAAAGTGTTGGAGCTAACCAGGAA
This sequence comes from Phylloscopus whistleri, assembly GCA_017589585.1. Lineage (NCBI taxonomy): Eukaryota > Metazoa > Chordata > Aves > Passeriformes > Phylloscopidae > Phylloscopus > Phylloscopus whistleri. Next base: position 600,476 of record JADMLD010000977.1, on the reverse strand, counting down.
AATATTTTTTCATGTCTTTAATGCAGTGATCCGAGCTGCTCAGGGCCTCTGGGCCATGGATCTTCCCCCAGGCTTGCAGGTGTTTGCCATTGCAGTTGTGAAGGAGCAGTGCAACGTCCCTGGCTCTGGTGGGAGCCGTGCTGGCACAGCAGTGCTGTGGCACTGGGTGAGGGACCTGGGCACCAGCCTGGCTCCAGAGCCTTTGGCTTCCAATCAGCAGGGCTGTGTAAGGATGGAGGTGTCCCAGACAGGATGGGGGCAATCTTTCTCTCTTTTAAAGATCTCCATCAGCTCCAACAGTTCCTCTCAGTGAATGTGTAGTGCACAGCGGGTCCATGTAACTGAACTTCAGACTGATCAACAAGAATCATATCTTGCGTATCTGAATCTGAACCTACAGCTTGGCTCTGGTCAGGAAGCTGTTTATCCTGTGATGGGCTGGGGTGAGGGCAGGGCTGCTGGAATCCCACCTCACTATCTTGTGTGTTTTAACCCCACAGAAGCTCACAGGCAGGTGACTGTGCTGTTAATTGTGCAACTGCAAACACACAGGGCTTATCTAATTAAATTTTTTCTTAATTAGTTGTGGATTACCACATTTTTTGGCACTGATTTTGGGAATCCCCCTTGTCTCCTAGGTGACCACATCTAATTAGTACTCATTATCAAGCACTCTGAAACTGTTTTTAAGGACAGCAGTAAAATCTGTCAAGCAGTGAAGAGTGGAAATCCATAGACTTCTGTTCAAGGATGATGCACTTCGATGGGAACCTCATAGCAGTGCTGAGTGAGGAAATGTAGAGTAAGCACTTTCACTGCTTTGAGGAGTTTGTGGGGGGAAGAAGTTCTAAGTACAGCATGAGTCCAGCAAAGTCGTGTGTCCCAAAAATGCTGTGGCACTACCAGTGAGGTACTGGTAGCAGAAATGATGCAGCCCTACAGGGAGCTGCTCTCCTGGTCTCGGGGTGCTGGGGCAGCTCATCACCTTCTTCCTGCCTCCCTCCCACCCCTCCCTTGCAGCATTTCCTTTTCTAGCTTTTCTGAGCCTTTCTGCAGATTTTGTGGCTGCTGTTCTCTGAAATCAACACTGAGTTTCCTCTCCCAGAGTAGTGAAATTTAATGGAATTGAATTCCTGCTAGGCTAATTTCTGGGCAATAAAAATAGTGCATTGATGATGCCTGTAATCTTTGTCCACTGCCACCATTGCAAGGGGAAATATGACCCAGTGGTGAAAACAAAGAACATGGTGACAATTTTTGGGTCATCTTGGTGCTTCTGCTCTACAGAAGTCCTCAGAAGTCTGGTTTCTGCTGGGGCAAAAGTCGTGGTGTGATTGCCCAGGGCGGGGGCGTTACCGAAGGCTGGAGCCTCCCCAGCACCGCCCGGTCCCAGTGCAGCCGGGTGGGGATGAGTGAGGACATGGAGTGTCGCTGCCTGGAGTGTCACTGCCTGGAGTGTCGCTGCAGGGATGGAGTGTCACTGCAGGAAGTGTCACTGCATGGAGTGTCACTGCAGGGATGGAGTGTCACTGCATGAGTGTCACTGCAGGGAATGTTCCTCCGTAGAGTGTCACTGCAGGAAGTATCACTGCAGGGAGTGTCACTGCAGAGAGTGTCACTGCAGGAAATGTCACTGCACATCCCCTTCCCTCCCGGGGACCTTCCAGAGCACCTGGCCTTGTGGCAGCCAGCTGGGGCTGTGCTCCCACAGGGAGCCGCTTCTGCTTGCACAGAAGGGAGATGAAGCAAGCACATTATTGGAAAATTGTTTTGTTTAATATAGGAAATTGGGAGGTCTACTAAACCCTAGCTGGGGATGAGGGCAGAGCCTACATGCTTATAAACCTTGTAACTCTGGCCTGAGTCATGTAGATGAGAGTCTGAGCAGTCCCTGGGGTGCAATTAGGATAGGAAAGTAGACTGCACTGATACAGAAAGTCCACGTTCTGCACAGAAGGGAGAACTAAAAAGCAGGAATACATACTTACGTATTTATATATTCTGCTTTTGATACATGAAATATCTGGCAAGGCAACATTTTTGCAGGAAAGGATGTGGGTGTGGCGATGCCAAAAAGCAAAGCCTTATTTTAGGATACATTAACATTAGTGTTGCCTGCATGGGCCCAGGTATAAACATTCCTCCTGCATGTAATGTCAGAGAATAAAAATATTTTGTTTCTTAAAAGCAATTAAATATATATTTCTTCTAAAAAAAAATACAGAGACATTGGTGAAGTACTGGAAAATTTTGAGAGAGATGCTGAGATATGTGACTCATGAGGAAAGGCTGAAAGAATTGAGTGTTGTTGACCTGAAATGGGAAAATAAGAGGGAGGGAAGCGACAGTCTTCAAACAGAGGAAAGGTTATTGCACAAAGGACAGCATTCAGTTGTCTTCTATCCTTCTTAGGCCTGAGTGTCCATGATTTTGAAAACCTGCAGTAGTGTTTTTTTGCAAATGAGATTATAGATGAGGACAAACAACAATCAGTTTCTCTGAGTCTGCCATGGGAAATGCCTGCTCCTTCCAAAGGCATTTGTTACAACATGGGGAAACCCAAATGCAGGGACACTGGCTGAGCCAGCTGTGGCTGCTCGGGGCTGGGGTCCGGAGCTGGACTCCGTGCCAGGGATGGCACACACCTGCACAGGGGCCTTGGGTAGCCAAAGCTAGAACAAAGGTCTCCTGAAGAAGTTTTTGCTTCCGATGACTTTAAAGCTCTTTATGCAGTATCCTCATGCTTTTTGTGGGTACAGGTATCATTATTTCATTATGCTTTCATGTGAAGTGTGAAAACTATCTTTACCAATCCTCTTAAATTAGTTAAATATAATATTCAGTGAGACAGGAGATAGCAAAATGTTAATTGAAACTGGAGAGGTGTTTATAGGGTGATAGAGTGTGGCCAGCTGTGACTGAAATTAATGTTCAGGGTCCTTGATAGTGATTCATATTCCAGAGTTTATTAAATATTTCCAACAGAGTCAAAGCTACGTAGTATAGTCTGCTACACTTGTGAGGATCTTTGGTGCAGGTACATGGCACTGTCAGGGAGCAGGTCATCCAGGATTGTTTTTAACTGCACTGGTTCCCCATGGGTTGCTGTGGGGATGCCTGTGAGTGGCTCCAGGCCTGTCACACCCTGTGTGCATCACCATGTCTGTCACATCCCATCCTCTCCATGGGTTCTCTGTGTACAATTGGAGGCAGAGCTCTTTCCCAGAAAAATGGTCAGGGCTGCTGGGGATACTGCACTGGGCAGAGGATGCTCCCCAGCCCAGTGGCCCAAAACTGCACTGTGTCCCCATTGCCCTTGGCTGGGCATCCCTGAACTTGCCCAGGAGCTGCTGAGCTGGGCAAGTCAAGTCTGAGGAATGGGATCTGTGACTCATTATCAGCTGCTCATTAGTAAAGACAACCCCAGCCTTCACCTCTGTTTTCCCCTGCAGCCACAGAACAAGGAGCTCTGTCCCTGGCTGCAGGGCACATCATTGTTTGGGGACATCTGAGCCTTCATGGGGAGGAGCAGTGTCCTTCTTGGACACTGGGAGGCAGGCTGGGAGCTCTGTGTGTGGGCAGGCAGGTCCCCTTATCTAGGAAGATGTCCAGCTCTTTTAGGGTAATTGCTAGCTGAGGTACGTGTTTTACCCTGCACTCAGCTCTGTAGCTCTGTTGGTTTTGTCCACCTGGGGCTGTCCTCCTGTTAGCAGTAAGCCCTGTTAGCTCAGAGCCATTGTCACCAGGTCACTGCTGCAGCCATTCAGAGCCACCTGCACTCCCTGGGAAGGGACAGAAAATGCAGCTTAGCAGGGATAAGTGATGATGACCTGTTACAGTGACGGGCTCAGCACTTTCACAAACCTTCTGCTTGCCAAAGGCACCAGAAAACATTTGAAACTATTGAATACTGCAGCCAATAAAAAGATGCAGTTATTTATTGATGTTTCTACCTTGCCTTTATTCCTTTCATCTATCTTTGTGCCTGCCCAGGAAGGCTGAAATAATGAATGTTGCTGGTTTTTAATGAAGTTAGGTAAGCTGTTCACCTTTTGCTAGGAGGGCCTGAGCTCTTGTTATAGGGTCCTGACAGTACCAGAGGTCATGAAGGGACCATCCTTCGCCCTTCCTGGGTGTGTCCCTCCTGTGGGAGGGAGTGGTGCTGGGCATGGGTGGGCTGACCAGCCTTCCAGTGCTCTTGCTGCAGGGGATGTTCATTGCTGTGGTGCTCTCAGGTTCTGTTATGTATGCTGCAGAAATCCCTGTCTGTCCTAGAAAAACCAGCAGCTCCCGGATGCCCACCAAGGACTGGACTTCCCTGCTCTGAAATACTGAAGATGCACAGGCTCTGCATGTCTTTTCTTCTCTATCACAAGGCTTGGGGCTCACATCTCATTGTCTTTGCAGTTAGGGCTGTGCAGTCTTGTGCTTCCAGCCATTTCACACAGCTCCTGAACCCAACAAAATGATTGTGCATAATCCCATTGGCAGCTTGTTGAGCCTTCAGCACATCCCATCACTGTGGAGAGAGCCAGTGTCCACCGGAGGAGAGAGTGCTAAAGGAGAAACCAATCTCCCATAGAGCACCTTCCCTGATGATTCTGAGTGGACTCCTGCCTGATCGATTCCCACAGGAGCTGCCAGGGCATGGAAACTTGCTGCTGTTTGTGCTGGTTTTCCTCCTTTGGAGCAGATGCTGCTGTGCCACTTGCCGTCTGTGGGCCATCTGCTCTCTGTTAATACTGTGGTGTTTGCTTCTGAGGCTGTGGACTGTCCTGCTCGGGCTGTGCCTGCTTCATTTTCCTAAAAACACCGAAATGAATTATCCTTGTCATGCCAGTAAATCAGGAAGTCCTCGGTGGAAAGAGGGAGCATGGGCTTGGTGTGCCAGGGATTTCTGTCCTTCCAAATTTCCAGGTACAGGCTGAGTGTCTGCCTCCATGGATAATGCCCATAACCCTGGACCTTTGACTGGCAATGCTTTTTCTTTCAGGAAGCATTTACATCATCTGAATTTGAATTATTTTTCTACTAATATTACAACAGTAAGCACAGACAAAAGGAGTCATCAGTGATCCTCAAATTCCAAAGCACTTGTCACTCACTAGAATATTTGCAGATTAGCTAACAATAGTCCTCAGAAATCACTAACTATTTCCAGTGTTTCTTGTGAACTTGCTAATACCAGCTAATACCAGCTAATAACTAATACCAGCTGCTGCCTGGTCCCGAGAGTGCCAGGAACAACAGGAATGTCTCCACTGCTGTCCTGGACAGAGGGAATGGGGAGTCTCCCCCGAGTTTATTGTGAAGGCAACAGTCTGCAAGAAGCAAACAAGGCAAACTACTGAAAACGTAACTTTTCAAATGTGTGCAAACGAGGCCTACTGATTATTTCATTGCAGAGAATGGGAGACATTTAAACTACTTTTAGGAGAAGTCTTAGTCTGGATCTGAGTGCTGCCTCATGAATCGAGGTCAGCTGGTGTAAGCTGTGCAAATGTTCCAAGCCTCTTGAGCTTAGGAAGGAATTTAGAAGACTTTGAAGTGCTCTTGATCTTCAGAAGGACATCTGCAGCTTAATGGTCTGTGCGAACATGCCAAGAGCTGCAAAGTTACACCACTGCTGTCTTGAGCCTGCTCAGTCCCACTAGGTTTCCAGGACCCTTTAATACAGGTTCACAGACAAGCAAGTTGTAAAAAATGCACTCTCATGCCAACAGCTGATAATCTAGTGCTGGTTAAGTCAGGTGTAAAATGTCATACTGGGGCTTTAACTATGGTGTTTGACTGCCTGGTGAAGTATGGTGTTACAAGGATTTCAATAAAAAGGTGAGTGGGCAGAAACTCCAAGCCCTTCGCTGTACAACTCAAGGTTTATTTTGTAATTATATCTAAATAGAAAAAAGCCTGCTTATTAGATATGCAGAATAGTTGACCAAATTGTTTTAATTCCAAACCTAATAAGCAGGGGGAAAAAAAGCTTTGCTGTGAATTCAGGATTGATATTGGTTTTTAGGAACAGCTTTTTCATCTATCTCTGTTCTCTCATTAACTGATGGCGCCAGGAAGTTCTGTGCTAATGAATGGCTACAAAGTTCTCTGCAAGTCCTTCAGATGAAATACCCACAGCAGCACGGCGGAGGGTGCAGTCACCTCTCAAAGGAGTCTCTGTGCTGCCAGCCAGGACCTGAAGGCTTTGCTGTGCTGGATTCAGCTCAGATACAGAGCTATAATCATCTCCTGGGGTTGGGGGAGGGTTTTGCCTTCATTCCTGGAAGCTGTGAGTCTAGCACCTAACGGAGCCACACCAATGTCCTGGACTCAGTCTCTGGGGTGCAGATGCATTTCCATGGCACAAACACCATCACAGCATCAGTACAGGAGGAGAAGCCTCTGATCTGACACAGCTCAGCCTCCAAAGCCCTGTCTGCACTATGCATCTGCTGCTGAATCTGACACTGGAGCTGATCAGAATCCCCTGACCTCACTCCATCCATGCAGCCAGCAGCTGCCTGTTCCTCAGGCAGGACTCACTTGCAATCCCCTTTTGCTCTGAAACCCAGAAGTGAAGCAGAAGGTATGAAAGCCAGGCTGGGGTCTGTCTCACTCTGGACCTTTTGCTCTGTCCTGGAGGTGGTGGAATCCATGCCCAGCTCTGTCTGAGGCAAGAGCAGATGCCTTTATGACAGCCTCAGCAGGTCTCCTGAGTAGGCTGGGAGGTGGTTTTGTGTGGCAGCCCTATCAAGGCTGTGGCAGTTCTGTTCCTGTGCTGATGGGTTGCTCTGGTGAGATGCCACAGCATGGTGGGGCATGGTGGGTGCCAAGGACAGGGATGTGCTATGGCAGAGATGTCTTCTCCATTCCCTCAAATTCCAAAGTGGTGCTTTATTAACTAAGGAGAGCACAGAAGTCACTGTGCTGAGCATCCCACGGTCCATGACAGAAAGACAAATGGGACAACTAATAGATTATGTGAATGGCAAGTTTAGGTGACAAGACGACAGCAGGACACAGCAAAGTTGCAGCAAACAGATTACTGGTGATTCCTGAAAGGCCACATTGTCAGTGTCTGGCAGTGGGACAGCAGCTGTTCCCCCTGCTAGGTGGGAATGACAAGGGGTTTCACTGGCCAGTGCTCCAATCTCTCCTGGAAATGGCAAAGCTTCTTGGGGGCATTTCTGAAGAGCTGCTTCAGAGCTGTGGCAGGTGTCCCTGTGCCGGGCAGGAGGGGACTTCTGCTGCACCCCAGGCATGGGTTTGCCACCAGAACATGTGGGGCAGCCCAGGCAGCTGTAGCTTTGCCATGGTTCTCTGGGTCCAGGACAGAAGTCGGTTGGGTGTCCTCACAACAGAGGTCCCATGGCAGTGGCAGAGCCACGGGTGGATCCTGCTCTGTGCCAGTGAGGCACCACAGCCTCTCTCTGACTCATCACTGCTTGAGTGCCATGGGAATGCTCTTGCAGGGACCTAGAGCCAGAGCTCAGAGAGCCAGGTCCTCCCAGAGCCCAAACGAACCTTTGAACCATCTTTGTGTTCCCATGCAGAGCTCTCTGGCTCAGCACGTGCTGTGGGTGAGCACGATCTCTGTTCACAGCACCACCAGAATGGAAGTGGCATGTGCAGGGTGTGTGACCAAGAGTGATCGGGCTGGGTGGGAGAGCTCAGAGAAATCTCTAGACTCTTCATTTTTTTGTCAAATGGTCACTGGAGGGTTAATGTAATTTTGATTTTAATTACATTGCTGGAGGGCACACTTACGCAAGGGAAAAGACATAATTACCAAGACATTTTATTAAGATATTATTTAATTTTATTGATGTGTCACAAGCAAAGGCACAGGAATGTTCAAATCAATATATACTTGCATCAATGTTTAATCTACTTTCAGCATTTTTGCCTGTTCTATTTATGCAGCTACTAGTTGATAAATTAAATTCCTGGAAATATGCAGAACATTAATGAATTTCCAGCAAATTCATGCACTGTGGATTTGTTTCAGTGGGAAGCCAGAACACGAACAGGCTTTCATCTTCTTTCAGCAAAATTGTATGACCTCTCTGCCTTGCTGCTCACCATTACCAGGTCACATATGATCCTTTTTTCCCTCAATCACCTTTTCCAGAGCAGGATTCAGACCTTGCAGGTCAGGATCTCCTGCCTGGAGGGCAGACTCAGGTAAGGCTGGGTGTCAGCCCCAGAGCAGAGCAGGGTTATGCTGTGCAGTGCAGGTGCTCTGGGCCTCCTCCCAGCAATGCTTTGTAGTAACAGTTGTGGGTTTTCTGTGGAGCACCTGTGGCTGCTCACTGCTAATGGCAGAGAGGCATTTACAGGATGTGAGCATGCAACTGCATTTGTCACTCATGCCAGGAGGCAAAATCTGCTTAGATCTGATAGGAAAACCCCAGCCAGTCTAGGGGGCTGTTGCACAGGACCAGCTCCCAAGCATCCCATGGTGTTTGTCCCCACAACAAGAGCGACAGCAGCATGAAGCCAGGCAGCCTGGCAGCGGCAGAGGAGCAGGATGGGGTTCAGAAGGAAAACAGAGCTCCTGGAGAGCTCATGGACCAGGCTCCAAGACAGAATCCTTCTTGCTGCACTCCAATACTGAGGCTGACACAGCACAAGGTTACTTTCAGATACAGACAAAATCAAGTTCAAGATAGATTGCAGAGCAGTGAACCATATTTTCACCTACATGTGCAGCTGGGAGAAGAGTAAATGTAACCTGAATGGTCAGAGATACATAGTCAGAGAGAAATTGATGTCTTCATCCCCATGAGGTTTCTGATCTTTTTCTCTAGCTTTTTTTCCCCGTTTTCTGTTTGGGAAGTCTGCTTTGCCTTCTTCAGGCCTAAGGAGGATTGTGGATGGCCTCACCATGTGCTGGTTTTGCTTTTCCTCTCCTTGCATGGGCAATGGCCTTTTCATATTTCCACTCTTCAGGCTCCTGGTTTTCCCAGGGCTGCACTGCTCCTGTGCATGGCACCTTACACAGTGCACTCTTTGCACATCTCCACTCACTGCCATTTGCATCCAGCTGCCTGTGGCTGAGAAATCTGTGATGGAATCTCTGATCCAGACAGCTGCTGAACTACCCTGACTTCAGACAATTTGTCACCAGTGGAAGGATTGATGTTGGGAAGCACTTTCTGAGATGCCTTTTATCTTCCCACATTCACGGTGCTGCAGCACAGTTCCTCAGCTGTCTTCATCTATCAGCTGCCCCAAGTTCATATATTTTCTCCTGGTTCAGCTTCTTCCAAGTCATGCAGGAGCCGCTTTCAGTGATTGGTTTTGCCTTCCCCCTGTACAGGTAGGTGGGTGCGTGCTCCAGGGGCTGATTTTCATTTATGCCTTCCAGATGCTGCCTTGAGTGGTCAGTTTTGCAGGAATTCTGGCATGGCCCCTCCCTGCTTCCCTGCAGAATTGAGCCATCTTTTTTCCCAGGCAGTAGCTGCCATCTGCACCAGAAGGTTAATTTGTTCCTTTTCCCTATAACTGCATTTATCACATGGAAGTGGTTGTTGTGGAAAATATTGATCAAACACTGGCTTTTCCCTGGCTGGCCTGAAACAGAGCATTTCAACTACTCAATTGTTCAGGATTTTGTGCTGTGTGCAGCAGCTCTGGAGAGTGTTTGCATGGGTGTGTGTGCACATGTGTTTTGTGGTGGGGCAGTGCACAGTGGCTGCTGCTGTCTCTGTCTCACCCTCCAGCATTTCCAGCAGTGGCTTTTCTGTAGCTGGATGTATGTGGCTGACACCTTCACAGTGCAGGTTTTCTGCTGCATTCAGCCCCAGCTGAAGGCCAGTGGCAGCAGTGGTGGACCCGCATGTGTGGCCAGGAGGAGGGAGGGAGGGAGGGAGGGAGGATGTGTGTGGAGAGGAGGTGCTGTCCCTGTCAGGGAGCAGAGAGCTGGGGGTCTGTAACTTGGCACTACATGCCCACAGAGAGTATCTTTGGATGTGACCTGGTCAGTGGGAATGCCTTAGTCTGCTTGAGAGCTAAACTCAGCCCTTGGCACCTGCCTGGTGCCTGTGGCAGCCCTGGGGTGTTTTGGAGACTCTCCCAGCTCCCTCATACCGCCCCGGCACCGCCACAAATGCCTGTCGTGGTCTGAGCTGCACTGCTTGTCTCTCTGTTAAAGAACAGTACAATAGCAACAGCTCCTGGCAGCAGCTGCAAATCTGGGTTGTTTTGACAGCACCTTATTTCAGCCCTGTGCTCTGGAAGTCTTGTGGGAATGTTTCCTGCAGCAGCTCATGGCAGAGCTGTGGCACAGGAGAACGTACAAGTTGCCCTGTGAGTGATCACAACAGGTTTAGTGTGAAGACCTGTCCCTGTCTCCAGTGTGTGCTTTTCAGGCACTTATTTACCAGGGAAATAAGGGCTGGGCACCATGGCCCTTGGGCACCTCCAGCAGTGTGGCAGTGGTCCCAGCCCCATGCTGGCCGTGGCATGTCTGTGCTGTATCCAGGTGGGGATGGCACTGGGCTCTTTGTCCCATCCTGTCACAAGGAGTCAGAGGCATTCAGGTAAGGGCTGGGGCCATGGCAGAGGTAACAAGGGGCATCCAGGAGCAGTAAGCTTGTCTGCAGGGCTCTCCATCTGTGTCCTGGTGTGCAGAGCAGCTGAGCACACAGCAGGAGAGTCAGGAGCAGTTTTTTTAGGGAGGCTGAGCCCAGAGTGGAGCTCTGACCTGGCGTAGTGGGGACAGGCAAGGAACCACCCTGGCTCTGAGAGTCGCAGATGCAGGGAGCCCATGTACTGCACGGTGAGTGCTGCTGGGGCCAAAGTGGGAGCACAAGGAAAGCAAGTGCCGAGATGCTGGCACACGCCCAGGACACTGCCGGCTGCTGCACGGTGTTCACCTCTGCCTGGAGGAGGGTCGGCCCTTTTGGCTGCTATCTGCCCCTTAAAAACGAGCAGGGAAGCCACCAGAGGAGTCCTTCTTGCATTAGGAAGGGAAAGCCAGGTGCTGGGGGTGCCGCTGTTCGCAGGCGGGTGGTGTCCGTGTGCGGGCGGTGATGCCGCGCCCGCTGCGCTCGGGGCTCTCCGCACCAGCGGCAGCCCCAGGCAAATCGAGCCTGCTCCTTTCCTGCGAACCCTGGTACACTGTCCAGTACAGATTCATTGGAAGAGCTGTACTCTGCCAGTATATGAAAATTTAATTAGGCAGTAAATGCTTCCTGCTTCCAAGCCCTGAGGCTGGAGAAATCCAGAATGTCTTTGGGTCTCTTAATGGGACAATTGTCCCCTCCGATAGACTGTGAATGGTGTTAGTGACATTGGGCAAAGCCTGCCTTCTGCATTACACGTGTGCTCTTGCTGACCCGCCGGTGCATCTCTGCATCCCCTGAATGCTCCCGGGGCCATGGGAGGGACGGACTGGGTAAGGCAGGGGGGCTCTGCTGAGCCTGACCCCTCTCATGGGTCACTGGGAGACACTGCAGGTGATGTGGAGGAGCTCACTGCAGTACCAGGTCCAAGGCCTTTATCCCAGCTCCTCTTTGGAGGGTCTGTGAAGGCCCAGAGTCAGGATGAGGGCAGCAAACCCCTTCTCCCCGTGGTGGCACCTCTCCTTGCTGGCACTGTGCCACCCTGCCCTGGGCTCTTGCTGTGAGACCCCGGGATGAATGTTAATATTAATGATTGCCATCACTTCACTCTCTGCACTGTGCAGGAGCTCATGGCTTCAGCAGACACAGATTTTCTGTCCTGGCCAGTGTGTAATATCTCCACAATAAATTAGATCCACTCCCTTCCTCAGAAAGCTCAAACTCTAAAATAAATTAAAATGCAAAATAAGGGGCTCCTGTGCTGTGGAGAACCAAGTTCTGCCGGAGTCAAGACCTCTGCCAGTGTCACAGCCTGGCTCTGCTGGAGTCAGGGCTGTGGCTGCCCTATTCCACAGCTTGGACAGAAAGCCTCACCACTGAGCAGCCTCTGAGAGCCCAGCTCTGCTGTTGAGCCTCCTCACCTGGAGAGCTGTTTGTACATTCTGGGTATCAATTCTGAAAATGCAGCTTGTCCTTGTAATTTAAAGAAAGCAATAAATTTTTAAGAACTAAGAAAGCTCCCAGTTCTTTAAAACCTGTTCAGCTTAAAGTATGAAGAAATGAAGCATTTCTTACATGTCTTGATGTCCCTTTGGGTGAGGAAAATGGGGAATTGTTCAACACCTTTCCATAGGAATTGAAATGATGCATATATTGCAGGAAACTCATTAAAACACATTTCCAATATCAAAGGACCATTCCTAATCCATGGCAACCTGCTGCTTCAAACAGCAGCTTCAACCTTCCAGCTGGTGTGTTCCCTTCTGGGACAGCTGCTGCCCACTTCCACGTTTGCTCTCCTGCCCCTCCCTAGGGCAGTACCTCATCCACATCATTCACATCTCCATTTGGAATGCAGGAAATACTCCAGGAAAGGACACTGAGCACAAGGCAAATCATGAGCAACAAGGAAGGTGCTGCATGAGCTGCACGGGCACCACGGACTGCGCGCGTCAGCGGTGTCACAGCACCTCTGTCCAGCTGTCAACCCTCTTCTCTCAAACCCTGCTGCTGCTGCTGCTGCTGGCTCTCTGCCCACACCACTGGCCCCAGACCGAGATGGGAGCCAGCACATGCCAGATTGACAGGGTGGCTCAGAGGGTCTTCACAGCTGCTGGGCCTCTTTGGAGTAGGAGCCTTTGCCTCCCTGGGGAATCCATCTACCCATCTCAGCCCTATAAGAAGTGTTAACATACAGGGAGCAATAAACATCCTCTGGCTATTATTTTCCATTTGCATGATCAGCTCAAACAGACAGCAGCTCGCAGCAGGGTTTGATATGCTTATATTGATTTTCTTTATAGATTAGAGTGATTCAAGCAGTTATAAGGTTAATTTCAGATGATTAACTTCACCATATTGTAATATTTGATTTAGATTGGCTTTCAAACACTTTCCAGCTATTGATTTTCAATATCACACTTCTAGCACTGCAGCCAAATGTCACTTAAATAAAAGGTTGACAGAGTAGAAAATATTCACATCAGTCCTGAAAATTCTGCCACATCCAGCGTGGGTCAGCGCTGGTGTTCCGGGGAGAGGAGTGTGCTGCTGGGTAGCACACAGGGCTCCAAAGCAGGCCTTGGCCAAAGTGGTGCTGAGGGTCTCCCTCTTCATTGCTGTGGGGCCTGTCCAGCACCAGCCAGTGCTGCCCAGCACAGTCATTGCTGTGTCCCATCTCAGGGGCCGTGGGGACTGTGGTGTCACTGCTGTTGCAGGGTTGCTGCTGTTTTGTTTGTGACACTAAAACCCCCTTATAAAAATCAACCATGAAATTGTTGGCTATCAGGAGAAGTTTGCCCTGCCAATTCTTTCTTGTGGCTTCAGATAATCCCCCCATCCTGTGGAGGTGCAAGAGTTGTAAGATGGATAACAGGTTTTCTTTACATCAGTTGAAAGCAGCTGGGGATTTGGAGACTATAGGAAAATTACATGTATGTGATTTTATAGGAAGCTTCCTCCTAAAATACACAGATGGGATATGAAATCTTTCCTTTTCAAGGGATCCTCTCTCCTCAGAAAGTGCCAGCCCAAGGGAAGGTCAGTGCTTTTGGTTCTGATAAAGGCACTGGAGATGTGGAATGTGAGCAGGAAGGACTCGTGTCCAGCACCCCCTTTGGCAGAGTACATGCAGGGAGCTGTTTGCTTTTTAATGGCTCGTGTCTCCTTCTCCCTCTCACTTTTATTTTCAGGGGCTATTTTCTTCCTCTCATTTTGGTGATGTGCTGAATACAGATGAGACTTAGAATACACAGAGCTATTAGACTGACACGCACTCATTTTGTAGGTTTGGAAGAAAAATAAACCCCTGCTCAAGTTAGCTTGGCACAGTTAGAAAATGATGTGAGCACCTGGCTGGCAACAGTCCCCTCGCTGCCCAAAACCTCAGGGCCACTGGTGAGTGCTCTGTGCATGGACATGTCAGTGTCCCCACCAGCCTGCTGGGTGCTGGAGCCCAGGGCTGTGCCCTGTGGCTGCTCTCACCCCTGCCCCCAGGAGCCTTCTGGAACCTGCCTTGTCTGGAGTGCCCAAGTCCCACAGTTTGTGTTCAGGCCATTGCTCTCTGTGCCTGTGCCTCCTGAGGTGAAGGGATATTGCTTCCCATCAATTTCAGGGATTCTTTACAGAGTGCCTGGCTGGCCACAGTGGTTCAGACAGAGCTGATCAAATACTTATTTGTCAGATGAATTGTCTGATTAATTTTATAATTTCAAATGATTTATTTATAAGTCATCTGCAATAACTAATATTTATATTGCTTCATGACCAGAAATGGTTTGCCCTTTCTGATGAGAAATCCCCATACACCTGCAGCAGCTGATGCTGATGGTCTAAACTTGGGAACAATAATCCAAGCAAGCAAGCAGTGCTCAGTAATCCCCTCACAGGCTGCAGAACATGTGTATTATCTTCAGCTCTTTCCCACAATTCTTCCAGATACACTTTTTGACAAAAGGAGACTGTACAGACCCCACAAAGGTCAAAGCTATTAAAAATCTTTTCAGTGAGCAGTGCTGCATATCTTCAAACACTTTCAGCTCTCCAGGGAAAGTCTGAACTTGCATTTTTCACCTCTAGCTCTTCTAGTCCTGTCCAGCACCCACTGAAAGAAACCTGTGTGGAAAATCACTCCCTGAAGCCCCTGGGTTTGTCAAACCAGGCAGATGAAGCAGCCGTTGGCTTGTCCCTGTTGAACCCAGGAAGATAAACGCATCTGTTCAAGTCATTCATGTGACTGGAAAAATACAAGACGTGAGATGCAAGGCATTTTAAAATACAAAGGAACATTTGTTCAATAGTTTTTCAGGTATCTGTTGAATCTGTATCGCTTAAGAAAAACATGTGGCTTAAATAGACCTCGCAGTCTCTGCTCCAAGACCACATGTCTTGGCAGGATTTTGTTGCTCGCTGTCTTTACCTGCTTTCACCTCATTGTGAGATGCCTCAGAAGCTCCCTTCAGGAACTTCTGGATTTGAATGATGTAAATAGTTGTGTTATCTGAGTTCGAGGCTGAGTTGTCTGCCTGCCATCCCACTTGTATGTGAAATGAAAGCAGTTCCTGTACAGCCCAGGACAGCTCCCTGCTAATCGCCTTTGTCCTGCAGACATCCATGATTTAAATCTGCTCCTGTTCCTGCTCCTCAGCACCAGCTGGGAGAGTCTGTAGGATCTGCACAGCTTGCTGTGTATGGCCAATGATGTCACCCTCACGCTGGAGAGGTTTCTGAGAGATGATGTGAAGATGACATTGCCTGCAGCCTCTCAGTCTGCACCAATTAAACAGAGAAATTAAAAAATGTCTGAGTCAATTAAAAAGAGAAATTAAACAATGTGATAAACAGGAGACAATGGAGACAAAGCTGGCACATCTAAGGAAGGGCACCCAGCACAGCAGCCACATGTACAGCAGTGTGTGTCAGGGCAGCAGTGCCCCCCCGGGCCTCTGCAGTCACCTCACCCGGGCTGGGACCTGTCTGAGACTGCTCAGAGCCCTCTGCTTAGGGGAAAACACCTCCTTGGTCTGGCCTCTCGTCCTGGCACCTTTTCTCCTGTGCCAGCAGCAGAGTCCAACAAATCCCTTTCCTCTGGGCACTTGGCAGATGTTTTCTGGCCTCAGGGGCTGGGTGCTTGGTGAGGAGTGTGGGGGCTTCAAAGGGCTCACAGAGCCCGCTCTGCAAGGGCAGCATCCCTTGAGCTCACCCTAATGCATCATCTCAGCCTGGAGCTCAGAGATGAGACGGAGGAGCCCAGCAGTCAGAGCTGCTCTCTTGGTCACAGACATGGCACCCAGCTTAATATGTGCCAGAAAGGAATTCTTAATTCCTCCGGGGAGCTTGTATGTTTGGGTGACCTGGAGTGTTGCTCACTGAAAGGTAACAATCGACAGGGTCCCTCACTGCTGCCCTCAGTGTGCTGGCAGAGGGGAGAGGCTGTCTACAGATAGGACAAATCCCTCCTGGAGGCTAGGAAAGTGCAGCTGGAATGTGTTTTCCAAATAACTTCACAGAAAATCATAACTCAACACCATAACTACAGCCATGCTTGGCTCAGTCAGTGTGGATCATCTCGCAGAGGTTGCAGGAGAGAAGGGTGCTGTGGGTCAGCCCCTGACACCTTGGGAAATGTCACTGGCACACTGAGACCTTGGACATTGTCACCAGAGTCACTTCCACAGCCTGCCTGCATGGCTCAGCCTTCCAGTGCTGTGGGTCCCGGTGGGCAGGTGATGGGTCGCAGGCAACCACCCTAGGGTCCTCAGAAGAGGATGTGCCAGCAGCTGGGCTCCTGTTCCTGGCTTTCCTGGGGCTCCTGGACCTGCTGGGAGGGCCTTGGGGTCCCAGAGCCACACAGGCAGTGGGACTCCCCAGCTCACTGCAGCACAGCCCAAGGTGTTGATGGCACAGAGAGATATCCTTGGAGAGGAGAAGTCAATGGACAGTCCATCACAGCTCCCCTCTGCCCAGGCTGCAAGCAATCCAGCTTTCATGGGGTTTTTCCTACAGTCAATTGAGTGACTTTTCTTTTCCAGAGCTGTTAAGCAGCTAAGCCAGACTCTGTCTTTCCTGTATCTAATTGGCACTTTCAGCTGTAAGTAAGGTGATCTACAAATCATTTTGATCTCTGTTCAGTTCTTTGATCTTACTGTTGTTCTCAGGTACATATAGTGACAGCACAATTAATTAATTGCAGGCTGATAATTGTGCAGCTGCAGCATGCTCTAGTTCATGCTTAGAGTTTCACTAGTTGAGTTGCCAGGGTTTGTCATCAATTCTGGCAAACAAAAGTGATCTGAAATAGCATTCATTGACCTTTTCAGTGTCGGTGAGTCCACAGGCAGAGTGCACATGCTGGGGAGGAGCCCCAGCCTCCTACACGGGAGGCACTTAGCACCCGGAGCTGACAGGCATGAGGTGCCCAGCTGCAGACTGGCAGCTCCTCAGGCTGTTGGATTATTTATTGGTGAATGCTCACTACCTCCAGCCTGCAGAGAGAGGAGAGAGCTGGACGGCACTTTGGGGAATAATCCAGAGACCTTTGCTAGTATTAACTCTTCTGTACCCTTCAATCTGAAAGGGAATTAATTAAACCTTGTGCTGCAGGGTTTTGATCCATCCCTGCTGCAGGACGAGTCCCAGCAACAGAGTGTTCTGTACTGGATGCTCTGGTCTGAAATATCTGGCAGGAAAGTAAAGCAGATGCATCAAATTAAATGTGATTTGTTTGTGTTTCTGGTTTCCACACCAAGGAGGTGACATCAGTGTCCTAATTCAGTGCCACAGGGCTGCTGACCTGGCACTGGGCAGGGATCAGTGCAGTACCCGTGGGTGAGGTGGGTCTCCTTGTGGGAAAAGGTGGTGGAAGCCATTTGCTAATGCTGGTAACTGAAGGACCTGTGAGGGGAAGCCCCAGTCCTCAGGCTCCACATCTTTTGGAACCAGATTTGCTGCCATCCATGCTCTGGCAGGGCTTGTTCAGCTTTTGCAGGCTTGTGCTCCACAGGCTGTCAAACCTCTGCCAGAAGAGCCAGTGGACAAAAGAGCCTCATCTGTGTATTCTGCTCCCTTAAAACAAGGCAAATATTTCGGTATCTATTGAAGAATATTTGCATTTTTATGGATAAATTCAAGAAAAAAGGCACCACACAATCCCAATTTGCATCCCTTATTTCCATAGAAACTACAGGAGCCTTAATTGCTTTCATGTGCTTTTGATGAAAATTGAGTGGGGTATCTTTATCCTGCCATAAGGTGGGAAGAAAAATTGGCATTCAAAATAATATCTAATGGTTCAAAGGATACTTTTGCAAAACAACTTTCTGTGATTTATTAAATAACTTGGTGTTTTTCAAATAATTGGAGAAAAACTTTCTAGAGAACTTGTTGCAAGTATTCACTGAACTGCTGCAGATTGACATCTGCAGTGTGGGATGAGGGCTGTGTACCAGGCTGTGGCTGGTGAAATCGAGGGCATTCAGCTCCTAATCAAAGTTCAGAGCCTAGCAGGGAGCAATAAAGAATTTGGATATTGTAATCTATGCAAGCCTTTTTAAACTCGGGGTGTGGGGGGTACTGTTGGTCACCAGCAGGAGAGATTGGGGATCAGGACCAGCCCTGGCGTGGGCTCCTGGCACAGGACGCTGGGCAGGATGCAGCCACCGTGCCTGCCCGGCCGCAGCGGGGCTGGCGGGAGCCGGGGCTGGCAGCAGCACGGTGGCACGGTGGCACGGTGGCACGGTGTGTCCTGCCGGGCAGCCCCGGGGGCTGGCAGCAGCAGGGTGGCACGGTGGCACGGTGACACGGTGGCACGGTGTGTCCTGCCGGGGAGCGCCGATGGTGCCCAGCCCATCACCGGGAGCGGCTCTGCTCTGTCTCCGGCAGCTGCGGGATGTGCTGTGCCTGCACTGCTCAGCCTGACACGAGGCCATTTATATTTGATGGTGTTTGGATGAATTATGCACATAGCCACTAAGAGAAATTTAATGATGGGTTTCGTCTTATTTTTTATAGATTTCAGCCTTTGAATTAAGCACCAGTTCACTCTCAGTGCTACAGGCGATAAAAGGGAATATTCCAGTCCCTGTGTCCATCACAGCTGCTCTGCCAAGCAGAGTTAGCAAGTAAACAGTAATCGCCCGCAATTATTGCCCATTACGTGCTCTCTTCACCTGAGATCACACAACAAAGCCCGAGAATGCCGTCGCAGGAGGAGCCGGGTGGCAAGGAGCTGTCAGGATGAAATAACAGCAGAGACCTGTCAAACGCTGGCTCCGTGAGCGACCTAAATCCTCTCTCGATGCCCCCTCCGTGCAGCGTAGAAGAGCTGTTGCTGTGTAATTATAAATTGTCTGTAGGGCTTATCTCAGGTTCAGGGTTGACATTACAATAATAGGGTGGGCGAGCTTTATTTGAGGGATAATGTGTGGTGTACACACGGCAGCAGAGGAGTGCGGCGGGTGATTAACACCGGCACGGAGCCGTGGTCAGAGGGAAAGGAGCTTGTGCAGCCAGGGCTCTGCTGGGAGGGCAGGGAGGTCCCCTCAGGAGCGGTGGGAGGAAGGGTCAGCTGTGCAGGTACCGGTGCCACGGCCCCAGGAGTGTTCTGCCTGGTCACTTCATCACCAGCAGAGAGGGAAGGGCGGGTTTTTGGTGTTTTACCGACTGACTTGAGATGCTTACTTCACGGATGAATTGAATTATTCTCAGAATTGCCTTTTCTTTCCTTTTGCTATAAAAAAAGCAGAAGGTGGTGATCTCAGATGTAAGTCAGGAGGGATAGATCCTGTTGGAAATACCTCATTCATTTTGCCCAATATTTTCCTAGTGTGCTTCTGTGGTTCTATTTTATTTTAAGGATGAATTTTCTAAGGATGGATCTCCTAATGTTTCCATGCAAGTAGACATTAGAAAGGGAAGATGTAGAGAACAACCTTTGTGCATGTACGTTCAAGGTGATGTTTTGTTCTCTTGAGCCGGGTTTGCCCTGAGGACCGGGGGTCCTGGGCAGTAACTGCCCCTGCCAGCCTTGCCTGGGTGCCCTCTCCTGTCTCTCTGCTCCCTCCTGCAGGGCAGGGGCAGCAGTGGTGGGGACAGAAGGGGTGCTGAGAGCCCGGCCAGACGTGGGGGGACCCCTGCAGCAGCTCAGCTGCTCGTGAAGGCAGTGACAGCACAGTGGGGCTGTCTGGCTGCAGCCCTGTGTGCAGAGCAAACCCAGAGCGGGTTGGCTTTGGAGTCAATACCTGAATCTGAATTTTTGCATCGGGGCAAAAATAAAGAAAAAAAACCCACGTGGATCCACAGTCTCTCTTAAGTTCAAATATGCCTGAAGTCTCCGTGGGAGCTCAGCACCCGAGGCAGCTGGGATTGCTGTTTCAGCTGGCCATGTGGGAGGGCAGCTGGTCTCTGGGGCTGGTTTGGGCAGCAGCCCCTCCAATCTCCGTGTGAACTGTTGGGCTGCAGTAAATGACAGGGATCCATTGCCGTTTATAGAGGAAAGGCAGCGGCTCTGCTCTCGAGTGCCTCGGCCCTGAGGGTGCAGGCAGGTACTGCGGGGTGAGATTCCTGAGGCTGGGGGAGCCTGGGAACTGCCCCAGAAGCTGGCCCAGTGTACGAAGGCACTGTGCCCGTTTCTGCAAGCTCTGACCCCATCTCAGTCAGTGAGATTGGTGGAGCTGGTGCCACTCGGGGGAGTTAGTAGTGGTATTAACTGGAGGAAATACTGTAGAGTAAGTATTAGCCTTGTATTATGAAGAATTTTAAAGCGCTTCATTAATTTACAATTCCACTTTTTATTAAATTAATTTGCATTTTAATGAAAAAAAATAAGTGGAGCCAGCTCTCTTCTTGAAGTGGTGATAACATGCCACCTGTGTGTGAGTGAGTGTGCCTGAGTGAGCTGAGGTGTCTGGGCTCTGCCAGCTCCCAGCCCTGCGGGGGCTGTCCCCACACCGTGTCCCCTCCCCTCCCTGTGTCCTTGAGCAGCCTGCACGCTCGGGCTGGCTCTGGGTGGGTTCCACCAAGCGTGGGGGAAAGGCTCCAGGAAAAGGCAGGAGCAGGATACAGTGATCCCACCTCGGGAAAGGCCTCTTGCTGTGGCCAGCATTCCACCGTGCCCTTCTTGGCAGGGCCATCAAGTGTCCCTGCTTTTTCTTCCCCAAGAAATGGGGGCTGTGACAGCAAAACACACCGGGACAGAAGAGCCCCAGCACCCTCCTCTCTCAGCATGCAGGGCAAATGGAAGAGTTCAGCTAAAGGTTAAAAAAAATGAGAATTCCCATTTGGGATGTGCAGGTTGTGTTCCCTCCGATGCCAATGGCCCTGACAGACACTCAGTGCCTCTCCCTGACCCGGGTTGTTGCTCCCATGTCCCTCCTGGGGCTGGCAGGTGTCAGTGCTGGAGTGGAGCAAGGCACACTGGTGTAAAGTAAAGCACAAAGATCATTCTGAAGTCACTGGTGTCAAGCAGCTGTATTTAAAGTGGGATGCAGGTGGTATGTTTCTCTGCTAGTTTGTTTTGTTGGGACTTGGGGGTTGTTTGTTTGTGTTTTCATTGTTATTTGGTTTGTTGGGTTTTTTTGTAGTTTGGGAAGTTTCTGTTACTGTTCTTTGCTTAAAAGTTTTTTATGTTTTGGGGGGTTTTATATATCTTTAGGGTTTTTTGTTTGTTTGTTTGTTTGTTTCAGGGTTTTGTTTTGTTTGGTTGGCTGGTTGGTTTGTTGGATAGGATTTCAGGTGTTGTTACAGCTAGGCAAAGTAAAAAAAAAAATCAAAAATCCACTAGCCTCTTTGCCTTCTGGCTCTGGGATCAATAGGTAACATCTCTGGTGCCTCAATAGCCTCCTAAACTCTTTACTGGGAAACAAGCATTTCTCTTCAGGGTTTAATAATATTATTTTTAACAATTGTTGTTGAAATACTAATTATTATATTATTATTATTACTGTTGTTGTTATTGATAATATTACCATTTCAATTGACTGCAGATGGGATTCTCTCCACCAAACCATCTTTATTTCCAAACTCTCTTATCATCAGCTCTGCTGTTGACTTTGTGGCAGCAATCCCACACAGCCCTCTGGCTTTTGAGACAGGTTAATTTAGTAAGTCTTTTAATTTTTAATTTTTTTTCCCAATAGCATCACATGTCTGCTAAGGGAACTTTGGCTGTGCTCCCTCACAGCTGAGTGTCACAGTGGTGCCAGCAGATCTGAACCTCCAGAGTGGATCTCCTGGCCTGTGCAGCCAGAGTTGATGGGAGTTTCTGGGCTCCAGGAGCACAGCCCTGTAGTTCCTTGCCCCTTAGAAGAGAAGCACCAGGGCATTGTGTGCATGTAGCCTTTTCTTAGAAAGGAAAATTAAGCAATAAACATCCACAGAAATGAGACATTTAAACATTCCAAGTAATTGATACAGGGAAAAAATACGATAGGATGAAATCTATTCCTGCAATAAACTGTCCATTAGTTGGGCCATCAGCATAACCCTAATCTAAAGTTATGAGGATCCATTACAGATATAATCCAATACAATTTTCTATATTCCATGAATCAAAAGCACCATATGTATTAAGAGCCTAGTTTGTCTTTTTGTTCCTGCCTTCTCCTAGAACAGTATATATCTGATTCCTTGTGTTATATTGCTCTGATGTCTGCTAAGGGCACCATGCCCTAGAAATTCACATTAAATAACTGAGAGCGAGTACTAGAAATGAAAAAAGTGAAATACTATCTAGACAGCTGGAAGTAAAAATATGAAAAGTGTTGCACTTACAGAAGGAAAAAAAGCCTATTTTTATGACTTGAATAGACAGCCTGGTATAAAGAGAAATTTCTCACCCAAGATGAGACATGCAGCTGGGTTGCAGCAGGCAGCCTGGGATGCTGGGATGGCAGGTACAGATCCTGGCTCCAGAGAGTGCTGGCATGTGGCTGCAGGGGCCAGGTGCGCAAAGGCACACTCCTTCCCACACTTGCTGGGCAGAGGGTGACTTCAGCCCAGGACAGCTTTTGCCTTCATGAGGACATTTGCGTCGAGCTTTTGAAGGAGACCCTGCAGACAGGGTGAACCTGTGGCCAGATGTGTCTGCAGCTGTGAACTCTCCTGCTATGAGGGCTGTTCCTTTCATCCTCAGTGGCCTGACTTCCAACTTGTCCTTCTTTCCCTTTGTTTTGTTCATTTTTCCATTTCTCACCATTGACCAGCATAGCCCTCTCCAGCAGCCCCTATCCATGTCCCTGCCTGTCCTTGCTCTGCTCCTGAGCAGGTCTGCTCCTGGCCAGCTCATGGACATACCCTAGGTCTGACAGATGTCTCTGGGAACCAGTGGCCAGGAGACACTTTATCAATAAAGCCTGAAGGGAGCTGTCATGGTTTGTAAGGGTTGATGCTTCCTGCCAAGAGTTCCCCCATCTCTGAACACAGTTTTCCAGAAAGGTGTGTGTGACCTGCCTGTGGCCCAGCACAGGGGCTCTAATGTGTTGGCAGGAGCCTGGAGCCATCTCCTGTTCTTGCCATCTCATCAAATCTCCAGCTATTCTCTAGCCTCATCTGAAAAAAAAAAACCTCTTCTGTCTCCCCAGACCAGCCCCCTGGTTTATCTGTGTTCTTTTCCGTAGGTGTCTGTCCATAAAATGGGAGGCTTTAATTTATTCATGATACACGACTTTCTTGTTGCTTTCTCCAGTGTTACATACATCCCTCCGTGGCTGACCTGCACTGTTTGGCTCTGCAGCTTCCTGCTGGGAAGACCCTCTCCAGAAGAGCACCTGGACACTGTGGCACTGCTGGTGCTCAGGATCTGCCCTGTGCCTTGGCTCCAGCAGCTGGACAGGCTCCAGGGACACTGGCCTGGGTCTCTTGGGTCTTGCCCTCTGTAGTATTTCACCTTGTGCCATGGGTGGCTGTGCGCTCCCAAGGGTGAACGTCCCAGCATGGCCTTGCCCTGCTCAGGAAACCTGTCTGAGGCTGGGGAGGGGCTTTGCTGAGCAAAGCTGAAGCTGTGCTGTGTCTTTTGTGCCAGCATGGGGGTCAACTGTCAGGGCATCTTGCAGGCTTGCTGCTAAATTCTAGGGTGAGGAGCAAAAGATTGTAAAAGGATAATATTCTGTTAGTAATGCGGACAAAATTAGTGGCTGCATAATCATCGTAAATTAATCAGTGGATGTGAGATGAGAGTCCTGCCACAGGGGCTAGGAAGCACCAGCCTGCTGAGAGCACCAGTGGGAGAGGGGTAACAGCTGAGAGGGATGCTGCCACAGCCAAGATGAGAGGAGGGAAACCTGATACTGGATTTCTTTGCTAAGAGCTGCGGATCAGCCAGCTAACGAGGCAGCGAGTTCTGAGGGCAGAGGAAGAGCTCGGGACATGGTTGGTGCTCATTAGCAGCCAGAGACGCTTTGGGCCGGCCCGGCCTTTGGCTGTCCCTGCAGGGAGGGCCGGCGCGCTGCTCCCGGCGGCACAGCTCCCGCAGCCGCCGCCCGCTCCTCAGCCGCGGCAGCCGCTCTCCGAGCTGCGAAGGCTAAAGGCTTGAGAAATTAATTTTGCCTGTCAGAGATTCAAATGTACACGTGTGAACTGTGGTTCAGCAAGGTATGAACCCACCTGGCTGCGCTCCAGCTCCGGGAGCGCCGCTCACCGCGGGGGAGAGGAGGCCAGCGAGTACCTGCCAGTGTAAGCTGGTATTGTCTTCCACATAAAACATGCCCTTAATTAATAGCTAGCTTGAACCTAAGCCACTATCTCTGTTATCAATTTGTGGATGTGGTTGGATTGTCTGTCTCCCAGGACAGTAATATCCCTTCATCTTACTGCAAATTGCTCACAGCATCCTTCTATTACACAGGCTTAATGCTTGAAAAATAGAGATTTAATACTCTACCATATCAGACTAAGTGAGGTCAAAGCAATTCATATTCACGATCCCACAAAGTTCCCTGCTGGTGCTGCTGTGAGGAATGGGATGTGGAGGATGTAAACCAGTGAGGGCCTGGCCTGGCTCACAGCTGTTCTGCACCAAGAGGGACCAGGACAGCCCCCCATGGTGGAAGTGTTGGCTCATCGTTGGGAGGAGAGCGGGTGCACTGTGTGCCTGAGGGGTCCCTGCCAGCCTATGCCAGCCTCTGACCCTGTGTTGTTGACACCCATTCCTGCATTTCCCATTTTGAGGGGTTTTGCTAGAGCAGAATGGCAGCAGCCCGTGTGTTTTGTGTGTGTGATAGGATCAGAAACTGCTTCTGGGGTTCCCAGGGTACTGGAGGTTCCCTGATGTGTTTTTAATGAGCTGGCTGAGCGTAACTTGCGTGCAAGTTTCCTCTGAACTGCTGGTTGTCACCTTGGAGCTGGGCAGAAAGCCTGGGAATAGCATGTCCTGTGTTCACATGTTTATTTTTGTCCTGAAAGGTGTATATATAGAGAGAAAAAATAGTACCTGGTGTTTGTGCATTTCCTCCCCAGCAAGAAAATACTTATCTCCAGGGATGATGTGTATATTGCCAGGATACATCCCTCCTGCATTTGGTTTTATGTGCGTGCCAGGACATGGATTTCACCTGCAACTTGTGAGAAAATATCTAAGCACATAAAATGAAGAGGAAGTTTTGTTTCAGAGGGATTTATGCCGAGAAACTAAACGTGGGTTAGGAGAAATATCCCTTCGCCTTGCACAAAACTGGCATGATGAACATAATTCTCCTGGTGTGAGCTGAATGTCCAGCTGAATTTGGCAGAAAGACACTGAATGGGGAGCCCAGCTACCCCAGCCCCAGAGCAACACGTGCTGTTGGGAAGCATCAGCGCTGCCGTGCTAGAGCAGGCTGCCTTCTCACGGAGAGCACGGGGCAGCAGCACTGCCGCTGAAAACACTGCTTCTCACAAGAAAGGATTGTTCCCAAGTCTGAGGCGTTTAGAGAATGAAATTGCTGGGGTACAACGAGGCGGTGCAGCTGGCGGCGGTGGCGATCCAGCCGCGCTAATTGCAGCAGCAGAGGAGGCTGCGGAGCCGCTGTGCTTCCCTGCTGGGGCCACCGCCCGTGACCAGCGGCGACTGGAACCTCCGCGGAGAGGGGCTCGGGGAAGAGAGCTGCCGGGCCCGCCGCCCCCCGAGGCACGGTGACACGCTGATGAGTGCTGACGGCTGGCTAATTGCTCAGGGCAGGCAGGCACAATGGAGCAGCTCTGAGAGCGCCCCAGCTGCGGAGGTCAGCAGTGACGCAGAAGGCTTAATTTTTCATAGCGTGGTCCTTGCATCCTACAACTCCTCCTGTAATGGACTAGCAAATTACCACACTATTTAAAAGGCAGCAATTTATAACATTTTGATAACTGCATGCTCCTGAGGGTATGTTATCCATACCTGCAGAGAGAGTGAGTGGGAATGCTGCTATCCCTGCGGTGTGGGCACGGGCACGTGGGAGCATGCAGACACACACACCTCTGCCATCCCAACACCTCCCCTCCAGTGCAGGTCAGAGACTCATCGGGCCTTCTGGAAAAGACCTCTGCCGCTCAAACCTGGGCTGTCTCTGTCCCATTCCTGCTCATTTCAACGTGTTTCTGGTTTAGGGGCCCTGGTGATGTTCCAGTGCCCACCCAGTTTCACTGTTCCCCAGTGTCCCTGCCTGGGGTCCCTGTTTGCACCTGGCTGTTTCCACGCTTGCACTGCCTCCTATCACAGGGCAATTACTTCAATGCCCAAGGGATGTCCAAGTGGTTGCTCCCACAGAGGAACTGCAATCATGAGAAGGGGGTAGGGCCCATGGAACTGTAGAGACCTGATTTACAAAGCCCCAAGGTCAGCAGACAATTCTTTTAAAGATCTCTTCTTACCTCTTTTTGGGAAGGCACCTTGGGGCTCCATCCTCAAACCCTCGTGTCTGTGAATTTTCTGCAGACACACTTAGGCCACCACACGCATCTGGTGTCCCATTCACTGTGTTTCAGACACATGCTGCCCTGCTGCTGCTGCTGCTGCTGCTGTGTTGCACAAACATCACTTTTGCTGCATGCGAGGAATCTGCCTTCATGTCTCACAGAGGAGCCTGAAGAATTGACATGCAAATATACATCCCTCTCAAGTAACTAAACTCTCACCCCTGGGTCATGGCAGCAGGTCAGCATTCCTGCACAAATTGGGCCCTCTGCAATTTCCTCACAGAAGTCACTGCTCTCCACAGAACTGCCAGGTGCCACAAGATCCAAGTGCTGGTGTGAAGGCCAGGCACTGGAGCATCCCCTTGTCACACCGTAGGAGTGAACAGAGCACAGATGGTGCAGGGAGCACAGAGCTGTGTTTGGGTGGACAGTTTGCAGTGAATGTGCCCCTGGGTTTGACAGCACAGTGTTCCTGCATTAGCACCACAGCAGCAGGTATTATTAACTGTCTGCTTTCCCTCTGGAGTGGTGTAACTGCTCCATGCAGCAAGATGCATCCAATTAATCGGATGGATAAAAGTGGTTAATGCACCTTGGAGAAGCATAATTTAATTGGAAATGATTATTATGTTCTGCTCCTATGTAAAGAGTGTGAGAATCAGCACTAATGGCTCTGTATGAACATGACTTTTAATTGCTCTGAGGTTCTGTGATTTAAGCTTCTTTCTGGTTATGGTTTTGTTTCTCAGAGATCTTTGGTGGGATGCAATAACACACATGGGTCCAATGAGGGTACACTGCCATGAGTCAAGGCTGTCACTCCTTTTTGTGCTGATTCTAGGGTGGAGCTTGAGTCCATGTTTTGCCTTTGAAACCCACAGGGATGGCTCCTGGGAGCAGCATTCCCGGCTGAACGCTGCACTGCCGCCCACAGCTGCCCCGTTTGGGGAGGCGAAGGCAGTTCCGTGTGCCCTGTGCCCGGCGCTGCCCCGCACCACGGCTCCCCCAGCCCCGCAGGCTCTGCAGGGCGCTGCTTCCCTGGCTCTGCACGGCTCACTGCTGCTCAGCACGGACCTGGCTGCCGTGGGGTTACAGCTGCCTGTGGGCAGCAGCGGTGGAGTTCCAGCAAGTCCCCCTCCACAGGATGCTGACCCGTGGGGCTGGTCAGCAGCCACTGCAGGAGGGATGGAGATCGGAGCCTGTACAGCCTGCAAAGAAGACAGCAAACCAAGGAAGGGAAACTCTCTCCCCCACAAAGCTGTGAACCCTCCCTAGCTCACAGACCACTTGTGGTGTCTTTTACAGCCCCTCTGGTTTACCGGGGTGGTGCTTACAGAGGTGGGGAAAATGCAGTTTTGCAATGGCAAGGAAATGTCTGTGAGGAGACAGGACATCAAGCTGCCATCAGCACAAATATATCTGTGCCTTGTTTTCCTGCTTTACTGGCTTTGGACAAGTGCCACCACAACCAACAATTTTCCTGTTCTTTTTTAGCTTTGCTTTCACAAGTATCTTAAGCCAACTCCCTCCATCCCAGCAGAAACAGAATACACTGATGGGTATAGAATAAAAAAAATCAGGATTTTTAATCCATCAAAGAGAAACAGGGAGCGCCTTGGGCTCCTTCATTGGGCTTGTGGTTGCAGACTTGGACACCACTGGCCTGGCTGTGCGCACTGGCCTTGCCCATGCCCATTCCCCTGGCCCCTCCAGAGGGGGTAGATCTGGAGAGTGCTCTGGGCATTGCACTTGCAGTTGTTTCACAGCAGATCAAGGGGAGCAGGGGTCCCCTGGCTGCACCTCCCTGGGGACCACCATGCCCATGGACGGGAGGGAAGGAGGTGGCTGTGGAGCATCTGTCCATCCTGTCCTGGGGCAGCCGTGGGGCTCACCACGGGCATGGCTGCTGGTGGCCCTGGGTCTGCTGCTACCAGCACGTGCCTGGAGCTTGCCCACCACAATCTCATCAACACAGAGTCCTGTTAAAATGCATCACAAGAGCCCAGGCAGTAAAGTTGAGACCCTGGGCACTGCCAGCCTGAGGAGCTGGAAGGAATCTGTATCACAGCTGGGGTGGCTCAGAGCTGGGGCAGGATGGGGGGGACAGTGGTCCCGGGGGTCCCAGTGCACGGGCAGGGCAGCAGTGCTGTGCCTCGGAGGGCACTCCTAAGTGGAGCTGATTTAATAAACAGCAGGAGTGTTTTCCCAGGCCACATGCTGAGCTGTATTCAAAATACATTTGTACGAACATCAATTTTTAATGCAATTTATGCCAAATGTTGTTGCAAAAAGCAGCCGTTAACATGACATTAATTCAATCACTGGAAATACAGTACGTGCTGCTAAATGAAAACATGTTATTAGTCAATTAGATTAACTGGATGTAACACTTCCAAACACAACGTAATATGGTTTCTACATGGTTAATTACGTTGTACAAATTACATGGCAATAAGGCTTAGCACTGGACACACACATGCAATTAATACATAAGCAGAAAAAACAGCCTGTGATTCACATTTGAACTATGTAAAAATTATTTGAAATACAAATATCTTGCAAGCTTGAAATAAAGAGGCAGAATTATACTGATACTATAATGGGCACAGGGTAATTTCTAAAATAGCCAGGAAGGCCTTTGTGAGGAGATCACAGATGTTCGTGGTTGCTTTCACGAGTTTTAATTTGCTTTGAAAAGACCGTTTTAATTTTAAACAGAAACACTCCTGGCCCTGGTGGAGTCCCTCTATGCACAGGAATCTGTCAGCGCCCACGCAAGCCTCCTCCTTTGTTTGTGTTTTAGGCAGAATTTGCACCCACTCACGGGAACGGTGCCAGCCCACGGCGCCAGGAGCGGGCACTGTGCCTGCAGCCCCCGGCACGCCACAGGCACCACCAGCCCTCCCCACAGCCTGTGCCACCACACACACCGCTGGGGAAACCACCCCACAGCTCTGCCACCCCACAGCTCTGCCGCCCCACAGCTCTGCCACCTCTGGGACCCCCCGGGGGTCACGAATGCCCAGCCCCAGAGAGTTCTGGAAAAAGGGGGCTGTTCCTGGGAAGGATTCGGTTCTGTGGCCAGAGGGCAGCTGTAGCCCGAGAGGGACATCCAAGGCAACAGCCCCACACTGTTCCTGCTCTGCTGGGAAGGAACTGCACACCCAGACATGGCTGTCTGCAGGCCCCCAGCCCCGAGGGCAGCTCTCTGCTGCTGCTGTAAGGTGGCTGGCACCTTTGGGAGAGCAGAGCTCCAGGCCCTTGTTCCCAGGGTCTCTGGGAATGGGGCAGTGGCTCCCCCTCCCCGGGGACCCCGTGCTGCAGACGCACCAGACAGCTCATCACTGCACACAAGGCAGAAACAGGCAGGTGGCAGAGCTCTGGAAATGCAGTTTTATACCTATTGCTGCAATAATTATCACAGTTCATGGAAATGTGACTTTTCCCCTCCGCTACTCCATCAGTAATCCTAACAGCGTTCCAGGAGGGCTTGCAGGGTGGGGGAGCACAGACTGCCCCCACTGGTGCCTCCATGGCACCAAAACACTTTGGAGGGGGCAACCAGGGGCATGAACAAGGGGGAAAAGGAGATGTGCCAGTGGCTGACACCCTGGCGTCCCCTGGTTCCACCGCTGGGGTTGGGTGCTGCCCTGGCAGCTGCAGCTCCTGGGTGCCCCCCCTGCCCAGGGACAGGTGCTGATAATTGGCAGTCTGCCCGTGCTGTGTTGAGGTTTAATTTGACACACCCGGGGCATGGTGGGGCAGCTGCTGGGGCAGTGGAGTTTGGATTATTGGTTCCACAGGGAGAGGGAACGTTCTGAGCAGCCACTGCACGGCTGGCACAGACACACACCAGCGCACTGCTGCAGCCACTGGCAGAGCAGAGAGAAAGCTCTTGGAGGTATTCCTGTCTCATCTGTCTCGAGTAAATCAGAGCAAAGCTGGAGACATCAGAGGACACAAAATGCAAAAAGCAATAAAAAACTCCTGATCCCATTGAAGGCAGAATGTGGTCTGACATGACCACTGGCAGCAGGAGGACTTCACATGATCGAGGGCTGCTTACAGAAGGAATTGTTCATTATTTAGTGGCTCCTTAAGGGGCTGGGGAAACAAAAATTGAAGCTCCTGCTGTTCTCTGGTGATGAAAGTGCTGCAGCTGCCCCACTGCAGTCGCCTTTACCTCCGGCCTCACCTGCACCGGGAGCTGGAGAGGTGTCTGGCTGCTGCTCAGAAATGAAAGTGCTGAGAATCAATCATTTGTTTACATTGTAGGACTTGTTGAAAATCAATTGGCTCCACATGCTGTAGATCTGATTGCATTTTGTTAGCGGTCACAGGGAATGGTTTTCCCTTGACATGTCTGTGCTCGTGGTTTCTCCAATGCATCAGTTGTACCAAGCTTTTAGGATAATTGAGACTGAGCAACAATCCCCTTTATAAATATTAACTCTGATATGCTTGGGAAACTCTGCCTCTCCTGGATGAATTTTTAACTAGCTTTCTAATCTATTGTTCCTTGTTAAAACAGCAGGAGCATTCCTTGGTGCCTGTTCCTGCCTCCCCAGCTGCAAGCGAGTGGCATCCCTGCTGAACCTTGCTCCCAGTGCAGGGACCCAAAGCCCCTGGTCCCCTGCCCATGGGGACAACCCCACAGAGCAGGGACACAGGGCTGAGAGCTGCCATGCAGGGGCTGAGGAGAAGTTTGGTTTCTCCCAGAGGGACTGGTACACAGGGATGAGTTTTCATGTGGATCCTTGGAAGTTTCCTTAGGTGATGCCTGGGACGAGCAGAGCTCAGCAACAGGGCAATCTCTTGGAGCAGATGCCTGTCCCTGTGCCCGCTCATCACAAACAGCCCAAGTGATGCAGCCTCAGCACCCAGGGGCAGGCACCCTCAGAACACCTGGGGAGGCAGCACTGTCTGAGCCATGGGAACTGCAGAGGTGGGGGACCCCAGCCAGACCCAGACCCCTGTCCCTGGGGGTCCCAGAACACACTGGTGGAGGGATGACCCCTGTGAAGACATGCTGGGCTGGAGGACCTGGGAAGGCTGTGGAATGGGCTCCTCTCTCTAGCAGGGGCTGCCAGGCCACTCTGAGCCCTCCTTGCTGTGGGTGTTTGGTTCTGCAGTCACAGTCCAACAGCTCTGGCCTGGCTCAGCTGAACTGTTTCTTTTCCCCCACAATCAGATGTTGCCCTCTTTAATATTATCTGAACATCTGTCAAACTGTGGATCTTTTTGTGAAACCTTTATACAGGAAGAGACAAAAGGCAGCAGGGATGCTGTTGAAATGAAAGCCCTACTTTACATTTCAAATGCTTTAACAGATTTTTCTTTTTTTTTTTTTCTTGGATTTTTAATAAAAGCTTTAAACAGACCTTTTTTTAATGGTGGTTGCTTGCCAAAGGGCATGTCAGTGGGGATGTGAGGAAGCTGTTGCACTCAGAGGTTGCACAAGTCACTGCCCCAACTAGGCTTGGTGTTCCAGGCTGGTGCGTGCCTGTTCCAGTGGAGCGGCTGCTGATCTTCCATGGGGGCAGGATGGATGGATTGCCTGGAGAACCCAGGCATGTGCTGTTAGCATTTGCCTAATAGGCACCTCAGAAATGTGTCCTGGGAGCTGAGCTTGCCTCCTGAGCAGCTGCTGTTTCTCTCCAGTAAGTATGTAAAGCCTAGCACATTCCCAAGTGCAGGAGGTTTCTGCTGGGGTCCAGAGCCTGCATGCTGCCACTGTGGCTGGAAGACCCCAGGGGGCAACTCCAGAGCTTCGTGATACGAGCAGCATCAGATGAAATAACTATTCTTGGGCACTCAGGCAGTACTTTCGGGTTTCTAAGCAGTCTGTATTGTGCTGTGGCTGTTATTAAAATGCTCCTGTGGTCAGTAGCAGTGCAGCTTACTCTGAAGAGTGCACAGAGATTTAAGTCCAAGAAATCCATTTAATGTTCTCACAGGCCAGGCTGGGGACAGTAGCATTTATCCCATGGGGAGCCAGACCCTGACACAGCTCTGCCCCAGGCTGTGCTGTCTGCCCCTGCCCGGGGCCACAAGAGATGGCCAAAGCAGCTGGGTGCCAAAGGGCACTTGCCCCTTGTCCCATTTCCTTCTTCTGTCCCCGAGAGTTGTGGCGCCTTGCCCCTGTGGCTGCTCCACAGCCACCCCTGGCACTGCAGGCTGGAAACAGTTCTGGCATCCTGGGGTGCTGCCGGCCCCTCTGCCCTCGCTCTGGCTGGTGGCAATGCAAGGCACCTCCTTTGAAGGAGGAAAATTAAATTCCTGATCCCAGGCTGGCTGCTGGCTCTGGGAGCCATTCCTCAGCCGACCCTGGCCCAGCAGCCGGGGAGCCTGGGGCTGCCTGTCGTGCCCGCCAGCTGTACCCGTACCTCAGTGCCTGGGGAGGGAGGGTTATTTCCTGACTGCTTGGCATGGTTGCAGATTTTAGTGGGAAAGCTAAACCAAACAGACTGTGGAGTGTCACAGTGTGTTAGTTCTGTGCAGAGAGGAGCTGTCAAACCCGCAAACAAGACACGGGAGAAGCCTGGAATTGACACTGGGGCTGGTGTCTGCGAGCGGCCGCTGAGGCAGGGGCTGGGACACCTTCCTCGCTGCCAAACTCAGTGTCAAAGTCTGCAGCTTGAACCAAGGCTGATGGAAGTGGATTTATTTAAACTGCCAGGATAAATTAACTTTTAAAGTCACAGTGAAAAAGTCTGTGCTGCGAATAAGGGCTATGAATATTCAGGCACATGCACTCATTGAATTAGTTTGTTGCAAACATATTTGGAGGCAGCTGTTCATTTAATAATCAGGGATAATCACAGAAATAGGCGACCGGTTACTCCATCTAAATTGCATGGTTAAAATTATAATTTTATAACTCTATCTCAGCAATTAGATTTAATAGCTATGGAAATCCAGCAAAACCCAGTTGAGGGAAAGCTGTTACTCCTTTAGTGCAGAAAAGCCAAGGTCAGGCTAGGGTTCCCGTCTGCCCACACCGCAGAGATGCTGAGGCTGTTTCCAATGCTGCCCAAAGCACAGAGCCAGGACTTCTGGGCTAAACACTCCAATTCCAACACTGAACAAGGGGGGGTTAGTTTTCCTGGCATTTCCTGTCTTCATTACAATATTTGTCCCAAGAACAGATTAATTCCTCTCATTCTTTCTGCCTTTCCAGCCTTTTGTCACGGGAATGCATTTCACAGGACTGTAATGTGTGATACTTGCTCTGAGTTATGGCTCTGCCATACGCTGTAAAAGTTTGACTCTCTCAGTATTGTACATTTTGATTCTACCCCTGCAGGCTATAAACAACCCAAATTACCTCTTTCTTTAGCTTCCAAGAGGACTAATCCCCTGTCTAGTGCTTTATCAGTCAGTTGAGAAAGAGTGAGACCAACTTGCCAATCCAAACAGAATATATTGGAAAAACTGTATCTCCACACCACGGCCCCTTGCCATCACTCACCAGCCAGCTCAGCCAGTGGAACCTGGTGCTGCAGCACCTCTGGCTCTGTAATGGACCAGCTGCAGATGCACCACCCACCCACCCATCATCCCTCCTGCCCCATCAGCCTCTCCTGCATTCCTGTAGGAGCAGGAGGGGCTGGAAATGGTGAGGGGTGGTAGGCTACTGGCTGGGAGCCCTTCTCACAGCCTAAGCCCTGTGCTGGTGATGAGCTCAGTGTTGCCAGCAGCTCTTGCTGTCCCCCCACCACTGCCCGGGGTCTGGCCTGCTGTGCTGAAGGAGGGTGGGCTGGGGTGGGCAGGGGGCTGCCCTGGGGACACAGCATTTGTGGGGTGGGGGATCTCCCTGAGCTGCTCCCTTTTGCCACTGTCTGGGTCAGGCTGGTGGGTTCTCCTGCACACCCTCCCTCGATGCCTTCAGGCACTCCCTCTCTGCTGGGTGTGGCTGCTGGGGACAGGCAGGACACAGCCTGTGCCCGGGGAGGGGGCTCTCCCTGGAAAAGGAAGCCAGAATTCATGGCAGCCATGGCAGGAAGAGACGTCCTGGCCCCCAAGGGTGCCCTCCTGCCCACAACAGGCAGTTCCTTGGCTTGCTGGAACTCCACTCCTCTCCAGCAGCAGGCCAGTGTGGTTGCTCCAAGGTTTAACGCTTTATTAGAAAACGAGAGGTTAGAGCATGTTCCAGAGGAGAAGGAAATTTATTGTTGCCCTACCCCTGCAGCAAAGCAAACCTCAAATAACCCAGGTGCTGGGAGGACAATAAATCCCTGCTGGCAATCACACTGCTAAAAGGATGGTGACAGCCACAGCAAAGTTTGGCCAGTTAATATTTCTCATATCTGAGAAAAATAGCTATATTTAAAATTATATCTCTGCTGAGTTACACAAGGAGAAAGCCCAGATAGCTCTAAGGCCTTCTAAACACCTTGCTGCAGGAGGTGCTGGTTTGCAGAGAGCTCCTGGGAGCAGCAGAGGGTCCCAGGGGTCTCCTCCCCACTGTCCTCTGCTGAAGGATCCCTCTGGGTAGGGAACTCTCTGCCCAGCCAGCCCTGGTGCCACATCCTGCCCTGGGCCTGGCAAAGATGTCTCATTTTGTGAAGGGGAGAGCAAGGTGAGGAGAGGGAAAGGGTGAGGAGTGAGGCTCCAACAGGCATCAGGTGGTTCAAGCACTCGAGGGGTGCGAGAAGTGGGGTCCCACCCGTGTGACCAGGACAGTGAGAGTGGGTCAGGGCCCTGTGGCAGCAGCTGGGCACGGGGCAGGACAGGGCCAGGTGCTGCTGGTGCTTCTGCAGGGGGGGAGGAGGGCACTCATCGCCCTAAGAGCTCCAACTCCTTTTCCCATTTAAAACATAATTATGAGAAACTTTCTCTTCTTCATTTTTATTTCCAGGCAGTCACCATTGTGAAGCCAGACTGTCCACTGAGTGAAGGTGCTTGGCTGGGGGTCCTGGGAGCAGCAGGGAACACAAAGCAAAGGAAGCATGTCAGCTCAATGCGTGCCATAAATTTTC
The DNA here is from genome assembly GCA_017589585.1 of Phylloscopus whistleri. NCBI lineage: Eukaryota > Metazoa > Chordata > Aves > Passeriformes > Phylloscopidae > Phylloscopus > Phylloscopus whistleri. The sequence continues at coordinate 565,069 of JADMLD010000977.1, read as the reverse complement.
AATGTGTTTTTGTTTCATGCTCCAGGTGAAGGCTGCAGAAGCCCTCAATGCTCTTCCTGGCTGATCCTGAGCTGCTGATGCTCAGGGCTGGGCAGCACCTCTCTGGGACACCCCTGGTGGGGTGAAGGTGACAGAGTGTCCTGGACCATTCTGGTTTGCCTTTAAAAAACTATTTTCCCTTAACAGAAAATACAAGGCACCGAGAGCTGTTTGGATCTTCCTGATCTGATGCCTGGACCAGCTCACTGTCAGCCTGCAGAGTGCTCTGGCACAGGAGCCAGAGTGGTGCCAGCTCCCTCAGCACAGCTGCCCTCTCCTCCTGCCACCGTGTGATTCATGAGCTTTCACATCCCTGCCATGAGCCTGCTCCTCCAGCACCTTGCTCCAGCCCCACCACGGGGAGGATTTATGGTTCTTGCAGATCAATTTCATTATCCCAGGAGGAAAATCAGCATCTTGTTATGGATAAAATGACAATAAATGAAACGACCATTAATTTATGATCTTACCACACAGTGGCACTCAAACAGATTCCCATTAATGGCTTGTTATTATCACCTCCCATACTGAGCTAATAACAGTTCCTGGGAACAGCCATCCTGAGCACTGGGAAGGGGCTGCTGCTGGATGGGAAGGATCCCAGCCCTGTCCCACAGTGGTAGGGCAGCCCCCAGGCCCACTGCCCTGTCCTGCCAGGCCTAGGAGGGAGGCAGCAGCCAATCCTGGCATTCTGGAGGGAGATGATGCTACTGTCCCTCCATGGGATTTAGGATTAGGAGCCTTTTGCAAAGGCACAGGGAAAAGCAGGGCTGGGCTGGCTGCATCCTCTGGGGACAAGGGACCAGGGGCACATCTCTACAGGGCCATGCTGGCTGTTGGGGACCCTCACCCCATGCTCCTCTCCATCCCCCTGCACCGAGGATGATCCCAGGGGCATCACCTGCTGACAGTGGAGATCCATAGGCAGCAGTTAATTTTTGATGTAGGTTGACCCCTCTGATGGCAAATGAATTTGTGGGCTGTTGCAGACCAAGGGCAGTGTGATCTTACCTGGCTGCAGGTGCAGATCCCCCACCATCCCCCAGGGCCATGGCCCTGTGTCAGGCAGCAGCAGCAAGCTGCAGTGCAGCTGTGCTGGGGGGGATTGGCAGGTGGGATGGATGGAGGGTGCCAGGCAGAGAGGGGAGGAGGAGCTGCCAGCTGGGAGAAAGCTTCCTGGAGAGTGGGGTAAAAACCTCATTTTTCTGTTTGCTTGCAGCTCAAAAAGCCCAGAAACATTGGCTTGACATTAAATGACTTTTCAAAAACTTCTACAAAGCAGAGAGTACCATAAAACACAGAACAAAGGACAGCCTTTTTGTATGGGGAAGTGTTTAATTTGGTCCAAAATGAAGAACTTAACATCCTTACTGAATTTATTCTTTTTAAGAACATTAAAGGCACCAGGTGGAAAAGCACCAAAACTTCTCCTTAAAACACTGTCCTTTTGAAAGCCAAATAAATTGACAAACCAAACTCACTGTCAGCAAACTGCTCCTGGCAGCTCCCCCATGCCTTCATGGTGCCTGTCCTGAGCCTGGGTGCAGTGCCTGGGCAGGGTGAGCAGCCCTGGCACAGCAGCTCCGTGCCCAGCCAGGGAGCAGGAACAGTCACATCTGCTGGGTGTAAACTGTGTCAGGTGCATTTTGCTAAACACATTCTTTGCATGACAAGTAAACATGAGGAGCTGATCTCCATAAACACGGTTTTACAGTGATACAACAGTACAAATAAGTACTCCAGCATATCTCCCAGTGTCATTTTTATTTACAGTTCAGTGACCTGTTATTACTGACCCCTCTGCCACAAAGGCCTAATTGAGAGGAGGCCACAGAGCAGGCAGGGCTGGTGTGAGAGTGCATCATGCTAAATAATTCATAACGAGCACCGTGGTTCTTGCAGTGATATATGTAAATAGGAGCTCCAGTTTGTAACATACAGTCTGGGTTGTTTCATAATCTTAAAAGGAGAAAGTCTTCATTCTCTGGTGCAGAACTGAGAGGAGTTTCTGCTCCCAAAATCCTGTCCCTGGGAGCCAGCTTCAGAGGGCTGGCTGAAGCAGGAGGAGTCTGCTCATGGCCTCTTCCTGCATTAGCACTTCTTAAATCTGTTTGCTCCCATGTTTTACCCGTGGCTTCATGACAGTCCCTGCAGGACCAGCTGCAGATCAGAGGATGGAAGCTGGCACCCCAGGCTGGGAAGGCAGCATTGGCATGTAAGAGCACTGGCAGAGTGTCCTTCCCACACATCATCCAGCTGCAGGGACCTCAGCCTGAAAACCCCAACTCTGAGCTTCTCATCAGCTCAGGGAGATGCCTCTGCTGCAGGAGGGAGCCAGTTGTCACCTGCACCAAAGGCACCAGCAGATCCCAGGCTCTTTCTCTGCATCCCAGCACAGAAGCTTGTGAGGCAGAGCTGAGCTCCCTGGGGAGTGCCTGGGATCATGCCATGCTGAGCCCCATGCACTTGTTACAGCTCACATGAGGAAAGTGTTTACCTTTTTTTTCACCTTTTAATTCAACATCATATTTCCTCTGATTTATGAGAGTGGGATAAGAGGAGCTCCCAGACTGTCTCTTGAAGACCATTTATTATTTATTCATTCTGTTTCTACCTTGTTTTTCTGTCTCTTCTTATTTGAGAATTGTTCTAGTCCTTGATATTATTCCTGTCCCTCTCTAGTTCTTACCTATTCCTACAATACCCTCCAGAGATAGGGTAATCACTCCAAGAAAATTGACTTACATTCAATGGCAAAAAGCTTCATTAAAACCCAGAATAAGGGTCCCAAAGGTACCTTCTGTTCCTCAGAAATATTCAGCAAAGCTCATCCTTCCCACAGCCCGTGCTGAGGGGTTTCAGTGCTGCCCAGGCAGGGCTGTGTGGGCTCCTCTGTGCTCTCTCACAGCATGCAGGTGAGGGGAAGCTGGGCTGTCCACTCTCCCTCCCTCCCATGGGTTTTGCTTCCCCGAGCCCAGGGTGCTGCCCACAAGCCTGGCACCTTTCCTGTGGGCACCCCCTGGGATCCCTTGGACCATCCAGCTGCCCTCCAGGCCACCCAGAGGGGCACGTAGCAACCCCACCTTCTCCCAGAAAAGCCTTGCTGCCTTGGGCACACTGCGGAGACACACCTTGTCCTGTCCCAGGGGACACGGTGCCCCGACCCACCCACCCCCCGAGCCAGGGCAGCTTCTCCAGAGGATGCGGGGCGCGGTCAGGGCAGCCTCCCCTCCCCGTGGCTTTGCTTTTTGGTGCCCGTGTGTGTGTCCCGTTCGGGCGCTTCCTGCGCTGCTCCCCGGCTCCTGCGCTCCGAGGATGCTGTCAGCGGCACCTTTGGTAAATCCCCGCCCTTCCCAGCCCATCAGTCTTGGTGGGAGCCGTGGGAGCCGCTCCTGCCCCACCGGAGCGCGGTGCCTTCCCTGGGGCTCCTGCAGGGTCCGGCCCAGCCTGGGGGCAGCAGCTGCCGGGGCGGGGAGGGAACGCGGGACAAGGAGCTCCTCTTCTGCTTTAGCTCTTCTTAATGGCACATGAATATTTTCCGGGGCTTCAAGTGATACTAAACCCGGTCTCCGTGTCCTCTGCAAGCCCGGCGTGGCGTTGTGGTGGCGGTCAGGGCACGCAGCAGCCAGGCACAGCAAAGGCTCGGAGCTGTCACTGAGGGGATGGATGGCTGAGGAGGGGGCTGCCCCTGGGGCCGCAGCTTTGCCCATCGCTGGGGCCCACTCACCCCGGAGAGCTGCCGTGTGGGGGTGCTCAGAGACCCCTCAGGGGCTGCTGCCGGCTTCTGGTGCCACAAACCCAACCAAAGCTGGTGGTGTGGGCTTTGCATCCAAGGCATGCCACACCTTGACATTCCTTGAAGGGAATCCTTCAGGAAGAGTAAATGATGCTTGTGTGGTATTGTCTGGGAACGGTGAGGCTGGAAAACTTGCCTAAAAATAACTTAGAAAGTCAATCTCTCCTCCTCCTGCAGCAAAGGAGTAATTACTGCTTTGTAAAGCTTTTAATTTTTTTAACATTGCATATAAATACTGCTGCTTCAGAGTTCAGAGGCAAGGATTTTAAATCTAATCCACATTTAACAAGGCTATTAAAGAAAATGTTTAAGCTGCCAGAATTTAACTGATTAAAATATTTAATAAATCTCACCCAAATGAAGGGGGGGGGGGGGAGGAAAAAAAGCAGCAAGGAGCCAAGATCACATGGCTTTTATATGTGCGCTACTGAGAGTGCTTTAATGGGAAATGGAAACCCAAAAGATTGCAATAATCCTGCCAAAAAGGCCCAAACGTATTATAAAAATGTTTAAAGCTCCATTTGAGTTTTTCTAATTAACTTGGTAATGACACTGGCATTCTCACTCGATCAGACTCCTGGAAGATCAGATGCCTCTCGACTGCTGGAGCAACCTGAGAGTGGTGGGGAAAGCAAGGGGCTTCTCTCCTCCCCAGGGAGCCAGGGCATTGCTTTTAAGGCTCCCCTGCCTGGGTGGGGGACTCAGGGGTCTGTCTTGGCTCTCCCCTGGCTGGTGAAAGGCTGTCAGTTTTCTGGCACAGAGGAGCATCCTGTGGGATGGTTTGCTTCCCAGCTGATGGTGCCCTGGGAGCTTTGTGCCAGCCCTCCTGAGCCCAGTCCCTGCACAGGCCTGTGGGTTCTCTCTGCCTCCTGCTCTGCAGCACACCAGGTTAGGGATTTTTTTAGTTTTGAGATTAACAGCTCTTAAATCCTCTGGAGGAAGTTGGGGAAATAAAAGTGTTTGGATCCTTGTAGGTGGTGCCTGTTTCTGCAGGCACAGTGGGAGGAAGAGACACAGATGTAGCTGGAGGGATGCTGGTGTGAACTGGGAGCAAGTGCAGTTGAGCTTTAGGATCAGCCTTTACTGGAGCCACCTGGGGTCAAGTGTAAGGTCAGCATGACGTCTGCAGCATCCCCTGTGGCCTGAGGTGCTGAGGGCAGGAGAGGGCCCTGCCTGGAGCCTTGTGCTGTGGCTGCTCTGGAAACAGGGAAGGCATCCTAGTGAATTAGCAGAGATTCACATTTTGAGGCTGTACTTTTCGTTGGCTGATTCAGAGAAATGCCCCCAAGCTGCAGTGTGTGTTCTGCAGGAGATGGTCACTCTGGGATCTCAGGTCAAGGTAGAGCCATATAATTTCATGGTTAAAGGCTCTGGCAGACACCTGGTGATGAGGTGTTCAGTGTTGTAGGGGAAAAGACACAGGAGTGTGGAATGTATTTGAGCAGAGGCTCAGCCCCAAACACCAAGTGTGTGTCCTGACCTCTGGTAATGGTGGAGCTGGACCTGCTGCTCCTCCAGGCATCCCATCTGGAGAAGTGCTCAGGTGGCTTGCAGCTCTCTGGGTCCTGGCTCGTGCCTGTGGGGTGCCTGCCTCTCCTGACACTGACACCCCCGGGTTCTGCTTTTGCTTCCAGCCTGGGCACAAAAGAACAGGCCTAAAGCAGCACTGATTCTCCAAATGTCCACCAGAACTGACCTGAGACCATGATTTTGTCTGCTGCTGAGAGCTCCTGGCTCAGCACAGACAGCTATTGCTTTCCTCCCATCTGCACAGGCACCTGCATTCCCAGTTGCTTCCTCTGCTTGGCCTGGAGACAGCAGGAACCTTGCACCCACAGCTGTGGTTTTCTTCCAGCTGCAGCAGGGCTGTGGAGGGGCAGGGATGCACTCAGGGCACTGGGACCAGGTGTCCTCACTGTGCAGGGGCAGCAGCACATCTCCTGGGTACACAGTGATTTCCATGCCGTGCCAGTGGAAGGTGATGGATGCACCTGTAACAGATGCAGGGCATGCCCAGTGTGTGGCCACAGCTCCCTGTGCAAGTCTGCAGTGACAAGTGCTCAGACACATTCTTGTGCTGTACAAATTGTCTAACACTTGAAGCTGTCAGACATGAATCCTTTAGCCAGGTATATTTTGAAGATATAATCTCCACAACCCAGCAGTGCTGCCTGCAGTCTGACAGTGGTGACAGCAGCTCCTTGGGACTCAGCTGTGCCACCACCCTGTCCCTGCTCCCTGCAGCCACAGCCCCCCCAGCCCAGTGCTGTGCCTAGTGATGGGGATGGATTTCTCTATGTTCTCCTCCAGCCCAGAGAAATTTTATTTTCTTAGCCACATCTCTTGGCAGTGTTAATCTGCATTATTAAAAATGAGATCTAACTAAAGTTTTTGTTCAGAATCTTTTTCTCAGGCTGTAGATCTGTTTCCTTGCCATGTTTCAGCATTTCCACTCTACAGCATGGTGTGCCTGGCTTAGGTCTGTTGGCAGGAGACTCTGCAGGGCCATGCACTCACATCTGAGGCAGGTTTGGTGCTAATCCAACTCTCCTTGCTCAGCTCTTTCTCCCCTGAAGAGCAGCAGTGTGGTGCTCATGCTGGCTCAGCCAGTGCAGTCAGGGGCTGGTGGCTGGGCACTGGGTGGACATCTGCACATCTTTGGAAGATGCCCTGGAAGAGAGCCCAGGAAAGGGGCTCTGGGCCTGCAGGACGAGCTGTTGTGGGCTCTGGGGCAGGTGTGCAGGGCTAGTGCTAAAAGCTGTGGAGGATGTGCAGTCTGGTGCTGAGCACCTGCTGTCCCTGGCCTGGGCAATGTAGAGCAGCTCTGACAGCAAGGGGCTGGCTTGACAATCATCAAGGTGTTTGCCTAATGCAGCAGTTCCACAGCTTCAGTGCAGTTCATAAAATCTGCAATATTTCCCTGAATCATTGTAGCAGGAAGCTGAACCCCCTCGGAGACCAGGAGCACAGCCCTTCCCCTCACAATAATCGTGTTTCCAGAGCATCTCTCCTGCCACACTGCACGGGGCGTGGCTGAGGTGGGCCAAGGCAAAAGTGTTGGGGGCATGCTGCACTCCCACCGTGCCCCCAGCCCTGCCCAGACCAGCAGGTGGTGGCAGGACAAGGCCGGGGTGTTTTGTTGGGGCTCGGGGTGTGACAGTGTTCCCTTCCCAGGAATATCTGCCCCAGGCTCTGCTGTCACTGCCGGGGGTTAAACTCTCAGCAGAAGCTCAATGTGGCTCCCAGACCAGGATCTGACTTGTGCTGAAACACAAGAAAAGCCCAAAGGATGAAAGCTTAGTGGGCAAACTGGGCAAAGAGGGATGTGGGTGATCTTGCATTTTAAAACATAAACTGTTTGAAACTGAATTCTGGTACTTGTCTGTGGAAATGGCTGTGGGAGCTGCTTCCTTGTCTGAGTTTTGCCTAGAATAATATCAAACAAATAGCGCAGGAAGTTTGTAAAAAACATTTTCTAAACAGCAGCATTTCTCAGCCCTCCAGTGTTACCCCCGTGCAGGGTGGCCGTGACCCAGGCAGGAGCTCTGCTGTGCCTGGGCTCAGGTGCCAGGCTCTGCTCCAGCACACCTGGGGCACAGCCGTGTCCCCCGGGCTGGGGGTGCTCCCCGAGCTGCCACCGGCCCTCCAGCCCCCAGTCCCGGCAGTGATCTGCTGCCACCTGCACCTCACCCCTGGCATTCCCACCTCGGCATCACCTCCCGAGGGGGTTCACACCTCCCTTGCATGTGTTAAAGAGGTTTCACTATCAAACGGGGGTAGATACTCTGAAAAACAAGATACTGATGCAAGTGTTGAGCCACTTTATTGGCTTGTTCATGTATTGGCAGCTGTGGCTCCCTTCCTGCTGCTTGTACTCTGAATAGATTTTTATTGCTTAATTCTCTGTAAGTGAAGTGCTAGCAAATTGTAAAATCCTATTGCTTAACATGTAGCATTAAGTATTGAACTAACGAAAGAATCAATTACAGGTTTGGTCACTGATTAGCTTGACTTTTTATGGAATTTAACGTCAAGTCTCATTATAATTCTGCTCTTTAATTCAGGAAATAAAGCACATGTGGGGAGCTAATCGCTGAGAGCAGCTCTGCTCCAGCTCTCCTGCTGGGGGGATGCTCAGTGCTGTGCTGCAGGGAGGTTTCATCTGCTCCCCACCTCCCCATCAGGGCAGGGCCAGCCCTGAGGTTCCATCAGGGCCCCCAAGTCCCACAGGAGATACAACTGAGCCCGAGTCTGCTTCTCTGCCCTCCTTCCCTCACCCGTGGAAGTTCCGGGAGCTGGCTGATGGGCAGGGGGAGGTGGCCCTGAAGCATCTTCGTGTGTCCCCTGTGATTCCCTGCAGGCTGCTGGGCTGCTGGGCCAGCACCATCCCACCAGGGGCAGCAGGGCAGGGAGCAGCTCTGGTTGGGCTTTGCAGTCAGACTTGGACTGTGTCCGTTCTGCCCACAGATTCCCCGTGCCCACAGCGAGGGACATTGGCATCGGGAATCCTGACAAGCTCTCTGAGCCTCCTGCCCGGGGGAGAGGCAGGGTGGGGAGCTGGGAGTGCAGGTGGTTTGCAGGAGCCTTCAGCCAAGGGCCAGGTGGCAGAGGACTCTGACCTCACTGGGGTCACTGCATCCATCCAGGAGCTTTGAAAACCTGTCTGGCTTCTGGTAAAATATCTGCGTAGTGACCCCGGGCAAGTGAACTATGAGGAGGAATCTGAGCCCAAGTTAAACTCTGGCAGAAAATGTTGAATCAATTGTAGTCGGTGTCTGGTCTCTCCTGAAGCACCTCCACGGGAGGGAGGTGCAGGGGAAGCCGTGCCGTGCCCCGGGGGATGAGGTCAGCGCGGTGCGGGATGAGCCGTGCTGGCAGCCAGCGCTTCCCTTGCTCCCTCTCCGGGGGCAGAGAGTGAAGGTGGGGAGAGCTCGGAGCCGCCTCCCTCCTGCTTCTCCTCTCGGACCCGCAGCAGGCTCCCGCCCGGCTCCCTGCCACTGCCAGCCTGTAAAAGCCCCTGGGAAGGGCTGTGGGCTGTGGCAGTGACCGAGGCTGGGCAGGCTCTGCACGGTCCCGGGGCGCCCCGGGGGCTCCTGGGGTCCTGTGGGCTCAGCCCTCCCTGCTGCGGTGCTGGGGGCTCTGGTCCTCCACAGCCTCCTGCCTCCCCTCACCACTGGCTGCCTTTGCTGATGGACAACTGCGATTGGATTTCCAAATTACACCGTCTCAGATTAGATTCAATATCCCTTTTCTCAGACCAGGCAAACCCTTAATTCCTTTTCTTTCGATTGCGTGGGGACCCTCGGAGCAGCTCAGACCCTTCAGCAGAAAATCTTTGCTGCACCGAGGCTGTCGTGTGCTATTGCAATAAGCTGGAGACACAGAGCTCCAGCACAAACAGCAGGAGAGCAGCAAGTTTTCCCTTCCAGCACTGAGATTTCTGGAGGCTCCTTCTTGTCTGGCTGAGCTTATCCTCCTTCCAGGAGCAGCTCTGCTGGCATACTAATTTATAGCGTGCTTGAGCAGTCCCCCTGCATCCTGAGCAAGGAGGGTTTGGGAAATTAAAGTTTGTAGAAAATGCATCAAAAATCTAATGTCCTCAAGCAAGACAGCTGTTTTTCCAGCCACCAAAAGGGAGGCTGTGCCTTGCTGCAGCAGCTGGGGCCAGTGCGGGGAGAGGAGGACAGGCTGGGGTGAGGGACGTGGTGCTGGTGTCCTGGAGAGAACAGGAGGCTGGGTGGGTGCCCGGGGTCTGCGGGCACTGGGAGCACAGTGCTGCCCAGCAGCCCTGTTCCATCTGGCCTGTGCTGGGCTGGGCACGTTCCTGGTGCTGGCAAATAATAAATAACAATAATGATTATGGAAGCGCTATGCATGTGCCCCATGGGCTCCGCAAAAAAACCTTCTGCATCAAAATCCAACTGCAACGTTTTCCCCCTTGTCTAATTCGCAATATATGCCCATAAAAACAATAATTTATTTGTACATGGGCAATTCCCGAGGTATTTAGTGAAGATTGGTAGCTGCTGACTGTATCCTATCCTAGCAGAGTAGACCCAGTGGGATTTCTGGGACTTTGTGCAAGTGCAGAAGTGTCTTGGGGGTGTATATTAAAAAAATCATTAAATGACATTATATTGTCTACTTGGGATTAAGCTCTGGGCTAGGTCTGCTCCAGCCCCCAGTCATGTCTCCTAACTTGCTCTCCATGTCCCTGGGCTCTGAGCCTGGCTCATCTCCTGTTGTTCAGGACAAACGCTGAAAGCAAATGCTGCTCCCCATTTCCAGTTTTGACTTTCATATCATGGCTCTTCAATGTACTGAAATCTGTGTGGTGTTTAAAATTCAGCTATGTTTGTCAGAATTCAATTACCCCTGAAGATTACACAAAGATTATCAAAGTTGTAAACAGCAGAATATGCTCAGAGATCAATGAAGCGCAACAAAGACCATATTTAACAGGAGAAATAAAAGGAGGAGCATGCTGGCAAACCCTGGCAGTAGAGCATAATGTCACATCATCACACTGAAGGTTGGCAAGTAATTGAAATCTATGTTAAAGCACAATATATCCCTGTGCAGATTTGCAGGCACAGAACTTGGTTCCAGTCCTAATATCTGAACAATTCACTTGGTTTAAGCAGACCCAGGCTTGGGGGGTTCTCAATAGCTGGCAGTGCAGAGCACTCTGCAGGGTCTGCACTGCTGCCCCCTGCTCTGCCCCCCTCCTGGCAGCCTGCAGGCAGCAGAAACCCTTCACTGAGTGAGTGGGAGGACTGGGGCTCAGGATGATTGTCCTTAATACAAATGAACCACCTTGTTCATTCTTGTTTCGTGGATTTGGTAGGAAGCTGTTTTCAGCTCTGTAGCTGTGCCCATGGCAGACCTGGGGCAGGCACTGCGGTCAGTGGCCAGTGCTCAGGGTCAGTGGTCAGTGATTGCCTCCATTGGTGCCAGCAGAGTGCCCTGCCCTGGGATGGTGCTCTGCCCAGGGATGGTGCCCTGCCCTGGGGGTGGTGCCCTGCCCATGGGGGGTATTCTGCCCTGGGATGGTGCTCTGCCCAGGGATGGTGCCCTGCCCTGGGGGTGGTGCCCTGCCCATGGAGGGTATTCTGCCCTGGGATGGTGCTCTGCCCTGGGATGGTGCCCTGCCCAGGGATGGTGCCCTGCCCTGGGGTGGTGCCCTGCCCAGGGATGGTGCCCTGCCCTGGGGTGGTGCCCTGCCCTGGGATGGTGCTCTGCCCTGGGGTGGTGCCCTGCCCAGGGATGGTGCCCTGCCCTGGGGTGGTGCCCTGCCCTGGGGTGGTGCCCTGCCCTGGGATGGTGCTCTGCCCTGGGGTGGTGCCCTGCCCAGGGATGGTGCCCTGCCCTGGGGTGGTGCCCTGCCCTGGGGTGGTGCCCTGCCCTGGGATGGTGCTCTGCCCTGGGGTGGTGCTCTGCCCTGGGATGGTGCCCTGCCCTGGGGTGGTGCTCTGCCTTGGGATGGTGCTCTGCCCAGGGGTGGTATTCTGCCCTGGGGTGGTGCCCTGCCCTGGGGTGGTGCCCTGCTCTGGGGTGGTGCCCTGCCCTGGGGTGGTGCTCTGCCCTGGGATGGTGCTCTGCCTTGGGATGGTGCCCTGCCCTGGGGTGGTGCCCTGCCCTGGGGTGATGCCCTGCCCTGGCAGAGGAGCTGTTGCCTGAAGAGCCTGAGATGGCTGAGAAGCAGCAGGAGTGACCAGGGGTGCTGGGTCCCGGGCTGTGGCCATCCTGCTGTGCAGGAGGTGTCTGTTTGTCCCATGGAACGCTGTGCCCATGGGACTGGGTGGGACTTCTTCCCCACAAGCACCTTTCCCGGTGCCCCAGTGCCTGCAGAGCCCTGGCAGATCCCCTCTGGGCAGCTGCAGCTTCAGCGTGTTTGTGGTTTCCATTGTCATTCTGGAGGCAGCAGCCAGCTGATTTTTCTTCTCTGTAATATATTGCCACTATAATACCAAGTCTAGCAGAACAATGAACTCTAGAGGATGGAGGTACCTTCCTCCTGTTTTGCAAACTAAACATAATTTTTATTTGTGCTCAGGTTTCTGGATGGTGCAGGGAGTGAGGAGGGGGAGACAGTGCTGGGCGGGAGGAGCTCCGTCCCGGCACTCAGAGCTCCCTCCCACGCTCCCTGAGGCCCCCGCAGCGCTGGGATGCAAGGAAGGAAATCTCCGTTTGTCAAGTACTGTGAGGTTTCAGAAGAAACCCTAAAACCCAGATTAATTACTGCGATCTGGTCCCACCGGGGCTGGTCCACCTGCTGCAGCCAAAATGGGCTGAAATTCTCATTCCCTTTCTGCCTTCCTTTCTCTTTCTCTCTCTCTCTCTTTTTTTTTCCTATTTACTTCTGGTTTAATCTGCATATTATCATCAGTGCAAAGACCTCTGAAATAACATCTGACAAATGACGCCTATTAAAAAACCCCTCTGCACTGTCCTCTTTCACCGCCTTCCAATTTGGACTAGCACTATAACTATGCATCAATAGACAAGCAATATTATGTTAAGAACATGATAAAATACCAGCAGCTTCATAATGGCAGCAGCCAAATGGTAATTTCTGCTTCAGAAATTGGTCATTTATTTTACTGGTCTGTTCTTACGTTCAAATTAGATGAAGTTTAATATACTGTAAAATTGAATGTATTCTATCCTTTTCAACAAATATGGCGTGTATGAAATGATTTATGGGTCTTACAAACCTTAAAATGTTAAATAATCTCCTTTTTCCTGTGCCTTAACTCAGCGATGCCAAATAGTTTAAGTACAGAGAAGCAAAACTTTATTAGCTCCTATCCTGATCATCACTTTATTTTGCTGCCTTTACAGAGATAGGAACAGTATTTAACATATTAGACCAAGTTTAGAAGCCATATTAATTGGTACATTAATTTTACCCTATTAACTGTAATTGGTAGGAAAGCGATTCTTCCCAATAAATGTTGTACTTTGTGTTTTAAATGTTTAATGAAGTCGTGACGCCTAAATGAGGGTGCTCCTCCCGGCCCTGCCTGGTGCCTTGAGGAACTGACTGCCCCGCAGCCCCCCGAGGGGCAGGGCCCCTCCTGCCCGAGCCGTGCCCCGAGCCCCGAGCCCTGAGCCCGGAGCCCTGAGCCCCGAGCTCTGAGCCCCGAGCCCTGAGCCCCGAGCCCTGAGCCCCGAGCCCCGAGCCCCGAGCCCTGAGCCCTGAGCCCTGAGCCCCGAGCCCTGAGCCCCGAGCTCTGAGCCCTGAGCCCTGAGCCCTGAGCCCCGAGCCCCGAGCCCCGAGCCCTGAGCCCTGAGCCCCGAGCCCTGAGCCCCGAGCCCTGAGCCCTGAGCCCCGAGCTCTGAGCCCCGAGCCCTGAGCCCCGAGCCCTGAGCCCTGAGCCCTGAGCCCCGAGCCCTGAGCCCTGAGCCCTGAGCCCCGAGCCCCGAGCCCTGAGCCCTGAGCCCCGAGCCCTGAGCCCCGAGCCCTGAGCCCCGAGCCCCGAGCCCTGAGCCCCGAGCCCTGAGCCCCGAGCTCTGAGCCCTGAGCCCCGAGCCCTGAGCCCCGAGCCCTGAGCCCTGAGCCCTGAGCCCTGAGCCCCGAGGCCCGAGCTCTGAGCCCCGAGCCCTGAGCCCTGAGCCCCGAGCCCCGAGCCCTGAGCCCTGAGCCCCGAGCCCTGAGCCCTGAGCCCCGAGCCCCGAGCCCTGAGCCCTGAGCCCTGAGCCCTGAGCCCCGAGCCCTGAGCCCCGCCGTGCCCCTGCCGTGCCCGAGCCCCGAGCCGTGTCCGAGCCCTGCCGTGCCGTGCCGTGCCCCTGCCGTGCCCCGAGCCCTGCCGTGCCCTGAGCCCCGAGCCCTGCTGTGCCCGAGCCCTGCTGTGCCCGAGCCCTGCTGTGCCCCTGCCGTGCCATGCCATGCCGTGCCGTGCCGTGCCGTGCCGTGCCGTGCCGTGCCGTGCCGTGCCGTGCCGTGCCGTGCCCTCCCTCCCGGCTCAGCCGGCCCGGCCCGGCCGTGTCCCCTCCGCGCCGCCCCGGGAGCGCAGCACGGGGCGCTGGGGGCCAGGCTGCTCAGGTGTGCACCCCTTGCTCTGCTGCTGCTGCTCGGGGGCTGCTCCGAGGGGCACAGCCGGCACCCCAGGGTCCAGGCAAAGCCAGCTGGGAGGGCCGGTGTCTGCTCTGTCTCTGCTCCGTGCCGTGGCTGGCAGCACGGCTTCCCCCATCCCCGCGGGGCCGAAACACACCGGGCTGCGACCCTCGCACCGGTGTCTGAGCTGCTCTTCCTGGGAGATGCAGAGCCAGGATCAGCATTCTGGATTGTTTTGCTGAAGATTACTGACATCGTGCAAGCCCCACCTTGGTTTGAAAATGGGTATTTTAATCTGTTCAGTTCAAGGTGGGTTTTTTTGTGTCTGGCAGCAGCAGCTTGGGGTATATTCAGGTCCCCAGAGGGCTGGTCCCCACAGCTGCTCTAAGCAGGGGGAGGGAGGTTCGAGGGGGGCTGCCCTGTCCCCAGGCTGGTCACACATTATCCCCTCTCCGAAGGTCTGGCCCCAGATCCTGGGAAATCCCTGAGGGGACTGCCTTGGCTGTGGGGCGACGTGATGGGTGACAGAGAATCAGCCAAGAAGCAGAACGGGGGTGACTTCCTCCTGGCTTGCAGTTATTTAAAACAAATTGACTCCTTGCCCTTCGCCTTTCCTCTGTCTCCCGATCAGCAGCTTGTCCCTGAGGATAAGCCTCAGAGCAGCACAATCTCCTGCAGTCCCCTGGAGCTGCAGCCCTCTGCACCAGGATAAGTGAGAAGCCTTTTATTCTGTTTATTTGCTCTATATAATTTTTTTTGCTCTTGCTGACCCTTCTGGGAAGCGTTCCACCCTTCAGGCTCTCTGCTGGGTGCCAGAATTACTGAGCTTAGGCTATATTTGCATTTCATATCCTAGTTAAACCAACACCATCAAGGTCAGGACACTCTGCTGGGTTGGAGTAGGCTCCCAGGCAGCAGCCCCCGCTCAGCAGAGGGGCAGTGGAAACCCAGCCCCTGCTCCGGGAGCGCCCGGGCTCCTCCCAGCTCCCTCCCGGCCCAGGGAAGGGGCTTCTGCTGCGGGCCCTGCCCGCCGGTCCCGCACGGGAAGGGCCGAGCAGGGGCTGCTTCCCTGGGGAGATTATTCTGTGTCTGTGTCCTCACTGTGAAAAATTGTCCTCTTGTGTCCGGCCGGACTCACCCTGGGAGGAACAGGTACCTGTTTCCCCCGGGCTTTTCCGTGTGACTCCTGGTACAAAGGTGTCCTTTTGGCTATGCCCCATTCCAGGGGCACGACCTTGCTGCCCCCAGTGCAGGGAAACTGATGTGCATCTCCATGTTTGCCTGTGTCCTACAAAGAGGCTGTAACAGGCAGCAGCTGCAGAGAGCACAGAGCTGTGCTGTAACGATTTTTACATCCATGAACACTGTCTGTTTTTCCTTTCATTAAGGAACATTTCTTACGAAAAAGTAGCTGGATTTCTGATGTGAAAAAACAATTCTGCTCAAGACTGAGAGCTGTTTAGAATAAACGCCAGACGCTGTGTGATGGAGACGTTGCATGGAGACTTAATGCTGGTCACATCCCTTCTCTGCCAGTAAGTCAAGGATGTGTCTTTGCTATTGTATTTGGTGACTCATCTTTCAAATAATCATCTCTGGAAGAATTCTGTGCCAAGATGAAAAAATGCCTGGGTCCCAGAAGCATGTGTGTGTCTTTCCATGAGCACAGCCCAGGAGGGAGCTGTGGGGCAGCTCTGCTCATCCCCCTCTCGGGGGCCAGGGCGGTGGGACAGGGGCTGGCACGGTCCCGTCACCGGGGCAGCACGAGCCCTGGGCAGAGGACAGCAGGGGAAGGTGAGAGTTTTGGCAGGAGGCAGCCCTGCCTCGTGCAGGTCCCTTTTACTGTGGTTTGGCTGGAGAACATGCTCAGCCAGCCCCCCTCGGCCACTGTCAGACCCACAGCATGGGGCAGCCACAGCACTCTGCCCCACACCTGCCCACACCCACCTGCCTCGGGGCTGGAGCCCCAGGCACCTGAGCTTCTCACCAGCACCTGGAGGTTTTCCTCACCCTCACAGAAAAATATGTAGATTAAGTGAGTAAGTGAAGTGCTGTATGCTAATGCATTCAACAGAGCCACTGTTCCATAACATCCAACCTACACACAGAGGATGTGCTGCAAGTGGCTTCCCTGGAAAACATTTCCTCACTGCTTCACAAAAAGTTACATGAACTCGTTAAACATAAAACAAGATGGTGAATAGCAGAGAAACTGTAGGTGCTGTGTGGACTGAGTCCCAGCAGCTGTGCCCACAGAGAGCCAGATTCCTTGGTGGCATGGGGAAGGCTCCAGCAGCTGGTGTGTGCCTGGTGATGGTGAAATGTGCCAACAGCATCTTATTTGTAGCCCATGTCAATGGCCCCCAGCCTGGCCTAACCAGGCTGTCAGGCCATGAGCACCATCTCCAGCCAGGCTGCACTGCACTGGGCCAGCAGCCCATATTAACAGGAGAAATGAAAGGAGGAGCGTGCTGGTGCCAATGATCTGTCTCCACAGGTAACCTTGCACAAGAAGGTGCAGGTCAGCTTGTTCACTCCCTGGTGCAGGGGGAAGAGTCTCCTCTGCCCCAAGGGTTTGGGGCACTGTGGTTGCCAGTCTGGTGCAGAGTGCTGGTGTGTGCAGCCCCCTCAGGAAACCTAACTGCATGGTCAGGGCTGCAGCTCACATTGCTCTGAGCTCTTCTTTTCTGTGTTTAAAATAATAACTGGATGCTGCAGTTTTGACAGGACCAAGAGCTGACTGGCTGGTCTGAGAGTTCTGCTGCTGCAAAGAGAGCAAAAGAGATGGACAAGCCAGTGGCACATGCCATTCCCTCTGAGCTACATGGAAAGACATGAAAAACATTTTCTGAATTAGAATGGGGTTAAAACTCACAGTTCTCAGAGCATTAGAAGATTTCTAGCATATGTCTCTGGGAGCACTGCCTTGGGTTTGTTTGGTTTTTTCCTTTCTGAGAGTAATTCTTATACCGTAAATCTTACAAATCAACTTTTCCACATAAGTTGTCATATCTGGAAAGAAAACACCAGACTTACGATTTTATTATCAGATCTTGCTAGAAAAAATATTAGTTAAACTGTTTTTCTGTATTTCAGAGATGCAGAGATGGCCCTGGACCAAATGGGTGAGCCAAGTGCTTGCTGCTGTGCCTGCTCTCCAGCTTGGGAGCTGTGAAGCCCCTCTCAGCAGGACTCTCCTCTGCTGTGAACTCTGGCAGATTGTGTGAACTGGAAAATGTTCCAATTCTTTGCACAGTCACTAATGGAGTGTGGGGACAGCCTGGTCTCACGTCAGGCGGGGCTGTGCTGGTGCCAGTGCTCAGGAATAAGAGATGGCACGATTGTCTCAGGGCATGCAGTGGTCCTTTAAGATAAAGCAAACTTCTGAGCAGTAAATATCTGCTGGACAAACAGGTCAGCCCACAGGGCAGTCAAAACCATCAGCATTTGGGCAAAGCACTCTAAATCACCTGCCCTACTCCAAGGAGATCATCTGCTGTGAGTGGCTCATGTCATTGGCAGGTGTGGAGTCTTGTTGCTCCAGCAGCACCCACTGTGCCTCTGAAACATGGGACAGGGGGAGCAAACAGCCACGGCGCTGAGAAATCAGATTAGATTAGCATGAATTAACTGTGATGAGATGCTTCTTCACAGGTAAATTTGGAACATTGAGGAACCACAGCACTGGACAGGAGAGGTTTCTGGTGCAGGCACAGCATTCAGCCCTCCAGCTTCACATGTCATGTGAATGTAGATTCCTGGAAAAAGCTGAATTTGACAAAGGACTTGCTCTCAGCTGCTTATTCTCTCAGAAAAAAATCCTTCAAGGGGTGAGTGAGGTCACCCCCACAACCTGCCTATTCCTCACTCTTTTCATTAACTGCAATTTATCCTGCAGTAGCTTTCTTAGATCAAGGCAAAACACTGCCATTAGCTTTCCCTTGTTGAACTAGGGCTGAAACCCAGCCAGGTCTATCTGCTCATCACTGCCGGGTGCTGTGGAGGGTCCCCTGGGAGAGGGATGGGTGTCAGTCCCTGGGATGGGACACTTGAGCACCTCCTGACCTGCCAGGGCTGAGCTGGCAGTGACCACAGTGGTTGGGAGAGCACGGCTGGCTGGCACCTGACAGGATGATGCTGCTGCCCTGGCAGTGCTGCCAGGAGCACTTAGGGCTTCCCAGGTTCTTCTGTCCCCGGTAAGTGTCTCCCTTTGCCACTGCCAGCCTTTGTTTTGTCTCGCCAGTGAGGGGCTTCAGGCCTGGTGGCTCTGTCGTCCCTGGTGGCTCTGCAGTGCCTGGTGGCTCTGCCGTACCTGCTGCTCAGGTCCCCAGCTGCAGCACCAGCCCTTGCCACACGCTGGCCCCACAGCCTCTCCACAACAGCTTTGAAGGATGCTTACACTATTAATGGGGTATATTTACACCTGTTTATCTCTGTCAGTTGGGTGGAAAATTGCCAGATGTACCGTTTGCCTTCCTTACACAGACATCTCCTGCGTCATCTGCATGAGTGCACTGAGTGGTGTCACTGCCAGGGAAAACCTCATTGCTCCCTCCTGGTCTGGCTGTTTGTGGGATCTGCCTTGGCGACTGCAGAGGGCAACACCCCGGAGGCAGGTCCCCACAGGAGACAGATCTCTGTCCCACACTGCTCTGGGTTTAGCCTGTGGGAGGTAAAAGGAGCAGTGGAGCCAGGAGCTCCTCCCTGAGGTCCGAGCAGCCAGGGCTGCCATGGCCAGGCACTGCAGTGGTGGAGAGCAGTGCCCTGCCCCTGGGACAGCCTGCACTCCTGGAGCTGACAGCACCCACCCACTGCTGCTTTGGAGGCACCAGGAACACCTGAGAGCCCTCTGCCCGCTGTGAGGGGTGCTCAGGAGCAGCCAGGGCAGCCCTGCTGGGGATGCCCTGCCAACAAATATCAGAGCCAGCAAATATCCTTTCCAACAGAGAACAAGGCAGAAAGATAAGAATGGCTTAAAAAGAAAGAAATTGCCTCCAAATAAAATGTTTTTCCTCATTTCCCATGATACAGTGAAATTTCTTCATGGGCAGATAGTCAGAGTAGAGTCCATTACACTCCACACTTTTTGCCTTGAAACATAAATAGCTGCATCTCATATAAGTGTTTGTTATGAGGAAAAGCATGTGCCTAGAAAAGTTAGACATTAAACCATTATTTCATGCAGAAAGATACGCTAAAGGGAGAGGATTACTTACTATATTAATTCTGTCTTTCAGCTACCCGTACATCTCTCTGCACATAATGACTTCAGTCACAAATGAAGTGCTGCAACAAATCCAGTTCCCTCCATTCCCATTTCCTTGAGGACTGTGTACACAGTGACCCTCCCTCTGGGCCCTGTGGGGGCAATGGGACAGCCGAGGTGAGAGCAGAAATCTGTTAATCTGTAGGTACATCTGTCAGCCTCTGTCCTTGCACAGGGTACATATGGGCAAGTGCTGATAATCTGGTATTAGTTCTTATATTGCAGCTAAAAACTTCAAAATATCCCTGTTGGTGGCATAAAGTAATTGTGATGTGACCCTCAAAAGTTTCTTCTCGTACCAGAAGTTAGAAGGGCATCTTAAAAGGCACCAAAAATTTTCTAATCATATCTTTTTCCCAGCAACTGACTCATAGAGGGAGAGTTTCTGAGGTTAGCAAAACCAGAAAACCCCAAGCACAGAGCCCCAGGAAATCTGAGATGTGAAAGATTGTTTAGCTGTTCCTGCCTAGGATGTGACAGGCTGTTGGCACAGGGTGCCAGTGTCACAGCACTGCAGCGTGCAGGGTCACAAGCACTGGCACTGTGGCAGTGCCCGAGGTCAGGGTGATTCCTGCTGACCAAGCTGTAACAGGGCACTGCAGGGTCACAACCTGCCCAGCTAAATCACAAATAACCCCCACACTGCCACGCCCCTGGGCTCGGGTGCACAGACAAGCCCCTGGCCCCGCAGTGTGAATGCTGGGGAGGGTCTCTCACCTGACATCCTGTGTCTGCTGGTGCAGAGAGTGCTCTGAGCTGCATGCAGGAATGGAACAGCAGCGAGCAGCAGGGCCATAGCACTATCTGAGCCCATCTTGGGCATAGAGAACCCAAAATGAGAGTATTTGGGTTTGAGGGAGTAAGGAGGGGTCAGCAGAACTGCATCCTTGGATGGACGGAGGGCAGGCTGAGGAGCCTGGCTGACAGATTTCCTTGGGAGTCTTGAAGGGCACAGAATTCCTCCAGGGAACTGCAGGCCTCTCAGCCTGAGTGAGAGGAAGCTTAAGGACCAGATCATCTTGACTGCTATCACACAGCACGTACAAGACAACCAAGGGATCAGGCCCAGTTTAGATTGGATATTAGGAAAAAAATTCTCCTTGGAAAGGGCTGTCCAGCCCTGGCACAGGCTGCCCAGCAGTGACAAAATCACTGTCCCTGGAGGCATTTAAAAGCCATGTAGGTGTGGCACTTGGGGACATTGCTTGGCAGTGGCCTCAGCAGTGCTGGGAGAATGGTTGGACCCAATGGATTTGGAGACATTTTCCAACCTAAACAATTCCATGATTCCATGACGCTGTGTAGTAAGTCATCCTTATTCAAAGGGCTCTGTTTGAAGTCTGGCATCAGCAATACAGAACATGTTGCATCCTTGCTGGTACCTCTTCAATCTGGTTTGCAAGACATCCTGGAGGACGTGACCTTGGAGGCAGGCAGCATATCGAACCTACATAATCTGAGCATCTCTGCATCTGTGGCAGCCTGTTGGGTACCGGGCAGTTAATAAATAATGAGGATGTCAAAGACGACAGCAGGAAAGTGGGAGCAGGTAGCAGCTTTGCAGCCAGCTCTCTGACAGCCGCTTGGCAACCTCCAATTACGAGGCGTGTGCCGCGCTCATCCCGGCGGTGTCCGGCACGGGGAGCGGCGGCACCGGGGCCGCCAGCACCGCCCTGGCCGGGAGCTCCGGAGGGCTGCGGGCACTGAGAGAGAGGGGCGGCTGCTCCCGAGGGCTGCGGGCACTGAGAGCAAAGTTCTGCTCCTCCCCAGGGCTGCGGGCACTGAGAGCGAGGGGCTGCTGCTCCCGAGGGCTGCGGGCACTGAGAGAGAGGGGCTGCTGCTCCCGAGGGCTGCGGGCACTGAGAGAGAGGGGCGGCTGCTCCCGAGGGCTGCGGGCACTGAGAGCAAAGTGCCACAGCTCCCGAGGGCTGCGGGCACTGAGAGCGAGGGGCTGCTGCTCCGGAGGGCTGCGGGCACTGAGAGCAGGGTGCCACAGCTCCGGAGGGCTGCGGGCACTGAGAGCAAAGTGCCACAGCTCCCGAGGGCTGCGGGCACTGAGAGCAAAGTGCCACAGCTCCCGAGGGCTGCGGGCACTGAGAGCAAAGTGCCACAGCTCCCGAGGGCTGCGGGCACTGAGAGCAAAGTGCCACAGCTCCCGAGGGCTGCGGGCTCTGCGGGCTCTGCGGGCTCTGCGGGCTCTGCGGGCTCTGCGGGCTCTGCGGGCTCTGCGCACACCGAGGAGCCGCAGCGGGACGCGCCCGGCCGCAGCAGCGAGCGCCGCAGGGCAGCAGCCGCCGCAGCAGCCGCGCTCCGATCCGGGGTGTGCCCGGGGGCTAACCCTGCTCGGTTAGCCCCTGCAGGACACGGCTGGAGCGGCCGAACAGGAGAGTCGCTTCCCCGGGGTCTGCGGGAGGAGGACAGCGGCCCGGGTGCTCCTCAGGACATCAGCTCCTGTTCATAGGTGTTTCCTTCGAGGGTTGAATTATATCACACCACAACTCAAGGATTAGGAACCTGAGGTGTAATTGATCTTCTGACGGCTTTTTAAATATCTGGTGAGAGGGGGCTGCTTTCCAAACAGCAGAATCTACACCAAAATGATCTTGATTTGAATAAGTATTCCATCCTTGTTTGGTAAATATACCCAGTGTTAATGGTGCTTAATGGTGCCTGTAATTGGTGTCTAAAGTTATTTAAAAGTAAATTTACTAGAAAATAATTAGCAATTTTATAGTTCACTTCTTCCTAATTTTGTCGATAAAAGTTTTTCCGTGGTTTTTATCAGATGACACAATAGGACCATGCTGTGAAATAACCTTTTTTCAAACAAGCAGGATATTGTGCACGCAAAATAAGATAAAAAAATTTTCCTCTTAATTTCTTTGCCTGGCAGCCAGCCCTCTCTCAGCCCTCTCTTTTTATTAGCCACTGATTTATCCTTAATCAGCAGCAAGTGAAATCTCCCAGGCATTGCTCAGGGATTTGTTCTTTGTGACCTTGGGAAGTGCACCCCAAACTGAGAGGTCAGTGAGGAAAGTTCTCCCCCACACCAGGACCTGCAGGCTGGCCCAGTGGTCCTGGTCCTTGTCCTGATTCTGAACCTGCTGCAGCATGTGCCTTCCCCAGCCCTTTTGGGCCTGTGGGGCCCATGGCCTGTGGGGCAAGTCACAGCAGCCAGCTGGGCTGGCAGGTCACAGCCAGCCTTGTCCTTTTGTGGTTCCTGTTCATGGGGTGTTGGTACTGCTGGGGGGGGCAAAGAGAAATGGAGCCAAGAAATGCAGCTGCTACAATGATTTATTGTTTAGTGCTGGGGGTTCCAGGGTTCAGTTCAGGACAGACACATCGTTCAGGTACAGAGACACTGACGGACAGAGACGCACTGGGGAGGCAGTGACAGCACAGCAGGGAAGGTTCAGAACAGACCTGCTCTCCATTTCCAGTCTCTGAACCAGAAAGTACCAGCTTTTCCAGAACAATGAATCACTCAGTCTGTGTATAAAATTAAATATAATTTATGCTTTGCTAATTGAAACCAAATACAAAATTCAATTTCCTGTGTATTCTAATGCTGACATTTGAATAGGTTTTTTTTAAAAAAAGTGTTATTAACCTGACTCTTATTTGGCAGGCCTCTCTGGCCAGATAGAAAATAATCCCCCCATCCAGCCCCAGCTGCAGTGGGGCATACATGGGGCACATTTCCAAAGAACAAAACAAAATAACACCACCCCCCACCCCAGTCCCCATGTCCCCAGCCCACCCCAGGGTGACTGGCATGTCCCTGCTCCCTCCCAGCACTGCAGTGCTGGTAGCACCACAGCTGCACCTGGGGAGAGGGTTGGGGGCTGGGGGGTCCTGTCCCACCGTGCTGAGTGTTTGGTGTCCATGGAGCAGGCACTCAGGGCCCAGGAGCAGGGTCTGTTCTCCCAATGGGCACCCATCAGCTCCTGCCGAGCTGGAGATGGTGTCTGGTATAAAAAGTAAACCTGAATATATGGCAGAAATAAGGATAGTGAGTGTGGGGGCAGGAGGAGGGGCACAGCAGGAGCAGCGTGCCCCCAGCCCACCCAGGAGCCACCACCCCCAGAGCTGAGCCCCTGTCAGGCAGCCAGAGCTGCCAGCCCCAGCACACAGCCCAGCACCTGCACAGCTAGCCCCACACCACGCTGGGGGTGCAGCACTCTGGAGACAGGCAGAGATGCCCAGACATCCCTCTGGGGATGGGGACACTGCACCTGGAGCCCCTTGTCCTCCATTCAGCATCTTGCACCAAATTATGCAACAACAGGATTCATGTAGGGCCTGCTCTGATATTTTAGTATGTGTGAAACACCGTAAGATTACTCTTATTATGTACTTCCAATTTTCCCATAGTAATTGGGAGTTTGTGGGTTTGTGAAAACTGTGTCAGGAGCTGTTTTTAGACGTGACCAGGTTGATGATGACCATCTGACATGATGTCAGCAGGGACCTCACAGTGCCCCTCCAGCACGGGCCACGTACCCAAATGGCTTCAGCTCTTCTCATCCAGTCCAAGGCACCAGCACCATTCCATGGCACAATGAGCCACACCACAGGCCCTGGAACCCTGAGCAGGGTCAGCTTGTCACCCAGCCAATGCAACAGTGATTTCATCCACTTGGCTGGAGCTGAAGGGAGTTCTTTCATCTCAGTCAGAGCTGAGTCCTGGTCCTCCCGCAGCAACCCCATCCTGCACCTCTGCTGGGGACCTGCCCAGTGGGAGGGGGCTCTCATGTGGCTACACCCCAAGCTGGAGGTACTCTTAGCCCTCATCAGAGCAGAGAGCTGCCAGCAGTATGCGAGTGCCCTGAGAAATCACCATGTGAGGGAGAGTTTCAGCAGCTCTGCATTTCACCTTTGCTCCCCCTCTGCCTGGTTTCCCGCAGCAGTGGAGGTGGGACTGTGCAGCTGTGTGAAAGCTCTGCTCTTGTTTCTGCTGGGGCCAGCAAACAGCTCTTGTGACACTGGGGGATTGAGTGGGGATATAGGTTTATTCTGTAGTTTCCACCAGGATTTGCAAATCTGGGTGGCTTGGTCATTTCCAGTAGAAAGCACAGGTTTTGTGTGCTGAGCAGTGCTTGCCCTGGGAATGAATTGCTCTTTTGGAATTCTGAAGTAAGATGAAGGCTGCTTCCCTGTTCTGTGACCCCAGGTGTCCACAGCAAGCAGCAGGGATTGCATTTTCAAGGTGCAAACGAATGGCAGTGCCAGGGGTGCTGACAGTCAGACCCCCAGCCTTCAGCCTGCATCCACCCCGTCGGCTCCAAACCACGGAGCAGGGCATGGCACAGCCTGGCCAGGGGTGCTGCGTGGACACATGTGTGCCCACTGTACCTGGGCAGCCTGGCTGGGCAGTGGGAGCCTGGCTCACTCCTGGGGAGCCTGGGAATGTTCTTTCAGCTTCCAGGAGGGTGGAGACCTGGGGGAACCCCAGTTCTGATCTCACTGAGCATCTCAGCAAAGAGGAACAACCCTCTTCCAACAGTGGAGGTGCACCCATCAGTCAGAGGAGAATTGAGGCCAGGTGTCTGTGGCACTTGGTAAATTCTAGTTTTAGTGCAAGAAGTAATTGAAACTTTTGGTGCAAATGAAGTTCCTGTACATAGTTCCTTTGCAGCATAACTGGCTTTATTCCTTCCACACACAAAGACCAGTGTGCATATGAGTGCACAAGGCCTGAATTTACCAGATCTGATGCTGCTGTTTGGGCAAAACTAAAGTGCAGGGCAGGAGAAATCAAATCTATGGGTTTGTCTCAGTGCTGGGTTTTGGGAGCCACCCTCTCACCCAGCTCGCCGTGGCAGGAGGTCTGGTCCTGCCTGCCTGGCTGCAAGGGGGACACCAGCAGCAAAACACCAACACAAAATGCCCCATCACCCTGAGGAGCCCTGCTCCCCCTGCCTCCTCCTCCTCCTCCCACCTGCCCCTGACCCCCGGCATTGCGGGGGGACACCGAGTGCAGCCCGAGGTGACAGGCCACTACAGTTCCAGAGGTGGGCATGTGGGGCGGCTTCTGCTGCAGCCCTGACAACACAAGAGCCTGGTACACACAGGGCTGAGCCTCTGGCCCCAAGAGAGTTTTGGGTCTCAAACGATGATTCACACCCCAAAAACAAAAAATATTTTTTCCTGATTTCGTGGTTCTACTTATCACTTTCTTCTTGCTCCCACTGGAAATCTTGGCCTGTCATTTGGTAAAACATGACGTTGAAGGGTTTGTAAAACTTCCGCAGTCTGTGGATGACGTCTGGGTCTATTTTGGGGTGAGTTCGGCCCTTGGACTTGCCCAAACACCGGGGAGCACTGCTGTCCTCCGGCTTCTTTAGACAGGGAAACCCCTTTGTTTTATTAAAATAAAAATGCTTCTCTGTCACAATCCTCTTGAGGCCTAGGAAGTCCTGGACCTTGGCCATTTCCCCAGCTGGGTCAGTGATGAGCCTCTCACCACTGACAAACAGGATCTGGGAGAGGGGGAAGTACTGGAGCCAGTTTTCCAAGTGCAGGGCATAAATCCCAATGCGGATAGCACTCCAGGAGGCATCAATCAGCCCCAGGGTCCGGTTCTTGAAGGCCAGCACCTCGAAGGTGGGGATCTCTGGCTTTTTGGAGAGGGTCTGCGTGTAGTCGGAGATGGCGCGGGTGACGGGGTTGCGCACCACCACGATCAGCTTGGTGTCCTTGGCCATGGAGTGGATGCGCCGCGGGGCCTCGTTGGTCACAAAGTAGCTGGGGGTCTTCTCCATGGTGATCTGCCCCTCCAGCGTCTTGGGCATCACGTTCCTGTGCAGAAGCAGAGGAGGTGGTTAGCGAGGGGCCAGGCAGGGGTGGCACCCTGTGCAGGTGTTGGTGGGACATGCAGGAGGAGGGATGCTGTCGCCCCTGGGTGACCCCCAGACCCAAGTCTTTCTGGCTTTGTTTCTTCTCAGCCCCTGGCCACGGTGGGCACTCAAAATGTAAAGTCAGCCCTGGTGAGACATTATGCAGATGATTTGCCATAGGTGTATGTAGACCAAAGCTAATTGGCACTAAACCTGCACAATACCTGCCTGCTCAGAAGCCATCTGCTCCCATTTGCTCAATTAAGCCTATTCACTGCAGAGCCGTGTACCGAGCGGCGCAGTTCGGATTACACAGGACCTTTTTGTTATGATGACATGCTTTTAAACGTCTCAGCTAATAAAACTTAATACAGAATAAGATCCCTTGCTTCTAGTACAATAATTAAATTTATTTACTATCTTGTGTGTGAGAAAGAATGACTTTTCTTTTATCTCTAATTCACATGCTCTGTCAATAATTAATTGCTGCTGGGTTTTGAGCTTCCTGTGCAAGCACTTTTATTAGCCAAAAGGAATTTGCCTACTGGATAAATTAGCATGTAGCAAGATTTTCCTGGATAGCATATTACCATATTGTAAAATGAAACTGTGGTGAGATAGCAGTTATATCTAAGAAAATGAAGAGGTAAATTCTCGTCCCAGTGCCACCAGTTACGGATTATCATAGCCAGCCAGAGGGCTTTAAGTGATCACAGAATAACAGAATAAGCTGAATTGGAAGGGACCCACAAGATGTCCCCTGCATGAGCGTCACAGCCTGGTTCACACCTGTTGTGCTGCCAGGTGCACTGGGGCTGGAGGCTGTGTCACAGCCAGGGACCTGCCTGCTGCCCTCACCCACCCACCTACCCCATGGCCCTGGCTGTGGGCTGCCCCAGCCTGCCACAGTGCCCAGGACAGAAATGGAGCTGCTGCCCTGGGAAAGCACTCATGGGCCCGGGCAGATCTCCTGTGGCAGACGTGGAGGATGGCGATGCCCATGGCCTTGCAGGATTATCCCTTTGTATTGCAACTATTTTTAGTACAAACATATGGTGAGGAAATAATGTGAATAGGCTTGAAATGGCTCTGTGAGAGCACCTTGGGCAGTGACAGCCACAGTAATGCTGACGTCAAACTGCTGGGCCCCAGAAAGACCCATTTCAGGAATAACACAGCTGAAGCCTGGAGCAGAAGCAGATGAGAGGCACAGCCCGCTAGATGTGCCTGTCAGTGTCACCTCCTATTTGGCTGCTAAAGGCATCAACTGGCTTTAACACCCCTGAGATTTCTGCATTCACTGCTGCTGCCATCCAGCCCACCAGGCTTGGTCTGCTGAGGTGCTCTTGGGGTGATGAGGGGTCTCCTGCCAAGGCAAGAGTGAGGGTGGGTTTGGTGCTGCCGCACCACAGGGTTGCCAGTGTCCTCAGCATTTTGGGTGAAGAGGCTGGTGTTCCTGTGGCTGTCCCTGTCCTGTTGCAGAGCCTTTCCTGCTGAGTGCCAGCAATGTGGCCTGCAGGGCTGCAGGGCTCCCTGTCTCAGCGCCAGCATGCTGGTGGCCAGGCTCTCCAGGAAAGCCCCTGCCTCTGGCATCAGGTCCCCCTGGAGCTGCCTTCCCAATGGCAAGGCACCTGCAAGCCTGTCCTCTGCCAGAGCACTCTGCTGCTTCATGCATGCCTCACATCAGCCACTTGAGTAGCAGTGACACAAGGGGGGCAAGGATTAGTCAGAACGATGCACCTTGAGGTATTTATTTCTTTAAGAAAGCCCTGAACAAATTAGGAGGGATAGGAGCACTTGGGGACTGCAGATGCTGCAGAATTACAGACCAGCTTCCCCGGGGAATCCAGTACCCAGATTTAACAGCCCTTTGGGAATGAAGCAGCTTTTATGGCTATGCATATCCCAGCAAGACCCACAGTATGACCAGAGATGAGCCCTTGGGTGCCCAGTGCTGTACTGTGGGGGGTGGAGTGGGAGGTGCTGCCACCAGCAGTGCTGCTCCGTGCCCACTCTCACAGCCTGTGGCTACCAGCTGGGAGGGGACCATGGGCACCTGCAGCAAGGACAAGAGCCACAGAGGTTCCATCCCCCAGAGCAGCACCAGCTGCCCCAGGGCATTTGGTTTGGTTTGTATAAAACAAACACACAAGGGGTTTATAAAAGAAGCATGAACACGCATGTTAATTACAACTGACCCTTCAGATGATGTTACCACAATAAACAGGAGCCAAGAAATTGCAGAGCTAATAATCTGGAAGTGTTGCCACATTTAATGACTGTGTTTAACTCCATGCCCAATAAAGACAAATGGATGGATGGGCTGGCCCTGAGGAGAAAATGGGGAAGCAGCGATCAAGGAAAAGGGGAAGAGAAGCAGATTCAGCTTTTGCTGTACAGTTTTTAGCATAAAGCCACAAAACATCCTCAAGACACCCTGGCCCCACAGAGCCCAGAACAACTGTGGCTCTGGGACGTACATACAGAAAGGCTTTACCCCAAGCTCTGCTGTGTTTCAGAGTCCCTCCCCACGTGCTGCCCTACTGGGGCAGGCACCAAGCTGCACTGTGCAGGTGAAGCAGGTTCAGCCTGCAGCCCTGGGGTCGGGTGCCCTGCGTGCAGCCAGCAGCACATGGCAACTGCTGCCAGAGAGTGGCACGCAGCACGGCCAGCTCCTGCTGCTGGGAATAACAAGGGTGTTAAAGCTGGAGCAACCGAGCCTCTGGCACGGCAGGAATGCTCCTCAGAGCAGTTAACCTTCACAGAGCTGCTGCCATGTGCTCTGCCCTAATTGCGTGTGTGCCGATGGAATTCTAACCAGCTCTGTGTGTGCGGGCAGGGCAACGCTCCGCAGCACTCTCCTGCAGTGGCTGAGGCACAGCAGTTTGCAGCGTGGGGTGAGGGCTTTGCTCCCTGTGGAACACACTCTGGCTTTCCCAGCAGTGTTTGTGTCCCTCTCGAGGCCAGTCTGGTTGCTGGAGATGCACGGCCACGGGGTCACTGCACCTGACGTGCCCCCACAGGGCACTGCAGGAGGGGAAGTGTTGGAGTGGGACCTGTCTGCTCCTGGTTCTGCCACTGGTGTCTCCGCACCTGCACCTTTTCTCTCTCCATTGCTGCTCACCTGAAAAAGGTGAGCAATGACAACAATCCCCTGGCAGGAGCTCTGCTGTCACAGGTATGAACA
This sequence comes from Phylloscopus whistleri, assembly GCA_017589585.1. Lineage (NCBI taxonomy): Eukaryota > Metazoa > Chordata > Aves > Passeriformes > Phylloscopidae > Phylloscopus > Phylloscopus whistleri. The sequence goes on along the minus strand of JADMLD010000977.1, from coordinate 535,882 downwards.
AACCCTCTGCTCCCTTATGGGACAGGCGTCATCCCCCTGTGCTTGTTGGTGCAGCATCACTGCACTGTGCAATGCCAAAACTAAACTCTCATGTTGGCCTTGGACCCAGGAATTACCTTGTCCTCCAAGCAGATCCAATATATATTATTGAGTACTTGCTTGGGCTTTTGATATTTCTCTCCTTTCCTGTTCATTCCCCAGTGCTGTGCCCTGAGGCTGAGGAGGGCCAGACTGCTCTGTGCACCCCTGGCACCCCTGAGCTGCACAGGGGCTTGCTGCTGTCACTGCTTCAGGCTTCTGCTCTGTGCACGGAAGGTCCCCAGCCACTGTGGGTGGGTGGCAGGCAGGACAGCTGGCTCCTGCCTGCCCTGGCTTGGAGCAGAGGCCAGCTCTAAGCCCTCATTGGGAAAATGTGCTGTAGCAATTGTTCTTAACTGCTGGCTTCAAACAAGCTCTTTATTTTCAAGGGATACATTTTAGAAATTTGCGAATTTGCATGTTGCCAAAATCCCCTTGTGGTTTATTTAAATCCAGATTATCTTGTTTATTCCTTCAGTCACAGCTGTCATTTATCTCTGTGTAGGCAGCTTGTTCACGATGTTGCAGGTTTCCTGCAATCCCACTCAAAAGGAGTCTTTGTTAACTGTATTTTCATGTTCTCAACAAGAGAAAAAAGTTCATAGCAACTCCCAGGGCTTGGGGAATAGCAGAGGAGGACAAGGATTTGCACAGCTGCCATGGAAAGAGGAAATGGCCAGGTGCTTCAGGTGTCACCTGCCCAGAGAGCTCCTCTCTGCTGCTCCTTGGGGTGGAGCAAACAGCTGCTTTTGTCTTCTGAGAAGACAAACATGAATCCTTTTTCTTTTTATTATTAACACATCCCGGTATAATTGCTTGAGCTGTCAGCTGTGACCTGCCAGTAATTCAGCAGGCGTGGGACTTTCAAGGGGAGAGCGGCATTGCAACTGAGCCCGCAGTAAGCATTAAAAGCAGAACCCATTTGCTATAAGCCCCCGAGTCAAATCTCTTGTTGAATTTGTTCAAACATAAATTTACAGCTGAATTTACATAGGTTTAATGTTTTATAATCTTTTCGGTCTGTGAATCTATATTCAAGAGTGAGTGCATTAGCTCAGAAATATTGTGCTTAACGCTGAAAATAATTTTAATCTCTCCAAAGTCCAATCCTTTGCACATCACTAAACCTCAGAAGCCAATCCCTTCTAATAAGAGACACAAAACTTGCATCTGTCGTTGCCTAATAGATTCACATTGCTCTAATTCAAACAGCTCACATATGTCTGTTAAAAAACACTAAACGGAAATTATAAAACCCTTTCAGAAAAGCAGCTGCCAGTTCAGACTGGGGGCGAAAGGAACACAATCCATTCCCAGGAAACCCACTGGAAGAGTTTAATGGTTAGGAATCTGGTGGCTGGGAGAAGGGGGTGCTTTTGCAGGACTTTAACCTCAAATTAGTGGCTGTCTGTATGGTTGGTTTCCCTCTCCAAGACAAGGAGCTTTCCCTCCTCCCCGAGTTTCCAAAGCCATTCACTATCCACGCAGAACACTCTTGTGAGGGGCAGTTTGGGATTGCAAGGACACGTCCTTGCTCTGTGCCAGCCGTGTCCCTGCTGAGTTTCTCCCCAGCGTCCCCCAGGCCGTGCGGGATGGGGGAGCCCAGGACGCTACAGCTGGAGTGGGGGCAGCCCCGGATCCCAATGCAGCCAGGGAACGAGAAGCAGTGGGGCTTGGGAGTGTCTCAGTGCCCCTCAGCAGGGCCAGCCCCTCTGCAGTGCTGCCAGGGCTGCCTGGAGCCGTCCGTCCGTCCATCTGTCCGCAACATGGGCCGGATGGAGCGCGGTCCCGGGTTGCCATACCAACGCAGGTGCTAACGCGTGTTGACTAACTGAGAGCTGATCTGATCAGAGAATGGCAGCTTGGAGTTGCCATGGCAACCGAGATGCCAAATTGGAAACCGTGTCAATAGCAAAGGTATCCGAGAGGCAGCAAGTGCGGGCAGGGGGCAGTGCCTGGCGGGGCTGCGGGCACGCCAGCGGGCACCTGCCCCAGGGGTACCTGCCCCAGGGAGTACCTGCCCCGGGGGTACCTGCCCCAGAGGATACCTGCCCCAGGGGGTACCTGCCCCAGGGGTACCTGCCCCAGGGGTACCTGCCCCAGGGGGTACCTGCCCCAGAGGGTACCTGCCCCAGGGGGTACCTGCCCCAGGGGTACCTGCCCCAGAGGATACCTGCCCCAGAGGGTACCTGCCCCAGGGGGTACCTGCCCCGGGGGTACCTGCCCCAGGGGGTACCTGCCCCAGGGGATACCTGCCCCAGGGGGTACCTGACCCAGGGGGTTCCTGCCCCAGGGAGTACCTGCCCCAGGGGTACCTGACCCAGGGGATACCTAATCCAGGGGTACCTGCCCCAGGGGGTACCTGACCCAGGGGGTACCTGCCCCAGAGGGTACCTGCCCCAGGGGGTACCTGACCCAGGGGGTACCTGCCCCAGGGAGTACCTGCCCCAGGGGTACCTGCCCCAGGGGGTACCTGCCCCAGGGGGTACCTGCCCCGGGGGTACCTGCCCCAGGGGGTACCTGCCCCAGGGGGTACCTGCCCCAGGGAGTACCTGCCCCAGGGGTACCTGCCCCAGGGGGTACCTGCCCCAGGGGTACCTGCCCCAGGGGTACCTGCCCCAGGGGGTACCTGCCCCAGGGGTACCTGCCCCAGGTGGCACCTGCCTACACAGGCTGCCCCTGGCTCCTGCTCCTGGGCTGGTGGGATGGCTCAGGGCACCCCACGGTAGCTCGGCTGCATCCCAGGTGCCACCGCCAGGACCTCCATGTCATGGGGCACAGCTCCCCTGCCCCGTCCGTCCCTGCCCTCCCCGCCTGCTGTCCCGCAGCCGTGCCGAGGGCTTTGCTCACGGCAGCGATCCGCAGAGGACGTGGCTCCGCAGCCCAGGCGGGAGGATGCCACCGCGAGCACCATTCCAGCCACTCCCCCACACACTGAGGAAATGCCTCCGGAGCACAGTCTATTTCTAATGCGATTTTTCACAATCTCGCCTAGCCTAGAGTCCAACAATCACAATGAAAGGGCTTCTGTGTCTCCACAAAATGCAAAATCTTTAACGGCTCATTGGCATGTGCTTAAGTTGGCCTGGATAAGAAGTTACTCCTGAGAACCTGCTATTGATTCTGTCAAGGATTCAAAGGTTTTATAGGCATCGCTCAAGATCTCTTTAGTACTTGTACCTCCTTAATGGCTCTCATCACCGATAGAACTGGAGACATCCCCCAGCACCCTGGGAAGCAGCTGTGTCTGTGCCAGGAGCGTGGCCATCCTCCTCGGCACCCTGAGGGGACAGCCTTTCTGTGGCTCCGGGGTCTTCTCGGAGGTGGGGCAGATACTGGGGCCAGGGAAAGGGGTGGAGGGCACATTGCACCCAGGAAGTCTCCTCTCCTCCTACCACTATGCAACAAAATCAGTGGGCAGGTGGCTGAGTAGCAGACAAAAATATAAATATGCTCTGATTTCACTGGGACCATCTGGCTCAGTCATGATAGGTGGGTAGGAATGCTATAATCATGGAGCAGAGTACTAAGCTGATCCATTAAAGTCTTTTAGCAGAAGCAACTATGGAACCTACATTAATCCGGCAATGCTTTCTGAACAGACATCACAAGGTTAGATCCATTCAGCTGCAATTAAAACCAACCCTCACTGATCAGGCTGGCTGGGAGACCTGCTGCAGCATTGTGTTCCCCAAGGCTCTCATGAGTATAGACTGTTGATACTTGCACAATGTAATCTGAAATTACGATCCTAATGCTAAATCTTGCTTTCTTCTGTTCTTTCCTCAAGTGGATCTCCTCTGGGACGTGGCTGCTGCCTTGTGCTGAAATCCCTTGCCTGCCAGTGCACAGCTCTCACACTAATTGCACAGGCTCAGGTTAGTGCTGTGGGGTTCCTGATGGGGAAGTGCCTGATGTGCTCCCTGATGGGGACTGCCCTTCCCCACCGCCCTGCTCACCAGCAGCTGTGGGATGTACAGGGGCATGCTGGCTCCTCCACCCGGGGAGCTCCTGGCAAGGTTGGGAGCACATCTGTGTCAGCACACCCCTCCTCAGGTGTCACCAACAGCCCTCAGCACCACTTGCCTTTGGCTGTGCAAAGGAACCTCAGCTCTGTGGAGGGAGATGGGTGTTCAGTGTGACATTGTTTGACCAAGGATAAATTTGGCCCAATCTCTCCAATTTTACTGCAAGATCTATTGTTGGTCAGCAGTCAGCCATGGAACAGGTTGTAAAAAGGGCTGGAAATGCATATTTCTAACCCCTCTGCTGTCAAAATTATTTTGATGAAGTATCACTACCATTCCCTACAGAAGCACCATGATCCTGTTCCCTGGGAGTCTCCTAGCGTTGTCTACCAGATTTAATTACTATATTAGTCACAGTTACAGCAAAGCAGTCCTACTCTGAGTTTCTCCCACAGCACTGGAACGAGGATGTGAGTCCTCAGGGGTGAGTCCTGCCTCCTCCTACTGAGGATGTTCAAGTCAAGCTAGTCTGCTCCCATTCCAGACTTCCCTTCAACACAGGAGTTCCAGCCAGTGCTCAGCTACAGGACAGAGCCACATGAAATGCTGGTGCACATGCAATCTGTGCAGGACAGAAACCTCTCTGCAGGACGCAATCCAGTGCACCTTGCAGGCAGCAGGCACGGCACACCTTCCCTTCCCACCCCCTCGGGATTCCCAGTCTGGGAGTTGAGCAGCACAGGCAGCAGGACGAGCCCCCAGCACCAGCCTGCTCCTCCTGCCCCAGCAGAGCCCGCACGGACACCGGGCAGGAGCTCCCAGCCAGCAGCGCTCCCGCCCAGCTCAGCCCTGGCGGTTGCTAAGTGATGCTGTGGAAGTTTCAAGGCTGTCAATAATAGATGCCGTCGGTACTGCAGGCTGCGGTTCCTGGAACAGCCAGTTGGATGTGGGAAAGCTACAACTGACGGGGAGAGCTCTGTGCTCACCGTGCAGCTGACAGCTAACACTGATCAGACTCAACTGAGTGGCTCAAACCACTCCGGTTTCCCAAAGATGGGATGGGCCCTTCCCAAAGAAGGCCAGGGAAATAAAATATTAAAATATAGTGGTTTGGAGCTGCATATCCTGGAGTCCTTTTTCATCTTCTAGAAAATTTAATTCTACCAGGAAAAACACCCTGGCAATAATGGCTGCCTAAGTGAAAGCACCACGGCTGGATCATACTAAAAGCTTTTCAGGGAAAAGAGTAAATAAATTCCATTCTTCAGATGTATCTGGATGTTATCGTAACGCAGTGCCAGAGTAATAGGTAAGCCATCAACAGCTAAAAGGCTGGGAATTGTTATGGAGGAGCGATACTGCCAAATAGGCTGAAAACAGCAGTAATCGTTCACATCCTGTGCTGAGCTCCAGCACCGAGGGCAGCCGGGGACGGGACAGGGACTCCTGCCCTCCTGCCACAGGGACCAGCACAAAAAGGCTGAACACAAAACCACCATTCAGGCTGCCACAGGAGCCCCGGGCTGGTCAGAGGTGGTGGCCAGGAGCATGACCCTCTGACCTCCACACCTGCAGTTACCCGTTCCTTTTCTAGTTGTCAGTGAGATGGGTCCATGAAAGCCTCAGTGCTGCAGGCAGAGCAGCTGAAGGGGCAGGTGGGGACCCGATGGGCTCTCAGCAGTTGCTGGAGGTAGCAAAGCCAGCTCCAAATCCCTCCACAGAGACACTGCCTGACGAGTGCATTGGCCTCTCAACTGTCCAAAGCACAAAATCCCACTGTTTCATCTCCAGTGGGCCAGTGCTTGCATCCAGCCTCTGGAGCCCAGCAGGTGCCCTGGGCAGAGCCCAGTGCTCCCCTTGCTATTGCAGCAATGCACACCAGTGCCTCAGCCCCTCCTCTGCCTCCTCCCCATGCAAGTGGGAACCACGTCAGTCCCAGCGTCAGACAAGCCCTGCAGTGGCCAAGGCATCTCCCAAAACAACTGCCAAGGACTAAACAGATCCAAGACTCGTCCATTCCCACCCCAGAGCTGCTCCTCTGCCCCTGGAGGGTGTGATGCCAACCAGGCTGCTGCCGAGGGCACAGCTATTTATTATTTGCTTCTGTTGATTATTTTGGGGTTTAAGTTCATTTATTATGTATGCAGGAATGGTAATACACTGGCATCTGTATGTCTTTTAGGCATACAATATCCTTATTATTCAAAGTGGTTTTTCCTCCATAATTGAATGGTTTACCTTATTATTACACTATGTTAATGACCCAGCATTTCCATTTTTCTATAGGATGCTTAATTGTAAGCAAAGTGCAATCAGAATCAGAGATGCCATCTGTAATTGACAGCATCATAATAACAGCCAGAATTGCAGGAACCAAGTACCAAAATAAATAAGAGTGGGGAGAAAGCTGCCCTGAAACCCCCCAGGAAGCTGCTCTGGGCTGGGACAGAGCCCACCCACTCAGGATCCTGTCCCCAAACTCTGACAGTTTGGGCATTAACAGAGATAGAGTGCTATTGATATCAGTTTGTACATTTAATCAGTTTTTTGCCGTTTTCAGCGAGATGTGAACTATATCCCTGTCCAAGGCATTTGGTTCAAATCAGCTGAGACAGAGAATAATCAAGATTTATGATTCTCATTCTGACTCGGATCACACAGTCAGTGCAAACGGTACCACAGAGCTTCCTCCCTGAGCCCCAGTGACATCCCTCTGCTCGCCCTCACACAGTGATTTCACATCCATCCCAGGGATGTCACAATGCTGCTGCAGCTCCAGTGATGACTCAGGGGCCCCTCACAACCCCAGGGTGGCACTCGAGGGGCACCACAACCCAGTTTGGGGTCAGTTGGCAGAAATCAGTAAAGCAGCACTTTGCAAAATAAAAGGGAATTCATCTTGCTGTGCCTCCCCAGCACAGCCTCGAGCAGCCTGGAGCAGGAGCAGCCTGTGGCATGTCTGACCTCTCTTACCCAGAGCATCCCTGCTGGGGAAGCACAGCCTGGGTTTTCACGGGTGAATCACACTTACCCCTGCAAGAGCCAGGGGCCCAGGAGCAAAGTGAGCACTGGGACTGCACAGGGAAGGGCCAGAGATGGCTCAGGAAGCAGCTCCCAGCAGCAGCAAGGGCCATCAGCACATCCTACAGGCAGTTCCATTTCCAGGGCCTCAGCAGCAGCCCAGGGAGCCAGAGCTCTCCAAGAGCTCAGCTGGGAAGTGAATGTTTAGATAAAAATTAAATGATCCAAAACCAACTCTAATAAAACCAGCCAGGTGATGGGAACAGAGCAATGGTGAGGCAGTTTTCAAGCCATTTTGAAGGCAGCCACGCTGTGTGTTGCTGGCTGGCCAGAGTGTGCTGTGGCTGGCTCCTGGGATGCTCTGGTGGGCTCCTGCCCAGACATCTGCTCCCGTCAGTACAAGATGGATGTGAGCTCAGGCCAGGCAGCGCAGCCACAGCTGCAGAGGAGGGTCCTGGCACACCCAGACTGCCCAGCAGACCTGGGAGTTCCCCCTCTGGGCAGCACAGCCCCAGCATCTCAGCCCATGAGCACCGTGTTCCCCCCTGCAGCTGGTGGTTCACAGGAAGAGCTGGGATCCTGCTGCCCAGGGCTCTGCAAGGGCCCGTGCAGGGCTGGGTGATGGGAGCTGCACCTGGCACAGGGCTGGGAAGGGAGCTCTTGTTGCCTCCTGCAGTGCTGGCAGTGGGGCAGGAGCAGGGCAGCCACGGAGGGCTGTGCTGCTGCTCCTCACTGGCACTGCTGCCCTGCTGTGCTCTGTCCCATCAAGGGTCTGCTCAGCCACCTTTCCCCACACACTGTGTGTGGCACCACCTGGGGTTAGCCAGGGCTCTGCTCATTCACACATGGAGTGTAACATCCCAGAGGGTGAAAAAACAGCCCGATGCCACTCCAGTCAATAGAGTAAACAATTCCTGGTTTGGATAAACAGAATTACTAGTGTTGAAGAGCTCTGGGCAGCACTGCACAGTCTGATTAGTGTAAATGCTAAACACAAACCAATTAACACTCTCTAAGTCTGCTTATCTCATGTCACTTAGTGCTAAAATAAAGGCTAACACTAAATACACACATTGATTTAGCCATTAAATCTAACATCACTCAAAACAGCTCATTATATCACCGAGAAACAAATAAAGTCACCTGAATTTTCAGAAGCTGCTGTATTATGAGCAATGACTCAATTGCTCCATCCAGCACCAGGGAGTCACTGCTTATACTGAGAGCAGACTGATACAGCTTCACCCAAAAATCAAACCTGGGCCACAGGCAGAGGTGACAGGTGACATCCCTGCAACACCTCTGGCAGTGCTGCTGGAAGCACTTGGGGCTGGCCTGGTGCTGTGCCACAGTGCCCAGGTACAAACATCACCATCACTAAGAACACGATTGCTTGGCCAGTGCCAGACACAAATCCCTGGCACCCCCAGCTCTGCTAAGGAAGAGGAAACACTAACCACAGTCCCAGCAAACCCCACCTGCTGCCAGTGCACTTTTAGAGAGCAAAACCAGCACTGACAGAACAGTTCCTTAGTCCCTGAGGAACCAAAGCTACTTTGGGTTTGATTTGGGCTTTTTATGCTTCTTCAACTAGAAATTATTGAAAGCAGGTATGTGGGAAGCTGATGACAGGAATAGCCTGTCTGGGGGTATCCTGCCCTAACAAGCACTGGGAGCAGGCAGGGAAGGATGTGTGGATGTTAGCAGGCAGTGTGAGATGTTTACATTCCTAATTACAAGGGCTAATTCTTCGCTTTGGCCAGGTATCCCTTCTGCAGACAAGGTTAATGGGATGTGAAAGACCACAGCTGCCACAGCACAGAGTGAGGAGGACAGGCAAGAGACAGTAGCATTAATCAGCAAGGAGCCATGCAAAAATGGTTATCTCAAGCTGTTTGGAGGCACGGAGTAAAAATAAATCTCCCTGAGTTTAATATTCTGCCAGTCAGCTCCTTTTTGTAGGTGGAATCTATTAAAAATTATCTTTCTGCTAAAATGCTAAAGTGTTTCTGACATTTAACAGCTTGCTTCGAGCAAAAAGGTGCAATAAATACATAGGAGAGCTAATTGGCACCAGAACACCCAACATCCACCCAGCACGAGCGAGCAGTGCTGTGTCAGCTGCCTGGGCAGACCCCACATCTCCCCTGAGCACCGTGCCCTGCTCCCGTGTGTCCCTGCTCACCTGGGGGAGCTGGGAACTCCCCACCATCATCCAGCGACTGCAGATGGAGTGGCTGGAGCCCAGGGTCTGGGGGACAGGACACATGCTGCAATCTGATCCTACCCAAGTCTCCACTTCGAGGTACTTGGTTGCTGCAAGATGCCGAAGGAGCTTCTTGGCAATGTGGTCTCAATAAAAATTAATGCTTTAACGAGAAGCCAAATAGCTACAGCTAATGTTATTCTGAATGAGATCTAAATTTTATTCATAAGCATCAGTGTCAGGACTAAAATAACAGTTTTATGGACACTGTGAGCATAAACAGCTCTGCTGATTCAAAAACAGAAACTGCACTTCTGAATGAATCAACGTGTTCATTTGGAACAAAAGCACTGTTCCAAATACATGCCTGAAATAAAAGAGAAAGCCAGAGAGTGCTTTCCTGGTGAGCCTGCCTCCAAGGAATGCACTGCAGAGGGGAAGGGAGACAGGGGACAGTGACTGGGAATGTGCTAGGGAGAAGGAGCAGGGCACACTCAGGGGCTGCCTGGGACATGGCTGGGGAGGGGATGGAATGGTGTTTCCACCGCATCTGCACTTGGAAAAGAATCACAGGTGAGAAAGAAGAGGCTACACTCTGGCAGAAATCCCTGCTGAGCTCCAGTGTTCAGGACTGGATGGCTCTGGCAAATGGTTGAAATGGCCTTTGTTTATTCAAGGTCGATGCCTTGGAAAAGGGCAAGAGCTGTATGGCTGATAAGTAATTGATGAGAGATTTTTAGAAAAATACCTCTTGGAGAGTGGGCTCAGACGGTTAGAAGCCAGGTAGCCCACAGTGTGGCATGCACGTGTGGGCAGTGGCATGATCACACTGGCCAGAGAGACTCCAGAGCATGGCTGAAATGGGGTTGGAAAAAACATTGTATATTCAGTGAGGAGTTTGCTGTCAAGCTGCTAGTGGAGCCTTTGGACAATTTGTTTACTTTACAAGGCCAATTGAGGGTCATGCAAGAGGGAAGCATCAGCTCCAGCATCCCCATTCCCACATCCCTTCTGCAGATGGGAACAGGACCAACAGGACTGAGCACTTCCAGTCAGCACTGAAACCCTCCAGATACCATGATCCTTGTCCAGCCCTGAGAGCCCAGGCTCCTGGGATGAGGCAAGCCCAGACCCCTGCACTGGGCAGCGCCAGTCTCCCAACAGTCCTGTGAGCTTGGGTTCTATGGGGCGTCTCTGGGAGAGCCCAGCTTTGCTGCTGCAGTGCTTCCCATAACTGGAGCAATATATCTGTGGCCACAAATGAAAGATCAATATTTATTTAACAGACACACTACCCTTTAGAGGCCCTTAATTGTAAATTAATCATCATTAACTGGCAGTAATTGAACACACGGAAAGCTGTGATAGCAGCTATCCCCCCCAGCAGGGTCTGGCCAGCAGAGGGGAGTGGGATGGAGGTAAGAGGTGGGAGAGGGACCCACAGGGCCTGCTGCAGCCAGAGGTTCGTTCAGCCCGTAGCAGCCTGGCACTGGCAGGACAGAGCTCTGTGGGCTGGGTAAGCCCTGGAGCAGGCAAGTGCCTCTGTCCCTGCAGCAGGACTCACACTGGTGCTCTGGCCCCAGTCTCAGCTCCAACTGGAAAGGCAGCGTGCTCCAGGCCAGGCAAGCCCCCCTGCCTGTGTGTCCAGCACAGGGGGCTGAGAAGGGAAATGACAGGGCTGACAGGCCCATCAAAGAGAAGGAAGACATGGCTCTGCTCTGCCTGCCCGGGGAAGCGCCTGTCCAGCACCCATCAGCACCTGCACAGAATTCTGATGCTGCTCATCTGCTCACTGCCTGCTGCCTGCTTGAGGCACAGCTGGTGGCAGACTCTAAGCCCAGGGGATCCCTTCCCTTTGGGAGGGAGAAACTGCCGTTTGTTTCTTCCCAGATTTTACAGGAATACAGATCAGCAGTGCAAGCACCAGCTCTTCCTCCCCAGCTCTCAGATCCATGGGGTATGAGCCTGCCCACAGGCTGCTGCCAGAGGGATCCAGGGAGGCACAGCCACTGGCACAAGTGTTTTGGAGAGGGCTGCTTTTCAGACACCCTTGCACATTGGAGGGCTTTGGAGATATTGGTGTGCTCTCTAGTCCAGGGCTTTGGGCAGCTCTACCCTGTTTCTGGTGTCTCAGTGATTAAGAAACAAAATCTAATGTCGTCCTTGGTGGGAACACAGGTGAGTGCACAGCCTCAGTGCCAGCGGGCTGTGTGGGGTGAGCTGGCAGAAGGAATGCAAATCCTCTTTCTGTAAGGACGACAGTGGCACGAATGCTGACTTTATTAAAATGCAGAATTATTTCAGGGCCCTTTGTTTAGCTCAGAGCCCGGAGGTAATTTATGCACAAGGATGGAGCAGCTAGGGCTGTGCTCGGCTGCCTGGCACTGCCAGCAGTTCTTGGCTGGTGCTCCTGGTGTGAAGGCTTTCCAGCTCTGGAGGGAAGGTCTGAGAATCCACAGTCTCACTGCTTGTTCTTGCTGAAGAATTTTTCCTGTCCTCACAGCTCCTGTGCACAGCTGCTACGGACAGAGGCTTTAACGCAGAGACTAATTAATGCTTGCTGATGAAGGCAGCTGGTCTCCAGTCCAGAGACATTCCCTCTCTGCCTGCCCTCCTCCTGCTTCCCAGGAACAGCCTGAGCACACGGGGGCCTGGGTTCTGCTGCACCCCGGTGCCATCCCTGAGAGCTGGTGAGAGCAGCCCCCCGTGCTGCCCCATGGCTGCCCTGGAAATGAGGCAGGGGCAGTGCCACACTGGAGCCTGGCCAAGGAACCTTTAGAGCCATGGGCAGTGAGAAGGGGCCTCTCTCTCTGCCCCACCATGGCTGGGAGCTGTTCCTGTGACCTGTGGCCACCGAACACATTATCACCTCTGCTCTGCCCCAGGTACCCTCAGGCTGGGCACTTCATTGACTTTGCAGACCATGAATTCTTTTTGGATTTGAAGACTCAACAAGGCAGTCTGAGCTTCTGCAAATTTTGATCAAAACTTGGGGCTTAGCTGGCACTTCCACAGCTTCAGCCTCTGTATCAAAGACATTCATGAAGGATTTAGCAGAAGAAATTCCAGAACCTGGCACAGAGATGACAATTAGTTTCTTATGAATAAATACTACAACTTGAAGGGGTGAGGTTCAGAACTCCAGCATGGCTGGAGCTGTCCTGGTCCCATGGACAGCTGTGGGGGTCCTGCAAAGGTACAGGGAGAGCATGAAGGAGGGCTTTCCCACAAGCAATAGAAGGTGGAGAGCAGAGAGGCCACAAGCTCCCTGAGCAGCAGCACTAAGCTCACTTGCTCATCACCACAGTCCTGGGAGAGGGCCCAGGCACCAGCAGGGGCTCAACTGGAGCTGGCTGAAGACTCAGACCACTGCACTTCAGAGGAACAGGTTCAGCCAGGTGCTGGAGTGAGGCAGCACAGCTCAGGGGCATGGAGGGATGCCAGGATCCGTCCTGGCAGCAGCTGGGGGCTGCTGCAGCAGCACGGAGTGCAAGGACCAACGCCAGGCACTTCACCTCTGCCGACCATCACTGCGAAGGCAGAGGCTGCTGGAGCTTGTTGACAGGGAGGCTTATTGAAATTAAACCTTTGCAGCAGGTTATGTGCTCTTGTTTTGAGGAGTTTAAACCATGTCCAAGATCAGGCTAGATTAAATCCTTGACTTCCACTACTGCCCAGGAAGCCTCATTTAGGCCGATTGTGTTTTCATCTGCATACTAATGCTGGGTTTTCTAATCGGCAAGGAAACCTTCCAGCACAGTGCTTGGAAGTTAAATGTCTGCAGTGGAAGGCAAACAGGAAGGAAGCCCCTGCCAGCTTCTCTCCCCCTCTGCCGTGCCACGTACAGCAGATTTGCTGTATCTCAGCTGGCAGGACATGGGCTCTGCCGCCTAACCCGGTGAGCTGCGTGGCTGGCATTAGGCTGCACACTGCTGGGGCTGTGCTTGGGGAATATTACTGTGTTTGACACAAAGTCTGGCTTCACTGAGCCAGGTTCATCACCTGGTAAAGCTGCTGTACCCAGACATCCCAGGCAGAGCAGAGGGCCTGCTATTAACAGGGGAAGGAGCTGGGGAATAAATCTGGGACTTCTGCTTTTGTGCAGGTGGAGTGCAGATTTACGTAGCAGAAGAAGATCCATGCTGTCTGTGTGACTCCTAAATCCCACCCTGCCCCTCACACATCGATCCCGGCAGCTGGTCACAGCCTGCAGGTTGGCAGGAGGAGGGATGGAGTGCTGGGAGCGCAGGAGATGAGAGCCTGGAGCCAGCCACCCTTCTGGAGGCAGATACTATTCTTAGGCGGGTATTTGGAGGCAGTTCAGAGGAACCTGCCTTGTCACACTTTTAAATTCCTGTCTCTGCAGTGGCACAGTGACAGAAGCCTTCCCGTATGGTGCCGTGGGAGGGAAAGCTTCCGCCCGCCACTGCCTGCGGCGGGTGCCAACCGTGCTGGGCACCTGCCACCCCGCGGGCTGGCACCCAGCTGCACTGCCTGCTCAGGGCAGCCACAGCCCCCAGACAGGGCAGCACTGGAAGCAGGCTCCCCACACCAGCTGGGTTCACCGAGCGCTGATTCATGGCACTCAAACACACTCCAACACCCTGTCTCAACCCCCAAGTATCCCGCTTCCCTAAAACTCTTCACCTCTCATTCCTCACATGATGATCTCCTTGCTGCACATGCCACCAACTACTGTGCAAAACAATCACGTTAATCCCCACCTCCATTAGCAAACAGACAATGAAATCTCTGGCACTCCCCAGCAGCAGGGTCCCGGCAGTGGGACCACAGCACAGCCTGCAGAGAGCCTGGGCTGGCGGCGCTGGGAGAGCACGGCTGGGAGGCAGCTGAAGAAGCCCCAGGTTCCACGGAGGGAAAATGCACAGCCTCAGCAGGAAACTGTTCTGTAAGGTGAGTGGCTCGGTTCCAGCTGACAGTGGCACCATGTGCCACCAGCCTGCCGGGCTGTGCCCTGCCCTGCCCCAGGCAGCCGCTGTGGCACACCCCACCCCAGAGCCACTGTCATTGCAGGGCAGCACCACGTCCCGGCCCCAGCTCCTGCCTGCCCTGCTCCTGCCTGCCAGGGAAAACATCAACAGCTCTGATTCCAACAGCAAGCACTGCATTTCCACGGACTTTCCTAGAGGAAATGTTTCTCCTCTGTACTTGAAACTTTCCAGCAAATATGTGTTACAGGTAAGCAGCGCTGAGGTCAGCCATCCTGCACCAGAGGCAGCCGTGCAGCCCCACTGCAGCACGCAGAGGTGTGAGGACATTAATCACTGCTGCTGAGCTCCTCTCCTGCCGTTGTCACAGCCCTAATTGTGCGTGTTAAGTGGAATGTCTTCCTGGCACTTGCTCGGGGCCACAGCTCGTTCAGATAAGACAGACCCGGATCAATGCTGCTTGACAGGCGATGCACTCCCAGCAAATGCTGCACGGCCTGTGCCCCTCAGAGCGCTCCCACCCAAGCAGGAGGGCATCCTCCCGGAGCCCACTGGCCCCAGTGTGGCCGGTGCACTGGGAGGAGGGATGTCTGTGGCCCGGGTGCCTGCTGCCCTGCCAGCACCGCGGATCCGCGCCGCTCTCCCTGCACAGCTTCTGCCAGGAGGGCACCAGGCTCCCGGGGAACCTGTTCACAGTGCCAGGAACAATAACGCCAGGCCAGTCTCAGCTGCTGCTCCCGTGTGACCCCCTTGCCCTCGGGGGGCTCTACCACACAGCTTGGCAGCTCTGCCTTTCATGGTTGTGCCGAGCACAGGACAAAGCTAAAGCACACCCAACACTCTCGGCATCACAAGTAATCCCATTAGATGTTTCTGTGTTATCTGACCGGTCACGAACACCTCGCTCTAAGGCAGACCCAGCTCCTCTGGCTCCAGCTGGTGATGCTCAGTCTGAATCCATCACTGCTGCCCACAGGCAGGTGCCCACACTGCGTCCCAGCTTCATGGGCTGGAGAGCAGGGAGAGGGCCGAGAGCTGCAGCCAGTCTGGGCACACATGCTGCCTGGGGCAAAGTCACTTTTCCCACTGTCACCTGGGGCTTTTCCAGACTCTCCATATTTGTTATGCCTTTTGTAGCTTGAAGGGACGGGCCATGCTCCTTTGGAGGCAGCAGGAAAACTTTCTTGCCTGAGACAGAGCTCCGGGCAGTATGGTCTCCATCAGCTCTGATCACCTTAAAAGCCTCAGCCCACGTGGAAGCATTTCCGACCAAATGCATCTCTGGCTGAGGAGTGCTTGGGGACCAGCAGTGACGGATGAAGGTGGCAGGTGCCCTGAGCAACCTCTGGCTCGTATGGAGAGACATCTCCTTCCTGTCAGGGGAGAAAAAAGCTATAATCCACTCTAACTGACGCTGTGATTTTCTTATCCATCACAGTGGCAGCTTGTTTATACCTACCCAGGGCCCAGTGCTGCACAGGCAGCAGAGAAGTGGGGCAGCAAAGCAGTGTGAGTGCCTGATGGGCTGGAGCCACAGGGCCAGCAGGATGGTTCTTACTGCCCAAAGTCAAAGGCAGGTGCCCAGGGACAGGGTGTGCAGCACTAGCCCCGTGCACTCCCAGGGCAGCTGGAGACCCAGGTGGGTTTTGAGAATGGAAGAGAAGATTTGGGGAGTTGTCACGGCAACAGCATCACTTACTGTCAGGGTATGCCAGAGCGGCATTGCCTCTGAATCCAAAACCTTCCTTCGAATTAGCTCCAAAGCCTACCATACTGCCTTTGGAAACATGTACTGTGCTCCTGTAAATCTGTAAAGCCTTGTTTGTTAAATGGTCGGTGGCTCTTCGCTGCCTGAAGAGCATCCTTCAGTGCAGTCCCTGCGTGCCAGCCCCTGCGTGCCACAGACCCCTGCAGGCTGAGCCCCCGCCTCGGATGGTCTGCCCCGCACGGCCCCGGCACCCGCCACGCCTCCTACACATCCCTTCAATATTTACAGACAGAAATCCTCAGCATATCACAAGGGAAGGTTCAGCTTTGCCAGGCAGACTCCAAAACAGCCTTGCAGTAGCCCACAACTCTGACACATTGGAATGTGGCTGTGTCTGAGTCTGCGGCTGCCAGGTGAACCTGCTGTTCAGGGCTTGCGGCACCAGCACCAGCCCTGCGCGGGGGGGCCGCAGCTCCCGGCTCCTCATCCCACTGGGCAGACCCCCCGAAGGGCTGCGAGCTCTCAGCTGCCCGGGCTTGGGACTCCCAGCCAAGCCTCAGCTCAAGCAATGTCAGGAGGAGGAAGTGAGAGCAGTTCATGGGGCTCTTAACAGTCAATTAGCTCCCTGTCAATCAGCTTATGCTGAAGTAAGGTAATTACCTTGTCGCTTACAGGACTCCCACTCTCCCGGAGAAGGCAAACCTTCCTCCTGCCTGCTCGGCACCAGCAATCCCCGGACTGATCACCCGGTGCCTGTGCGGACAGTGGCCAGTGCTGCTGATTCCCTGCCCTGGCCACTGGCTGCCCGGGCACAGCACCAGCACCGGGACAGGCTGAGCACAGCCTGTGCTGAGCCCGTGGCTTCCACGCCCAGCTCCACGCTGAGTCTGGGCTCCCTTTTCTCCTGCTTCTCTCCAGATGCTTCTCCAAGTCCTCCCAAGGGCTGCTGGGTCAGGAGGAGGAGGGATGTCCCGATGCTCGCAGGTGCCAGCAGGATGCAACACCTTACCCAGTCGGCAGTTCCTGGTGAGTTTTCCTTTGGTGTTTGGCGAATGCTGCTGTTTCCAGGCTGCTCCCTGCAGCCACGGCTTGGCAGAGCCACCTCAGTAACAATCCCACGTTCAGGAGATACATCTCCAGAGACAGACTCTCCTCGTGGTACACTGCCTTGCCTTCACTTGGCATGTCTATGGCCGAGCAGCATCTTGCAAGTGTGTCAGGATAGGAAATCTCCATTAAAAATAAAGCAAAATAAAAAGGTTCCATTGTAATCCTATTAATGCATCTCCACACAGGTTGGTATCTCCTGAAGAACACTTCCCATTAAAGAAATCAATTTAGTATTCGGCTTTCTTCCTGTGGTGCATATTGAAGTGGGATTTGACAATGATGGAAAACAGATTTGTGTTAAATACTGCCAATAATGTCTCATAGCTCAAGGTTACAGCTTCTGGTGAGCGACAGACGCTCGTAATCCAACGCATGGAAAATACTGCACTCCACTATCAATTATCTAGAGTTATTAGGTTTTAAAATAAACTGCACATCCGAACTTCAGGCCACATGTTAATTTTACATTTCCCTTCCAGCTGCTTCAGCCAGTTTGGGGCTTTCTGGTCTGTCTGAGGGCTCTGTGCACAGGTGGCTCTGGCTCCAGCTCCAGCCTCAGCCCAGCCTGGAGTCCCAAATCCCAACAGGGTGCAGTGCTGGCATCCTTGTTGCCCAGGATTTCAGACCTGGATGGAGCTCCAGGCTGCAGAGAGGTTTACAGCAGACAGGGAATTTCTTGATCCTCTTCTTTTAACAAATTGGGGTTTTCAGAATCACCAGTTTAGTGGGGAATTTTGAACAAGTGTTTTCCTTCCTCAGGTTCCTCAGGAGCCCACAGCGAAGCAGTTGCTTTGTGTCCTGAATCCCCACTTTGATGCTTGACAAAAGCTTTTTTCTCTTTGATAAACAGAAATGAAGCAGAACATTAATGGATCCTTTCCTTCCACTCAAGAAGGATGGGGAGCCTTGCAGGGGGTCAGAAGACCTTTTGGAGCCTTTTTACTTTGAGGCTGCCAAAGTCTCAGCCGAGGAGGGGAACTGAGCTCCTCCTGCAAGCTGCTCCGTGGAGGAGTCGCCTGGGCAGCAGCAGGGAGCCACCCTCATCTCCAGGCTCAGGGGCCAGCACTGCCCAGCTGGCACCCTGGGCTGCACAGGGAGTTTGGCTTCAGCAGTGCCAGAGGAAAACTGGGATAACTGGGATAACTGGGAAATGCACATCGGGCTGGATTTCAGCTGCTGCTTGGGGATGCGCAGCGTTACGTGTCTGTGGAGGAGGAACTGCCACGTGCCAGGGAGTGAAAACAACAGCCAGAGCTGGGCAAGCAGAGAGAAAACTGACGGATTCAAAGACAGGTAGGGAGTGCCAAATGCACATACACACCTGGGCAGTGGGGCCAAGGAACCTGGACCCTCCAGGCACTCACTGCTGGGCATCTTCCCTGAGGGTTTTTACCCTAATTTGCAAGTCAGTAAAAACCCACAGAAACCCTGTCCCTTTCCTGGATTGCATTGTGGAAGCAGTATTCCCTGGGACAAGGAGCCTGCAGAAGGAGACACAAGGGTGACCAGGAAGCTGGAGCCAGCCCAGGGGATCATCAACTGCGACACAATCAGACCACAGAAACATTTTCTGGTCCTACAGAACCCAGGAGAACAGAGAATGTTCTTCATCCCTTCACCAAGCAATTAGATCTACAGACATCTCTTCTATCAAGAGTCAGTGGCAATGGCCTGCAAATATTGTAGTGGCATAAACAGAGTTATTAATCAGGTGCTGTAAAGGCAAGAAATTAACATAAGGAAAACATAGACTGAATATTGGAGAAAGTTTTCTGGAAGCAAACCATGTTAATCAGGAAATTGCCATCCTAGGGAAAGGGGGAAAAGTCCATGGCATGAGATGGATCAGAGATCCCTGGCAAATATCCCAGAGGGAATGCACAAATGCTGGCTAGTGAGATGAGCAGGACGACCCAATATGTGACTTGCTTTGCCTGACATTGAGTGATTTCTAATGATGATTCACTGCTCTGGGTAAAGGTGCCTTCATTCACACAGTCTGCTGCCCTGCCACAGGCTGGGCTCTGCAGCAGGAGAGTTTTTCTTTGCAGCAGGTTATCCCCTTGCAGCAGAATAACCGTGGAGACTCTGCTGTCCTGCAGCGTGGTGCCTGTACCCCTGGGGAGCCAGAGTCCCCTGCTCCCACGTGTGCTCTGCCATCGTGGCCACAAGAAAAGCTCTCCAGCTGTGGCAAAGAAATTGGGATGTATTCAGCTGCTGCCAGCTGCTCCCTCCAAGCTTCTGGAAGGCCATGCCCTACCTGGCTTTACGCTGGAGGACGAACACAGTGAAAACAGCGGCTGGTTTCACAGCACATGCCAGGAACTTGGTGTAGTTACAGTGTGAGGAGTGCAGCTTGTGCAGCTGCAGGGATGGCAAGGTTACCTGTACCTGCCATCAAGGGGAGCAGCTGCTGGCAGGACGCGCCCCCTGAACGCTGACAGATCATTTGCTCTGCGCGTCCTGGTGCAAACAGATGTCTCTGTGCAGCAAGGCAGCCACCCGAATGCTAAAGCAGCTTGTTCTGGCTCTCCATAAAGATGTCATATTTGTTCCCAGGAGTTAATCTTTAAAGATTTTAGAGCGATCAATAAGCGGTGGATGTGTGCAGAGCAGGCTGGAGCAGCGGCCGGGGACAGCAGCAGTGCAGCAAGCAGCCATGGGTGGTGACTGTCCCCCACAGCTCGGGGCTGGGGGCACCAGGGCACTGAAGGGCTCTGGGGACTGGGATGCTGAGCCCCACAGCACTGGGGGCTCTTGACACTGAGCCCTGGGGCCATCAGAGGACCTGGGCAGAACTGAACCAGGCCAGCACTGGTGGGGGCTCCCAGGACACACCACAGACTGCCACAGACTGTGGCTGGGGGCACACAGAGCCCCACCAGCCACAGGGCTGCTGCATGTCTATTCTGAGCCGTGGGCTCTGGCTGCATGCAGATGGCTGCAAGGAGCAGGGGGAAGTTTAGCTTCAAACTGGCAGGCAGATTAGCAGGGAGAGGAGTGCTCAGAGCCAAGAAACTGGAAAACCATTTGCACTGGGCAAACAGCACGATGCTGGGCTGTGCTGCCGGTGGGGACAGTGTGTGCTGAATTGAATGAGCCTGTTTCTGCAGAGCACAGGGTGCATCCCCATCCCACAGGGGCTGCTGGAAAACTGGGAGTCTGTACACAGGCACAGGAAACGTCTCGTTATCCTCACAGAGCTCCCCCACGCCCTTCCCTGGGCCCCTGGTCCAGCGCCGTGCTGGCTCCAAGAGCCAGGATGGGTGTGAGCACCGGGGACTGCTTCACACATCAGTTCTTGGAGCACATGGTGCTCCAAGAAAGGCAGGATAGGAGCGCTCCAGGAAAGCACCCCGGGTCCCAGCAAACCCCCTTCCCCCATCTGAGAAAAATTTCCATATTCATGAGCCTTATCACTCCCCTCAAGCTGCTGTGTGAATGCAGCAATTCAAAAAGCAGCACCACACAAAGACAGATTTTGAGGCCGTTGGGGAATCAGCAATAGTTTCTCAGACTCCCTTGCTCTGCACCCATCCTGTCGGGTTGGAGCTGTGTTCCAGCCCCAGGACAGTTCCAGCTGTGTTCCAGCTGCTGCCCAGGCAGTGACTCAGTCCCAGCAAGTCTGGCACAGGTCACAGGTCCCTCCCAGCACTGTCCATCACATGGCAGCAGCAGGGGCAGTCCTGGCACTGCCCCTGGAGTGGGCTGCTGCTCCCAGCTGCTGGAGGGTGGGAGTGGGCTGTGCCGAGGTGTTGGGGTCAGTGGGTGCTGCTGGCTGAGCTGGAGCTGGGCAAGCCTCCAGGGTGCCAGACCGATGTTAGGGGCAGCTACAAGCCCCTGCCTCCAGCCGGCTGTGGCTGGCTCCCGGGCTGGGGTGGCCACGCTCAGGATGGCCACGGAGCCTCTGCTGCCGCTGCTCTCAGCCCTGCCCACTGTAGTGTTTGGCATTTTATTAAGGAGAGCCATTATCATTTGAAAAAACATTCCAGCGTTTGTCAGTGCTTATCCTTGTCTGACTCCACAAAGCTCGCTGAGCTTTTATCTCCGCAGACTAGATTACAGTAATGCCTCCATGCTTGCCAGGAGGGCTGATTACCAGCCCTCAGCCCCACAGGCAGCCCAGAGCCTGCCCGCTGTGCCCACCGCCAACCCAGCACCTCTCCTGGGGCTGCTCCCGGTGGGTCTCCCCCCTGGACAAAGCTCTGGAAAGCAGAGCTCTGGATTGCCGGAGTGCTCAGCCCGGTCTGTGCTCCCCGTGCCCCACTGCCCGGCTGCGAGGGGCTCAGCAGCCAGCACTGCTGTCACCCAGGCTTTGCTGGTGTCACTGCTGCCCTCCCAGCAGCCCCAGCAGGGCGATTCCAGCAGTGTCCTGTCCCTCTGGCCGCTGTCTGCAGCCGTGGAGCCGCTCTGGCATTTGTGGGCGCGGCGCACTCCTGCACGGGGTAAAGCTGCCAGAAACCTGCCCCAGGAAAGGGCCAAAGTGCCACTGGTATGTAAGTGTACCAGCTTTGAACTTGCACGGCCAGCAAGTTCAGCAGCAATGCTCCCAGACCATCCTGTGGGACGGAGCCATGGGTGGCAGCAGCAGGGCAGAGGGGCTGCCAAGGAGACGGGCACTCCTGGCTCCCCAGCACGGGTGCCACCATTTCCCCTTCCCACCACATGCCACCTCCTGCTGCTCTCCCTGTGCCATTCTGCTGCAGGCTAGATTAATTATTTCTAATAAACCCATGTTTAAATTACCAACCCAGGCAGGGGCCAGCTGATTTGAGGACTTCTCACTCCATTAGCCTTACTGCAGTCAGCACTGGGCCAGGCAGAGGCTTCACCTGCCGCCCACAATCAGCTGGGATGGGGCCCTGCAGCCCCCATTCCCCTACTGGGTGAGACCTCAGCTGTGTCCTCTGTGCCCAAGGACAGCCAAAGAGACTCACCACATGCCCAGCCACACGCCTCAGTGCTGGGAGAGAAGGAACAAACACCTCGTCTGATCTGTGCCAATGATGGAGAAGATGTCACAGGCAACAGGGACATGGGGACAAACCAGCTCAGGGCTTGCAGCTTCTGTTTTGGGGAAAGAGCAGTGATAATGCACACCAAGCACAGCAAGTGAATTTATAGCCAGAGCTGCTTCATGAGCAGGTGTCTGTGACAGGCAGGTGCAGCCAGCAGGATCTGCAGAGGCAGCTGTGGGGAAGGGGCTGCAGCGCCCAGGTAGATTTTCCCTGCC
This sequence comes from Phylloscopus whistleri, assembly GCA_017589585.1. Lineage (NCBI taxonomy): Eukaryota > Metazoa > Chordata > Aves > Passeriformes > Phylloscopidae > Phylloscopus > Phylloscopus whistleri. Next base: position 513,609 of record JADMLD010000977.1, on the reverse strand, counting down.
CCCCTGGGTGTTCCAGCTTTATGGTCCTGAGCCCAGGGAGGTGAAGCACAAACCCTCACAGGCAGCGGGCTCACTCCAGCAGCTGCAGCCGGTGTCTGAGCTCTGAGCTCGGCTGGCTCCCCCCACAACTTATCTCAACTCTTCCCAGATGGCTTTTATCTTTAAACTACTGTACAGCAATACAAAAAGACAACAATAATTTAAGATCCTCTTTGACTGCAGGCTAATACCAATTCACTCCGCTTGCCGAGGGATGGCACTTTCCCTTTTTTATATAGCCTCTGTGATTTTTCTAGCGTATGCAGATAATCTCAAGCTCCTCATAAATGCAGCCATAAACTTTCCTCCCTCTGCCCCCTCGGAAGTGCATAAAACCAGCGGGATAACCAGCATCATCCTGGGAGGCCTCTGAGGAGGCAACAGCTGAAACAGGGCTCAGTAGCTGGGCAGATCTCATGGGGAGCTCCCAGAGCTGGCACCATCACTCATTCCGGGCCAGCCCGGGCAGAGAGGAGCGGGCAAGCAGGGAGCAAGGGAGCTAGATCTCTGCACATTGAGAGTCTCTCCACATCCACAGTGGCTACCTGGGAAGGTGTCCCTGGGCAAAGCTCCTGGCCCAGGTGTGCAGGGGAGTGGGACCTCTGGGCACAAAAGCTGCCAGCCTGAAATCAGCTCCTGGTCTCTCTCAGAGCCTGCCCGGCTCACATGAACCCCTCTTGGGGCCTGTCTGGAAGGAATTCCTGCTTGCAGACAAGCCAGGAATGGTTCTCTTCCCCTGAAGAGATTTTAAAATACAAAATGCTCTTCCTATGTGAATGAAAGACCAACACCTTATGATCTCCCAATAAATTATTTGGCATCTATGGAAATGTAGCCTTCACAGAATTCAGCCCTATTAGTTTTGGGGTTTTCTAAAAGCTAGGCCTGAAGTAATTAAGCCTTCACATTCTGACTCATTTTCCAGCATGTTCACCAGCACAGCTGAGAGAAGGTGTTCTGTCAACAATGGAACTTTTCCCCTAAACACATTAAAATCCAAAGGTTCATAAAAATCAACTTTAGTTTGCAAACTGTTTAGGTTTTGACTTAGCAGCTTTTTTTTTTGGTGGCAAAAAGAACGGTTAAGAAATGCTCCCAGGCATCTCTGCTGCAGATTCTGGGAGAGCAAAGAGAGCTGGCACAGAACTCTGATTCTCAGCCAATTTCTCCAGCACCAGATTATAAGCATCCTTCTTCCTCTTGCTGGAGTGCAGACAAAAACTGCATGTTCCCATGAAAGCCTCCAGCCATAAAGACAACAAAATGGTGTGTTGTTTAACAGAGGGCTGTGGCTCTGTGTCCCTGGGGTGTTGCACCAGCAGCTTGGGCCCTTGCTGGCCCCCATCACACTCAGACACCCCCAGTGTGCCCCTAGGGTGGGGTACATCCCTGGCTGAGCAGTGGGAAGGTGCCACCATGGACATCAGGGTGCATCACCCCCAGACAGGAGTAAACCTTCCCAAGGCTTACTTGGAAAGGGGGCAAACTACTGAAAACTCCTTTCCTGGCAGCTGAAACCTCCTGCCTCTCTGCTGGCTGCTCTTTCTCAGCTCCTGGAGAGTGAGAATGAGAATGAGCACTTGCATTTCCCCTTGGCCTCTGCCAGTGAAACCACAGGAGGAACATCCCACATTGCTGGAAAGGTGCTGACACACCTGGCTGCAAGGTGCCCAGTCAGGTTTGACAAGGAGACTTCAGGCTTTGTAGGTTCTCTTGCTAAGGCCACACCTGCCCATCCCTGCCCTGGGGCTGCTGGTGGTGCTGCATGTGCAACTCCATGGACAAACCTTTCCCGGTCTGCTCCCCACCAAGAAGCAGCATCGAGTTTTTCCAGGAGTCATCTCATTCCAGGTGCCTCCATCCTGCAGATGACAAATCACTGCCTGAACGGACAGGCTGCACAGCATGTCTCTGGTTGAGTTGAGATTTCACCCAGAACCACATCCCCAAGAGTTATTACCAGTTTCATTAGATTAATGATTGCGGAGCCACCAGCAGCATCACAGATGAGATGTGAACGTTTGCATTCCCATACAGTAACATCAGTTGCATGGTTTTGCTTAAATCAGGACAAGAGACCAACTGGAGACTGACACAGCGAGGTGTGATTTCTTGCTGGCTCCAGCAGCAAGAAGACAGATTTATGATGCTTAAAAAACACCAACTGGATGGGGAGACAGAGATCTTGTTCTGTGCATAATGACACACAGGACTTTAACCCCAATGACACACAGGATTTTAACCCTCTGCATGCTGTAAACGTCCTTGTCTGGTCTCACATTAGGCTGGTGGTAGAACCCCCACTAATACAGTGGGGTAAGGAAAAGAAACTAGAAAACATCCATTCACTGCCTAAACTGTCATCTGTGCTGCTAATAGTCATGGGCAAAGCACATGGTGGGCCTGCTGAGATAAAAGGAAGCTAAGAGATTGTTTGTACCATTAATACATCTCGTGATAAATGATGTGTGAAGTTTTACTGCAAGGTCTTGAGGAGGCTGTGAGCCTGGAACACCAGCTGAGGGAATGCCAGCTTGGGGGAAGGATTGAGAGGCAAATCTGGGGAGGCTGGGGAAGGGTCAGGAGCAGCCTGAGCCATCTCTTCGAGCTCCATGTGATATCCCAAAGGCAGATGCAAGGCACTGAGATTCCAGATCTGATGGAGGCTGGATGAGGGAGACTGAGGCATCAGATCCACACCAAGAAGCTGGAATTAAAGATACCTGTGACAGCTGAAACGTTGAGGCAGTCATGTCCAATCCTGGTGGCTAAATATGCTCCTAGGAGGATTTCTTGCTTTACCTCTTTTAATATTTTTCCTATGCTGTGACTCAGTGCTACATGCAATAAAACAAATTTTCAACCTGAAGATGATGCTTTGTCCTCAGCCCAAGGTTGCTGGGGCCTGTGCCCTGGTGCCCAGTGAGCTGGAGTGAGCTGGGCTCTGTGCCTCTGGCCACAGTCCACGTTTGAGCCTCTCAGCACCACTCTTGGAACAGATCCCCAGGCCCCTGGGAAGCTGTCACCCACCCACATCTGTTCTCCCTGCTCCTTCCATCAGTACCAAACCCTGCTAGGTGGACCCTGATGCCAGGGGCAGATCTGTGACTGGGGGCACTCCAAGCCCCCCTTTCTCACCAGGGCTTTGAGATTCCTGAAGCAGAGGATTGGTGCCATATCTCAGAAATGCCACATGAACATGAAAATTGAGCAAATGATAAAATGTAGATGAATTTTCAGGAGCAGAGAGACTGAATAAAAAACCCAAGGCATCAAACTATGCAGTTTATGCACAGGAAAGATATATCTTGACAAGAACTAATATTTTATGTGGAGCAAATAATTCAGTAGTAACAGATATGCACATTTAAAAATGTGGTATTAGGAAGAAAGTCCTGATTTCCCCTACTTCTCATCTGAGTCCCTGACACACACAATCTCTTCACCCTGCCCTCAGTGCTGCCTCGTGTTCCAACACCCTCCTCTTCCCTGACCTTCTCCCTCCTCCCCACAGGAGCTGCCATGTGGGAACAGGCCTGGGGCTCCAGCTCTCCAACGTAGAGAGGGAGCACCTTCTCCCAGAGTTTGGACAATGCCTTGGGTGGACTTTGGATGCAGAAGAGCCCACCCCACACGTCCCAATCCCCACATCACACCAGGGGCTGCCCTGAGCCCCACTCCCTGTGCCAGGGGCTGTTCCCTGGGCACAGGATGAGAGTGATTAAATCAGCCTTAGTGATTTACACTTCTGTGGCTGCTGCTCATGGAGACAGTTTGAGATGACACGCTGAGGGAGTGTGAAAACAGTGCCCACGATGGTGGGACCAGCCACAGAGGGATGGGGAGTTCCAGTCATCCCAGTCATCCCAGACTCTACCCCAAGGCCACCAGAAAACCTTTCACCCAGGGTGCCTTAGCAGCTGCCCGTGCTGCCTATGCCAGACCATCTGTCAGTGCTCCCCATCTCTCTCTGCCACAGCCAGAGATTTGCACAATTGAGCCCATTTAATTGATGCTGGAATCTTCCTACCTGGTGTGAGGCTCTAAGCCTTATCTGCATTTAGGAATTGTGCTAAGCCAGCAGATCTCCTGAGTATTTTCTCTTTGAAAGCCCACTCCGAGGAGCTCTGGCAGGAGGGCCACATAAAGGGAAAGCCCCACAGCTCCAGCCCACAGATAAAGCTCTGCACCATACAAGACATTTTGATATTTTATGCCAGCATTTGGCATTGCTCCAGAAGAGCTCTGAGTTATCTTAAGCTTCATAAATGCAGAGCTAAAGCATTAGCAAGAGAATTGCTCCTAAGTCAAGTGTTAGAGGCACACAGCAAAATGGGCTCTAAGGGGGTGCTCTCCCCTGGCTTTGGGGGATAAGTCTGTATTTACCCCCCCTGCCCACCCTGGGCAAACTGTGATGCTTCCCAATGCTAAGCTGAAGGGCTTTACTAAAACACTCCAGCAAAATGATTCCTCCTGGCTCCTAAGTACATAAAAGCATCGAAAAGTAAAAACGTATTCTAAATTATGGTGATTAATTAGGATGATGGATGAGGACAAAAATCTGGTTCCTTTGTCTCCTTTGCACAGATGCAGGAACTGGTGTGAGTGGAGGAACCCGGGGAGCTCAGAACACAGGGGTGACACTTGTGCACTGCAAAGACTGGCAGGACACGACTGGGACCACCCAAAAGGTGCCAGAGGCTCTTTGCCCACACGGGCATGGGCAAGGCAGTTGTATCTACATCCGTGCCCACCCCGGGCTGCCCATTTTGCAGGAGCGGACTGTGGGAGCTGAGCAGCTAAAATAGATGGTCTTGAAATAATCTTGAAGGAGAGAATCAAGGCAGCTGCTCAAAGGCTTGTGCCAGCCTGGAGCTGAATCTCGCTCCAGGAAAGGTGCTGCAGCAAAGGGGACCCTGCGTCTGATCAGCCAGCTCAGTCAAGAGCTGGAGCATTGAAACAGCGACAGCAAAGGAACTGGGAAACAGAAAACAGGAAAGAGCAAATGGCTTCTAAACAGTGGAAATGTTCCGCTCTGGAGGAGGATGGGGCCTGGAGAGGGAGGATTAGCCAGCTATAAATACAAGCAGTGCTGAGTTAAGAGGCTAATTAGAATAGCAAAAAGAAATACAGCAGTACATTTCAGAGATGATTCTGACTAACAAAGAGTTTTTCAAATCTGTTTGCAGAAGTGAATATGAAAGAGAAAATTGGATTCCTATGAAATGATTTCAAAAATTGGAGGAAGAAAAAGGTAATGGCAGATCTCTTCAACAGCCAGTCAGGCTCCTGACATCTTCATCTGCTGCAAAGGCAAAGAGAAAGGTGACAGGTCTCAGTTTTCATATCGTGGGAGGAAAAAGGAGCTGGTGACAAAGAATGGTTTGTGCAGAGATGGGGCACAAAAGCTGACACTGGACATTCTCCCTGAGGCAGCCTGGAAAGAGGTGACCAGTCGAACTGCTCCAGGCTGAACTCGAGAGGCCGCAGCTCTCCCCGAGGGTGGGAACTGTGTGGCCCTGTCACAAACACATGGAGGGGACTCTGCCACCACCACAGCCCTTTCTGCCCATGGCCAGGGAGGGTGCTGGGGCCCGAGGTCACCCTGGCTTCAGATGATGGGATGGTGGAGCCAGGCTCTGGGGTTTGCAGAGCAAACCCCACTCTGTGGCAGCCAACCACTGAGCCCTCAGTGATTAATCACCTACAGCTTCAGCATATGCCAGAAATGGCTCTAGCTTCCCCCAAAAGCTGGAACAGATGGTCCTTGAGTTCTTAACCCAATAAATGTATACAGACACACAGAGACACATGTACATACATATAGATATTTATAAATACACCCGCTGGTTTGACACCCTCCACCCCACCTCATCCTGCAGCATGCAAGGCTGGGCTGGCTCACCCTGCTCTCCTCCCATGACAGATTTAATGCTCCAGTTTTCCCAAGTCTCTGGGACACAGGAACATTCCAACAGTGAAAGAGCTTGGACCTAGCTTGAGAGAGAGCTTTTCCCTTCTGCTGGCCAGAAGCAGCATGAAAAAAAGAGACTGTCACCAGTTTGGATTCACATCCTTCATCTGGGCCCCAATAGTTCTGGCTGTAGTGTGGGGGTGTCAGCAGAGACCTTTGTAGCTGGAGGAGAGGGACTGACATCACCAGAGCTCATGGAGAGGTAAACAGCTGAGGATAAATGGGATGACTTTTATTCTTCATCTGTTCGTGACAGCACTGGTGGCTACTGTGACCAGAGCCACAGGTCACAATGACATCAGGCCATTAATAGGACAAAGAGTGACAAGTGGGATGATTCAAGAAGCAAGGATGGGGCAGGGGGGAAGAGGTGCTCAGGAGGAGCAGACAGAGAGTGCTGCTGTCTCCTCCCTGGCAGACAGCAGGAGCTGGCTCTCTGTGAACCTGTCTGTGGCAAACAGGGACAGCTCTGTGGCTGTGGAAAGGGCTGGCTGGCTGATATTAAATTTCTGAAATTAAACTAATTGCATTGCCTAGTAAATCCTAACAGCAGCTGCAATACCTTTGCTCTTCTCCAAAGATGCTGAGTTGCTTTGTGAACATTAATTAACTCCGACTCACACAACAAGCCTGTGAGGCAGGTGCAATTAGGTCCACGGAGAGGGAAGTCCATAGCCCCAGGTCCCACAGCCTGGCAGTATGGGGGGGTCCCTACAGGACCTGCTCCATCCCCAGGGTGTGATTACAGCCCAGGAGATGCCACTCCCAGGACTCCACTCTAATTAACCATCCCATCTCCCTGTGCACTCATACCCATATTTATCATGACTTCCCAGGACAGACAAAAGGCAAAACCCTGAGAATTTTTGCTAATACACAGCCTGGCCAGACCCAGAAGAGTCCATCTGTCCTCATCCCATGACCCTCCATTTCTCTGTTCCCACCCAACACACCCACGTCCCACAGCCCAGGGGGCTCTGTGGCTCCGTGGCAGTCTGCTCCCGCACCTGGGTGTGCTGGGCAGGAGGCAGCCCTGGAGCATGGGACATGGCACGTGGCTTCCAGACACTCTATGGGCTTGGTTGGCTCTGTGTGGCTCTGTGTCCCTGTCCTCTCCCCTCTGAGATCTAGGAGACTCCATTCAGTACAGTGCCTGCACCCCAGAGAGTGCTCCCTGGGATGTGGAGCAAGGGGAGGAGAAGCAGAAAAATCCACAGACACACACCTAAATAAAATATTTTCGAGTGAATTTCCCATGAGGTGTCAGCAGCTCTTTAATATTGTGCTGCTTTTCCTGGCTGATCATGTTGTCTCTCCAGCTGGTGGGAGAGTGATTGCCAGCTGCCTATGGGAAAAGGATGACAGGAATGCCTCCTCTTGCCCGGGAGACCTGCACTGGCTCATCCTCCTGCACCACTCTTGAATCCACAAACAAATGGCTTCTTGCAGCAGGAGCAGAGAGGCAGCAAGAGGGTCAGCAGACACGCGTGCCACCGTGGATCCCTGCCCTATCCCCAGCAGGGAATGGACTGGCAGCTCTCAGCACGAGGTACACAGGGTTTTGCTCAGCAATGCGGAGCTTTGCTGGTCTCACAGATGTGGAACAGAATGGAGCCTTTTGCATCCACTCAGCCCTGACCCACTGGCCAGGACCACTGCCCTAGCCCTGGAGATCTTGCTCTCCCTCCAGCAGCCAGTGGGATGCAAAGCCACGCAGCTTTATCCTTTGCCAGTCCCCACTGTGTGCCTGGCTGGCCTCTGTCCTGGTCCTCGGGCTGAGGGCATTTGAGATTGCAGAAATACTGTAGGAATTAGGGACACAGGACAATGCTGTGTCCCTGACCCGTGATCCCTGTGGGATGGCATGACCCTGGGCTAGGTGCCCTCTCCACTGCTCCAGTCACTGCTGCCACCCCAGAAGTAGAGGCTGTGGCATGGAGTGGGGACAGCTGCTGTGGATGTCCCTGTCACAGCAGGCGTCACCTCCGCTGGATACAAGAGCTCTGTGCCCTGTGGCAAAGCCAATGCAGCTGAGCTGCACAAACTCACCAGGTCAAAGCTGGCCAGCTGCAACTTGCAGCTTCTGTGAATGGGGAAGAAATAGTTGTTTCCCCTAATTACAACTTAAATGCCAAATAAATGCCTGTCCTCTATGGTAATTGCAATGTCACTGGGTGATTAATGCCTGCTCTGCACTCCAGGAACCTGCACCACATCTGCAAACCACAATACCCTGCACGCTGAGTGCCCCAGCTCGGGGCAGCCACTCTGTCCTGGCTCGTGCTGGGCCAGAGCATGGCTGCAGTGGGCACTGGCTGCCAGGGCAGCTCTGCACCCCTGCCAGGAGCCGTGGCCATGCCCAGCCCTCAGCCCAGCCCCAGAGGCAGCTCTGTGTCCCCAGGGTGTGCAGGGCCCGGACCTGGCCCGTCCCAGAGGCTCCTTGAAGCTGCTCTTGCCCCAGCCAAGTGACCCATCCCAGTGCTGATCAGTGCCAGGCTGAACATCCACATCCATCCCCCAGCTGATCTCAGCTCCCAGCGCTCGTCCCAGGGCTTCCCGTGGGCTTGCCAGTGTCACCTGTGCCCTGACAGAGCCTGGGAGGGGGGGCTGGCCCCACCCCACCCACCAGGCAGCCACAGGGCCCGCTGCAGGCAGCCAGGGCTGAGCTGCACATCCTTGGCTGCTGCCACTCCTGAGGGGCAGCCACTGGGGAGAGGGAGAGGCTTTTAGCTTTAGCTTTATATGTACAGGAGGGTTTCAAACTGAGACTTGCTAACTACAGTCTAGAAAACAACAAAAGGGAATTCTAGAGAAAAGCTCAGCACTTAGTCTCACCCCCACCCCTATTTTTTTTCCTTATTCAAAAGAAATAATCTTTTAAGTATTAAAAAACTCCCCAGTGCTGCTGATACAAAATGCAGTGTAACCTTGAATTATATGTAGCAGGGCTGGCTTTCATTATTTATTAGCAAGATCAATTAGAATATTCTGTTTGCAGAAGAATATAATCCAATATGTACTTCAAGCACTAACAGCTAAATATATGCTTATTTAAAAATCAATCTAAAAGTCAAGGTTTCCTTTGTAAATCCTTACTACAGATTAAAAAAAAAAAAAAAAAGAAAGAAAAAAAGCTTTGAGTGTTACCACCTGCTGAATGCTGTAGTCTCAAGGAGACAGTTACACGTTTTAAAACATCTCATATGGGAATTGATTGCAACAGGCAAACAACTGCGGAGCCCCCGGCAGGAGGGCTCAGAGCCGCGGGAGCAGCTCCCAGGGGTGAGCACCCCGGCAGCACAGCCCAGACACCGCACAGGGACACGGAACGAGCCCGGAGCCGGGCAGGGACAGCCACCGGGGCCAGCCGTGCCGTGCCGTGCCGTGCCGTGCCGTGCCGAGCCGTGCCGTGCCGAGCCGGGTGAGTCACGCCTTGTCACAGCATCCCAGCACAGACTTGTTTTTCACTGACTTCCCCGGGCTGACACGGAGCCAAGGCATCCGCCTGCCAGCCCGGCTCAGGATCCGCAGTGTCCTCGCCTTTCTCCCCCGAATCACAGGTTTCTAAGATTAATTGTCATGTATAATTTATTGACCTCAGCCGTGACCTTGGCCCAGCGCGGCTCCCCTGCTCTGCCCGGTGGCGATGGCAGCAGCGGCTCTGGCAGCGCGGGGAGCACCAGCAGGTCTGGGCAGCTCTCCCTGCGCCAGCCGCGCCGAGGGGCTGCCCCACAGCCCTGCAGATGCCCCGGCCCCTGTTTCTGCTCCTGCCCACCCTGCAGAGCCCTTTTCCCGGCTGTGCCTGCGCCCGCTTTAATCTCCCCCCTGCTGCCAGCCAGGCGCAGGCTGCTCAGCCAGCTTCCCGCTTCTCCTCCTTCCTTAAGCCCTTTCTCTTTCGTCTTCCATTTTTAAATCTTATCTTCAGGTAAAGAGGGTATTTGATGGGATCAAAAAGTGACCTTTAACAAGGGTAGCAGAGCTTCAAACAACATCCCTGCAAGTTCATGCACACTCAAGTGTTAAAGGGAACAGTTCTCTGATCTCCTGTTCCTCAGTGGAAAAGTCGTTTCACAAAGATTTCTGCCAAAAGCTGCTGCAGCAGACTGAGGAAACTTTCTTAAAATCCAGCACCTAGAACTTGGCACAGGCTGTTCTTAGCTTCTGATAAACCAATCCTTCAAATTTTTTCAGTCTGTCTTTGCCAGCAAGCACTCCAGCCACACCACCCTGCACCTGGGTGCAGGGAGGGTTGGAACTGGATGATCTTCAACGTTTTTTCCAACCCAAATCATTCTGTGAATCTGGAGTGTTTGTTTCTCTGCTCAAGTTCCCTATCTCTTGCCAGTTTCCTGGGTCTGACAGATTCCCCACTATCCCCCATCTTTCACTCAGCTGAATAAAATTCCTGAAATGCCTCTTAGGTAAAGCATTCCAGCCGTGGAGGGAGGTCAGACAGAAGCAATCAGAGGGATCAGACAGTGATTAGTGGGCTGAAAATATGGCCAGACAGAGCACAGTGGACAGACACCCCTTCCCAAGGAGGGGGCTTCCCAAGGCCTCCCAAGGCCTCCTCAAATGCCCTGTGTCCTGCTCCGGCCTGAGGTCCTCCCACCCATGCCAGGAGAGACGCAGGGAGGGACCAGCAGCATGAGCTGGTGCTTGGCATATCCCCTCCTGAGATAGCCAGGCCATTTGATCTATGAGCTGGGGGTCACTCCAGTCTTGGTTGAGACCAAGACCTACAGACCTCCCCTAAGCACCTTGCAGATAAATTCCAAGTGGGAAAAGAACAGCCAGAGCTACGGGATGATGTGGGCACATAACAGTTTGCCTCCTGAGCTGTCACTGTGCCATGAGGTCAATGGGTCGCAGCGCCGTGTCTCCCTGGGCCCCTGGCAGACCAGAAGGGAGCAGGGGGGCAGAGGCCATGCTCTGCCAGATCAGGACAGTCCCACGCTCTCCAGAGGCAGCCCAGAGGCGCACTGGCAGTGACATGACCCCCATGGCAGCAGCAGGGCAAGGGGACACACGTGGAGTCCCCCATCTGTAGCGGAGCCTGCCGGTGCCTCCACGAGCGGCAGGCAGGGTGCCCGGAGCGGGCAGGCGGGAGCCGTGGGTGGGTGGCAATGACAGCAGCGTTAATCATTTCCGTGGCACCGTGCACGCAGGCGGCGGGCACAGCCTGCAATGGGCAGAGTCTGCACCGGGCACAGCCTGCAATGGGCAAAGATTGCAACAGGCACAGCCTGCAATGGGCACAGTCTGCACCGGGCACAGCCTGCAATGGGCAAAGATTGCAACGGGCACAGCCTGCAATGGGCACAGCCTGCAATGGGTACAGCCTGCAATGGGCACAGCCTGCAATGGGCACAGCCTGCAATGGGCAAAGATTGCAACAGGCACAGCCTGCAATGGGCACAGTCTGCACCGGGCACAGCCTGCAATGGGCAAAGATTGCAACGGGCACAGCCTGCAATGGGCACAGTCTGCAACGGGCACAGCCGGCAATGGGCACAGCCTGCAATGGGCACAGTCTGCAATGGGCACAGCCTGCAAAGGGTACAGCCTGCACCGGGCACAGCCTTCAATGGGCACAGCCTGCAATGGCACAGTCTGCACCGGGCACAGCCTGCAATGGGCACAGCCTGCAATGGGCACAGTCTGCAACGGGCACAGCCTGCAATGGGTACAGCCTGCACCGGGCACAGCCTGCAATGGGCACAGCCTGCACCGGGCACAGCCTGCAATGGGCACAGCCTGCACCGGGCACAGCCTGCGGCGGGCACAGCCTGCAACGGGCACAGCCTGCAATGGGCACAGCCTGCACCGGGCACAGCCTGCGGAGGGCACAGCCTGAAACGGGCACAGCCTGCAACGAGCACAGCCTGCAACGAGCACAGCCTGCAATGGGCAAAGATTGCAATGGGCACAGCCTGCAATGGGTACAGCCTGCACCGGGCACAGCCTGCAATGGGCACAGCCTGCAATGGGTACAGCCTGCAATGGGTACAGCCTGCAACGGGCAAAGATTGCAATGGGTACAGCCTGCAACGGGCAAAGATTGCAACAGGCACAGCCTGCACCGGGCACAGCCTGCAATGGGCACAGCCTGCAATGGGCACAGCCTGCAATGGGTACAGCCTGCAACGGGCAAAGATTGCAATGGGTACAGCCTGCAATGGGCACAGCCCGCAACAGGCACAGCCCGCAACAGGCACAGCCTGCAATGGGCACAGCCTGCAATGGGCACAGTCTGCACCAGGCACAGCCTGCAATGGGCACAGCCTGCAATGGGCACAGTCTGCAACGGGCACAGCCTGCAATGGGTACAGCCTGCAACGGGTACAGCCTGCACCGGGCACAGCCTGCGGCGGGCACAGCCTGAAACGGGCACAGCCTGCAACGAGCACAGCCTGCAATGGGCACAGCCGGCAATGGGCAAAGATTGCAATGGGCACAGCCTGCAATGGGTACAGCCTGCACCGGGCACAGCCTGCAGAGGGCACAGCCTGCACCGGGCACAGCCTGCACCAGGCACAGCCTGCAATGGGTACAGCCTGCACCAGGCACAGCCTGCAACAGGCACAGCTTGCTATGGGCACAGCCTGCAACGGGCACAGCCTGCAGAGGGCACAGCCTGCGCTGCCCCGCTGCCAAGCGCTGTGCTCAGGAACAGAGGCACGGGTGACCCTCTCCTGCCCGCTCAGCACCGCCAACACCAAGGACTCTGCTGGCCGACAGCGGGTCCCCTCCCTGTCCCCTCCCTGTCCCCTGCCTCCCACCATTCTCTCTGGGGACAGGGGCGGGAGGTGCCAGCTCTGGGTGCTCCTGGATGGGGTAAGACAGAGCTGCGCTCCCACCTCCAGCTGCCCACACGCACAGCCCTACAGCACCTCGCCAGGGGGATGGAGACCCACCCCTGCAGGCCAGCAGCCAAGGGGTTAAAAGTGCCTTGTTACTGCTTCTGTAGCCAGGCTTCACTTATTTGCAGCCGGAATTCCCCAGGAGCCAGGGCTTTTACTAGTGGCTCTGCTGTAGAACCATGTCATTATAGATTGCAAGTTCCTTAAAGGTCAGATAACACAACACAATTGAATCATATTAGTGAGCATAGAGAGCTGATATTTTCCTAGGAAAACCCATAAAGCAGATTGTTTGCTGCAGAGAAACATACTGTTGTATGGCAAAGCCGGTGCAATAGTCTGCACAAACAAACAAGTGGTTCATGAGAAAACCCTCCCATGCTGCGGATCCTTGGGGCAGGAGCCAGCAGGACCAAGCGCTGGGCACCTGGGGCAGGTTGGATTTCAGCTTGGGTTACAGCACTGAAATACATCACAAAAGACAAGTAGGGAAATAAACAATTTCCAAGTGTATTGCTGAGAGACAAATGCTCGATACTTCGTTTAATGTCTGGATGCAGGTAGCGGTTAATCCAAGACAGTGCTATTAAAGAAACACAGAATTGATTGTGAGGATGATTGAAGATTTCTGAAGAGCACAATTTCCAAGGCTGTGATGACCCCGCCTTTTTTTTTTTTTTTTCCAATTTGCCTGTAATGTATTCGGACAAATCCTTTTATCAGATTTATTTCCTTTTCCAAGTTCCAAATGTGTGATTAATTACAAAACTTTGCAGTCCTACTTATCCTACTGCATGCTTTAATTTTGCTTCATTTTAAAATGGTTTTCCATCCCTAATAGACACCTTTCCTTGTTCAGCTCCTTTACTTTGACCCTATGAAACCTGCTGTCTCTAACCCGCCGCACTGGCAGCCACCCATCCTGCCTGAATCCGCACTTCCACCTGGAGGCAGCCAGCACCAGTGGCCACTTGCTTTCTGCTGCAGAGGGGCCTGGGCCTCTCTGTGCCTTTGAGGAAAGGTACAAACCTTTTTTTCCAAAAATTTGGGTGCTTGTCAGACCCTAGGATCCACAGCCCCTCCACCAGCCTGGAAATTCTCATTTGGTTCTAGATTTAACTTCAGAATGGAAAAGCAACTGGAATCAGCACAACTGCTTTAACCTTCCCCAGTCATAGAAAGAGGAGGGAAAGTAATTAAAAAAAATAATTTTGAATACACAAAGCCACATCTCTCATTGACCTTCAACACCTGTGTCAGCTGTTGGGGCAGCAGAGCAGGAACACCACTGGCTCCCACTCCCACCTGTGTCGGCTCTCCTCCGCTGCGTTTCATCATGTCCCAGCCACACAGTGGTGAAACACAGGCAGAAAAACAATTAGATTTAAATCTCGTTTCCTCCTTTTATCTTGCTTTTTTCTTTTCTCTACTTAGATGCTCCTCAGTGCACTAATAGGATTTGTGTTTAGCACAGTGCGAAACGAATGATTTATAGGTCTGTCTGCACTACACTCTCCCAATGCCACTGCAGCCCCCTGAAAGGGCACTCCAAGAGTAGCCAGACAGGGGTGTTCTGGCACTATGTGTAATTCTCTGTACACACTGCCCACACAATCACTGCTATCCTGGCTCTCACAGTGCCTCTGTGCTTTCCTCACACTGCCCTTGGCTCTGCTTAGGGAGGCAATGGGACCAAGACCCTTGACCAGCTTCAGCCCCTGCTGCCACGCACCAGCCACGCTGCTTCCACAAACCAGGCTGCTGGTTTAATTGATGTTTCAGCTCAGATTGACTTGTGCCTCATCAAAGCCAACCAGGGGCTCAGTCCCTGCATGTCAATACCAACAGGTAACGCAAAGGCCGTGTGAGAACTGCCCAGACCCAACAACCCAAGCATGGTCAGGAGCACAGCACACTGAAGGCTGCAGTGACTCAGGTGCCAAAGTCCTGCCAAAGTCGCTGGGACTGGTCAGATTTTCCTGGTGGCTCTGACTGTGGCTCTGTCAGTGCAGCTCCTGCAGCTCTGCGCCAGCAATGCCCTTCATTAATTCCTAATGCTGCCCCAAGTACATCTCATGTCCTCCAGGGTTTGGCAGCCCCTGTGAGCTGGGGCACAGAGCACAGCTCCCTACCTTCCTTCCACATATAACAAGAAGCCAAATGAAATAATGAAAGAAACTCATTTTAATGCCACAGAGGGAATTGTTTTATTGCTAAAGCAGCAAATAGAACTAATTGAATCCACTGAAAAAAAAAAAAAAAAAGGAGCAAAGGAATGGAAAGGGTAGGTGTGGAGCACAGACAAAAAGGGCGAGCTGGAGCCTGAATATTCATGGACCTAGAAACCGCAAATCCTTGAATGCAAAATATCTTCATAACTGATCATACTGCCAATGGCAGTGCATGCACAGCTTGGAGACAGGCTTGGAATGTTTGCATTTACAAGGTTTTTTTAAAGTAATATTATGGAACAAATTCTCTGGTTCATTAAGCTGCTTTGCACCTCCCTGGTAAAAGAGAACATCCTGGGAGTGAGCACCAGGACTGGCACAGGTTCCCAGCGATGCTGAGCGCAGGGCAGGTGGCAGCTCACAGCCCTGGGACAGCTGTGGTGCCCCCTGCACCAGGCAGTGGGGCAGGCAGCTGCCTGCCTGCTGTGGGGGGCTATCAAGGCAGCTCTGACCTCAGCCCCTGCCATGGGCTGAACGTGGTCCTGCATGGCTGGGCTGCGGAGCTGAGGCTCTCTCACCCCAAACCATCTCCCCTTGCACATGCCAGTTACACCTGCCACAAGCTCTTAAGCTCAGTTTTCAGTGAATTTCAATTTTCAGTGGCAACATATATATTAATATGGGGGTTACCTTTTAATTAAGGCATTACAATACTAAGTCATCCAGCAAGGAACGCCAAGGATATAAATCCCATTAATAAAGAAGGAGATATGTAACCTGCACTGTACGCTCCAGCACAGAGGCACCAGCACAAGATGACTCTTATGTGAAGTGTAAGGTGAGAAAGCTGGCTTAGAAATGCAGTTTATACTCCCAAGGGCCATACTATGTTCATCTGGCACCACAGACCCTAAACCTGCACCCCAAGGGCACCCAAAACGCCAGTCCTACCTCAATCCATTTTCCCCACCCCGAGAGAGAGCCCAAGGCACAACACTGGCCGCTGGGGGGATACAGTTCCTGGGTCCCTCCTGGATGCTGACAGCCACATGGGAGGGGAAGGGCTGCAGCTGAGACCCTCCCCAACAACAGCAGCAGTGCTGCAGGATGAGGGTGTCTCCCCAGCCTCGGGGCAACTGGGGGCTCAGCTCTCCACATGCTCACTGGAAGACAGAGGCACAGGTGAAACCCACCTCCCTGCAGAGCCCTCCCTTCCTCCCTACACCAGCATCCCAAATCCCTACCCTCTGGGCACAGCAAAGCGCTTCAGGCTCACCTCTGCCTCACACTCCAAGGACTAGAAAAAGTTAATAGGGGCCATGGGGGGAGCCACAGTGGGCAATGCCATGGGGAGCACCCCGGGAAGGACCCTGAGCTGGGCAGCAGGAGCTGGGCCCACCACGGTGCCATGGGGCGCCCGGCAGCCTGAGCCCCGCTCCCGCATCCATCGCCCTCCAACAGCCAGCAGGTCAGAACTTCCACACGAATAAACAAGCTCCTTACACAGCCTGGCCATGGGAAAGCACTTCTTCGCCGCTGCCTACGGAAAAAAATGGCTGAGGAGTTCCTGATAAGGTTTTCCAAAGGATCTGCAGCAGAGACATGGATCGCCTCCCACTGAGACAACCATATCCCAGGACGAGAGTGCTTCAGAGCATTATGTGGGAACAGAGTAATAATAAAACACCTTGCTGTAACTTTAGCAGCAGTGGCTCTAGCAGAAAAGCCTGTAATGATCTAATAACACATTTCCCTTGCTGCCATTCCAGCCTTGTGAAATCCAGGGTAGTTTAAGCCATAAATCCATCCCAGCTCTTCCTTTGTCATTAATTGTTAGGCCATTTGTATCAGATGTTTCACATACCAAATAGACTCCCAATTTCATGGTGGGCTAGACTGCAGAAATGCTTCTTTTAATCTTTTTTAATTTTAAAGTGATACCAAACTTTAATATTTTCTAATGCAGTGTATATTTTACTCACATCTAATCGTATCACTACAATTTAGGAGCAATAAAAGTCAAGCTCCCGTCTGTACAATAAGCTTGCAGCTCTATTTCCAAAGTTCAATCAGTTAACCTAGGAGAGCAATAACTTCCCTACAATGAGTAACGGTGCGGAATAATATTTAGATAGAGATAAACCCTTTTTGCATAGGAAACTGCATTATAATTTGCTGGGTCTATGAAATTCTCAGCAAGATGCTTTAGTTTACCAATGAAGTTGTTGCCTCAGGCATTTTTCCACACTGTTTTGATTTTTTGGGGGTTCTAGATGATTTTGAGCTGAGTAAGGAGCCATTATCATTCCAGATCCCAGTGTGTGCAGCAGACCCAGCAGCAGAGCTGCTGCAGCCTCTTCCCCACACTGGCAGTGCAGGATGAGCAGCCCAAACAAACAGCTGCCCCATCTCAGGGGCTGTGCAGCCCTGGGGTCTCTGCCCCTCCACACTGTGCCAGCCCCTTTGGGGTTTGCCCTGCCAGCGCCAGCTCCTGGGGGTCACACACACGGTTACAACCGTGACTGAAGCAGGGTCTGGGTGCCCTGGATTGTGCTCCTTTGCCCAGATACCCACTTCTCTGGGAGAGCCACTAACAAAGACTAAGAGCAGGAACACTGCCATCCCTTCGTGGCTGAGCCCTGGGCAGAGGTAATGTCCTCTTTTCTGTGGCACAGCTCAGCACCAGCACCACTCATGGCCCCACCATCCTCCCTCATGCTGCAAAATCACCATCCCCACCACATGGCCTGGCACCCCAGAGCCCCTCTAGTTCATCCCTGACTGTGGATTTACCTTTCTGTGCAAGGTGAACAGCTCAGGTAGAGGAGGCAGAGCCCTTTCCTAGGGTACCCAGAGCCCTTTCTGATGTACCAGTGTCCCTCAGTGTACCCTCTGTCTCTGCAGGCCCCAGTGCCACAGAGCATGAAGCAGAGGTGGTGACTGGTAATTCAGGAATTAAAAGGGTACAAACAGAGAGCCCTAAAATGAGCTTAAAAGTTGTGAGTGCTGACAGTGCAGGGGAGTGGCACTGTGGGATTGATGCTGGTGCTCCCCAGGGAACAGACCAAGGAGGGATGAACCAACAAGCAGTTAAAGACCTCCAGCAGCAACGACTTTAGGATCCATGGTCTGCCACCAGCATTTCCTGAGTCAGCACTTTGGACGGAAAATGGTCAGTTTGTTGTTGAACAAGCAGGAGCAAGCTGAGTAATTGACAGCTTGTCACCTGCACAGGTGGTGCAGCACCTTCCACCCAGGGCTGAGCTGGGAGGTGACCCCTTCCCACGTGTCTGGGGCTCAGGGCTGGGCAGCAGCTGAGCCTCCCAGGGCACAGAAGCGCCTGGAGGAGCCTCAAAGCCTCTGGGGCTGGTGCACCCGCCCATTCTGGCTTCACACAGGCTGGGTGGGTTTGTCTCCCCCCTGGCTGGGAGCTGTGGAACCCAGCCATGGTTTAACACCCAGTCCTGACACTGACCTTGGCTTCCCACGAGCGCGCTCACGGCTCGGCTTAATTGTATGAGTGTCCATCAAGAACAAAACCAGAGAGGGCAGAGCTGGGGCTGAAATGAAGTTCTTTGCAGATGTGGATGAACACTAATACTAAACACATCACTGTACCCATCTCAATGCAAGATGAAAGGAAATGCACTCTAAAACGAAGGAGAACTGAGGATCTGGGCTATCACAGCAGCGCTGCTCTGCTCGGATCCAAAATGATTACTGCTAATAAAGGAGGGGGCCAAATCCAGTCCAGCCTGGCTCTGAAGGGAATGGAAATCAGATTTTGGCTTGAAATGTGTTACAGCAATCTCTGTAATACAAAATAAAGTCTGGCAGATGGAGTTATTTTTATCCAAAGCTAGTTCTGTTTAGTAGGTCGGTGGCTATAACTGATGTCCCTTTGCTATTTCCTCTTCCCCCAGGTCCGCCTGCCTCAGTTTCTCCAGGCACTGACAAGATTGGAGCAGACAACTCCAGTATATTTTGGGAGGATCCTACTTAGCTGTAAAAATCAATTGTGAATTTTGCATCCACCCCCAGCCTTTGGCCTGTTTATATTGCCAAATTTATTCTGTAAAGAAGTACTGTACTTCACAGGAGAGCTTGTCAAGGTAAATACCTTCATTTACATAAAATGTGACTAGCAATTGAAATGTTAAAGCCATAAAGAGCAAGTTTATGATCCATCCTTGATGCCTGGATGTATAATATGACAAGGGGGGAAATACTGTACCTTGCAACATTTACTAAATTGGTGTGTTGACACTGGGGAGGGAATTGGGAGACTTTGAAAAAAAAGGTTGGAGGTTTTTTTGAGGGCTGTTTTTTGGTTTTTTTATTCTTCCTTTTCATAAGTATGAATCTTTTCCCCAGCCTTCTACAGTCAGCTTTCAACCCTCTCCTTCAGCTTGGAAACTGCAGCTACCTAAATAACAAATGTGGGGAGCATTGCCCACGTGCCATCACGGAGCAGAGTCTTGGGCAACAGCCTGGCCATGCCCAGGGAGAGGACCTGCTCTTGGCAGGGTCAATCCTGCCCAGCCACTCCCCCCACACCCCCAACAGGTCCCTTTGATCTAAACAGGAATTTCTCAGTGTCATTGAAAAGACCCTTGTAATTCTGGGGTTTCCTTTAAACTTTTTCAAATATAGGGGAAACCAATTTAAATCTCATACAACCCTAAATAATACTTATTGAGAAGTGGATTAAAAGGCTAAAATGAACCTCTGCTCACATGCACACAGCAGTGAAATTACAATATCCACGCTGGATGCTCTGGAAAGTTTGATCGTGCACATTCCTCACTTGACTCCATACAAATGCTTCAGCCATTCATTCATGCTCATACCCTCTGCAATTCATTGAAACCACTTCAAGCAAAAATCATTTGAAAGAAATTACCTCTGTGTATCACACTCTGAGCAGTGAGAAATGTCCCACATGAATCAGCCCAGCCCCCAAAGCAATAAAATTTCTGCTGAAGTGCATGAAATAATGACTCAGAGAAAAGGAGTCCCCATGACAAGAAGAGGTAAAAGAAACCCATGAAAAGAAAAAGACTCTGACCTTTGTCTATATAAGGTGTCACAAATTTGTGTTGGAATTTTGACTTTGAAAATCTAAAGCCTTTGCCCATAACTTTCTTTGAGAAGCTGTTGTTCCTTCTCTGCCAGTCTGGGCTCAGTGCAGAGCAGAGCGAGCCTTGCTGAGCCAGGGAGCAAGCAGGGGTCAGGTGCGTCATTAAACCAGAGAACATGACCACCCAGCACTTCTCCTTTTGCTTTGCCAAGGGGCTAGTTTTCCCCAGGCCTATTTTTGAGTTTTCTGTAGCTCTACATGCACAAGCAGTACTGCACTCACAAAAAGAGCAAAGCTCACAAACTTTCACATCACAGATAACACTTAAACTGTTAGCAGCAAAGCACCAGGGTGTTTACAAAGTGGGTTATTGAGCAAAATCCTAGAGAAACGATGTTCTTGAGACTACAGTGCAACAGTTCAATGATTTCAGGGCTGGTGACATGTGCCAGTGTCCTACATGCTCCAAGGGGTGTTTCAACAGTCACTGGAAGAGGCGTCCCCAACATGTGTGGCTGAGCCCTGTGTCCACAACTCTGCCAAGGGAGCTGTGTGGCTGCTCCTGTTCACAGGCTCCCCACACACACCCAGATCAGAGTGGAGCAGAGAACCCCAGCTGGGCATGGTGCTGGGACGTGGCCCTGGTCCCGTCTGAGGGAATGGGGCTGGACACCTCCGTGCCAAAGCAAGGGGGCCCGGTGCCTGGGGCTGCCAAGGGGCACAGAGAGCACCCTGCTGCCTCCCTGTCTTGCTCCCACTTTTCTCTCAGCTCTTGGTGCCCTCAGTCAGCTACAAATACATTTCACATGGAGGCAGAAGCAGTGACAAGCCCTGTGGGAGCGGGTGCTCCAGAGCCCTCCTGCCAGTGTGCTGGCCCTGGCACTTCTCTCACTCTCTTTGCAGGAAGAGCCAGAGCAGCACACAGGGGCTGCAGGTGCTGAGAGCAGCTGCCATTCCCATGGCTACAACTGAGCAGCATGTGGATAACCATCATCAGGTGATAAAACACTGCAAAAAGACACAATCCATTCCTTCATCCTGTTCCTTGAGCTAAAACAGAGCAGAAAGGAGGGAGACAACTGCTGCCCGGAAGGGTGCGGGGTGGCTTCCCCTGGCCCAGCACACAAGGCAGGGGCAGAGCCAAGAAACCCCCAGCTCTGGCACATGGTAGATTCACTGCAGTAGCTGCAGGATGGAGAAAATCCATGCCTGCTTCTGGAGTGGCCTCTCATCAGTCCCCAGATGGGTGAAACATCGGGGCCAACCAGCACAAAGCCTGACCCCTGCTCACAGTCCCCAGCCCAGAGCCGACCCAGGTGTCAGCAAAGTCCAATACACTGGATCCACAGAGGACAGAGGCAGCTGAGTCACTACATTTCAGCAAAAGCCAACTCACAGCAGGGCCCAGAAACAAAATCAATACACTTTCCCTAAGTTACCAGAAGTGCAGTGGGTACAACACTCTGGGAAGGCCTTTTGCAGAGAAACACAGCAGTTCTCAGGCCGTGCAGCAGTGCCTGTGGGCAACAGCAGACCCCAATCCATCCACCCATTGTAGGTGTTCCCACAGTGCCATCAGCACAGGCTCTCAGTGCTGATGGAAAGGGTTTGATTTCCTGAATGCCCTGAGCCGATCAGAGCAGCACAGGCATTACCCAGCAACACAATTACAGCTCACAGCGAGCTACAGCTCACAGCGAGGTGACACTGTGTGGGATGAGGCTGAAATGGCCCCAAGCTATTGCTGCCCAACAGCTGCTAGGGGATGTTGAAGAAGGATCCCCCACACGTCCCTGGACACAATTCCTGCCAGCAGCCACAGCAGCAAAAGCCGGGTGCTCCAAGGTTGAATCACCCCTGGGCACACAGGGCTGGCCCCACTGCCCGAGCCTCCAGCTCGGCACAGGAAGGAAGGTGAGATGGCCCATGGGGGGCAGAAATAACAATACCAACAGCCACCTCCCCCATACAGATGAACTCAGTGTCTGCAGGGATGTGACTGGGAGTGCCAGCTCTGGAGCCACAACCAGCGGCTCCACGGAACCGCTGACTCTGAGCACGTGTTTATTACTGAGAGAAGAGCTCCCTGTCATGGCATTATTCATTACTTGTATGAGGGCAGCGGCTCACCAAATAACACGCAGGCCTGGCTGCTCGGGAGAACACTCCAAAAAACCCAGACAGGCGGTGCAAATAGCATTAGACATGCAAGCCATTCCACTGCCTGTCATGGTGACGGCTCCTGCAGCGGGGCCACTCCACACACACAGCTACACCCTGCCCAAGTGCTCAGCACTGGAGGCCCAGGGCAGAGAGGGGAATGTGATCTAATCAAAGACATTGCTGCAGCCTCTCCAGGAGGGATCCACTGAGGAAGGTGCAAGGAGTAAAGCAAGGTGCATGTACAAACAGAATTTAACTCTTCCAATCAGCGAACCTTAAAACTCAATTTCAAGTCACCACTATCAGGTGTTCTCTTTGTGTTATGGAAATCATATTCGTGTTAAAACTGCAAGTTTGTTTTCAAAATACTGTTACAAATTCCCAGTTTTTCTGCTAAAGGCGGGATGTTAAGATAGCCTTGAAAGCGTAACGTGACAGAACTGAACCCCCTCACCATGCTGAGCCTGCTGGCAGCTGAGGATGGTGGCTGGGAGCACTGGGTGATGAGGTCTCTCTCCTGTGCTGGTCATTTGCACCAGCAGAAAGTTACTAAAGCCCCACCATGGCAGAGCTCGGAGCTCCCACTGCCTTCACACAGCCACCTGCAGCATTTCTCTTCCAAAAACCCCAGACCAGTCCCCAGCAGCATCTGAGCATCCCGAGGAATTGGCATCTGTACAGTGACCCCGGTGCACCACCCACAGCAGTGGGGCAGGGCAGCCTGGCCACTGCCCAGTGCCAAACAGGATCACCTCCCCCTCCTCCTCCAGTCACACGAAGCCACTGGGACCACAGGGACTCCAGGGCTCTCCTGCAGACCCCTGCCCACCTCCCTGGATTCTCTGCTCTCTGAGACCAAACCAAAGCCTCTAGCACCACAAGGGGAAAAACCTGTCCAGGTGTTGGACACTGCAGGCAGTTTGCAGTTCCCGTTGTCCACAACATCCCTGCACAATTGTGTGCCCTTGATCCAACTCAGGCATGTCCCAAATGCTGCACCTGTGCTCGTAATGAGCATTTGTGGATGTAATCTCCATTCCCTGGCTTCAGAGGCCTCTCTGTCATTCTGCCATCCTTTTTGTGCTCTGAGAAGGGCTCTCAATGCTTTTCCAAATGTAGGGTAGCTCAGGGCATAGCTCATGGCATGGGACATGCCCACTGAGGCATGAGCACCACACTGGAGAGAGCAAATGCCTGCAGTCCAGCCTGGCCATGGGGGACACGCAGAGATCCCTCTGTGCCTGGGCACATGAGGGAGCAGGGGACACTGGGACACTGGCTAAAAATCAGCAGCAGCTCCTGCAGGAAAGATGGCATATCCCAGGGAAGGAAGGGGCAAATTAAAGACAATGGCTTGCAAAGGAACAGCAGAGGAAGACTGGATGTCATTAAAGGAAAGCTGTACCGTGGAACTTGTCCTTCAGACAGCCCAGCATTAAGGACAGACAGAGGCATAAACTGCAACCACGCAAACAATTCTAGCAGCATAACAGAAACTAACCAAACTAACCAGTTCGTGTGTGGGAAGACCTCTGTTTGCAATTGCCACATGAACTGAGCTAAAGACATCAGAGACAGCACGCAAATCTTGAGCTTTCCCGACAGGTTCCCAGGAAAAAACAGAGCAAGCAGTGTGGAACTGCCATCCTGCCATGCCACCCTGGCTCCAGAAGCACAGAGCTGTGTCCCCTGGCCCAGTGTTTGCAGCAACTCTAGCCACTGAGAGATCCTGGACCAGACCCCCAGGGCTTTCCAATCTCAAGGCAGCAAAGACACAGGTAATGCAGCAGGGAGTACACACAAAGAAATGGCAATGCCCTGGTGCTGTCTCCATTCCACAGGTGGAGAAACCGAGGTGGAGAAGGCATTTCCCTCTCCGCCTGCTCCTCGAGGCTGGGAGATGATCTTGTGGCTGAACAACAAAGCAAGGAACCCTCAAGGTCTGCCATTCCCTTATTCCACTCTGTAAGAAAAAGCCTGACTGTGTTAAAAGCTCACAGTGTGTAATGCACAAGTCACCATAAGGAGATGCTGGTAAAAACTTCAATAGTTCTTTGCTAAAAAAACATTGACATTTCTGTGGAAAAAAATCTCCAATTACTCTACCTGGGACACAGCTGTGAGCTGTCAGCCTCCGTGGTGCATTCAATCAGGTAATCTCAGGGAAGGTCAGGAAGAAACAGCTACAAGGATGGACGGTGATCTTTCCCCATGCTGCTTTTGGTTTGTATTTGATGGCACTAAAAACCAGCCCATGACGACAGCCTGGCACCAGTACAGCACCAGGGACGTTGTGGCTGCTGCTGAGGCACAGACCACCAGCAGAGTGCTGCCCCTGCAAGGCTGAACACCCTTGGAAGGAGGGGGGGAGAAGCACATGTTTGGGTTGGGCAGCTGTGACGATAACTGCAGGTCAGGCAGCCAGGGCTGCACTGGCACTGAGCACCAGAGTCATCTCTTCACCCTGTGCCCAGAGCATCCACCCCACAGCCTGCCCTGCCCAGACCCTCAGATACCAAGGGTGCCCTTGGACAGAAGGTACCTGCTCTCCCACCTCTCCTGCCCAAAAAGCAGAGCTACAGGGCTTGGAATGAGCAGCACACACCAGAGAGCTGCTGCAGGGAGAGAAAATACCAAACTGCATTCTGCAAATGAAAACCTGTGTGTGTGCCTCTTACTCCACGAGAGGAGTTACACCCACTCACTAGCCCTTTTCTAGTAGCATAACTTTAAAGATGAAAAAACAGCTGCTCATCCTATTCCGTGCTTGATCTTCTTCTGCCTGTTTTGAATAAAACCGAACTTTTTTTATATGCTGCTTTCTATCCTCTTCTAGCCAGTTTTCTAAACTTATTTTTTCTAGGCAAGCCTTTCCTCCAGGAAAGTTCAGTACAATAAAATACTGTGTCTGAAATTATATCTATAAACACAAAACCATAGCCAGTCCTTTAGTTCTTCCCCCCATCAGAGCAGCACACTGAAAACACTCTCAGGGATAACCTCACTTCCAGTGCTGATGTCCACTTGCTTGAAATCCCTCCAGAAAATCCCACAGCATTTCACCAGAGCCAAGCGGATGCCACACCGGGTGTTATGAAGACTTTGCTTCCAGAATCCCCATTGAAAGCTGCCTGGAATTTCTCACTTTTAAGTACCCCTGACCATGTACTTTTGTGTGATTTTAATAAAGAGTGACCAGATAATCCCGGCAGTAACCAGCCTGCTGCCTCCCATTTTTAGCTTCCTTTTCAGAGCAACTAAGCAGCTGCCATACTAACCACAACAAGAACTTCACCAGCTCAGCCACAGACCACTTCTTATCAAGAACCAGTATGGTTTGCTTTGAACAGTGCTACTGGGAATTTTTAAGTTCTACTGATGTGCTGCATTCTGCTCAGAAATTTTAAAGAGAGAGAGAGAAAAATCACTGAGCCATCATAATCCATTGGTTTGCTAAACCTGTTAAGACATTTAACACTTCCTTACCGCAGTCCAGTGTTTTCTAACAACCAGGAATTTTAGCATAAAATTCCTTTAAAATATTACCCAACGTCAGACAACAGTATTTAGAGACTTCTTCACGAGCAGAATTAGATCTTGTCAATGGAAAAAAACTTCCTGACGTGGAACTTGTTGAATAAAGAGCAAACCTCATTTGTGAAGCAAAGCCTGTGCTCGCATGAAGGCAGCATCCTTCAGCCCTTCATCCCTAGCAGCACCTGGAATAACTTGCGATCTTGTTTATTTCAGTAATTATTAATTACCGACCTATTTAGGCGTATTTTTCACCAAGTACAGCTGAACTGCTACGGTCTGCTCACACACTCCGAGCAACCGAGAGGCATGTTATTAGAGGTTTCCTGCTTTCCCACCAGCACAGCGCGTTTTCCATCACCACCGCTGCCAGGCGCGGTCCCCGGCGACCTCCCGGCTGCCCCGGCCCCGCGGCTCGGCTCTGCGGCTCCCGGCCCCGCGGACACGCGCGGCGCTCCCAGAGCTCAACCTTCGCCCCGGATCCCGCCGGGGGGTAGCGGGGGATCCCCGGGACCACACAGGAGCTTCCGCAGCCCCGCACGGACACGGATTTCTCTCTCTCCCCGCCACCGCCGCGGATCGCGCCCGCAGTCCCCCGCCCTCACCTGTACCACTCCAGCCCCTTCTCGTAGTTCCTGTCGAAGAAGTGGGGCTCGGTGCCCACGGCCCGCACGTCGGGGTGCGCCCGGATGGCCTCCAGCAGCGCCCGCGTCCCCCCCTTCTTCACCCCGATGATGAGGGCTTGCGGCAGCCGCTTCTCCCCGTAGTCCGGCGTGGTGCTGCTGCTGCCGCCGCGGCTGCCCGGGCTGCCGACCCGGCTCAGCTCCTCGTCCGTGGTGCTCGACTCCTGCGGGTCCCTCTCGAAGGCTCCGCTCTGCGCCGTGATCACCTCCCCGGGGGCCAGCGGCGTCCGCAGCCAGGTCCCCGCCGCCCCTTCCCGGCTGCCGTTGGAGGCCCGCGGCGGAGCGGCCGAGGGCGCCGGGGCGCCGGGGCTGCCCGGGGGGCTGGCGGGGGAGCGCGGGGCCACCGTGGCGGGGGAGGCGGTGGGGGAACGCGGGGCCCCGGGGGCCGCCGAGCCGGGGAGAGCGGCGGGGGAGCGCAGGGCGGCGGGACCGGTGCCCCCCATCAGGCTGTAGCACAGGTAGGTGAGGCACAGGGAGAGGCTGCACATGCAGAGGAGCTTCCGCGCCGGGGGCCCCTTAGAGCCGCGCCCGCCCGGCACCCCCGGCTGGGCGGGGGGGGACATGGCTGCTCCCCGCTCCTCGCCCCGGGCACCGGGCGCACATGGTGTCAGCCGCCGCCCGGCCGCCCCAGCCGCATGGGGCGCCGCTGCCCGCCCGCCCCGCCGCCGCCGGTGGGGGGGGGGCCCGCATGGCACGGTCGCCGCCGGCCCCCGCCGGGTACCGGGGCGCTTGGGCTCCGCGCGGCCGCGCTCCGGTGCCACCGGCTCCGCACTGTTGCCGCCCGAGTTCCTGCCGCGAAACTTTGTGCCGGGTGGGAGGCGGGAGCGCGTTCCCGGCGCGGGGAGGGCCCGGCCCGCCCCCGCCGCCGCCGCCGCCGCCGCCGAGAGCGCGGGGAGCGCGCCGGGCCGGGCCGGGCGGCGGCGGCGCGGGGCAGCACCGCGGGCAGCACCGCGGGCAGCACCGCGGGCAGCACCGCGGGCAGCACCGCGGGCAGCACCGCGGGCAGCGGCGGGAGCCCGGAGAGCCCGGCCCGGGCCGGCCCGGCCGCCGCAGTCCCGCTGGCCCTCGGCTGCCCCTCTGCTGCCCAGGCCCACCCGCCCTGCCGCATCCACTCTGGCAGCGCTCACGGCGCAGGGCCTCAGTAACGGGGCCGGTGTCAGCAGTACCCCACAAATCCTCCTCCTTTTCCCCTGCAAAAACCACCGCGCCACAGCTCCTTGGCCCCTTGTTCTGGCCTGCTCCCCTCCACCTCCCCCGAGGTGTGTCCTGCCCCCAGCCCGCGGCTCGTGCACAGAGCCCTCAGCTGCTGAGGGTCGGGTCCTCTGGGACAGACCCGGGCAGCAGGGCCCGGGGACCGTGGTTCCAGCCCTGTGGGCATCTCAGACAGTTTCTTAGGGCAGCCTTCTCCCGGGATCCTGAGGAGAGGTGGCAGACCGTGGGCAGGGGCAGGCAGGAAGTTAATTTGGAGCATGGAGGGTTCATAGTTTAGGTGCCAGGAACTGCACAGTAGATGAGGCCAATGACACCCTCGCACAATGTTCTTCCAGGAACTCTGTCCCCAGCCTTGGTGGAGCAGGCTGGGGCTGACAGCCTCCCTCCTCACAGTTTTCTGGAGCAGCCATCACCTCTTTCCAGCTCCACGTTTTGTCACTTCCCACCTCCAGTTCTCAGGTTTGGCTTTAGGATGTATTTTGTGAGGGGAAGGAATACATTATTGTCTCTCAGGTTTTTCCTATACCTCGTCTGGGGCCTGCAGGAGTCTCTCCATCATGAGTGTTGCCCTGGGATGTTGGGGCATGCCAAAGCCCTTGGCATCCTGCCCCACAGCAGAACAGTGCTGGCAGTGCCATGCACAGAGGTGAATTGAGGAACACGGCCATTTGCTAAAACCCTCACAGGTGAATGAGCAGCAATCCAACCCTGTGCACCTGCACTGCCAGCACTACCTGAGGGCAGCAGATCACAGAAAGGGCAAGCACCGACCCCAGTGGCAAAAGCTGCAGAGCAGCTACACATTCACACATATGAGAGCCACAGCTGCACTTCTGAGCCAGCACTGGAAAATGCAGATTGTGCCTCCAGCCTGTGCAGCTGTGTAACTCATCCTGCCTGTGAGCAGCATGAGTATCTGGGGGCAGTGACACTTCTCCACTCACCAGTCTGGGGAACTGCTGGATTGTGCCTCCCATCACACAGAGCTGTTCTGGGTGAGGCTGGATGGGAGAGAGCTGGCAGAGCTTCCTCGTGCTCCCCCAGCTGATGAGCCATGGCCTAGGTTTTACAGGGGAAGCCCAGGGATTGCCCAGGTTTTACAGGGGAAGCCCATCTCCAAACCTTGCTGTTGCATAGGGAACATAGAATCATGGAATGTTTTGAGTTGTAAGGGATTCTTCAAGGTCATAGAGTCCAACCCTTGCCATGGGCAGGGACACCTTCCACTATCCCAGGTTGCTCCAAGCCCCGTCCAACCTGGCCTTGGACACTTCCAGGGACGGGGCAGCCACAGCTTCTCTGGGCACCCTGCGCCAGGGCTGCCCCACCCTCACAAGGAAGAATTTCTTCCCAATATCCCATCTAACCATGTCCTCTGTCAGTGTGAAGCCATTCCCCCTTGTGCTGTCACTGCTTTCTTTGAACTTCCTTTTCAGCTGACATACCTGTAGAAGCCCTTCTTGTTATTCTGTGTGTCCCTTGCCAAGCTCAGCTCCAGCCTTGGCCTTCCCGCTTCCATCCCGACACACCTGGGCAGTTTCCCCACACTTTTCCTATGTTACCTCTTCCTGTTTCCACTGCCCGTGCATTTCGCTCCTCCCCTCGAGTTTGACCAGCAGGTCCCACCTCAGCCATGTCAGACTTCTGCCTTCCTTGCCCGATTTCTTGTGCCTGGGGATCACGAGCTCTTGTGCTCTATGGAAAGTGCCCTTAAAGACCTGCCAGCTCTGCTCTGCTCCTCATCCCTGAGGGCAGTTTCCCAGGGGTCACATTGACTAACTCCTTGAAGAGCTGGCAGTTTGCTTTCCTAAAATTCAGAGCCCTGACTTTACTCTTTGCCTGACCCAAATCCCTCAGGACTGCCAGCTCCACCAGAGCAACGTGCCTTTGGAGTTCCATCTACTCTTGGTCTCATTGCAAAAGCAACATTGGGAAAAAAAAAATTAAGTGCCAATATCAGGTAGCTACCCAGAGCTGAGAAATGTATTAATGAAAAAAGAGGAAAAGCACCAAGGTTTCCCATAATGAACAAAAGCTCAATGCTGCTCTCAGCTGGACATGTGTTCTCCCTGTGCAGCTCCAGCTCCAATGGAGATAATTCCTTCGTAATATATTTTTTATGGCACACATGAGACCTCTGAAATGCAGTGTCTTGTGTCCTGTAAATCATTTCCTGTAACTTGTGGATTCCTTTTCAACTGCATTACAGTAATGTGAGTGTTTGGGGACTAAGCCGAGCCGACGGCAGCGGAGCCTCCCTCCCGTGCCCCGCCTGCCTCCCGCAGGGTCCCGGCTGCCCCGGGCACCGCGCCGGGCTCCGGGTGTCCCCTCCGGCGCTGACCGCCAGGAACACGGCTCCTGACACGGACAGCCCAGCCCACGGGAAGGCTGCTGCAAATGCGAATCAGGTTTGAACCTTAAATGAGAATCCCAGTAGGTGCAGTGCGGGTCACGCTGCAGGGCTGGGGACAGACGGACGGTCCCAGGAAGCCCTGGCAGGGCAGGTTTGCTTGGCTGCTCTGCTTAGCACATACACGTGGCCTCTCGTGTAATTGTTCTGGTATGTGTGGATTTACCCTGGGAGAGATGAATCCTTCTCATACATGGAGATATGTTTATTCCAAACTGGAGAACCCACAGAGAGCCCGCTGGCAGCCACAAGCCTGCTCTCGAGTTTCCCAATATCAAAAAACCCTAACCTAGCCCAAGCCAAAACCCAAATAGTTTTCAGTTTCAAAAATAAGATACACCGCAAACTAGACTCTATTTAATGAAGTCACGGTGCTTTGGTCCGTCTGACACTGAGAACACACCCAAACTGCAGTGTTTAGCAGAATGCCCCAGCTTGACATCCCTGTGGCTCCGGCTCCCATGACGCTGCACCGGAGACTAACAGGATTTACAGCAAACCACACAGAACAGAGAGACAATTTCTTCTTGGGCACCAGCTTCCAGCCCAGAGGAAATTTTATAACCGGAATGTAAAGCCCTCTAAAACAAATAGTTCAGCCTTAAATGCCTGCTGCTGGGCCCTGGCTCCTGATTCATCACCGAGTGTGTATTTCTCCTGCGCGGATGTCAAACGCATCCATGAGCAGATCTGAGTGTTATCCAACGCTGGCTAGTGCTGCTCAGCCATGGATGCAATAGGAGCTGATGGAGTGTAACACTTTATTTGACAGTTCTGCTCTTAAAGGCTTCTGTATTTACCCTGCATGCCTGCCTCTCCAAGGCACATCAATTAGCAATGGGAGCACTTCCCAGGCAGGCAGCAATGGCCTGTCTAGCAAGGCCAACTGGGGATTGCCCGGGTGGGTTGGTCGGGAGGATCACCTAGTTCATGCTCCATTTTGGCAGGGATCAAGATCAGTTGATTTTGACAAAGGGAAAGGAATTCTGTTGTAGGTGGCCGTGGAGCAGCCACCCCTTGCATGCAGAATTTTCTCAGTTCCCATCACTTTGCGTGACTTGTGGCTGCCCCACCTGGGCAATATGCCTGTGATGCTCTCATCTCCACAGGGACAGCAGTGCTGAGATTTGTCCCAGAATCTTGGTTATGGGGACATGTGACAATAGGTCATGGGAGGCAGCTGAGAGCCCTTCCCCACCCCAGCTGCCAGGTCTGACTGCACATGCTGATGGCCAGGCTCCAGTTAGAGCCATGCTTCTCACATAATAGGCTGGGAAGCCCTTTCAGAGGCGTTGCTGCCCCAGCTAGTGGCCTGGCTCATGGGGTGAAGCAGAACTCCACTCCAAGGCCGAGATGACTGAGTGCTGGCACACTCACTGCTCAGACTGGGATTGTCTACTCCAGTATTCTCACACCTTTGCTCCAGGAGCAGACACTGGGAGAGGAGCAGGGCAGAGTCAGACTCCAAGGACATCTTCAGACTGCAGAGCCCATCTGAGGGGGACCTGGGCATATTTGGCCAAGTGAGAGGGGAGCTGGAGAGCATGTCCCTGCTCTCTAAACACACAAGCAGATGAGCACCAAGAAAGGAGGAAAATGGCCTCAGATAATAGTCTGTGCTGGCACAAAAACAAAGAGGTATGAGTTGGCATAAATAACTTTTGGCTGAAAATCAGATGGTTTCTAACAGTGGGAGAAATGTTGTTCTGGAACAGATTCCTGAGAGGAGCATTGGGGGCAAGGTATGCAATTAGTTTTAAGATTGAGTTTGAAATGGACTTTATAACATCATTGCCAGCAATTGCAGGGAAATGGGATTTGATGGCTCAAGCTGTCCCTTCCAGTGCCATGCTCCTGTTGTCATTCACAAGCACCGAGCAGAGCAGGAGCCCTCTAACAGGAAAGGGCTCTCTAATCTATCAAAGGCTTAACAAGATCCATTGAAGAGAATCTGGAATTAGACTCATTTGAGTGCTATGAAAAGGGTGTATTTTAACAAGGACAGTAATTTCCTTTTGTAATAATTTGTGAAGGAATATCACAGGACACTTCTCTTGGAAGGCTTTACACTGCAACTGGAATTCTTTGTAAAGAACTGGGCCCAGCTGTGAGCCAGGATGTGGTCCCTGCAGGAGACTCTCTGGCCTGAGAATCTCTACATGGCAATACCCCAATTATTGCTTCTGCTAAGGACTAAATTCCAGAGATTATCACCTCAATTTCCTGACTTTTACAAACACTAGGAATATATTTTTGAGGAAACTTCAGAGGCTAACCTCCCATAATTCCTCCTCATTATTTACTTGTCAACAGAAGCGATGAAACACCTTGAAAAGAAGTGGATTAATGCACACAGTGCTCTACATCCTTCAGGGGATGAATAAAGTTTGTAAATATATACTGAATAGCAAAAACCCAGTAAAACTGCAATGACATTTAAACTCCAGTCAAAGAAGCCACTCAAGATGTTTTGCAGTGGCATTCCACTCTGTCAAGCCATTTTCCTATTTATGGAAACAGCTTCAGGTTTAGAATCATTGGTAATTCTGCTGGCTGTTAGTAGCAGCTCCTGTGATCTAAACTGCACAGTCTGGGAACCTACATTCATTTCCTTGACCTAAAATTACAAAGGTGGAAGAAGACATCACCGGGCAAGCTGCTCAGGCACCAAACCCACTGTTCCACTGATACACTGTTAGCAGTTGCTATTAAAAAAAAGGAACAGCTCTTGGACTCAGAAAAATGCATGTGCCACAAATATGCTGTAGAACATGGTTTATCCAGTGTATAGTCCTGAAAGTGGAGACAGGAGGAAAGCCAGTCAGCCTGAGACTGACTGAGCAGAGGCAAGAGCAGAGGGGAGAAAAGGGGCACTCACAGGTAACACAAATGGTCCATCAAGGTCCCACCAGCTCCTGAAGACTGCCTTTGCACACTCAAAGGAGCTAAATTCTCCTGGCTCCCACTGTTCCAGCAATCAGAGTAGCTATGGCAAACACAGGGAATGCAGGAGCTTCAGGATCTTTGGTTTCTTCTGTCACTGTTGGGGCAAACAAGCCCTTAGGAAAGTCAAGAAAAAATTGAAACCAGGAATTTTTCCTTTCATTGTTGAACAACTGAATTACAGATCTGTTCCCTCTAAACCTCCCCTTGCAGTTCTGGGGCTCCCCCTCCTCCCCTCACATTTCCCTCAGTCAGCCACTGCCCGCCCAGATGCCTGCGGTGCTGCAGGGAGCCAGCCTTGTCTTTCCTTGGGGAGAACAGATGGAGACACACAGGGGCTGTGGCCCCCTGCTCACAGAGCCCAGCCTGGCGCAGCCAGCACCCCGGGGACACGGCCCTGGCAGCAGTGTCCTGCTGAGGGGGCTGCAGTGCGAGGCCAGGGCTCCCGAGCAGCCTGCTCCGCTCCCTCTCCACACCCCGCGCACAGCGGGGCACTGGCGGCTCTCCCCGCGGGAGGGGCACGGCAGGACCCCCCCACCTGCCGGGGCTGTCGCTGTAAATGGGTGAGTGGCTCTATCTGCACAGCATCAGGAGATAATCTCCCGCTCTAATCTCGGTTCTTACCGAGCGAGGAGCAGGGCTCGCACAGGCAGCCCCTTGCTGATTGCACAGCAGGATGACATGCCAAAGCTGTGCTGAACACGGTGTTAGCTGGCTGTCTCCATCCGGGGCTAAACAGTGATGATGGTCAGAAAGGGGAAGACAGCAGCCACAGAGAAGCTGCTCAGATTTGCAAAGTATCTGAGGATATCATCGGCTGGCTACAAGGAGGGAAACTGAGGCAGGGAGGGAGGCAGACATCACCTGTGGTCACAGAGTGACTTTGATCTCGGTTTCAGTCAGCCAGTCTCAGGCTGACTGGCTTTCCCCCTGTCCGATCCTAGCCCTGATGAGGGCATGACACCCAGGGCTGCAGCCTGGTGGGGGCTGGCAGAGGCTGCAGAGGCTGGGAAAGGCTGGCAGAGGCTGGCAGAGGCTGCAGAGGCTGCATCGTGCAGAGACCAGCTCCAACTGTGTCACTTCAGCCTCACAGCCAGGGCTGCCTCCAGGGCAGCTGTGACTCAAGCACGGCCCTGTGCTGCTGCTGCCATGGACTGCACAATGCTGGCTGCAGGGAACTCATTCTGAGCCATCAGGGCACCATGCAGCCAGTCTGCCAAGGACAAACATGTAACAGGACAGCCAGGAGACCACCTGGCCTCCCTTCTGTGCCACCCGCCCCTGTGACTCCCACTGTTAGTGCCCTGCTCACTCGGTGCTGGAAGAGTCCCTGAAGCACTGGGGGAGATCCTGAAATGGGAAGAAGTGGGACACACCTACCAACAGTGCAGAGCTGAGGACCTTGGCCACAGCTCATCTGCTGCATGGCCTGCTGCCACATTAGTACCAGGAGGCTGGATTAGAAATGTTTCACCAACACATCCTGTGCTTTCCAAAATGCCCTTCAGCTGCATGGGCCGTGCCAGAACAGGCTGGGCAGTTGGCTGCCCAGGGGGATGAGCCACATGCTGCACCCTGCACAGGCCATCCCCGATGCAGGACACCTCCTGTGCTGCCTCACAGTCCAGCAATGACTGCATGGGTGCCCCTGCAGCTGTGCAGCCCCAGCCCGGGGGGGCAGCTGGCTCACACCGTGCTCTGAGGTGCTCCTCGTGCACTGCTGTAGCTTTCAGAGAGGGAATGGCCAGTCCAGTCTCTGCAGCCAAGTGTTCAAGGGAATCAGCTCCTCCTGAGCACCAGCCAAGGTGCTTTTCTTCTCCCTTTCCTTCTCCCTCACATGGCCTTCTTGGGCCATGGGGCAAAGACAGTCACTATTGCCCTTTGCTGGAAGCAGCAATGCCAAGTGTGAGTCCCTGTAAATCATCTCTTCTCTCTCATCCCTCCCCTTCCCTGCATGGTTCCTTCTCCCTCCTCACCTGCCACTCAGCCAAGCCCTGCTGATTTCAGTAATGTAATCCCTGCTTATTAGATAGATCCTCCACCTACCTCATAATTTCTGTAGCTCTTCCATGAGCTGCCTAATTTATCACTCTGCCTGGTAACAAGGTACCCAGTGTGCTACCACTAAAATTTATTCTTCAGAAACACCCATGCCACCTCCTTGGCAGGGCTCTGCTCTTTTGGCTCCTGAGGGACTCTTTCTTTCAGGATTTTGAATTATTTAACTTGGGATTGAGTCTGGAAGCATTTCCAGAGATGATAGTTCCCACCCCATAGCTGCCAGAGATGGAGCAGCCCTGCTCTGGAGGACAGAACATTGGGGGATGATGAGGACCAGCAACAAAATGGGTGTTTGCCACATGTAGTCCTCTCTGATGAATCCTGCAACCTGAGCTTATGCCCTGCTGTGAGAACATGGCGAATGTTTTCAGTTTGTGATCCAGTCCAGCTGCAGGGGTGAGTTCCAGGTAGAACTGACTCGTGAAAAACATTTGGCTTCAACTGGGAGCCCGACTGGGCAAGCTGGTGTCAGTGCATGTCAGGCCAGGGTGTTCCCTGCAGTTCCAGCCCACAGACCCTGGGAACAGCCCCCGTGTCCTCACACCCCCTCCTCTCAGGGCTGTCAGGGCCGCAGCCAGGCTGCACTTGCCCCCCCTGCCCTGCTGCACTTCTCTGGACCTTCCTCTTCCTCAGTACCTTCCTCTTCCTCTGTGCCCAGCAGCTGGGAGCACCAGGGCTTGGCCTGGCTGGCAGTTGGCACTGCCAGGGCTGTGGCAGCAGGAGCAGAAAGCAGCCCCCAGCCCTCACCACCTCTGGTCCCTCTTCCAACAACTCCTGCAGGTTGGCCAGCATGGGCTGGGTTTGTCCTTGCTGTGGCACTCAGCTCCCAGGACTGCTCCAATCCCCAGCAGGGATTTTGGGGAGCTCCTGGACTAGCTCCAAACCGGGAGCAGTGACCCAGAAGGAAAGGCAGCTGTGTCCTGGCCAGAGTTCAGGACAGGGCAGGGAAAGGACAATATGATGGAGGTGGAAATCCCTGTGCAGGGATCACTGTGCCCTTTCCCACCTGCTCTCCTTGTCCCTGTCCCATGAAAGGCTGGCACTGTGCTGGGAACATCCCCTGCCCCTTCCTCGTTTCCCCCTTTGCAGCTATGACATTTTCTTTCACAGCTGAGCAATGCAACCACTCCTGGCCAGGTGCAGGTTTTCTTCCATGATGTGAGAAGTGATAGCCTATAAACCTGAGAGAGTCTTGGCAATGTTTAAGGAAAGGAAAAGCTAAAAGGCCCCATGATGCCAAAGCAAGGGGCTTAGGGCTTGCAGTGGGGCACTGTGTGACTCAGAACCCACTGTGAAGGGGGCTGGAAGCAGAGTGGATGCCTGACACTGCTGAAACGAACTTCAGCTTCACCTGAGCAGAGTTTCTAAAGACTCTACCATAAAGGTCAAATAGTCCTTCCCAGACCATGAGCCTTTCTTAGAGAAGAATCAGCTATAGCTCTCATTATGGAAAACAGTCAAAATAATACAGCGATGCTCCCTCTGAGGGAAAATAGATAGTGCAAGTTATTCCATCTTCCCATTCAGCGATATCAGTTTAGAAAAGCAAGGCTATTTACAGAGAGCATTTTGCTTCCAGTACTTCTGAAGTAAGTGAATTCTGAATTAGTTTAAGTGCAGGATAAATCAGTGAAATAGGAACATCTTTACACTCCAATAAGATGCTATTACTCATAAGCATATTGCACTCCAGCTTGTGGGCTAAAACTACCAGTGCATGACAGGACACCAAGGGCATGAAATACAGGGGATCCATGAAAATTAGCACAGCACCTTTGGTGTGAAGAGGTAATTTGGGATATTGATTGGTGATGATGGCAGCCCAGTGCTGAGATGCTCAGACCTGATCCTGTAATCTCAGGTGCTCCAGACAGCCATGAAAACCCCAAAACTCCTTCCAAAAGCAATCTGTATTTCTTCAGATTTCAGATCAGAGGCTGAAGCAGGAACATGGAATTAAATGTGCAGCTTCTCAGGATAGTGAGGCCCCTTGACTTGTTTGCCACATGCATCACACCAGCCAAGGAGGACCCCAGGCAGGAGCAGAGCCCCACACAGCACACGTGGTGGGTGACAGGGTGTCTGCAGTGGGTGTGACCCAGACTGGAGCATGGTGCACAGGGTGGCAACTGCACAGAGGTGGAAAGAAAGCGAGGAGCTGAGGCTGGTGCAGAGGATGGAGCATCACCACAGGATGTTTGAAGAAATAATTTTTTTTCTTTTCTTTTTCATTTTTTTTTCTCTTTTACCTCTGTGACCTCCTGGTTGGGGGCACCCACAACTGGGCACAAGGAAATGGTACAGGTAGCCCCGTGCCCTGTTCCCCACTGCACGGGTTGTTAGGCTGTGGAACAGCCCTGGGCAAGCCCTGCTCCCGGGAGCACAGCACGGAGCTCCGGTGGTTCCAGGGTCATTCTGTAGGATACAAATAGGATATGCACTCAGAAAGACAAACCTGGAGGGCTCCAGGGATGACTGGACATGATGGATTGTGCTTCATGGATGTGATCAGATATTGAGCAAGACCTCCAGCTCGGGCAGTCACTTCCAGCCCTTTGGATATCTCTCCAGGGAAGAACCTCCTTGGGCTGCCAGTTCAGGCAGAAGCTGGTCAGAGGAACAGTGCTGAGTCTTCATCATCCATAGTCCCAGCTGGCTTCAAGCATGACAATGAGAGGATGAAGAGCAGAAAGGGCTTTGCAATTTCCCCCATTTCTCTCCCCTCTCTCATTGCAATGGGGAAGGAGAAAGCTCCTGAGGCAGTTCCAAGCATTGGGTCAGTGACCCAGCCAGGTCATCACAGCACCAAATGCCGAGGTACATTGTGCTGAGATTTCCCGTGGGCTCCCAGCTGCTTTCCCACTGCCAAGTGACCTTCCCATGGGCTGGTGCCTGGGTCCTGTACTTCCAGCTCTGCAGCAGAGGTGTCAGAATCCTTTCTGGGAAATGGAACACAGCCACGCGCTGGATGCAGAGAGGCACCGAGAGTCTCTCCCTGATCCCTTGACATCTTTCACCCTACTTCTCACAAGCTGCTTGGATTTTGTGTCAAGAGGGTGATTCTGCAAATTACATCGGTTCTTGTCTCCTCTTGGTTGGCATGGCAACCTGGGAGGATGGATGGCA
The DNA here is from genome assembly GCA_017589585.1 of Phylloscopus whistleri. Lineage (NCBI taxonomy): Eukaryota > Metazoa > Chordata > Aves > Passeriformes > Phylloscopidae > Phylloscopus > Phylloscopus whistleri. The sequence continues at coordinate 475,350 of JADMLD010000977.1, read as the reverse complement.
CAGCCTTGCTGCAGCTCTCAGCGATGCAGACACAGCCCGGCTCCTCCGTGCGCTGCTCCCGCTGATCCAGGCAGACAGTGCCACAATCCCTACCAGAGCAGCTCTGAGGCAAATCCAGCTCTCAGGATGCTTCTGGGCTCTGATTCCCACTGGTGGAAGGGCTGAGCTTGGCTCAGGTGAGGCAGGAGCAAACTCAAGTGCAGGACACGGGTGCCCAGGCCAGCAGTACTCCAAACCCACTTGCCAGCATTGCCACATCCCAGCTCTTGGACCTCCTAGTCCTGGGCAGGGATCCACTATTCCCGCTGTCTCAATAAATAAATTTAAGCATTTTCCAGCTCAGCAACCAGAGCCTTTGCTGGGCTTGCATTTGTGTCTGATTAATGAGACAGTTGGTCATTTACACATCTCTTGAGGTCTCCTGTCTTTCCTGAATAATTTTGAAGTTATGGCTGTTTACACAAAAGAGAATCACATCACCTTGCCAAGAGCACAGCTGGAGTGATCCCTGTGGAAATTGATCCTCAAGGACCTGAGGCAATGGCACTGCCATGGAGTTTCAGTGAGTGCTTATCATTTCCTGGAAAACAGCTTCTGCAGGTTGAAAGTTGTCCACCTAAATCTTGGGGAGCCTGGGGCCATTCCTGCCCCAAGGATCTGAAGTGCCTGTGACTGTTTGACTTCAGCTTCCTTGGGAGAGGCACCAGCAAGCCAAGAGGACTGCGACTGGTGTTGGAATTCTGGAAACTCAGAATTTGGGGCCATCACAAAAGCCCTGTAGTGTAGATTCCTCCCAGCTGGGGATGGGAGGAGTGATTTCCAGGAGCAGACTGGCTGTCAGACCATTTGTGATAAATCTGTTTGCAACATTATTAAGTTAAAAGGTTTTAATTATTAGGGACATGTTAGGGAGACAGCTGGGATTTGCCTTCTGTTGTTCCCATCAGGCCTGATCAGTCCTTGGTTTTCTCACATCCCAGCATAAATCTGGAATAATCCTCCAGGTCAGAGGAATCAGGCTGCTGTCACGGCAAAACTCAGCCTGGGAAGAGTGCACTGACATGGATGATTTGGGGGATGTTTTTACAAACCAGGACTTGTTCCTGAGTCTCAGACCTGGGGTTAGAGCTGGTGCTAAGTCCTGAAGATTCCTCTGTGTGTGACCTTGGAGCTGCTCTGCCTTTGAGGAGCAAAGGCTGCAGCCCAGCATTGCTGGCAGCACCCCACTCCAGCTGGGTTTCCAGGAGGAACTTGGAGCCAGTTCAGCCAGGTCACATCCTCAGTCCTGGCAGTCAAGAGCTGCTGTCCCACCTTGCTGCCATCGATCCTGGCCTTTCCCAGGGCTGCAGATCTGTGCTGGGTGATCCTGAGGCATCCTCACTGTACCTGGGCAGCTCATTCTGCCACTGGAACGTGGGGAGCTGGTGCCAGGCTGAGCACAGCAGCACAGGGTGTGACTACACAGGGTCCACAGCATTCCTCTGTGAGGAGGTGGGTGGGAGGTGCCCCACAGGTGATTGACCACAAGATTCTACTGGAATACCCCACTCCAACACTCCTGTTATCCCTCAACAGCCCCCAGGAAAGTGGCTGAGCAAAGGCTGGGCACACAACTTTCCTCTTGCTTTTCCTGCTTGGGTGGACCTAACAAAAAACTTTGCCAGCAATGTGGATTTGGCACCTCCCTGCTCTCTAGCAGAGCTCTCATGTGGCCCTCTGAAAAATAATTTCAATTTAATAAGTTCAGTTAATGGAAAATTAATCAAAAACAATTTTGCACAGGTTCCTTTTTCATTATAACAACATTCTGATTTGTCTTTCCATCTCTCAAAATTGTCTTTCTGTGGTCATTTTCCTTCTCTCCCCTCTCCTCTCCTGCTGCCAATACAATCACCTTTCATTACCTGGACTGTCTGGGGGAGCAAAAGCCTCAGAAACTCCTTAAGCCCTGCACCTTCCCATGGGAGAGGCACAGGGAACGTGGTGTGTCCTCAGGAGAGACACTTAAAATTCCTGCCGAGGCACCCCGGTAGTGTTTGGCACAAAGCAGCATCTCCCGGCACGGAGAGCCCTGCGCGGGAGCACAGCTGGCAGCAGCTGGCAGTGCCCCGGGCTGGGCTCACGCCCGGGCCCTCCGGGTGCCCCAGCAGGCTCCCAGCTCGCCGTCCCTGCGCTCACGCCGGGTCTCGGCCCCAGCCCAGCCCCTCCCGGGCCGCTCGGAGCTCCGGGGCGGCGGTGGCCGGGCAGCCGCAGCTCGGGGCCGGCGGGGGAGCGGAGTGCTCGCTCGGGGCTGTGCCCGCGGCCCGGGCACGGGACAATCTGCTGGCTGCTATCGCTGCTGGCCCTGATTTACTGCTATTGGCACTCAGCAACCCTCGCCCTTCATATTCGGTGCCAAGCCTCAATTTACAGTATACTTTCTGCTTCAGCTCACACCAGCCTCTATCTCCACCTTCCACATTAATGCAGGAGATGTGTGGAATTCATCTTGGAATTTATTTAAAAACCATCAGCCATCCTGGCTTTAATACATTCCCTCATCAAGGCAGCGCAAAGCTCGATTTAAATGAAAATTGGGGAATTGTGGATTGTCACCCGAGCCAGCACCCCGTATGTGCTCCTGCTGTGCTGGCAGTGTCCCCTTTGGCACCACCACAGCCGGGCCCACAGGGAGCCACAGCCGCTGACTGGGATAAGAGTAACGTGCCTGGGAAAGTAAAATCTGTAACAAGAGCTGCCCCAAGTGTCATCAGGACCTCAGGAAGAGTCTGCTCTGTCACAGTCGGCAAAGCCAGCACCTCCTGCTGCCAGGGCCCTGCACAGGTCCTGCCCTGGAGCTGGGAAGATGCTGCCCTACCTTTGGCCTCAATCCACTAGCAGCCATCGGTGGTGGCTGCTGCTTTCCTTGAAAGAGTGTGGAAAATGGGTTTACAGCTAAAAAGGGAATTAAAATACTGAAGCAATAGGCCAGCAGTAAGTAGCACATAATCCCTGCAGAATAAGCAGAGCTAAAGAGCTGAAAGCAAAAAAGAGCATAAATAGAAAATCTGCAATTGTTGTGCAGCTTTGCTTGCTGGGAGCTGCTCCAGCACCTGCACAGAGCCCCTGTCTGGGGGGCAGATCCTGCACCCACAACCCTGGGCACAGGGGCCCACAGGGGCTGGGGGCTCTGCCCATGCCTGTCAGGGATGCTCTGGGTGATGAGGAGGAGCCCTGAGTGGCCTCAGAGGATGCCACAGGGGAGTTGTGTGTGCAGAGAAATGATCCACGTGGCCAGGAGAGCACAGGACAGAAGGGGGTCCTGCAGAGGCTCCAGGGGAGCCCTGATGCCCAGGCTGAGGCAGGGCTGAGCAGGGGGCAGCGTGCTGAGTGGCAGAGTGGCTCTTACCCCAACTGAGAGATGAATCAGTTTTCCTGCAGATGAACAAACAGGCTTGTTGGTGTGATGTGTGGCCCTGTGACATCCACTGCTCCACTGGGGGGGCCTGGGCCAGTGAGTGCTGAGCTTGGGCCTGGGGGCAGCTCAGTGAGGGGCTCTGGCTGAAAACTGAACTTGCTGGGGATGTGAAGGTTCCAGAAGGCAGCTCCAGACACTGCCCACCAGCCAGGGAAGGGCTGGGGCCACACGTGCTCACTGCTACAGGGAGGGGCTTGTGCACAGAGTCAGGAACAAATGACAGATACTGTAGAAAACTCCTGTTTCCCACATTTGGCATCAATTTATATTCTTTTGGAGAGACAACTATTGCTCCTTTGAGGAAGGGACAAAAGAAATATCATTGACAAGTTTTTCAGCTTCATTACAATATTCTGTAAAACAAATGTGCCAGTGTATCAGAAAATACAGATGTTGCAGCTGCCATTTGGGATAACCCGATTATCCTTTTATTTCTAGTTTTGTTCAGAATCAATTAGCTGTGGTAGTCTGTTCAGAGAGATAATGAGGGTCAGGCTAAACTCTGGAATGTTGGGAGCATTCTCCAGGTCAGAGCCAGCCTTGTGCTCGAGCCTGCTCACCACACTGCCCAGGCCCTTCTGCTCCCTTCCCGGAGCCACTGAGGGTGATGATGAAATGCCGGTGGGAGGTGAAGGCGGTGCAGGCCGGTGCTGCTGCTCCAGCGCTGCCAGGAACGGGCGGACGGGCGGGGCACACCCCACAGCCTTTGTGGGGGCTCCCTGGCCAGCCTGGCGCTGCTGCAGGGCTCTCCGAGGGAAGGTTTTACCTGCACTGGGCTGGCTCGGGAGCGAGACGTGGCTGCTGTGCTGCAGGTGCTGCCCCGCAGGTGAGCCGGGTCTGGCCAGGGCTCCCCCACCCCGGCTGAACATTCGGACTGAGAGCTGCTTTGCTTCTGGGCTCTGAGCTCAGTCTGATTAACAGCTGGATCCAGCACAGTCTGCGTGCAGATGCAATGCCCCCATCCCCCTTATTAACTCCACTCGCTTTTCAACAATAAAAAAGTGAAGACATTTTCTTTGCAAGTCTGATGTTATTTTGGCAGCTGTAGAACATGTCAATCTTTGCAGAAGCTAATTCTTCTGAATCAGGCCATAGTCAAATCTCTTTTTTCTAACTGTAGATATTTAAAGCCCAAATGATTAGATAATCCTGAATACAAATTAATAAAGCCCATGAAAAAGGGAAAGGGAAAACGAGCCACTTTAATGAGGTCCCATTCCATATGTTCAGACAAAAATAAAGCAGATAAAGGCAGGTGTAGGTGTGCGGCAGGACTGGAGTGTGACTTTGCAGACTCGGTTCGCATCCTTGGTTTGCCTGTGCCCTGCACGATGTTCTCATGTTCTCAGAGGGGTCCCCTCACGCCTCCAAAGCGGCTCCCGGGCCGCGGCACTTGCTCCAGGCTGGCTCCGGGTGGAGTGGGGCGGAGGAGCCGCTGTCGGTAGCCATCCTCTCGCCTGTCTGAGCCCCAGTGCGGGTTATTCATGAGCCGGTGGCTGCCGGCGCTGCCAGAGCTCCTGCCCGGCTGACAGGGACCGGTTCCGGCCACCCTGGAGCCACCCCCGCTCCCGACGGAATTACAAATTTGCCGTTTTACTAATCAGGAGTAACTTCGGCCCCAGGGAGTGCGGCTGAGGGGCCGGGAGGGCAGAGCGGGGCTCCTCTGCCTCCAGCACAGCAGACACAGGTTGGGCTCGGCCCCGCAGCACCTGGGGATGCCAAGCTGCCCCTGGACCTGCCTTCTCTCCTGTGGGGCTCTGCAGGGAGGCTCCCAGCCAGGAAAGGTGAAGCACTGGCTCTGGCCCAGCATGTGAAAGGAGCTCAAGCGTCCCGGGAGTGTCGGCACCGTGGGGAATTAGAGGGGCAGGAGCAGCGCACAGCACCGCAGAGAAGGTGCTGAGCAATGCTGGGGCTGGACACTCCCCACCCAGCAGGGCTGGCTGCCCACACGCTCATAAATATTCTCGATGCAGGCAAGACCGGCTGGGTTTTGATGGTGGTTTTGCTAGAGAGCTTTTGCAGGGATCTTTATCATTCAGTGTCTGTGTAAAACACTTTCCAGAGTCTAAATTCTGCTATAGAAAAACTATATATCAAATGCCCCCCTCTGCTGATACACTGGGCAGGAGTTGCCAGCCTGTGCTGACAGCCAGCTCCAGGCAATATGATAGATATGTGGCTAATAATCAATCGATACTTTTGTTTAGGCCTCTGTCTATCAGTCTGGCATTGTGTGAACTAATTAGATGATAAAATGTGATGAATGTGTATTAAAGTCAGCTTCCTCCTGTTAGCACTCCAGGGACCCTTTCCATTTTCTAGCTGACCTTTTAGATCTCAGCTTTATTGTACGTGAACGCAATTAAATCAATTTGTCAGATATTTGCATTGCTCCTGCTAGTTCAGAATTCAATTAGTCAGTGTCACTTTACCGTCCTTGTCAGCCTCTGCACCAGCTCAGGGGAAAAAACCAACAGAAACCCCACCCTAAAAAGCCTGTTCAAACGAAACCAAATCATACCAAAACTCGGCTCCTCTCTCTGTGGCTCCTTCCTCCATGGCTCACGCTGTCTCCTGCTGCTGCCCCGTGCAGAGGCTGCATCCCAACTGGTGCGTAGGGCTGTGACACCCGAGGTTCCCCTGCCAGGGTGGAGGGGACCTGGCTGGAGCAGGCAGACCACAAGGGGCTGCTGGGGCAATTAGCAGGCACCCCTTGTTACCACTGCTCTGTGCAGAGTGAAATCTTGTCTGGCAAAATTATTCCCAGAAGCAGAATGAACCTGCAGCAGCCATCGCCACGCTACAAGGGTTTTAACAATATTCAAATGAGAGCCAACCTTGGCAATTATTTTTCTTCCTGCTGCTCTGAAGTGATGGCTCCTTTATCCATATTTTATCAGCCAGCAAGGAGCTCTGATAGTTAAGATTCTGCTGCTTGCTTAGATCCATGAGAGCACATCCTGCAAGTCTGTTTGAAATTAGCACACAGGAGCGGGGCTGTGAGCCAGGGCTTGGTCTTTGCCCTCCCCACTGGCATGTGGAGTTACTCTTAACAGTAGGGCTGGCAGGGTGGGAGCTGGACCGGTGGTCCCCTCAAGCTGGGCTCCTTGGCACTGCCTCCAGCCCTGCCCCCAGCGCTGCCTCCACCCTCACCCACAGCTGGTGTGGGCAAGACAGCCACGTCCATCCTCCACCTCCTTGGAGCTAAAAACTCCCATGGGGGAGTGCCAGCTCCAGGCACTGCCAGAGCACTGTGTAATGCTCCTGCTCTGTCTGAGCTGGGCTCAGCCTCAGCAGTCCCCAAGGTCTGACCCAGACCTCCTGCTGCAGCACAGGAACCACCCTGTTCAAAGCCACCCTGGATGGGCTTTGAGCCAAGCTGTCTCTAGAAAATGCTTGCAAAGGGTTCTGCAGGTATTTCCAGTGAGAAGCTGTTGCTGGGGCCCCACAAAGTGGAGAAATGCCGCTAGGGAGAGCCCCAGGGAGGGGCTGGGGCAGGGGATGGGAGCTGCTGCCCTGCTGCTTTGAGCAACACGCAAGAGAGGGGAGGTGAGGCTCAAGGGATCTAATGTTTGGATGAGAGGAGCTTTGCTTGCACAAGCTCACCTTCCTTCTCTGAGTTCTGGCTGGGATATGAATATCTGCACCATGCCAGGTATAATTAACAGATGGAACTGGCTAATTATGTCCTTTGCATGTGCGCAGAAGACGCAACTGTTAATTGCTGTTTGCACATTTATTATTCTGAGCACCAAGGCCGCTGGCATTTACTGTGACATGTGCCCTGTTCAAAAACAAACACACGGTGCTTGTGTCTGAGCTCTGGGAGGATTGAAGGCCTAATGAATCTCAGCTGCTCTGCTGCCCTGTGCTTTGTCAGGGTGCTTGGAGGGAGGGTGCCAGTGGCAGCCCCCAGCCCCCAGTGATGGAGCTGGGGCCTGGCTGCACGGTGGGGACAGCACTGCAGGCTGTGCAGGGGAATAGGTTCACAGGGAAGCAGCCACTGCCCCACTGCCAGCACCACAGGGCTGTGAGTGTTCTGCACTGAGCTCCAGAGGCCCTGGAACTTCATAGGGTTCTTCTATGGATGGCTCAGGAGCCACCACAGAAACCTTGGACATTTATGGGGCTGTCCTCAGGTGCCACTCAGTGTCTGCCAGCTGGAAGAGCTGAGACCAACTGCAGGTCACAAGTTGCTTCCAAAATCCCCACCATGAGTTGGAGCATCCAACATGCCAAAGCCTTTTCACCTCTGAGCAGGTCCCAGCCCCCACCTCATCCCCAGCTCTGCTCCAAAATCAGCAGCAGGAGCAAAACTTCTCATCAGGGGCAGACTCCTCTGGACCCTCCCTCAGCTTCGGGTGGGGGCTGGCCTGCCCAGTGAGAAGTGACCCCACATGCTGGTGGATTGGGGGGCAGCAGGGACTGAGGGGGGTACACCAGCACAGCCCTGGTCCTGGCTGGGCACAGGATGAGCCCTGTTGGAGCACAACCCACAGTGAAGCTGGGTATGGGCCAGAAAACCACCTCACCTCTCCCTGCCTCTCTAAAATGTAACAAGGAAAATAACAACTATGCTTTCAAAAGTAATGGTTAAATCTTGAATCTTGAATAAGTATCTGTTTGAGATCAGCGCTTGGAGCTCAGCTTGTTATAGAAAACATTGGAGAGGAATAGCAGAGGAATGTCTACCTTTTCTATGAAAGAGTTGAGATGTATTTCAATGAGCACACTTTCACCAAGGGGTCTGAGCTAACAATCTCCAGGTGAATGCGTTCCTTTATGATTACAGAAAGCTGTGTCTGTCATTTCCAGAGAAGCAGGACATGCTGCATAAACCTCTGCTCCTTGACTTGCCAGAGGTGAGAGACCAACCCCAAAGCAGCACAAAGAGGGTTGGAAACAACCACAGGAGAAGGGAGGGAGCCCGAGCCCATGCCCCAGGGGTGAGCAGCTCTGGGAGTGCAGGGCTTCCTGGCTCCCTGCTCAGGGAAGGCAGTGGCTGCTTTCCCACGGAGCTGCAGTTCATTGCACCCACATGTCCCCTCCTCCAGTGGCACGAGCTGTGCTGCTGACATCTGAATGCTTGTGCTGAGCACCCAAATCCCTGGGAAGGTCAGCGATGACCTGCTCAAATGGGACACAGCTGCCTCTCGTGGATACCTCGTGAGCAGGTTCTGTGCTGAACACTGATGAGTGCTGCTGTTGGGGAGTGTCAAGCACCACACACTTTAGAAAATGTCCTGCATGAAGCATGGGGACCCCAGGTATGAAAAGCAATCCCTTCAACCTGATCCCACCAGCGAAATTATGGATTGGAAATTTCAAAATCTTGGAAATGCAGAAGTCGAGTTTCTAATGCTGATGTTAACTCAGGCCCAATTGAATTTAACTTGTCCATTTTACATAATATGCCTTGATGTACACTTTGTCATGGAACTCAAAATAGGAAGTATTTACTTGTTCCAAAGATGATGAATTTGTGTTCCTGTTACAAATACTTATTTTACACGCCTTTGACTGATGACTTTCAGAGCCCAGTGTAGTGTTGTGATGCAGGTTTATATTTTCAGAGCACAGAAGGGGAGGGGCAATGTGGGCAAGAAGGGAATAAAACCCACAAATGAGCTTGGCATTAAACTGCCTCAGAGCCTGTATTCCTGCCTGTCTGGGGCATGTCCCCCTGGGCTGGCAGCTCAGCAGAGCCCCTGGCCTGGGGCATGGAAGCTGCTGGGGCTGGTTGGACCCCACTGCAGTGATTTGGGGGGGACTGGAGGGAGATTCCTGGCTTGGGATTGATCAGACCCAAAGTTGGGCTCCTACAGAAAGGGAGAGACTGTGGAGCAGGGACCAGTGAGTGCCCAGGCCATAAGCTGCGATATTCAGCCAGGAAATGTTCAGGCTCTTTCCAGGGAATTTAATTAAAATATTAAGGAAGCAGAAAATGCTGTAACAGTTTCTTTACTTGCCTTTTTTTTTTTTATTTCTTCATTTAAACATGCCCAACTTGGTCCTGGGTACTTATAATCTGCTCCAGTATCAACCTGGTGATTAGGATAAAATAATCATAGACCAAAGTGGGATTTTCTACCCTCAGAAGGGCCCAGAGGAACAGAGGGCCTGTGGGGAGGATTTGGGAGGGTGATAGGAGGTGGTAAAAGGAGAATAAGGTGAACTCCTGCATGGAGGTGCCCTCCCTCCCTCCAACACCCTGCACTGCTCTCCATCCCAGGGGGTCACGAGAGCTGCCCGTGGCTCCAGCAGCACCCCCTGGCACTGTGCAGGGACTGTCCACAGGTTCCATCTCCTGCCCATCCCATCTGTGCACAGGGAGCTGTTCATTATTCCTGCTGGTCCCCCTGTGATAAATGTTTTCCAGAGATCAGTTCTAAATGTCCTTTTTGCAGAGCCTGCTCCCATCCGTCCCTCCTGCACCACTGGGCAGAGCTCTTCGTTGTGCCAGAAGAATTACAATTCTGCACCACAGAAGGAAGAAACAGAGCTATTAATTTCCCAGCAAGTCTGCAGGGCACTTCCAGGATGGATGCTGCCTTTAGTGAACGCTGCTCATTTCTGGATGGAAGGGGAGTGCTTGCACCAGTCAGGTCCCCAGCACCACCCTACACCACTCCTCCTGAGGGGCCACACACAGTATGCCCAGGCAGGCGAGGGGGACAAGAGCTGAGTCCCAGGGGAGACCCTCCTCTGACCAAGGGGCTGGAGCAGGGATGGGTTACACAGCTGGCAGCCAGGAACACCAGGCAAGGGAAGGGCAGAAGGCAGGGTGGGTAGAATTGTCTAAACACCCCAATTCTTATAACTGAAGCAAGTGTGAATCATTTGAAATGCCAAAATCTTGACAGGATAATGCGTTACACCCAAGTGTGAATTCAATGATGCCTTGGGGTGCCACTCAGCAGGAGCTGCCACAGCACATGCCTGGAGCACCAGAGGAGCAGGGGCAGCAGGCCAGGAGCTTCCCACTGCCCTCAAGGGGCTGTCCCCATCCCAGCAGGCTGCTACTGCAGGGGTTGGCATAAGGCTGGTCCTCTCATGCTGTGAACAGGGCAAGGCAGAGCTGCAGCTTTGCATGGTCCTGTACAGCCAGGTGTGGTGGGCAGGGTTCCCTGAACCCACTGAGCCCCTCGCCCTCTCTCACGGGCTCTTGACTGGCCCTTGCTGGGAAGGAGGTGGCGATGGGTTGCTGGAGGCCAGCCTGTACTGGTGCCCTGTGCCCACAGCTGCCAGCTGAGGAGGGTTTTCCTTTGCTGGCTGCTGCTGTGGCAGCTGGGCTGGCTGCTCCCACAGCTCCTGCCCTCTGGCCCTGCTGACAGTGATCCCAGTTCTGCATCCATCTCATTACTGCTGTGTGGTGGGAGCAGGGATGTGCAGGGCATCAGTCCTGCCATCAGCCATGCTGGCAAGAAATATGTTCACAACTTTCCCTCCAGCACTGCCCCTTTAGCCCACACACTGACAGCAGCTCTGTGATTGCCTTGGATGGATGAGGAGAGCAGGCCACCATCAGGTGTGGGTTAGCTGCAGTAGGCACATGCATCTGCCTTGGGGATCAGCGAGCACCCCTGGCACCAGGCAGGGCCCACACAGGGACCCGGCAATGAGCAGCTGCTAGTGCCACCAGGACAGGGCCAGACTGGGCTCTGCTGCTGCTCAGAGCCAGGAACCAAATGCCAGTGGCAGGGATGTGGCTCAGCACATTGCAGCTGCACTTCCAGGACAGGTCAGTGGGGTTGGCTCTGGGGTGCCCAGCTAGTACCCAGTGAGTCCCTGTCCCTTATCTGATGGTCCCCTGTCCCAAACCTTTGCTCCCACACAACCACATGAGGCTGTCTGCCAAGCAAGTCAATACAAATCAATCAATGTTTGCACCCTCTCAATAACTCTATTACACCCTCAAGGACAGATCTAAACCACCCAAATGGGCCCGAAGCAGCTGCTGTGCTGCCAGCAGAGCAAGCGCGCCAGAGACTGTAAATCACACAGCATTAATATTGTCACTGACAATGAAAATCTCTGTATTGCCACGTCTGCCCGCCAGCGCTGGCCTTCAGATGTGCTTCATGAGCACCCACGCTGCTGCATCCACGGCAGAGGGTGGCTGAGGGACACGGAGCAGGCTGGGGCCACGGTGCCTTTGCAGGCAGCCGAGTCCGGGCAGCCTGGCAGGGCTCAGGGAGCTCACCCAGCAGTGCCCACCCCGCACTATCACACAGCAGGGGGATGAGCAGTGACCCCTGGAACTATGCAAACAAAACCTTCTCTGACAAACCTGGAAAGGCAGGCGCCTTTATACCCATCACACATCCTCCAGCTCTGCTCTGGGCTCCCAGCCCTGCCCACAACACGGGGAGTTTTCTCAGCCAAAATTCAGAACAGGGCAGTGCATCCTCAGGATGTCCAGAATCTGCAGAGCAGCAGAGGCAGGAGGAGGAGGAGGAGGAGGAGAGGGCACAATGGCTGCAGAGAACTGACAGGGACTTGCATTTCTGGCTCCAGTGAGGAGAAGAACTGGGCTGATGGCCACAGCACTGAGGCATTGCCAGCTGGAGATGGAGCAGAGAGTGCAGGAGAGGTCCTAGAGCAGCAGGGCCTCTGCTTTCCCTCAGATGTTATGCAAAGTGTCGAGCTGGGAGATTGATGGGACATGCAGGGACCTGTTGATGGAGGTGGCTGAGCCTGGGTTTGGAGGATGCAGAGGGAGATAAAGCACTTTGGAGCATGGCAGAGAGGAGGAGCCGACCATCAGGGTGGCTGCCTGGCCTGGAGCCCTCCCTGCCCACGGGTACAGAGAGCTGCCCGAGCCCACCGAGCCAGCACTGCTGCCTCCCACTGCTCCTGCAGCCAGAGCAAACACGGCCTCCCGTGGCCACACCAGCCTCATGCTGCCAGGATTCCGGCCAGGACAGCATCGCTTTTGGCATTCTTTAGATGTACAAGACACTCTTAGAGCCGGAGCTTCCGAGTCAGCCCAGCAGGACAGAAAGGTCAGAAGACATTCTGTTGCCTGTAAATAAATAATAATAAATTACCATGTTTCAGCACACTCAGGAATGCCTCTGCGTGCAGAAACATCAGGCTGGATTAGTGCACAGCAGTGACATGGGGACAGGAGGGTGCTGTCACCGCTGCCTCTCTGCCTGTGGTGAAGGGCACGTCCTGCCACTCCGGCAGCTCTGCTGCAGCTGAGGTGTCACTGTCACCTGATGGGCAGCACCACAGAGCCCCGCTCCTCCCTCATGTGTCCAAGACAGACACCACCTCAGCTCAGGAACATCCCAGCCCAAGGGAGCAGAGCAGGGCCTTGAGGAGCAGAGATGGCTGCAGCAAGACCAAGGCTGAAGGCAGTGCTCCCAAAAGGCCCCAGGGGAGATGAGGAGCTCCTCCAGCTGCATCTCCCAGGAGATGAGCCCTCCACTCCTGCAAGTTTCAGAGCAAACTGGAGCTCATTCTCCCCACCATCCCACAGCCCCTCAGCCCCGGCAGCTGCTCCATCCATCGAGTGCCTGCTTGAGGTCTATACGAGCATTCATATGGAAAAGATCTACTCCTTTGAGTCATTTTTCATTAGTTGCAATACTACTGAGCAAAGCAGGGCTGGTTTTGTAAATTAAAATGGGTTGCAGTTCAATACAGAATACTTCATTTGCAGCCAAGTTAAATAAGAGAATCGACATAAATATAATGCAATTACTTTTGCTACTTTCATAATGCCTTTATGAGGCAGATAACCATCCCCATGAATACATTATCCCTCAGTATCTCTGCATCATTTCTGGACTTAACTCTTTTGAGTAGTATCAGAAGAATGGATACATTTAATTAAGTATCTTATTTTAGAAGTCAATTTTACAATGATCAGGAAGCAGTATCTTTAATTTTCAGTCATGGAAGAGGCTTTCTTTCTGCCTCCAGACTGTTGTAATTTTAAGGATGCAGACTTGAACAGAGCCACTACATGTGTGTGTCTTGCAGGAGAAGCTGTAGAGCCTGGGTGTCCCTCTGTCACCAGGCCGGGGAGGGCTCCTGGGGTCCCCACTGTGCTGACTGCGCAGGCTGCCAGCCCGGCTGCAGCCCTGGGTGGGCAGCGGCTGCTCTGCCCAGCCGTGAGGTGACCCCGCCCAATGGCCAGCGATGGAGCAGCCGGTCCGTGGGTGGGGACACTGAAACCTGGCGGCCGTGCCCGGAGCCGCAGGGGCAGAGCCCTTTGCTGAGCTGGGCGTAACATCCTCCCTCGGCAGGGTGCTGAATGCCCAGTGCTGAGCCCTGACAAACGGAGCGGCTGGGATGCACAACCAGGCTGCAGGGCAGCACAGGAGCTGGCACTCTTGCATTACACTTACCACACATTTTTACATTTCTGCCACCTTTACAATTAATTTTCAGTGCTCCAGCATAACTATTACCTGCTGCACCCCAACCCACCTTCACCAACTCCCTTCATTTGTGGGGACTTCTAATCAGCACAGAGCTAATTGCAGGTCTCCTGGGAGAAAGACAAGCTTGATAAAGCACATTTCTAAGGGGATCATTGTATTCATGTTCCTCTCAGCAGATGTTTCGTGTAGGGACCAGGAGAGATGTTACAGGGCAGGGAGATGGGATGACAGCGTGGGGAGACAAAGCACAGGGAGCAGAAGGACCCTTCAAGCTGTGCCTTGGGTGTAGGCAAGGAGGAGAGAGGTGGGGGCTGGCCCAGCCCCTACTCCAGCTGCTCTGGGCCCTCCCAGCCCCTCCACATCCCCTCCTGCACAGAGACAGCATCACAGGGTGACAGCCTGGGCACGGTCTCAGAAGCCTGGCTCCACCACAACAGGAAACCATGGAGCTGTTCTGGCTGGGAACAGCCTTCTAGGGGCAGGTGCTCAGCGGTGAAAAGAAGTATTTTATTTTTTAAAAATCGTTGAAAAACATAAATCTTCATTAAATTAGGAACATGTAGGTCTTACTTAAGAGTCCCAAAGGCAGAAAGCCCCAAGAAGGTCCCTGACCACCCAGAGGGACCCACTGCAGACATAGCTGGGCCTGCTTCCAAGAGAGGGGGGGATGCTGTGTGCATGCTAAAACCTGCTCACGTCACCCTGTTTTACTTCAGTCTTAAAATACAGAGCATAGAGAGAACGAAATTCCTGAAACTGGACTAAAACTCCTTTGAAATGTGCTTGGTACCGGAGCAGATGGAATCTGTCTCCTCCAGGAGGGGCCTCTGCAGGCGCATTCCCTATATTTGCTTTTACATCACTAGCTATTTTAGACTAGCAGTGCCACTTCTCCATGAGCAGCCAGTAAAAATATCCTGTGGAAAGCACTGGTATTCCTACCTCTGCACTTGGAGCAAAGCTGCTCATCTGGAGTGCAAAGCACCAGCAGCTCTTCGTGGCAAGCAGCATCTCCTACAGCCACAGGACAAGCCCCTGGTGCTGAGGACACTCGGGGCACCCCCGCAGAGGCTGCCCAGCCGCACGGTGTGCTGTCCCTGCTCCCCCGGGACACCCCCCAGCCCCGGGGCGCAGGGCTCCAGCCGAGCGCACGGACCGGCAGAGAGCCCCGGGGATGGAGGGCCATGTGCCCTGCGGGGAGGGGGCTGCGGGCACGGAGCGCTGCTGGCTCCGAGCGCACGGACCGGCAGAGAGCCCCGAGATGGAGGGCCATGTGCCCTGCGGGGAGGGAGGGCCATGTGCCCCGCGGGGAGGGGGCTGCGGGCACGGAGCGCTGCTGGCTCCGAGCGCACGGACCGGCAGAGAGCCCCGGGGATGGAGGGCCATGTGCCCCGCGGGGAGGGGGCTGCGGGCACGGAGCGCTGCTGGCTCCGAGCGCACGGACCGGCAGAGAGCCCCGGGGATGGAGGGCCATGTGCCCTGCGGGGAGGGAGGGCCATGTGCCCCGCGGGGAGGGGGCTGCGGGCACGGAGCGCTGCTGGCTTCGAGCGCACGGACAGGCAGAGCCCGGGGAGGGAGAGCCATGTGCCCTGCGGGGAGGGGGCTGCGGACACGGAGCGCTGCTGGCTCCGAGCGCACGGACCGGCAGAGAGCCCCGGGGAGGGAGGGCCATGTGCCCCGCGGGGAGGGGGCTGCGGACACGGAGCGCTGCCCGCCCGGCTGCGGCAGCACCGTGCGCACCGTCCCGCACGCATCGGAAGAGGAGCGGGCTGCAGGCGGGGTGTGGGTCAGGGTGTGAGGGGCTGGGCTGAGGCTGAGGCTGGGGCTGGCTCAGCCCAGCAGCACCAGGCAGCCCCGTGCCCATCTCCGGGAGTGGGAATCGGCAGGCACTCACCACCTGCAGCTGCCCTCCGTGGCATTTGAATGACACAGCTTTTCATCCCCAGGCTGAGTAGCTACATTTTTAAATATGGAATATTAGGGGTTTATGACAAAATCAAACAACACTTGCTGGAGAATTGATTCTGCCTCTTGTTTCCCTCCTAGCTGCTGCCACGGTATTGCTCCTCGGCGAGCGATATATAAGCCCTGCAGCAGCACAGGGCTGGTTTTCAGGACACTCTTATGGCTGGCTTTTCAGCATGAGGAATAGCAGCCCAGCTGCAGATGGGAGGATAAAAAGCCCCTCTAAAATTCCTCCAGCAGATCCATACTCCATTTCTGGTGGTGCAAAAACAACCGCACAATTGATTGGCTTTTAAGCCCAAATTTGTGAGTTGCAGAAAGTTGCTGGCTCCAAAGTCACTTAAATTCCTGGCATGTCCCAGAGGGGCTGTTAGTTCTCGAGTAGCTGAAATCACTGAGCTGAACCCCTCTCCTGCACCCCCACCAGCCTGGAAATGGGCTGACCCTCACAGAGCTCATGCAATCCGGCTGCTAGGAATGGGTCTTGCTCCACATGTGACAGCTCCTGTGTTTCGTTACGCAGGATGAGACGAAGAATCCCAATCTTCCCCTTAGTTATTCCTTCCCTACTTTCTCCCTGATTGCTCAATACAAAAGCTTCAAGCCATCTTTAAACCAAATTGCTTCACAAATGACAAATAACAAGAAAATAGGCTTCATAACCAGGAATAATGAAAGAAATCATTCACTTTGATATCAGGAGCTGGTCGGTGCTAAAGGAGCCCTTCAGCCTGAATAGCAGAAAAGCACATTGCAATTTTCATGTACTTACTGGGATAAAACATGTGACTCCATGGATGCTGCAGCTGTCATCTCGCACTGGTCTTTGCACTTTGATGCTGAATTGCACAGGTTATCTTGACACTTGCTGATAAATTTTAAATCACCTCTTTTGCTGCATGCGAGAAGGGGCAGGGAGAGCACATCTGAATACAAATGTTAATGATATTTTTTAGACCTTGCCAGAGAGTGGGAATAGTGGTGGAGACAGTGTTCAGCGCTGTGGCCCCAGCTCTGGACCCTCCTGCCACAGCAGGGCTCCAGAGAACACTGCCAGCCCCAGCTCTGCCAGCTCTGCTTAGCAGGGGGCCTGCTGCCCTTCCCACCCCCCAGCTCCTCACCCTATACACTGCTGACCAACACAATACTCCTGGTGCAATTAAGCAAATTCCTGAGCAAAACCGACTAATTTTCCAAAGCTTTTATCTTGGCAGTTACAATAATGGCTATAAGAAGATAATGGCTACAAATATGTGTGCCCGCACCAACTGGCAATTAGAAAATCATCGTTTTGATTCCATCCTGGTTTTGTCCACAAAGAGCTCTGCTGGGAGTTAGATTAGCTTGATATGGCAAACTTACTATTCAAAATATATATAAAAAGTGAGGACTCTCAGAAAAATACCAGAAGCAGCCCCTGCAGAGCCACCTAGTCAGTTGTGCCACCGTGGAAGAAGGCTGATGCTGCTGGTGTCCAGTGTGGGGTTTGGGAATGTGGGGCACAGAGCTGGCACCCAATTGTGGGGCTCACAGCACCCCTGGGAAGCACCCAGCTTTCCAAAATATCTTCCCCATTCTGATCTGACTCAAACAGCCATAGCATTGGGGGCTTTTTCCACCTCAAAAATGCCTTTGCCCTTCTCCCCCTTCTTCCCCAACTAAGACAGAACACTCAGGGTGCAGAGAGGAATTTGCCCCAAGGATGTTCAAGTGTTAGGAAAATCTCTAGTGCAAACAGATTAATTAATCTAATCAGACACATCTCTCTAGAGGAATTGGATTAGTCTTTTTGGATAAGGATTGCATTAAGCTGATAAGATAAGTAACACATGCAATGAGATGTTGATTTATTGCAAAGGGAGGATTTGGAAATTCTCACAGGTTCCTGATCTCATCCTGGGGCTCCAGGTTGCTCCTGAGCAAATAAAACAGCCACATGCTCCAAAGTTTCCTTTGACACTGCAGCCTTGCATGGCCAGGGAGTCACTTTTGCCCTGGCACCTGCTGGCAACCACTGGCACACAGCCACTGGCCTGGTCACCTCCATCCCCCACACTGCTGGGAAACAGCCCTTTGGGATGTGCACCCAGAACATTCAGGCTCAGGGTCAGCAGGAGCTGAGGGAGAATTTGGCACCCTGCAGGCTCTGCCGGGGTGGGGATACCCTTGGGGAGGCCAAGGGGGTGCTTGGAGGGGGCTGAGAAACATTTAACTACTCCATGACATCAAATGCTCTTTCTTCCCAGTTGCAGCTCTTTTCCATGGGGGCAAGGGCTGATGGAGCAGGAAGGACAGCCAAGGTTTGATTTTTTTAAAGTTTTTTGCCAGAACATGAGCATATTCAGGGGAAGATTTGATCTGAAGTTAGAGAATTCTGCTCCTCGCCTAGCTCACACTTGAAGTGCCAGAACAGACTTCTCTGCTCTCATCTTGTGTGAATACAAAGCACCATCTGTTTCCTCTTGTCCCACAAGCCTTGGCATGCAAAGAGTTACCAGGTGCTGCTCTGTCTGTCTTCACTGAGACGGAAAAGTCCCCACGACAATCAGGGCAGCACATCCTTTACAGTCTGGCCATTTAATGACTGTCCACAAGACATCAGACATGCACCCCCATTTAAACAGGTGTCAGTGGTAGTTCTACCCACACCTGGCATGTTTAATGCACAAATACAACTCCGTGCCCCAGGGATCCACTGCCATTCCAGTGGCTTCCCTCTACACCAGCTGATGGCACCAGGACTTGCTCTGGCAGTTTGGGGATGGATGGGAATGTTTCCAAGGTCCTTGTTTCCCAGGCAGGGGAAGCACGGATGCACTGTGGCAGAAGGAGCTGGCTTCACAGTGTACCTGGGGCACAGCATGGTCCTGGATGCTAGGGAGGAGCAGTGCATCCACGGAGATGCATCTGGTGACCGGTGTAGGGAAGGCACCAGGCCAGAAGGTCAGCTTGGCAAGTAGGGCATGAAGTGGACAAGAGCCCATCAGTAGGGCCAGGTGCCCAAGCCTAGTGCCAGCTTTCATTAGGTGCTCAGAAAGCTGTGCCACAACGGCTTTGTCACAGCTGCCTTCCCCGCCTCCAGATTTCCCTACAAAGCTGTTGTTTTCCTTGCTGCAGTTTCCTCAGCATCACCTCAGGAACCTGAGTGTCTCTACGCAGCTACACTCGTCCTTTGCTCGGCTCTGTGCTGCCAGCACAGCAAAAATACAGGGGAACTGCAGAGAGCAGCAGTTGCCTGGGGCCATGCTGTCGGTCACAGTTACAGCTGCTTAACAGAGTGGAATGAAGTGGCAGGCGCTGCTTTTGGAGCCCCATCCATAGCGAGGAGGGCAGGTGAACGCTGATCCTCCTGCCCTGCTCCCTGCCGTGCTGCCAGCTGCAGCTCTCCAGCTCGGGGCACAGGCCTGGCTCCCCAGGGGCTCGTGCAGGTGCCACAACCTTCTGAGCAGGCCACGGGGAACAGAGACACAACAACGGGCAGCACCTCGAGGGTCTCCGGGGCCCCCTGAGGCACAGAACGGCTCACAAGTGCGCAGAGCCGGCGCTGAAGCGGGCAGGACGAGCGGTGCTCCGTGCGGCAGCACCTGTTCACCCTGGCCTCAGCTGGTCCCAGCATGTGTTTGCACGTTCAGGGGCGTCACTCTCTTCTCACAGGTAACAAGCAACAGCACAAGAAGAAGCACCCTGAGGTTGCGCCGGGGTCAGACGGGATGTGTGAGGAAATTCCTTCCAGGGCGCGTCAGGGCCGTCCCGCCCGGGGCACGAGCAGCTCAGCCCGGGGACACAGCGCCCTCTGCTGAGGCACCGCGGGAAGGCACCGGGCGAGGGGCTCCGGGCCGTGACCGCCACAGCCCGCCCCGCGGCCGGCCCTGTCGCTATCCCTGTTGTTGTCCTCGTTGATATCTCCGTTATCCCTGGCGCTATCCCCGTTGTCCCCGTCGCCATCCCCGTTATCCCTGTCGTTGTCCCCGTCGCTATCCCCGTTATCCCTGTCGCTATCCCCGTCGCTATCCCCGTTGTTGTCCCCGTCGCTATCCCCGTTCCCCGCCGCCCCTGCGCTCCGCGCCCGCCAGGGGTCGCTGCCGACCGCGGAGCCGTGAGGCGCCGGCAGCGCCGCCTCCCCCGCAGACAAAATGGCGGCCTGAGGGGCGGGCCGGGGCGGGCCGGAAGGCTCTGGGGGTGTGGAGACGCCTCAAACTTCGGGGTGGTCGGTACATCTGTTATTTTCTGTGTAATAAACAAGATTGAGAGCAGAGGTTGGAGGAGCTGGATGGGCTTGTTCCTGGTGTTTAATGGAGAAGCAGGATGGTTGGACACATCCCCAACAACTGATGCCGAGGAGCAATGGCAGCTGCTGCCACACTGCGAATGACTCCGGCTTCAGCTTCCCCGGAGCTGCTGCACAGTCAGAGGGAGTTTTAAAACACACCCCTGACGGTTCAGACAGAGGCGCCCGAAACAGTGCGATCCGAGTCGCAGAATCCCAGAATCACTTCGTTTGGAAAACCTCCAAGACTATTGAGTCCAACCTTTGGCTGATCATCACTTTGTCAATCAGACCAGAGCGCTGAGTTCCACGTCCAGTCTTTTCTTGGACACCTCCAGGGATGGAAACTCCATCCCCTCCCTGGGCAGCCCCTTCAGTGCCTGACCACCCTTTCCATGAAGAAGTTCTTCCTGATGTCCAAGCAGAGCCTCCTGGCACAGCCTGAGGCCATCTCCACTCATCCTGTCCCTGGTTGCCTGGGAGCAGAGCCTGGCCCCTTAGGGAGAGCTCCCACCTCATCCCTGCCCAGCGTGCTGGGGCTCCCATCCTTCAGAGGCACTGACCCCGGCCCTGGCAGGTGCCCAGCAGCGGGCTTGCCTCCCTGCAGGGACCAGGTGGCCCTGGCCTTGCTGGCCACGCTCTCCCATGGCTTCACTCCAAGCTGCCACTGAGGAGAGTGGGAGGAACTACAAAAGCAAATGGTTTTTCTCCTGCATTTCTCTCTTTTACTAAAGGCCCCAGTGCAGTGATCTCAGTGGCATTGTTTAGCCAATTACTAATTTACTAGGAATTTAGTTTAATGCATTAATAAATGTTGTCATTTTCATGACAAATTATCATAATAACGCATTTTAATGGGCTGCAAGAGTTGGAAGAATAGTGGGAAATAAATATATTTTAGTATTACTTATTCACTACATTTGTACCTAATTATGTTTGCAGAATAATTACAGTGGCACTGCTTCCCCACACTGAATTTGTGTTGACAGCACGGGGGTGATAAATCCCTGGCAGCGGCAGCAGCCCCCTGCCGTGGCAATCACAGCCCTCCATCATGGCAGGGCAGCCCCCAGGTGACACTGTCCAGCTGGGCCCACTGCCAGCTGCTCTGATTTACCTGCCTCTGCTCAGAGGAACTTGTGTGGGAGATGGATTGCTGGAAGGACCCTCTATGCCGGGCATGAATCACTCTTTAATCACAGCCTCCCTGGGCTAAAGAGCACAGAGCCAAGGTTGCACCAGGCGAGGAGCCCAGGTGATTTCAGTGCTGCTGTGGTGAGTTAGAGGGACCCCTGCATCCCGCCATGGTTCCTTGGCAGCCCCCAAGCATCACCTTGGCCAGGATACCAGAGCCCCTGAACATTAGGATTCCTGCAGGGAGGAGGGGATGGTGGGACAGGGTGACAGGGCCAGGTGTGCAGGCAGCTCTGGCAGTGCCTGGCACATGGGACGGGTGATGGGCTCCCATCTGCCATGGAAAGGGTGTAGAGCAGAGACCCTCAAACGCTGGGCCTGGCGTGTGAGTGTGAGAGCTGCTGCTCCTGAGTGGTGTTGTCACCCCGCTGCCTGTAGGTGGTCTGTCACCCCACAGGGCAGGGACGGGGTGGAGCAGACCAGCAGGGCTGCGTGTAGGGCACTGCCAGGGAGAACCTGGGAGCACTGGTGCAGTGACAGAGCTTTCAAAGATGCAGGAGGACAGGAGAACAGCGGGACAGACTGCAGGACATGAGGACAGCTCTGCACATACTCTCATAAAGGTCAGCACTTGGGCTGGTGATGGCACTGCTCCATCCTGCCACTTTGTGTGGGCTCTGAAGGGTCCTGGGCAGCAGCAATGAGCCACAATTATGCAAGACCTTTTGATCATAACAGATTTATTCAAAACTCATGCATAAATATTAATGTCCCTGAAGATTTTGAACAACTATTTGGCATAAGCAGAACAAATATTTAAATCAAACCTGACTGCTGTGCATTGCAAACAGACGGGCAGCTCTGCACACGATGGCACCTCTGGCAAAGCCTGTCTGTGCACTGGCATTTGTGAGAGCCCCACGGGCTGCTGCGGAGTGCATGGCACGTGAGCCTGCCCCCGCAGCTGCCCTCCTGTGCCCTGCTGTCAAGGGGGTTGGTTCAGCTGTGTGGGTGGCACCTGGGTGAAGGGGAGTCCCTCTGACCAGCCTGGACCTGGGGCTGGGACAGCCCTCGCCCTGTGACCACCCTCCCACAGCTGGCAGCAGCACAGTCCAGCAGCCACTGGTGCTCAGGGGGTCAGCAGGGACTGGCCACAGGTTGGAGCCCCTTTGCCCCATTTTACCCCACTCTGAGGGCAGCACACCGGGCATGCATGCCTGGTGATCCTGCAGTAATGAACACAGATGTGTGTGCTGTCATCAGGCAGCGTGAAAAGTTATGAAATTATACTCAGCTCCTCTTACCACTGATGAAGTGTGTCCACTTTGAGCAAATTGCAATTTTCCTGTTTAACAGGATCTCAGCTGCTCTCCAGGGAGCTGCCCAGGGGCCCATGTGGGGCTGTTCCTGCACCACTGCCAGCTGGAGCTCCTGCCCCACGGGACTTGGTACAAGCTGGAGGCTGATCTAAACCCTCTCTGCTCCTGCTTCTTTTCCTGCTGGGGCTCACAAAGCAGGTCTACCAACCCCGATGCAAGGACAGCGTTCATCACCCCTGCTCTGCCCTCATGGAGGGGGGAAACTCCTGGCTGTGGGAAATGCAGGGGTGTGGCAGGTGCAGCTTGCTCCCTGATCAGGCTGTTCCCTAATGATCTGGTCCATGTGCTTTGACTGTTGAAGGCCATAATTCCAGGACACTACAGGTGCAGGGTCAGTCTCAGAGACCCATGGTCTCTGGCAGCTGCAGTGTGAAGCAGAGATAGAAGTCATCACCGGTTCAGCACTGATGGAGGGACTATTCAGGCTTTGCCATGCAGTCTGGCCAAGTGGGGCCATGCTCCCTTCTGGCCAGGCATGTGCAGAGGAGCAGGAGTCAATTGGGAGATGACTGAAAAAGGAACATCTTCTGTTTTGAAGTACATAGGGATTCTCTGCTTCGACACCTCAGGGTTTATTTCCCCGCCCCAGATACACAAGGTGGGTCAGGCTCTAGTGCAGACCTCCAGGATGGCTTCGGGCAGCTGGCAGCCCCAGGGCCTGCCTCCCGAGGGAGGCTCCAGGCAGCTGAGCCCAGCACTGTGCACACAGGGGCAGGACCTGGCACTGCCTCTGCCCCCTCTCCCTCATGCCCTCCTGGTTCTCCACTGGCATCAGCAAATGCAGGAGCAGCAAATACCTTGGGCATGCCTGGAGCTCAAGCAGAACTGGAGCAAGATAAAAATGCCCCGAGAGGTGCGAGAGGTGTGTGATTTCTCAGAATGATAGAATTCCTTGTGAGGCTTAGAGAACAGCCCCAGTTCTGTCCCTTTGAACAACAACAAACATCCTCTTCTATGGGGAAAACTGGCAAATTGCAGCAATTTTCTGTGAAATGGGCTGTTTTGAGGCTACAGATGTTGGCACCAGTCTGTCTAAAATAAAAATAATTGCAGACCATTACGATAAAGTAATCTTTTCAGATGAGAAACAATTATGTTTTTCAAAGCAAGCGCACGTCTTTACACCTCGTAATTATCAATTACAGAGATACCTGCTCTGTTATCTCAACAGCATCTCCAGTTGGCTTCTCAGGGCTAATTGCAGGGGATTTAATTCAGAACTCAAACACTAATGATTTTGACCTTTATCCCTATTCCTGAGGTGTGATAACGCTTTAAAGACTGCGCAAAACTGATCTGCCTGTGGTTGCATTGCACCTGCCCACCTTTTAGCACACAGAACCTCTCTTTGCCCTGTCTGCCCTTCCTGATATCCCTGGCCTCTGTGGGGGCTGGACAGGAGGGGATGGGCCCTAGCCACAGTCACAGCTCCAGACCCAGACCCCCAGGAGTGCTCCTGCCAGGGCTCCAGAGCAGTATCAGGCAGGCAGAGCCCACCAAGGAGCAAATTCAGGCACAGAATAACTGCAAGGCAGCCAAATGTTAGGGATAAGTGTGCCAGAAGTCCCAGCAGTGGATGGGCTTCTGTCACACTCCAAACAGTGTCATCAGCATTGAATGTTTTCTGTAGAAATGAGTTTGGAAAGTCTAGTCTCCAATACAAATTGTCCCTTTTGCTTGCAGAAGGTGGGAGCCTGATCCCACAGGACCCTTGGGGCTGACACAAGCCCCCTCCCCTCTCCTGCTCAGTGTTACATTTGTGAGTTTTAATATTTAATTGGTGTTTTTTGCTATTTTGGTCTCCTGGCACTTTGCCGCAGTTGAGAGCTGGAGGTCAGCAGTGACGGGAGGCTGTGTATTAGTTCATCAGGTTTTTATGATTTATTTGTTATGGATGTGTCACCAGGCCTTTCCCAGAACTCTTGGCTTCTCCCCTTATCTGTTATTTATAGGCTTGTCTTTCCCTCCCCTTATCCCCTGGGCTTTGGCAGTCTCACTGATGGAACCCTCCTCAGGGGGCTGGGACCCCACAAACCTCCAACAGAGGCTGAGGCAAGGAGAGGGGAGACCCGGGGGGAGATGGAGGCTGGGGAATGCGGGGGAAGGCCTGGGACAAGAGTGATGCAGCACTTAAAGAACCCCCAGGTGACAACTTAGTGCCCAGGGGATGCATCTGTGCAGCTGGAGGCACCCTGGTCTCAGCCAGCAGCCCCAGGGTAGTGTGGGGTCAGGGGCAGAGTGGGGATCATGGTGTGGCCAGGGGCTCAGGCAGGCACCGAGGGCGATGCGGGGGCCACGGGCAGTGACTCACCTCACTCTTTGCTCAGCTCGAGTTCTCTCCGGAGCTGAGCTCCTTGCGCCAGCTGGCATTGTGCCTCTGTTGTCTAGGCAAAGGTTTCCATGACACTAAATAAAGTGAAATATGATTTTGCACAGCTGGATTCTGTCTTAGATGCAGGTTAGGGACAGGAAATGCACATCCAGCAGAGAGCTGTGGGTAGCAAATTATAAGGGCTGTGATCCATGATGGCAACAAGCAGAAAAATACCAATTTTTAGGAGTTATTCAGCTGACTCCCAACCAGATGTTTACTTCCAAAGCTGTGTCTTGTTTGTTGGTCTTGCATAATCAGCTCATGGCACGAGGACGAGAAGTGTTCAAGCCATGTCATAGAATAAATGAGTAGCTGAAGGGGATGTTTATCTGGGCCTGGGCTCCCACACAGCGAGCTGACATTACGCCCAGGATCAGCCAGCAACCTTGGCCACGTGCTAAGCCACTGGCCCAGTCTGGGACCAGTGGCACCTGCAGATACTGCTGCTAGGCAGGTGTATCTCTCCACAGAGGGCTTTGACACTGCAGCTGGTGCAAGGGTTTATTTAAGTACCTTTGAGGTGTAGCATTTGATAGGATCATCTCTGTGAAGAGAGAAGCTTTACACATCTTATTTTAGGAAATTTAATGGAATGTTATGGGATGTCAAGTATACTATGTTAATTGGTGTTAATTGGGAAGTTGTCTGAGTTCTGGAGGCTCAATTAGAAGGAATTAAAATCCATTCTCATTTATTCCTGCATACAAAATACGTACTGCCTTTCCACTCCTCTCTTCCCATGAGAAGCCAACAGCATGTCCAGACCCAGGGTGCACCCAGCTTTCTGGGGAGAAATAGGTGAGCAATGCCAGACTGGAAAGGGAAATCAGAATAAAGATGCATTACAGCCTTAGGGAGGCAGCTGGAAAAGAGCCTTCTCTGGTCACAGCTCAACCGATTTGCAACAGATCAAGAATTAAGAGCAGCTCCAGGTGCCTGCCAGGCAGGGATGGGCTCAGACAGAGGTGAGGGGAGGAAGAGAAGACCATGCAGGATACCTGGCAGGGGACAGCAGGGCTGTGACCATGGGGTGGGAAGAACAGGAGGCTTGGCTGTCTGGGAGCAGGTGGATTGCAGGTGAGCAGGGCCCTTAGCCCCCCCTTCCCACATATTGTGTAGACAAACACCCAGAGCTTGCAGAATAATAATGTAAAAGTAAGAAATAAATATTTACTGGGAGGATTTAAGGACTGGGAATTCCTGGCCAAGAGACTGCTGGCCCCTGCCCACCCAGCACTCATGGTGGCTCTACAAATTAGCCAGGAAATCGGGACATGATGGGAGATTTGAAATAGGGAGTTTAGGGAGAGATTGTAAAGTGTTTAAAAGGCAGAAGCAACACAAAGCCTCAATTTTAATTATTGCAATTTTAATTGGTGGAATAGTTTTTATGCCCTGAATGGTGAAGTAATTGGAAATGAGAACAGAGTTTGCTTGTGGTGTAAATTACAAAGTCAGGAGAGGAGCAGCCCAGCTCACAGGGGCTCTGGGGAGGGAAGGAGGTGCAGGAGAGAGAAGGCTGGGGGTGCAATGGGGACAGTGCACTGGTGCTAGCCAGTTGCTGGGGTGGCAGATGAGTATTGGGCCCCCACCTCCTTTTCTGCCAGCTCTGCCACTTAGCATGGGCAGCTCTGCCTGCTGCTGTCCTTGGAGGCAGGTGGCACGTGCACCTCTCCCGTGGGCGGTGGGTGCTGGCAGGGCTGCAGGACCTGTGCAATGAGCACAATGCACTGCAGGCCCCAGTTATCCCTGAGCTGCCATGTGGGTGCCCTGGGTGGACGCTGGCTGGACAAGGGTGGGTCACATTCCCCCAGGACAGGTGGATCGTGTGCCCCTGGGGCAGGAAAATCACATCCCTTCTGGGATAGGTGGATTGCATCCCCCTGAAGCAGGTGGGTCACATCCCTCTGGGAATGGCTGCCTTCCCCAGGCAGTGCTGAGCTGCCCCACAGGGTCCCAGCTGGGACAGGGGAAGCCAGGGGCTGGGAGTGTCTGTGGCCAGAGCCAGGGCACAGGCAGAGGGGTGAGAGGGTGAGCTCCGGCTGTGGCAGGGGAGAGCAGCCTGCAGGGATGAGTTATATGGAAGTCATTTGATAGCAAGGAAGGGATATTCCTGCTCTCAGTCATGTTTAGGTAATTGGAAGTAAATAACTCCTTTCATCCTAAAACCGGGTGACTTCATACACGAGGTAAATGGAAGAAACAAAATCCCGATTTTCGTTCGTGTTCCACGCACGTAGTAAAAATGAACCTTCGTCTGCAGCAATTCTGAGCTAATGAAAAACGAATGAGGTTTTAAATCAAGCCCAAACGCAGAGCTCTGCTGCCAGAGCCACGCGGGGCTGCTGTAGGACAGCCTCCATTTCCAAGGCTTCTCGCAGAATCCTGAATAATTTTATTAGATTTTGAGCAAGGCTGTTGCCAAAACATTCATTATTGCACCCTGCAAACAGTGGGAGACTGGGAGACTCAGGGGTGTCTGTAGGGCTGATGCCATAGGCAGTCCTGGCTTTCTCTCCCTGAAGTTCCAGAGGGCTGAGGTTTATTTAGTGGTGTCTGTACATCACTCAGATGATGCAGAGTGACCAGCCCTGCCTGATCACTTCTTCTGGAAGGGTCCCTCCTGCACAGCCTTAAATCATGTCTGAACACGTTATAATTCTCCCATGTGCCTGGTGACTTCTGTGTATTTGATCAGTTCAGATTCCATAAAAATGTAAATAATCAAAGCCCTTCTGCTGTTATTTATAATGCCTCACTCTGGGCTGTAATTTATGAATTAATTTCAGCTGCAAGTTTCTGGAGGGAGGGGAGAAAAAGATGAATAATCGGATGTGTGGCTGCCAGTAAAAGCCTGACTGCCGGTGTCTCCTCCACCGTACATCCCCCAAGCCCTGCAGACCTGACTGCGGCTCCCGAGGAGGCAGGGGCCGGTCCTCTCCCTGGCGTCTGCCATTGGGGTGGCCGCAGTGTGTCCCACGGGTGCGGGGAGGGTGCAGGGCACGCCGGCCGGGGTGCTCCCCTCGGCCCCGGCTGCTGGCAGGCGCTGCCCCGGCGGTGCAGCGATGGGCGCTCCTGTGCTGCCAGCCCCGGGGAGCAGCCAGGAGCCTCCGGGGCATCAGCGCAGAGCAGGACAGCATGCGTCTGTGGCAGAGAATCCGCTCCTTGGCACTTATCTCTGGCGTGTCTTACAACCTGCCAGCTCGTAGATCGACACTCGAGATGGGCTTTAGAGCCGATGATCCGCCCGGCAGAGGTTGGCAGAGGCAGCCGCGGCGGGACCTGGCCCCGCTGTGGCCAAGGCAGGGCCACGAGCCCCAGGAACCGGCACAGGCTCTGCCCAGCTACAGCCAGCAGGGAGCTGCAGGCTGGCCTGGCCACGCCGGCCCTGCCCTGTCGCCTACTATTAGCTCTCTGTTAAGCATCCTATCTGATCCAGACACAGCATTATATGCATTTCTCTGTGAATAAGCTCTGCTTGACACAGTCTGTGATTGCTTTTTTAAAACCATGTGGGGAGGATCAGTTCTTTCATCCACTGATAAGGTATCAGGTGACAGAGGGATCAGCATCCACCACATAAATCTGCAACTAATCCTTCAGAATCAATATTTTTCATTAAGAACCTGTGAGAGTTGGGCCATTATAGGGAAAAATCTGTTTAGGTTGACACCTTGATGAAGTTATTCAGTTCAGGGGCTTAAGTCATTGGAAGGTAATAAAGAGCAAAGAGCACAGAAAGATTGAGGTGCCGGTTATGAGAGTTCGCGACGGGAATAGGGGCTTTATTGCAGAGAGAAATTATCATACTGATTTATTGTGGAATTATGGGAACTTTAAAAGGCTGGCAGCACTGCCCCGATGTCACTGCCGGCTGGGGACACTGCGTGGGTGTTCCTTCTTGTGCCAGGGACTCGCCCCTCCCGAGCTGTGCCGTGGGATCGCTTTGCCCTCCCACAGCACTCTGTGCCAGCGAGAGACCATCTGTGCCCAAACTGCTGCTGCCAGTGCGGGCATTGCTGGGGCTGGAGGAGCTGGTACTCCGTGGCTGAGGCACAGGGACTCTGGATGATCCCCAGGGCCATCAGTGTCACAGAAAGCTGGAGGCCAAGAACAAAGCTTTTCTTCCACCGCCCTGGGCATCATCCTCACTGTGCCCTGTGTCCTTGATGCTCTTCAGCTGTCCACACCCTGTATCTTTGATGTTCCTTAGCTGAGCCTTATGTCCTTGATGTTTCTCATCTGTCTGTGCCCTGTGTTGTTGGTGTTCTCCAGGAGAAGAGGTCTCACTGCCTTCCCACACTGCTGCTTCCTCCATGAAGCACTTCCAGCCTTCAAACTGTAAGAGAAGTGTGCACAAGCTCATACACACTGGGGCTGCTTCAAACGTGCAGGATGCAGCTGGCTCCTCTGTGCAGAGTAAGCAGGCCTGCTGCCACTCTGCAAACCCAGCTTTGATAACTGAAGAAGCCAAACTTATCCTGAAGTTTCCTTTATAGGTTAACCGAGGTTAATTGTGCAAGCTGCAAATGAAAATATCTTGCTCATAAATCCCCAAACCTCATTAAAGAGGATTAAATGATATGACTACTTTGTAAATCCTAAAATTTCACACAAACCTCTCATAAACAAACACGAGGCCCCTGACATGCTGAGTCTCTGCTGAGGCAGGTGCTTGTTCCAGGAGCAAGGAGAAACCAAGCACCCGCCTCCGTGGCACTGCTGGCAGCGGTGGCACCGAGGGCCCGTGGCTGCATGCCCAGTGCTGTATGGCCAGTGTCCACATCCTGCCCACCTCAGCCAGTGCCCACAGTGCAGCACCCTCAGCACAGCACCCACAGCACAGCACAGCACCCACAGCACGGCACAGCACCCACAGCACGGCACAGCACCCTCAGCACAGCACCCACAGCACAGCACCCTCAGCACAGCACCTACAGCACAGCACAGCACAGCACCCACAGCACGGCACAGCACCCATAGCACAGCATAGCACCCTCAGCACAGCACCCTCAGCACAGCACCCACAGCACGGCACAGCACCCATAGCACAGCACAGCACCCATAGCACAGCATAGCACCCTCAGCACAGCACCCTCAGCACAGCACCCACAGCACGGCACAGCACCCATAGCACAGCACAGCACCCTCAGCACAGCACAGCACCCTCAGCACAGCACAGCACCCACAGCACGGCACAGCACCCACAGCACAGCACAGCACCCACAGCACGGCACAGCACCCGCAGCACGGCACAGCACCCTCAGCACAGCACAGCACCCACAGCACGGCACAGCACCCACAGCATGGCACAGCACCCACAGCACAGCACCCACAGCACAGCACCCACAGCACGGCACAGCACCCACAGCACGGCACAGCACCCACAGCACAGCACCCTCAGCACAGCACCCTCAGCACAGCACCCACAGCACGGCACAGCACCCATAGCACAATACAGCACCCTCAGCACAGCACCCTCAGCACAGCACCCACAGCACAGCACCCTCAGCACAGCACCCTCAGCACAGCACAGCACCCTCAGCACAGCACCCACAGCACAGCACCCACAGCACAGCACCCTCAGCACAGCACCCTCAGCACAGCACCCACAGCACAGCACCCTCAGCACAGCACCCACAGCACGGCACAGCACCCATAGCACGACACAGCACCCACAGCACAGCACCCTCAGCACAGCACCCAGAGAGCCCAGCTCACCCCGGCAGGGTGGGTGTGAGAGCACAGCCAGAGCCCTGCCGGGCACAGAGCCGTGCCAGCTCCCAGCGCTGGGCATCCTGCTCTGCCTGAGCCAGCAAACAGAGGCAAATCGTAATCCCACGGATCTGGGTAATACCGGGGAAATTCTGCCATAACCGCCTTGGCTCTGAGCCACCACTGATGTTTTTTTTCCAGAAAGATTTTGTTGTGCAGCTCCTACAGCAATAATTTGTTTCCATCCTCACTGACTATCTCCAACCAGCACTAACTACGGTGGGGAGGGGGAGGTACAGAGAGCAGCACCGGAACCAGGGGGCAGCACCCAAATGGGAGGGCAGCACCCGAGGCAGGCTCAGTGGGCAGGCACTGCCAGCAGCAGTAGTGCTGCTCCCAGGAGCAATGGAGTCCACTGAAGTGGAGTTCTGGCCAGCATTGTTGCGGCCCTGCAGGGATGCTGCTCCTCTGCCATGCAGAAAAGGCATAAACCACCCAAACCTTAATGAGCAATTAAAAGCTAATCAAAGGCAAATCTGTCAGATAAGGATTGTTGTGTGTGTTTTTACTTGGCTTTGCATCTATTTGTGGAACAAAACATATTGTCAGCAAGATTTGTAGCACTGAGATTTGCATTGTGGTTCCTGGATCTAATTCAGCTCTGTATCGATGGGTTGGGAAGGATGGGATTCTTGTGTTAACAGCAGCCTTTAGTTTAGATTTAAGCTAACTTCTACGTGCTCTGTAGATACCTGCATGTGCCAGGCGCATTTCGTTAATTTATGATGATGCTGTGAACTGCTGTCACTTCCTCTGCTCTCTCTCAAAATTCCCTTCCGTCCCACTGGAGCAGGGACATCAGTGTCCCCAGGCATGGCCCAGCCCTGGCCATGGAGCTGCATGGGGCACTGTCCCTTCACCCTACTGCCCTGGTTCACAGGGGCCTGCACTGCCCCTTACAGGGGGGGGTTAGCTTTGATTGGCTTTAAAACAATGTCTAAAAATGTTGATAAAGAGGAGCAAAAGGCCTGCATACACTGTAACCCAGTGGTGACCCCCTGCCAGGCCCACTGTATTATGTGCAGTGAAAGGCTTGGTGGTTCTGCCTGCTGCCCTGCACTCCAGTCACCACCAGTAATGCACCCAACACTCTCAGTTCAGAAGATGTTTATCCACAGTGAATGCTGCTCTCTGAGATCTGAGCAGGAACAGATGATTCCAAGTATCTTTCACATTCCTGATCTATTGATTAATCTGGGAGTGGGAATCTATCTAGAAACATTCTCCCAATTCAGTCTACATCACTTCAGGTTCTTAACTAAATCCCTTCCAAATCCTTGCAAAAATCTAACAGAGAGCTGGCGCTTCTGGGTGGGGGAGCCGCAGCCTTACTCAGCCAGTAAATGGCGTGTGAATATGAGGGAGCCTATTGTTGCCTAACACAGTCCCATCAATAATAGATTCACAAACCTCCGAGGGAGCTAAAAATTTCTCCTTTAGGTATGAATTATGGATGCAGTTTAGTGTAATGTAGACATATCTCAGAGGTTTTTCCCAGTTTATATGCTAGTAAAAGCCAGCAATTTGCTTGTGTTCCATCTATAGGTTTTGTAAAATAAAGAAATCCTCTCTTCTGCAATAAATTCTGGTATTAATGAAGGTGAAGACAAATCTTTAACATGCATTTTATGCACAGGATGAGTGTGTCCGGGTGGGAGGTGTGCAGGGCTGCCAGTGGTGGTCTGGTGCCAGCAGTGCTGCGGCAGCACCCAGCCATGTGCTACAGGCAGCGGGAGTGAGGTGTGCCCAGGGCCAGAGCAGCCCAGCCCCACAGGGCCACTCACCTCCCCCTGGGGCAGGTAGGCTGAGAGGGTCTCTGCCCCAATAGATTTTGGATGTGATGGAGCAGGGGAATGGAGTGACACCAAAGGGTGCTGAGCACAGCCTGCTCCAAGGGGCTGCCAGGAGCAGGGTGTCCTGCTGCTCCACAAAGGGGCTGCCAGCAGGGATGGCCCTCAGCACAGAGGGTCAGCAAACAAGTGGTGCCAGTGCCTGCTGCCAGAGGTTCCCACTGCCCAGCACCTTCCCCTGATGCCTTAAGGCATCGCCCCTGTCCTGATGACAGCCCCTGGCCCCATAGATCTGTGGGAGACACTTGACAAACCCAGAGCATCTCCAGGGGTCAGAGAGCTAATGCTTTTTTTAATACCCTCTAATAATTAATACTCTATCTCTACAATGAAAAATCGTTATAAAAAGATTGGTTATAACTAAGTAGCTCCTTCTCAAGCACAGAATGAGCAGCAATCCCGAGGGCTCAGCTTCTGTCAAAAAAAATCCATAGCTGCAGATTCATGTCAGCGTTTCCTACAGCTCCAACAACCGCAAAGCGCCCAGCGAGAATGAACCGACACTGGCAGCTGTTGGCCCTGGCACGACCAGCACAGCAGGATCCCCTCCAGGCCTCCTTGGGCAGGAGGGTGGGGTGCTTCAGGGTGCTGTGGGTTGCTGCTGGGTGCTGCTGGGTGCTGCAGGGTGCTGTGGGTTGCTGCTGGGTGCCATGCAAGCCAAGAAGCAGCGCTCAGTCTTGGCTCTCACTTCCATCCTGGATGGGAATCTCAGCTGGTCCTTTGTGAGTGGCTGAGGGGGTTCCCTATGGATCCAGGGCATTGCAGGATCCACTGTGATGCCAGTGCCAGTGGCTGGCTGTCCCCATGGTGCTGGCACTGACATGAAACAGGGGACACCAGTAGTTTTGCAGCCTGCCCAGCCCTGCTGGAGTGAGCATCACTAGTCCTGTTGCTTGGGGGGTGACCCCAGCAGAGCCCTGCCACGCAGGACAGGGGCAGGGCATGGCTGCTGTCCTCTGTGGGAGGAAGTTCACAGCAGCTGCAGCATTTCAACAATCTGGGGCCAGAACAGTCAGGGAAATTCCAAGTTTTCCAAAGGCATTGGCCTGAAACAGAATTTATACACAAAATCTTTGTAACTTCCTATCAGCCATTAACAGGGTCTTTAAGCACGTCTTGCGAACATAATGTTTCAATTTGCAAGTTTAATTTTTTTCCATTTTTTTCCACTTTTTCCAGAGAGGCGTTGTCAAATATGTATTTATTTTTTAAAGAAAGAACAAACTTTTATAGACCTTCTGCAAAACCTTGTAAAAATATCATCTCTCCTTGTGCCAGACAACTGGTGCTTGCTGACTCAATTGCTTTTATATATGACAAGGCTTGAAAAAAATGATTGCTACTGCCTAACTCCAAGCAGATTGGAGTGAAGTGCGGGACTCATCCATCAGAGGTGCCATGTTGGGGACGTGGAATGCAGAGCTCTGGGGCTGGGAGCATCACGATGGTTTTCTCCTAAATCTCCCCTTCAGCCATCGCACTGAAGGGCTGAGTGCTCCTGGCTGCTGCCGAGCAGCCAGAGCAGCATCGTCACAGGGTGCTCTGAGTCAGACACTGCTTCCAGCTGCTTGTCAGGCAGAGTAATTGCAGGCATAAACTGTCTTCAATTTAATAAATATGCAAAACAGTGTTTAACAGCCCTGAAATAAACTGTTGAGCGACGTGGCCCATAGAGCTAATGCCATCCTCACCCCCAGCGCCGCAGCCAGATGCGTGCATGTTTGAGGGTGTCACATGTTCTGCACCCACTGATGCATCCCTGCTCCCCAGTCCCGCTCCACTCCACTCCCAGGCTCAGTGTCAAGGTCAGTGGGCTCCTTTCCCCTGGGTTAGTACAAGGCTGGGCTTGGGGGCAACATCCTGCTCACACAGGAGACAGGGGGTCTCTGCTGGAGCAGGAAGAGCCAGGCTGGAGGTGGGTGTGGTGGGAGTCTTGTCAGCTATAAACTGAGGAAGTGACAGCCCAGTGCTGTGCTGAAGCACCGGGGTGGTATTTCTTGGAAGTTTTGTGGTGCATGTGCTTAGGCAGGAGCATCGATCTCAGCCCAGGCGGAGCAGCACGGGAGCCAATCGATAGGTGCGTTATTAACGGGCTCTGCTCATACCTGCTGATGGCTCGTGAATAAGTGGCCTTGCCTGGGGCCAGAGGTCAGACTGCTCTGCCATGATGGATGCCTTTTGAAATTGCTGGATTGGAGTTGTCAGTGTTTCATTCCAATGGGTCCTGTGGGTTACCTGTCCTTCACTTCCCCCTTCTACCCCGCCTTGGCTTGGCAAATCCAGTGGGCAGAGCCACACCGCTGCTGCTGCTGCTGCTGCTGCTTTCATATTCCCCTTCCCTTAGAGCAAAGTTGTGTCCCAGCAAAGTCCCCATCTGCCCTCCAGACACCCCTTTCTGCTGCTGGGGCCCTGGCTCTCACACTGGGCTGGGCAGCTCTGTTGGGTGGGTCAGCTCAGGTCAGTGTGGGTTGGTGTGAGTCAGCACAGGGACAGAGCCCAGCCCGAGGCTGCAGCTGTGGCACCTTGCAGGGACTTGGTTTGATGCTGAAGCAATGGCTTCTATCACTGCAACTGCTTTCTTGCACCAGCTCCTGGCATCACCAAGCACTCCAGTGCCCTGGTACCTGCTCCTCCTGCTCTGGGACCAGAGACAGGTAAGGGGTGGGAGGGGGCAAGTGAGGCCGTTCAGGGTTCAGGGTTCCATCTTTGCCACTCTCTGAGGGGGAAGAAATTCCCCCTAGAAAAGCTGTTCCCTGCTTCTGTTCCCTGTGTCCAAAATTCAGTGTTTGAGAGATCTCCCTGTGCCACAGAGCTGGTATCAGAGGGCCACCCTGCAGTGAGGGGTCTGGGCGAGGTGCATCCATCCCATCAGCTGCCCGAGCCTTTGGCTCAACCTGCAGCAAGCACAGCACATCCCCTTGCCTGGAGTGCCCATGGGGGCCCACAGCATGAGAGGGCTTGAGTTACAACAGGCAGGCTGAACTGGGGAGTGTTTAACCGACTAATTAAGCACAGACCTTGCATGTGGGGACTTCCTGAACAGGGAGATGCCAGGGGATATTTCTGAATGCTGCTCTACAGCTGAAAATTAATTCTTTGAGATGTTGTGTGCATTAAAAGACAGAGCCAGGCTGAAGCTGATAATTAGCAGCTCTGGGATTGGGCAGTCCCAGCTAATGGAGTGGCTACTCCAGGGTGGACACCTGCCCGGAAAGGAGCTCTGCCCTGGCCAGAGGGCAGCAGGTGTGCTGGGGACACCGAGCACATTAGGGTCAAGTGTCCACCACGGATGTCAGTGCCCATGATAACCACCACACAAGATGAGCTGGGCAGATGAAGCATTAACCCCATCCCTGGAGCCCCACTCAGGGGGCTCAGAGCCCCAGAACCAGGGACAGGAGCTGCCAGGCCCTGTGGTGGGAGCAGCAGGAGGCAGCCCCCTCTCCTTGGTGGGCATCTGCCCTGGAGATGGGTGAGACCCTCTTGGCCAAACAACTCCTGCCACCCATGCTGATGCTGAGATGTTCTGAGGGAAAGTGTCAGCACTGATGAAACTCTCAGTGGAAAATACTGGCAATGATTTGAGGTATAAATGCCAACTTTCATTACAGCTCTCCTGGCTGTTTTGTTACAGCTTCCCTGTAGCATTTTCTCTTCTATGAGACAAGATCACATTCACATTATCACTGAAACATTCCTTCCTCAGCCTCTGAACTCACTTTCTCCTCAACTGCCCCATTCACAAGATACGTGAGAATTTGACTTTGTCCTGGTTTGTGATGACCAACAGTCAAGGAAGGTCTTTGTCAGCGCAGAAAGCAGGAATCTGCACAGCTCTGGTAGGAAACAAGCCCTGAGCCTGCAGAGCTGAAGGACAGAGCAGGAGGGGAAGGTGTTTTACAGCAGAGATGGGGGGATCCTCTGACCCCGCCAGGGAGCATGGAGGCTGCTGAGCTGCTGCGTGATGAATGAGAAACCCAGAGATTACAATAATTTTGTTAAAGGGTTCTTAGCTCTGCTCTGCTCTTTTGATTAATGGGATTTTGTGAAGAGTGCAGGGAAAGGTCATCTGACACGTGTTCAACAGCTGATGACATTATTCAGCTCTGCCAGGGAATTGCTGCTCCCAAGCACCTGCTGATGTGCTTCACTGGCAGCTGTGGGAGTCCTGCAGCATCTCTGCAGCTGCACGGGGCATCCCCTGCACCTCCCCAGGGATGAGTAACGCCTCCAGACAAGGCTTGTTACCTGAGTCTGCAGGGCGAGGGGCACAGGCACCCTTGCTGCCCTCAGTACATCTGTTAACTAACTGACTGTCTCTGTGCCTGCCGTTGCAGGCAGATGTCTGGTGCATCATATATGTTATATACATTATATACAATACATTACAGAGCCAGCAGTCTCTGCCAGGTCCATACCTGCCTGCTCCCTGTGGGGCTCAGTGGCTCAATTCCCTGGCACTGATTGGTTTGGAACCTCAGCCCTGCACAGCCCAGCCCAGCTGGGATTCCCCGAGGTGAGTCAGACTCATCCCAGTGCTGCTGCTCCCAACCCAAGCTGAGTTGCTGCCAGCTCCTGGCCCTATCCCTCCTGATCCACCCTCTGGAGCACATCCCAAAAGCAGGAGGAGATGAGGCAGTTATCACCAGCCCCATGTGTAAATCTCAGCCTCAACAGCCCTTGCTGACAGCTCCCAGCAGAGCTGGCCGAGGCTCCTGACATCCCTTCACACGCTCTGTTAATCACTGCTCCCTGCCACCTCTCCAGCTAGCACTCAGGCACGGATTTACGGGCCGTACCAGCAGGAGGCACAGTGCCCCTGGGACGCACGGTGCCACTGGAATTGTGCCTCAGTGCCGCTGCTTGCCCCAGGCTTGCACGCAGGGCAGACGCTGTTCTGGGGTGCCCCACACCCTCCATGCTGTGGGGATGCTGTGGGGACGGGGGCAGAGATGTGCTGTGGGGACAGGCATGTCTCAGCCCTGCCCTTGCCTGCTGCAGCTCAGGTGCTCCTCGTGGTGCACCTGGCAGAGGCTGACACTGCCACCCTGGGCTCACATGCACCGTCAGCTGGTGCTGAGGCTGGAGCGTGTTCCCTGGCAGTGCCAGCTCGGGCTGGTGCTCATTTTACCTGCAGGTTGTTTCCCCAGGAGTGCTGAGTTCTGTGCAGGAATCGATGTTTAGCCTGCAGCCAATTAAACGTCACAATAGCTCTTAAAAACGGTGCATATTCAGTGTCTGGGAGTGCCTTTTCTTCCAGATGAGGATGTTCCTGGTGGCTGGGGGGCACAGGTCAGTCACCAACAGGATCTGTACGTGTCCTGTCTGTGGGCGTTGTCACAGCCTGGTGTCCTGGCAGACTGATGTCAGACTGTTATTCCTCCTTCCCTGTGCTGTGTCTCTGCTGAGTCCTGCCCCCATCCCAGGGGCTCAGCACCAGTGTGGAGCAGCAGGAGTGCCCCTTCCCCACTCCACATGTTCTGCAGCTTCCGCTGTTCTTCCAGCAACAAAACTTCTGTATTGTGATGTGATAATCTGCTGGGTGTAAATGGCTTGTCCAGCCAGCCCTGCAAATCACCTCTTATCATCACACTCAATGGGCTGTGTCAACCCAATTTCACAGACAAACGCTTCTCTCTCTGACCATGGGCACTGACATGGATAACTCTGATTTACAAAGCCAATAAAAATAAAATCACTAAGAATTACTAAGAATCACTGACTTAATATAGGAGATTAGAATCTCCAAATTTAGGGTGACTGAAAGCCATTTGATACATGAACAGTGGCAAATGGGTTATAGAACTGTGGGCCATGCCAGGGTCAGGTGCCACATGCAATGATTTATCGGTGAGAGAAGGGCTAATTGGTCAGTTACCTCTGATGCTTTCCACAGAGGCCAGGTTATTTATATCAGAGTTTGTTTGTCGTTTTTTACTTTTGGGGTCAACCAAAAATTTTTATGGTCAGAAAAACCACAGCATCCTGTTCATTAAAGTAGCAAGGTCAGGCCAAAGGCTGGAATTGAGCTGGAAATAATCAGGTTGGTGTGATTAACTCCAGCTTCACTGCCCCTCAGAGTGAGCCTCAGGCACAGCCAGCCTTTGGGGGGACTGGCCACCAACCACAGGCAGAGGCAACCCCAAAACCCACCCATCAACAGGCAGAGGAGGCGATTTACAGCAAGGAGAGGGAGTGCCTGTGTTTCTTACCCTGTCTCTGTCCCTCACTGGGTGCTGCTCCTGCCTGGGGAGGGTCCCAGGGTCCCCTGTGTGCCCTGCAGGGGTGAGAGAGCATCCAGGGAGCTATAGGAAAACCCCAGGAGCTTCCTCTTGGATCCCCTTGCCTGGGAGCTCAGCCTCTCCCCACCTCTTTGCATGATTTCTGCCCTTAAAGATCTTCCTGTTCTGTCCCTTGTCCTGCACCCAGTTTGCAGATGTTTGCAGATGTTGTTTGCTGTCAGAGCAGAGGCTTCGGGCTGAAGGCCTGCCCTTCAGGGCAGGAGATCAGGGGGCTGCACCCTCCATGGGCACAGGCACAGCCAGAAAAAGGGGATCCATGAGCCAGATGGCAGCACAGTTCCCAGGTGCTGGTTAGGAGGGATGGGAAATTGCAAATGAAAGGCTTGTGTAGACTTCAAACTTCACTCTGCCTTCATAAAGGTGTCAGCTGGAATTATTTTGGGCATTTACTTGCGTGGTCTAGTGCATCACTAGCTAAAACAGTTTTTTTTAAATAATGGAATTTGCTGCTTGGCTCATGCATAAAAAATAGCAGGAATGCGACCCAGTTGCATAATTTTTAGTAATAAATAGAGTCAAAAGTGTTGAGCTCAGCTGCTGGCACAGTGAGACACCCTGAGTGAGGGCAGAGGGCAGGGAGCCCCAGGGGGCAGCCCCTCATGACATATTGGGAACACATCCTCAGGCAGCATGGAGGGGAGACCCTCGGAGATGTGGCACCTCCGTGGCCAAAGCATCCTGTGCCACAGGAGGACCCTTCCCCATGGGGCTGCCCCAGCTTCGTGTCACTCCTGCATCCACACATCCTGCACAGCTCAGTCCCAGCATGGCAGTGCTCCTCTTCCCACTCCAACTGCTCCATCTCCAGGAAAGCCACTCTCCTCCTGCAGAAATGTAGAGCATGAACTGTGGCACCTCTGCACTGTTAAACTATTGGTGTATGAAACACATTTCTAAAGGAACACACAGATGTTCATTGGATACAGCCCAGCACGAATGGGGGGGTCACTGAGCCTGCCAGGAGTGCGAGGTGCAGCTGGAAGGATGAGGCAGGAAGGACAAGGACAAGGACAAGGACAAGGACAAGGACAAGGACAAGGACAAGGACAACCCCAGCCCTTGGGCCCTGGTGGTGTCAGGAATCTCCCGTGCCTCAGCACTGCTACTGGCCTCTGTCAGACTGGGCTCAGCTGGACCCTGCTGCTGACAGGCATCTCCAGGGGTCTCTGGGTGGACACAGGACCAAAGGGACACACATATCAGCCTCCTGCTGACTGGACACCCTCTCCTGCCCCAGCTCACCAGGACACATGCTCCCATTGTACTGCTGACCATTCCAAAGGATTGCAGCAACTCATGTTGCCTGTGATGAGCCTGGAGAGGGGCACAGGGGCTGGTTATGGCCCCCAAGAAGCCAGTCTGTCCCTCATGCCTGGAGTAGGCCTGCGGGCTGGGGAAGGGCACAGACAGATCCCCCATGACACTGGCACTGAAGGCAGTGCAGGAGCCTGGGCACGGGACAGGCTGGTCCTGGCCCTGCTCCCCTGTGCCGTGGGTGCTCAGGAGCCCAGGGGCTGCAGTGGGGGCATGCCCTGCCCAGGCAGAGCAATGCCCTGAGCACAGGGCCAGCAGCCCCTCCTCCTGCACAGAGGCTGTTGTATAAGAAGTGGCATTTTGATTGATGCCATTTGACATATGGAGAATTCCCCATAGCAGGCAGTCACTCACCCAGCTGATTACGGACTCTGACTTCTTTCTCTAATTAAAACTCTCCCTCCCATTTTAATTCCTTTGCCCCAAACTCCCTGTTCTGGATCATCTCATAATGTGACACTAAGTGCCTGAGACAGGCACCAGGGATGCCCCACGCCTGGCTGGCCAGCTGTGGTGCACAGAGCCCAGCCCGGCGCCACAGGCTCGGGGCACGAGGGGACACCCGACACCCCTGTTCCCCCACATCCCCAGATGTGACCCAGCTCAGCCAGATGGGGCCCTGCCCCTGCTCCAGCAAAAGGCATGTCCCACTCTGCCCCTGACTGTTGTCCAGTTGTGCCCATGGGGACACTCAGACCACAGCTCAGTCCTTGCCAGACCAAGCTCTGGATTTTTGGTGGGCATCAATTTGCAATGGCCTGACCAGGAGTATTCCTGCACAGCTTCCCCTGCACCAGGAAGTCACATTTCAGTGACTCAGTTGCAACAATTTCCCTCTGCCCCCAAATCCCACACTGGATAGGAGCCATTCCAA
Source organism: Phylloscopus whistleri (assembly GCA_017589585.1). Classification (NCBI taxonomy): domain Eukaryota; kingdom Metazoa; phylum Chordata; class Aves; order Passeriformes; family Phylloscopidae; genus Phylloscopus; species Phylloscopus whistleri. The sequence continues at coordinate 434,262 of JADMLD010000977.1, read as the reverse complement.
TCAAATCCCTTCCCTTAAAACCATCCCACCTTCTGCAGGCAGGGCGAACAGGGTGGGCAGGCTCAGCTGCAGACCACATTTCATCTTGTCTCTGGTTGGAGTTCACCGAAGCAGGGTGAGTAAACCAGGGTAAAACAGGCTTTCTGGAGGAAGGCAATAGTCCTCCCAGGGGCTGCCAAACTTGACAGGTCCCACGTGGACTCTCGGTCTGCTCAGACTCAGTTTTAATGTAACTAAGAGAAAAATATGTTAAACATGGGATTTAACCCTCTGACATGAGCTTCATTCTAGCTGAGAGTAAATCCCCAGGAAGCAGAGCCCAGGGCAGAGGGCACAGAGCCCCAGTGCAGAAAGCGGGGGGACCTGCGCAGGGCCAGAGGTGGCAATGCCAGCAGGACATGGTGCCAGAGCCCACCTGCAGACCCCATTTCTGGGACCATGGCCACCTTCCCCCCTTCCTGCTCAGCTGTGCACAGCCTTCCCAGGGTCTCCCCCCTGTGTCCTCTCTGCGGGGGGGTTGTTGTCCCAGCACATCTGTATTCAGCCCCAACACCCGCCGGATTGAGGCTGTTTGCCACAGAAACATGCTGTTGTTTTATATAAACAAGTTGCCAAGCTGGAGTTGGACTGCAGCGGTAAATACTGGGTCAGACCCCCGCTCAGCAATGTCTGTCCCACCGTAATTAATATTGATTTTGTGCAGCTGAAATATAGCTACACAATTTAATTTTGCTGCTAAGATTTTTGACATCGCTGTTCTTAGAGATTAATGTGGGATTTAATGAAGGATTTGGGCTCTCATCTGTGATGTTCCCTCATCCCGTCGTGTGCCCGGACCCGCTGCTGACTGCTTTGCCACACGGCTTAGAGCTGCTGGCCCCGTGGGCAGCGCCAGGGGGGCCGGGGGTCCCCAGCCAGGCACACATGCCCCCTGTCACTGTGCTGCTTCAGGGGAGAGCCAGGGACCAGGACACTGAGCACACTGCAGGATGGAGCCCACAGCCCGTTGGGCAGGGGCGGTTCACTGCCACTGTCAGTGACCCTGCCCACCCAGTGGGACAGTGAGACCATGGAGAGCAGGACTGGGGACAGGGAAGGCTCCTCTCCTGGAACCCGGAGGTGCATGATAGCTCCCAGCCTCCAACAGAAATGTAAATTGTCCAGAAAGGTCCAGAGAGAACAAGCTGGGGCATGTGGACCCTCAGCCCCTTCATTCAGGGCTGGGACCAGGGGCAGCACAGCACAGCACAGCATGGCACAGCTGGGCAGGAGCCAGACTCCTGTGCCACAGGAAAGGGTAGTGCAGGGTCTGGCCCTCGGGCTCAGGGGTGGCACTGTCCTTGCTGGTGTCTCTGTGGGGACACAGCACATGGAACAGCGACCATGTGGCCAAAGCAGATTTTTCGCTTATCAAATCAAGGAGCAGCTGGATTAGAAGATTAGAAACCAAATTAATTACTAATGACTTCCTGGGGCCTGGGTGGTTCTGACAGGGGTCTCCAGGCAGCAGCAGTGCCGGTGGCGCCAGGCAGGCACAAGGGGACCATTCACCACAGGCAGTGGGACAAGTGTGCCGAGCCAGAGGCCACAGCCTGGTCCCTGCTGGGGGCTGTGTGCCCCATGGCTGTGCCACTGCTAGCCTGGCAGAGCTGGGGTTGAGGAACAGCGCAGGCCCCCAGCTCCAGCTCCTGCTTAGCTCCTGCTTATCCGTAGTGAGATGTGGCCCCTGCCCAGGAGGAGTTTGAGTCAGGGGGCTCGCTGTGGCTGGACTCTCCAGCCCTGGGATGAGTGGGCACTGCACCCATTTCCCTGAGGGATTTTGCTGCTGGGGCAGCATGTGACCCAGCATGTCTGTGCTGTCAGTGTCTGTCTCTGCAGCGTGGCCTTGTGGCCCAGCCTGCTGGGTGCTGCTGGAGGGGACAGCAGGTGTGGCAGTGGGTGAGGGCTGGGGCTGCTGGCACAGTTAATGGAGCGGGTGAACAATCTCTGGGAAACAGCCACTCCCGTCCCTGCTGGCCAGGGCAGCCGGGCTACTCGCCATCTGCTTCCTGACCTGGATATTAAACTGCACTAGATGATGAAATATGTCAATGGGAGGAAAGTTTTCTGCCTGCCAGAGCCTTTTGTTGAATTGAGCAAGGGCCAGACAGAGGGATGGAAGGATAGAAGGAAGGCTGGAAGGATGAAAGAACAGAAGGACATCATGGAGAAGAGTGAGCCAGGTAACAGGCTCTGGATGGAGGCTGGGTTGTTTTTAGCCAGTTACCTCACAGCCTACAGAGGAGCTTCCCAGGGATCTGGAACTCCCTGAAGTCCCTGGGGAGAGCATGGGGCACTCCCAGTCAGTGCAGGTCACTTCAGCCTCTGGCATCACTGCATCTGAGGGCCAGCCCACCGTGACCATCCCGTCTCCTGTAGATGTGGGACACAGAGTGTGTGGACAACTCTGCAGAGATGGCACTGCCTGGCAGGGCCCTGTGAGGGGCTGCTGGAGCACCCCTGTCCGCGGGGCAGCCCCATCTCCTTACACTTCTTACACTGGGCTAATTGGTTTAACAGAGATTGCTGGGTCACTAATTACGGAGCCTATTGAACAGCATATCTCAGCTTAGGGATACAATTAAAAGTTCACCCTAATTAATCAGAGGTAATTAACAGACCTTGCATTTCTCTGACATTAATTAATCAAGGAATTCCAAGCAAATCGATATAGGCAGGGGGGAGTCAGGGGACGGAGAGAGTGGGTGTTGCAGAGGTGATGTGCTCCCTGACCCCCTTTTCTGGGCTGAGAGCAGAGTTGGGGTCCCCACAGCAGCCCCAACAGCATCTCTATCTGTGTCACCCCCTGCCCACCACCAGAGCTGGACCCCGCTCTGCTCCCTCCTCAGCATGGGAGTCGATGTGGCCACAGTGACTCAGGACTTGGGTCCTGCTGCAGGTCCAGCTGGTGACAGAACCGCAGCATTGCCACCGGCACTGCCGAGATCCTGTCCTGCAGGGTCCTGCATCCAGCCCACTGGGGCTCAGCCCAAAGCCTTTGTGCCCTGCTGCACCCATCCTCCCCATGCTGACACAGGCAGCAGTGCCCACGCAGGCTGTGTGCCCGGAGGACACGGGGCCAGTGGCCAGAGCCCCGCGGTGCCCTGGGCTGAGGGCTGCTGCAGCTGTGCCAATCGTTAGCAGTGGTTTGGCTGCAACTGCCTCATCTCCATCTCCCCGAGGAGATGTGTATTGAGATAATCCAGACAAAATGATAGATGGACATCGGTGTCTTGTGTATGGATCTGGCTGGGGGTTTGCAATATTTTGCTGCTAAAGAAGCCCTCATTTGTGGCGTGATCGAGGACCCCATGCCAAATCAAGGAAATTGATGTGCTTGTAGTAGGAAACTTAATCACCAAAGGGGAAATGCCCACCTCGTTTTTCTCATGAAAGAGGAATGCAGCGCTTTGATTTTTGGCTCTAGTATAAACAGGGTGTGATTAAATATTGTTTCCCCACTCTTTCTTGTCATTAATCAGGATATAGCTGCAAGCGCTGGGCGTGATGTGGGGACACTTGCTTTGATTCCTCAAGTTCTTAAATGGTTTTGTTCTCTTCTCAATCCCATTAAAAATAGCAGGCGGGGTGTTCAAAGTGCTCCTGCTGGAGAGAGAGAGCTTCTGATGTGAAGGATGCGCGCTCCTGGGGGACGTGCCTTGGGCAGGGAGCGCACCCGCCCGCGCCCCGCCCGCGCTGGCCCAGCGGCATCGCTGTGCCGAGCCATGCCGGGCCGAGCCGGGCCGGGCCGGGCCGCCTCGGACTGCGCTGCTGCAGCAGAATCCCTCAGCAGCCGGGGCAGCGCCAGCCCTGCCGGGGCAGTCCGTGCCCGTTCTGGCCAACACAGACCCCGGACACGGGGAGTGCAGGGCAGCCTGTCCCCAGGGCCCTCCGCGGGGCTGCGTTGTCCACTGACACGGGCACAAGCAGAGGCTCACTCAAATGAGCCTTTATCCACAGATAAACGTTTATCCCCATGCACTGTGAACCGGGGAAGGGAGCTGCTGCCCACACTGCCACAGAGCTGCAGGAGGGCACTGGGAGTGGGACAAGGCTGAACACGCCAAGCTGGGAACCCTCTCAGAGCAGGGGCTCTCTTCCCGCCGCCCCTCTGCTGGCTGCCACATCTGCCACCTTCGGCAAGGACAGAGCTTGCAGCACTGCCGGGGGTGGCTGCTCTGGGCTCTCGGCAGCAGCTGCAGAGCAGCGGCGATGCCGGCAGGCTGCAGGGAGCAGAGGGCAGGCGCGGGGCGAGACCGGCACACGGGTCGGGACGGGCCCAGCTGATCCGGCAGCGCCTCTGCCCGCCCGGGCTGGCAGCGACCCGCGGCCCCGTGCCGGCAGCCCCCTGCCCGGCAGCCCCCTGCCCGGCAGCCCCCCTGCCCGGCAGCCCCCCTGCCCGGCAGCCCCCTGCCCGGCAGCCCCCTGCCCGGCAGCCCCCCTGCCCGGCAGCCCCCTGCCCGGCACCCCCCTGCCCGGCAGCCCCCCTGCCCGGCAGCCCCCTGCCCGGCAGCTGCCTGCGGCCCCGGCTGCGGGCACCGAGACGGGGAGCGCGTCACTTCTTCACTCCCACCCGTGCCCTTCACTCACTCACAGCTCCGGAGCCCATGGAAATGCACCAGAAACTGCTGTCAAACGAGTTAATTTTAGTGCAGAGCTGCTACCAAAGCTTCTGCTGTTCTGCCTGTCACAACCTCTCGTGTCTGGTACAGCCCTGTTCCTCTCCCTCCCTGGGCTGCCCCACGAGCTGCCCCTGCCCAGCATCCCCACGGCGAGCCCCTGTGGGTGCAGGTGCCCTCTGGGACCCCCAGCCCCAGGTGAGCTCAGTCAGGACACTTCAATTGGCTGTCGGGGAGCCTTTAAAAGCCTCCAGCAGGGCAGGGCTGTCAGTACAGGGGTTCCATTGCCTGGACCTTCTGCATTTGCTGGCTGTGTGGGGTTCAGGTGGGTCCCCTGTGCTGTGCCCAGCTCCCCATGCACCAAAGACATGTGGTTGCCCACCCAGAGGGTACAAGAGGAGGGAACCACTCCCAGACGCCCAGCAGTCCCTGAAGATGGTGCAGGTGGGTTGGTGTTGGTTTTGCAGGGGCCCCTCCTGGGTGAGGCACTGCTACCTACACAGCTTCCCTGCAGCTCAGGACCTCTGCCAGCACTTCCTGCTCTCCTGGTCTTTTGTAGCCAGTCCATGGCTTTCAACATGGGCAGTGACACCTCCTGGTACATGGAGGGGGACCCTCAGTGAAGTGAGGAAGAAGAGGGCAGGCCTTCCTCCACCCAGAGATGGTGCCCGAGGAGGCAGCAGTGTTGGGAACAAGAGTGAGTTACCCAGTCCTGTCCCTTCAGGGGGAATGGGGCAGCTCAGTTCTGATTTTCTGCCTTCAAGTTTATGTAAGGCAAGGACGGGGTTACAGAGCTGTGGAAGAGCTGGGCTGAACATGAGGTGACACTGAAAACAGGCTTCAAAAAAAAATTACCAGCTTGTGTTTGAGTACAGATTCCTCATTTGCAGTTAAATATAATTGTGAAGGTCTGTGAGCCAGAGAGATATTTCTAGTTATTGGAGAACTAGCTCCTGCCCCTGTGATCCCCGAGGAATGATAATGAGATTTACCCTAAGCAGGCGCTGCGGAGAGCCTGGAGAGCTCCGTGCAATGATGGTGTCTGATGAGAGCAGAGATGGTTACAGGGTCCCCGCCTGCCGCAGCACACAGATCAACCCTGCAACTGCATCATTTTCTGTGCTGTTCTCACCGTGCCTGACGCTGACAGACCCGGAATAGCTGCCTGGAGCCCTCCAGCACCAGGGAGGTGGCTCTGGCTCCTTTCGGGGCAGGAAGGATGCTCATGGGGGAGAGGGAGGATCCAGCCGCCCTGGGGAACCGGGACAAAGGGAACCCGCGGGTTCCCCTTGCCCTGCCTGCCCTGCCTCCTCCCAAAGCCCTTCCCTCTTTTTCTTCGGGTTCTGGTGCACTTCCAGCCCAGCACAGCCAGCAGGTGCCCAGTCCCACGGAGAAGATTCAGCCCACAGTCCCACAGCAGCTGCCTTCCCTGCCCAGGTGGTGGTGGCTGGGTCAGCCTGAGCTGGCATCCTCGCTGTCAGAAGGCAGCAGCGGGGTCAGTGCCTGCGGAAGCTCATCCCAGCAGGAGCAGCAGTGGCCCCGGCGTGGAGGGCAGCAGAGCTGTAACACGACTCCGCTACCAGGGCAGGAGCTCGGAGGGGGCCGGCACACCCCTGCCCACCTCCGTTATGGTCTTTGCAGCGTCAGTGACAGATATGTAAGGATTAAATTGCAGTAATCTCTGTAATCTACTCAGCGAGATTAAAACCTCCCCCCGCCCCCAGACTTTATCCCTTTCATTCCAGGACTCCTGAGCAGTGATTACAGCCGGGGGAAGCCATTTAGCTTTTAAGCACCACTCCATCCTGCTTAAAAATGCATTTCAGAATCAAATGAGTTTGTGCAGCACAGCCAGGGCTGGCTGCTCCGGCTGGGCAGGAGGCTCAGAATTAGGACCAAAGTAGCTTGAGTCAGAGTCAAAATTAAATTTATTGTTTCTGACCTTATTGAGAATACAGTGCATTTACAACTGATTAATGAGGCTTAACAGGAGTTCAGACCCAATTGAAGGCAGCTCCACAGCCTGCACTTCCATCCTGCTGTCTGACGGGCACTTGGAGACTCCACTGCCCTTAGGAGACCCCAAAGTGCAGAGCTGGGAGATGTGCCAGCCAGCGTTGGGTCGGGTGTGAAGGAGCCGAGGGGCTGTGCGAGCCAGGATCAGCCCTCAGAAGCAGCTCTGGGGCCAGGGCAGCAAAGTGCCATTAGCTGATGGGACTGAGCACCACTTCCATCCTCTGCAGCACCGGGCCTGTGCCTCTCACCAGGCCAGGATGGGGCGAGGGCTACGCCAAGGGGGAGGGAACCACTCAGATGCTGACGGCTGCCACAGTGATCCTGGAGACTTTGGGAGTGAGGATGCAGTCCCAGCGTGCTCACAGTGCTTGGGAACAGCTGAGTCCAGCTGGCCTGTGCCCCTCCACAGAGTCCACAGTGTCCTGGGGATGTGTAGCAGTCTCTGAGCACCATCAGCTCCCATCCCCATCCTTGCATCCCCCTGGCCCATCGCTGCTGCCCGTGGATCTGGCTCAACTGCATCCCCCTGCTCCACTGCCCAACTCCAAAATGCCAAAATGTCCTTTTGGCAGCTCCAGGTTTCCTGCCAGGACAAGGAGAACAGGGAGGCACTCAAGCCACAGACCTGGTGTCTGTTTCAGGACCTGACCAGGGCCATGAGGCTGAAGCAACTCAGCTCTGGCTGCCCCTCAGCACTGAGGGTCTCCCTGTCCATGAGCACGTACTGCTCAGGCTCATTCCTGATGCAGGGGCAGGTGGCAGTTTGTCAGCCCAGAACCAAAAGGTTCTTAATGACATAAATATTAGATGCAGAAAACTGGACTAACAGTGACACTTTGGCACTGAGTGCTTTCCTTGGCTCTGGAAATAAATTCTGAACTTGTTCTGCCTTCAACACGGAGGCATCATGGGCAGGACACCACTTTTAATCTTATTTGCTATTTCTAGCATGCAGTTTATTGCTTCCCTATTCTTTTAGGTTTCATATGCTCCTGGCACAAACTTTGTGTATTTCTGTAATAATCTCCTGGTCCCTACACTTGGGCAGCTTTTCTCTCTGCCTGCCTGGCAGCTGTCTGTGCTTGGGATGAGCCCTGGACCAGGTCCTCCCTGGAAAACACACAGAGCAGTGAGCCCCCAGCAGTGGTTCCTGCTGCTGTCAGTTCATGGTATGGTGAAATCAGCCTCTCAGAGGGGAAGCAAGGTAAAAGGGCTGCCCTGAGGCCTGAAGCCAGGCTCCAAATCCCTTCCATGGTGTTTGTGTGATGAGCGCTGTTTGGCCACAGCCCCACGGTCCCGTAAGCCAGGTGCTGCTCTGAGCAGGGAGGAGCAGGAGAGGCTGCCAGGGCCATACTGAGAAACTGCCCTGGGCAAACCAGCATCGAGGAGCTGCAGGTGGCCTGGGAGGGACGGGATGCTGGGGGTCCTTCAGGGTTCATGTCAGACAAGGCAGTGGGGTTTCCTGCTGCTTCGGAAAATCCCAGTACAGCAGGGGATTGGAGAGTTTGGGAGTGATGAAGGAGGCAAGATGGGAAAGATCTGCTTGGGAACAGAGCCAGGGACCCACAGGGACCCAAGAGAGATGGGGAGGACCCTGAAAAGTGGCTAAGGGAGGTGGGGAAGAGAAGGTGAAGGAGAGGATGGTGTAAGGCTGGGAGCAAGATGCAGCACCAGCTCCACAAAGGAACGGGTGAGGGGGGCAGAAGGAGGCAGGAGGTTTTCCAGAGCTCACTCTGTTTTCCAGAGCAGGATGTCTTCCTCTACCCCCCATGCTGCAAGGCACTGGCTGAGGAGAGGGAACCTTCTGCAGTGATCCAGTGGGCCCTTTCCTCCTGCAACGCCAGGGCCTGGCACCCCGCTCCAGGGATCCCACTGGGGGCTGGCTCCCGGGGCTCTGCTAGCACAGGCAGCAGGGCTGGGAGCATGCTGATGGCACCAGAAAGCTGTTGTTTATGCAGAGTGGGGTGTAAACAGCAAACATGTCATGGGAAAGACATGCCCCGCACGGATACAAAGACTGGAAGCAAAATTGTCGGCTTTACAAAACATTCCTCCCTTGCAAGTAGAGAAACCTGGAGGTGTTGAGGCATCCGCAGCAGCTTTATTTATCCAGACGCCTCTAATGTTCATGCTTAGGCAATGTGTCTGCTGCCGAGGCTGGATCACCACATGGAGGTGGTGATCTAAAATGGAAAAAGCAACTTTTCCACAGATTTGGCAGTTTGTCATGGAGAGGAACTAAGTGATACTTTCCACTGTAGAAAGCAGAACCTGCCAATGCCTGGCCCCTCAGGTACCTCCACCCTCGCTGTTGTTGCCCAGGCAGGGCAGCGGCCCTCGGAGAGGAGGCTGAAGTCCTGTGGGCTCTGTCAGTGCCAGGGCCCTGCCTGGCACTGCACTGGCTCTGGGGCAGCATTGAGTGGTGGGAGAAGCAGCCCTGGGTGCATTCCCATCAGTCAGGGATGGCCCAGTGCTGTTCTCTGGGCTGGGGCTCTGCACGTGGCTCCATCCCCTGCTTTGACTCACACGGAGGGGCTGGGGCTCAGCCCTGCCTGGCAGAACCTGCTGCCACACAGAGCACTTGACACAGTACCCAACGTCCCAAAAGGAACAACCCGTGGGTCACTGAGGATGATGAGGTTTGTCTCCACGAGGACTCAGCCCATCCTCTAGATCCAGAGCTCTCCTGAGGCAACAGGATACTTCTTCCTGGAAACTCCATTCCTGCTCCCAGAGAGGCTCCTGCACCAGCCCAGGTGAGAGGCTGCACTGCTTTTCATTTTTTCTCCATTGTTTCTTATGTCTGCACCGAGTTCTGGGTGTTGCACAGGAGGGAACCTGGTCCTCGCCCTGGACTGGCTGCCGGGAGCCTGCGGCATCCTCGTTTGTGTCAGGCCGGCACTTCATGCCTGTCTCTCCCTGTCACCACCCCTCTTCCCAAGGAACAAGACAAGTAGTTTTCTGCAGCCGATCAAGCTCCTAGTGCTGAGAAAGCAGGAGCGATGGCTGCTAATGTCTAAGCGGTGCCGCACGCAGCCCTTTGGCTCAGCAGGAGCAGCCAAGCGGAAGCCTGGGATGTCGGGGTGCAAGAGGAAAGAAAAGGGGAGCAGGGGATGGGGATGGAGCAGTCCGCATTCAGACTCTGCCGCAGCCGGTGGGCTTCCCGGGTCAGCCTGCAAGTGGGGCATCAGACCCGGGACAGGCGGGGCTGAGCAGCCCCAGCCCGGCAGTGAAATTTAATTCATGCGTCACTTCAAAGCTTTTCCCTCCTACTTACCGGCGGCACCGCGGCGGCCGATGGCTGCTCCTCCTGCCCTTGCCGAGGACAGAGGCGACTGCTCCCCTCGGGGCCCGATGGTTCGGGCAGCGCGGCCGTGGCACCGGGCTGGGGCATCCCGGGACCAGCCGTGACCCTGGCAGCCCCGAGCCCCGGCTGCCGCTCCCGGGCGAGGGCTGCTCACACCGTTCCGGTGCCGGTCCCCGCTCCCGGGCGGAGGTTGCGCGGCTGCGGGAGGCGCCGCTCCCGACCCAGCTGCGGGGACGGAGAGGAGCGCCCCGGCTCCACGCTGCTGCTTCCAGCGGTTCGGGGCCAGATGCGGGGGCACAGCGAGGCAGGGCCGGCCAGGACGGCGCGCCCGGGGACGGGACGGTCGCAGCGGCACCCGGGCCGGGCAGGGCAGGACTCGGCGGGCAGCGGGACCGCCCCGGCCCGGTCCCGGGAGGAAGGGCTCCGCGCGGCGGTACCCCCGGCCCGGCCCGGGGGAGGCACCGGCCGCCGAGCGGCCGCGGGGGCTCCGGGAGGCGCTGACGTCAGGCGGCCCCTTAAATAGCGACGCAGCCGCCGCTGCCCCGGCACTTCCCGCGGAGGCAGCGCGGAGCCGCCGCCGCCCGATGGCGGGGATGGCCGCGGCGGGGCGGCGGGCGCAGGGGGGCCGGGGCGGGCGCGGCCCCCTCGGGCGGCCCGGCCGCGCCGCCGCGTAGCCGCGGGAGATGCCGGAGCGGCCGCGCCGGGGCCGGGGCGCCGGGCCGGGGCCCGCCGTGCCCGGCGGCGCGGCCCCATGGAGCCATGGCGCGTAGGGCGCCGAGCGGGCGGGCCCCGGCCGTGGCTCCGGCTCCGTCCCGGCGGCTGGCAGGGAGGGTCCTCGTCCTCTTCACGCTGTCGCTGTCCTGCTCGTACCTGTGCTACAGCCTCCTGTGCTGCTGCGGCGGCCCCGCCGCGCCCCGCGCCCGCTGCCCGCCCGCCCGCGCCGCCGCCGCCAAGAAACTTCTGCAGCAGTCGCGGCCGTGCGGGCGGCCGCCCCCCGCCCCGCCGGCCGGCAGCGCCCCGGGGCCGGCCCGCCCGGGCACCAAGCGCCTGCCGCGGGCCATCGTGGTGGGCGTCAAGAAGGGCGGCACCCGCGCCGTGCTGGAGTTCATCCGGGTGCACCCCGAGGTGCGCGCCCTGGGCACCGAGCCCCACTTCTTCGACAGGAACTACCACCGCGGGCTGGAGTGGTACAGGTGAGGGCGGGGGGCTGCGGGACCGGCCCCCGCCCGCCCCGGGCACCCCCTGTTCCCGGCCGCCGGCCGTCCCCCGTCCCCAACATCCCTACACACCGCCCCGCTCCCGCCCGCGTCCCCTCTCCTCTCCCGGCGCTCCGGCTCTCGGTGCGGACTCGGGTCCGCGTCCCCCGGTCACTCGATGGAGCCGGCGGGGCGGGAGCGGCCGGAGCGGTCCCGGCGGGCGGGCGGACGGCGAGGCTGTCGCCCGGCCGCACTCAGGGACTTTTCCTTAATCTCCTCTTGCTGTAGCCGAGCGGGTCGCGGCTCGGTCCTGCCCGTTCGCCGGGGCTCTCGGCTGTAGCCCCCCGAGCGCCGGCCCTGCCGGTAGGCACCCAGGGCATCCATCCCATCCCGTCTGAGGAAACATTTGCCTGGGCGAACGGGTTTCCAAAATGCGTGAGTGTCTGTGTACGGGACGCACGGCTGTCCTCCCGCAGCCCTGCTCGGTGCACCCCGGCACGCTTCTGCTGCCGGGTTTGATCGCTGGCTCCTGGGAAGAACTGTCCCTGTTCTCTGCCATCCCGTCTCTCTGAACTCGAGTAACTGTGGATCTATATGGAATCTCTAATAATTTGCAGAGCTGAGAGTGTGTCTCCAGCAGGAGATGGTGGGACTTTAATTTCCGTCAGGGCTTTTGTAGGTGCTGTGGGCGCTCCGGGAGAGGCAGCAAGCGCTGCTGTTGAGCCGATCACAGCGCCCGTGGGCTCGGTGGTGCTGCCGGCGGTTCCCACCCAGGGCCCCGGCTGTGTTTGCTGTGCTGCTGTAGGGTGCTGGTGCCTTCAGACAAGGCCATGGGGCTCCTGCTGGCCATCAGCCTCGGGAAGCAGAGGGGGCTCGGCCTGGCCCCGGCCGCCTGTAGCTCACAGCAGGGAAGGACTCGGTCCCTGCCGGTGTCGGAGCGTGGCGCTGGGCGGAGGAGGCCGCGCCGAGCTCTCCTGCCCTCCATCTTGGCAGCGGCTTCCCGGCAGGGATGTCCCCGGCTCCAGAGCAGCTCCGTGCTCAGTGGCAGGCAGCTGGGAAGTCAGTGTGACATGGTGCTCACTCCCAGCCCTGTTTGGGTCCAGGTAGCTGGGGCTCGTGCCTTGAGAGGCACCTGCAAGGAGAGCACGGTCTGCAGCGCCGCTGCCCTGTGTCCTGCTGGGGTCACAGTGGACCCTGAGGCCAGGAATGCTCAGGTCCTTTGGTGCCAGTACTGGTGGCAGGTGACAGGAGAGTCAAGACAGGCACAGGAAGCTCATTGAAGCTATTTCCCTCTCCTGAAGCTGTCCTGCAGCATGCCCCGTTCCTCCTACTCTTCAGAGAGTGGCTACAGCAATATCCTTCACTTGCTCTTGCCTCTTGGCAGGTCCGTGTCACCCCCACACCCTCCCCCCAACATCAGGCACTGTCACCCGTCCTGCATCCCCTCAAAGCCAGCAGCTGCGAGCAGCCCTGCAGCACAGGCATGTGAGGACAGAGCTTTCTCTGAAAGACACCCAGAGTGGCAGGATGGGCGATGGAGCAGAATATGGGTCCTGGCTGAGCCCCTTGTTCAGAGGGGAGCTGAATGGGCTCAACACCTAGCTGGGAAGCAATCCCCCCAAATCCTGAGCTGGGATCCTTCCCTGCATCCTTGTGTCTGTGACTGATCTGGGCTGTTTGCTTCCCCTGTGTGCTGCCGGCGTGGGAAATGTGGGGCTGGGAGCCTCCTGGGCAGTGCAGGACTGAACCTGTGACACTGCTCCCGTGCAAGGTTTGGGACACAGAGCCTGCCCTGAACGGACAGAGCCTGCCTGGGGCATGTGGGAGCACCTGTAGACACCGGGAGTGGTGCTGATGCAGGAGGCAGGAGCTGTGTCCTCTCCCCTCACCCTGTGGCACTGAGGGGCTGCAGCAGCTTGCAGCCGAGCAGACAGCCTCCCACCCGAGCCATTGTTCAGTCCGGGACTCTCCGTGTCCCCGAGCAGGAGGGGTGCAGCCCGTGGGGCGGCAGGGCGGCCGTGCAGCCGCGGGGAGCAGCGGCGGAGCGGGGCCGGGTGAGCGGCGCTCTGCCCCGGGGCTGGCTCTGCCCGGATCGATGCAGGGATCGCGCCGGAGCAGCGGAGCCTCCAAATTAGTTCAGCTAAAACAATTAAATGACACTTCCTTGGTTTTATTACCTTTTTTTTTTTTCTTTAAACTGACGAATGTGCCAAAACTTAAGCACAGAGGCTGCTAAAGTATAAAACGTGGAATTGATTTTCCTCCTTGCAACTGGAGCAATTAAGTGTGGAGCAGGTCTAACCCACAGCAGGATAAGCTCCTGTCGCTCTGCCAAGAGCCTGGGAGCAGGAGAGCAGGGTCCTGCCGGTGGCCATGGCCCAGGAAGGACAGAGTGGAGGCTGAGGGCAGCAGGTGTGGGGGCTGTGAGGGGCTGCAAGGGGCTGCCTGCCAGGACCCCAGGGTGGGGGGCTGTGCTGGGCCTGGCTGGAGCTGACTTCCAGCTTCTAGCTGGGGAGAGCTGGTGCTGCCGTGCTGGTGGGGGGCTGTGCTGGAGGGTGGTGTCTGCGGGCTGCCAGGGACACAGAGCCCTTGGAAAGGCAGAGGTAAAGGCATTCCCTCCTGTCAGTAGAGAGGAGCCCCTGGCTGCTGAGTGCCAAGCCAGCTATGATGTCCTTCCCTTGTGCCCCAGGGGGGGCCCGAGTGGAGAGACCAAGTTGGTCTTTGGTGCAGTTGCAGGTAGTGTGGGAACTGAGCCCCTTTGCTGCTCCAGGAACGTTGGTTGCCATTTTCTCACGTTTTCCCCTGCCCTGGCATTTGTCTGACGCAGAGCTAGCGCGAGGGGACACCTCCTGATCTGCCTGTCCTTGCCTCTCCAAATGTCATGCTTGTTCACAGCTGCTCTCATGGTGCCTGCTGCCTTGGCTGCTGCCACGGCCCCGAGCAGCCCCAGCTCCCCCTGTGCAGGGGATGGAGCTGGGCAGAGCCAGACCCCTGCACCCCCGTGTGGGAGCTGCCCACTCAGACCCAGAGCCCCCGTGCTGCTCCAGTTCCCATCAGTCTCTAATCCACCTCATTAGCTACAGATACACTACAGGAAAGGTATTTTTAGCAAGGTCTGTTTTAAGACAACTGAAACCAAACAGCAGCTACTGGGGAATATCGATTCATTACCAATCCTGCACTAAATGTTCAATATTGAGCTTTTTCCTGCTGCAAGTAGTGTGAGCCAATAACCTTCAATATTTTCCAGAACACGGGGAAGATGGTGTGATTTAAATTGCTGTTAACTTTGAGTAGTGGCTCTAATTGCAGCATCTCGGGGTGCAGTTTTCCTCCTTAGGATTTCTGAGTGATCCTGTCAGATGCTCCAGGTTATTTTCACGGAGAGGGACTTTTCCTTGTAGCAGCAGCAGCAGCAGCAGCAGCAGCAGCAGCAGCAGCAGCAGCAGCAGCAGCAGGCTGAGCCCGGCTCCCACCCATCCTGCTGGCTGCCGTGGCTGAGCCCGGAGGCGGCGCTGGCACAGGGCAGAGCCCGTCTGGTTCTACACGGACCCACCTGCCCGAGTCCCCCGATGGCACCGGGCTGAGTTTGGCTCCCCATGAGCTGCTGCGACAGGTCCCTGGGGCACGGGCACTGCTGGGGTTCTGCCCCTCACCCCTGCCTTGCCCTGGGGTGCTCCAGGCGCTGCCAGCGCAGGGAAGGAGCGCTGTGCTGCCCTGGGGAGCAGCCCTGCCAGCGGGACCTGGGCCGTGTCCCCGCGGCCCCGGGGCTGTGGGAGGGCAGGGAAGGAGCCGGCAGAGCCGCTGCAGACGCTAATTGCTCCCGGCTAATGGCCGGGCTGGCGCGCACACAAATGGGAGCCCATTAGGCTTTGCCCTGCGACGTTTGTGGGCTTTACTGACAGCGCATTTGGGCAAAGTTAATTAGCGAGAAGAGAGGAAGGCAGCAGCTTCGAGGATGCTTTGAAATTTCCTTGGCTTCAGAGAATGCCCTGGCTCTGGGGAATGGGCATGGAACCTGTGGCAGGGGCTGTTGCCTGGGGCACTGCCCGGGCAGCGTTCCCTGTGCCGTGCCCGTGCTGCCCATGGGCAGAGTCCTGCTCTCCTGCCCCCGGGGTGGGCTGGGTGCTGCCGAGACCCTCACTGGGGCCAGGAGAGCTTCCCTCTCTGAGGAGCTGGAGATGAGCTCATGTGGGGTGCCTAGCCTTCGGCATTAAAGATGTGTACTCTAGCTCTGTTCCTTAACCTGGTGTGTAAATGCTGCAGTTTGTTCTCACCCTGACACACCATGGGCTTGGCTGCCCTGTGAGGCTGGCGAGAAAAGAACACCAGGCCCTGCCCACAGTGTGTGCCTGGAGATGGGGAGCAGGGAGCAGGGGCCAGAGCTGGCCCACAGGGCCTCTGAGTGACGGGCAGTGCCCAGGACCCGTTCCCGGGCTGGTGGGGGTTGTGCTTGGCTGCACTGTCCATTTGCCTGGCACAGGGAGGTCACCAGGGGCTCTGGCACAGGTTGCTAAGGTGGGAATTGCTGCAGCAGCTGGGGCACATGCAGTGGTTTTAAGAACGATTATTCAGTTTTGAAGTTTTACCTGTGGAAGGAATTGCCTTGGAAATGGGAATGGGGAAGCTCCAGGCTGTGTCCCTGAGCAGAGAGCAGTACCCAGCAGGGCTGAGAGCTGGGCTCTGTGCAAGCTGTGCAGGAAGCCCTGGTGTCCTGCTCCTTGCCAGCTCCACTGCCCTCAGAGCTGACCTTGGCCTTTGCCAGACCCTCCGTCAGTGCTGAGCGGTTATTAAGGAAGGTGAGAGTCACACATAGGTGTGTGTCTGTGAAGGGCAATGGCAGCGTGCCCTTTGGAAAAGAATCTCTTGATTTAAAGGACACTGCAAATCTCTGGAGCATTTAAATGATTAAAAATGAATCAGCAACAAAGTTAATTACTGTGTTCGCTCTGCTTTTATGCATGGAAATGTCCCTCATTAGCTGTCTGCAAGCACTGGTGTAAATTCTTTGAACATAAACATTTATTAAAGGGAGCTGCTCCATCATTAAATCCTGGCTGCTGTGGTGTGTGGTGGTGGCAGCGGGGCCGTGGGGCCAGCCAGCTGCTGCCAGGGCCGTGGGCCCTTGGGTGGTGTCTGTGGCTGTGGCTGTGGTGCTGTCTGCAGGCTGGGGATGCAGCCAGTCTGTCCTGCTCGGCAGGGCAGTGCCCCTCTTTGGGCCAGCTGCTCCCAGCCCTCGGTGCTGCCAGGTGTCAGCGAGGGGCTGCAGAGCTGCTGGGGATCCCCTCTGTCCCCTCAGCCCTGGCAGTCCTTGGCAGGGTGGTGCAGCCCTCAGCCAGGGCGTCACTGCATCCTCCATGGCCCGTGGTGTCTCAGCCAGAGCTTTTTATTTTCGTCACACCTCAGTTTCTCATGTTTAACCAGTTCTGCTTAAACTTCCTGAGGCTGCCAAGCTGGAGCTTTCATCGAGCACTGCCGTGCACGTCCTGCTGAGCAGAGGTGCCAGGCAGGAGCTGGTGGTGCTGTCACTGTGTGTGCACCTGTGGCACGGCACAGTCCTGCTGGGAGGGCTCTGTGCTTCCCGTGCCCATCTCCCAGCACACCAAGCTGGGGACACGCTCACAGCCCACCCTTCTCTGCTGGTGACATCAGCTGGGAGAGGGGAAGCACAGAGCCCTCACCACAGGAGCTGGCAGTGGGGATTTTTGCCAAATTAAACAGTTTGTTTTTGTGCCGCTGAGCAGATGGAGCCCGGGATGGCACACTGCGGGCTGCAGCAGGCAGGGGCTGACCCAGAGGGCCGGGGCTGTGATGGGATTATCAGCGGGCACTGCCCTCCCCACTCTTATCTGCAATATCTCAATTGTTTGATGAGATTTGGTACAAATTCCTCCCTGGGAGAGTCTCTCACGCATGTTCGACATCAAAGCAGAGCAGCCAGTGAGGGAGCGCATGTTTCTTTAATGTGGGAGTGTTGTAGGGGCCGCGGGGTGCCCAAAGGCAGATTATAACAAAATTAATAATTCAGGGCTCGCCAAGGTGCGGGTGAGGAGTTAACTCCTTCGGGGCGACTGGCTGCCTTCTGCTGCCACAGCCGGGTCAGGCTCTGCGTTGCTGCTGCCCAGCGCCTCGGGGGTGCTGGGCTTGTGGGGGCTGTGCTGGCTCCCAGGGCTGCAGGGCACAGCTGGGCACAGCAGCTGCCCCGGGCTGTACCCACACGTGTCCCCACGGCACTGACATGGGCAAACACAACTTCTAAACCTGGGCTGAAGGGAGTGCTAATGCCCCTGTCAAGGGGCACTGAAGGGCTTTAAGAACTGGGCAGCTCTAGTGAAAGTAATCTCTAACTCAGGAGGAATTAATGCTGTCCCTGCAGCCAGAGCAATGTGCTGAGCGAGTGCCCCAGCCATCCTCCCCCTGCCAGTGTCACTCGTACATCACTGTCCCCGTGCTGGCAGCAGCTGGCTCAGCACATGCCAGGACCCAGTGCCAAGGCCAGCTGGGGACATCAGCAGAGCCACAGGACATGTCCGTGGAGCAGCAGGAGCGGCTCCTGACTGAGCCCTGGCCACACATCTGTGGCACTCTGGGCCAGCACCAAGAACCTTCACACCACAGAGCCTGGGCCTTAAAGCTGTGTGACATGCTATTTGTATGCAAATAACCCTGTGAATGCAGAAGTCCAAAAATATTATTTTAAAGTCTGGTGTAATTAAGTTTGCCATGCATTTCCCTGCTCCCGCAGCTCAGGGGATCCTGCCGTTAGTGGGAAAATGAATGCCTGGATGACATCTCTCCCCCTTGCATGGCTTCACTGGTGATTTATTTATCTGCCTGTGCTGTGTTTTGTTGTCTCAGCAGTCTCTGTTGCTCAGGAGCAGCAAACACTGGGAGTCCATTTAAAAAAAAAAACAACTCTTGTCTCATTTCAGTAATTTACTATGCAGAAGTTTTGTGTTTTACATAATGGATTAGAACCTGTAATTTTGTATTTTGAATGCATGGACCTAATAACTCACGTAATGAAAATCTAACAGGCTTGAGGATGAGCCATTAATGAAACAGCAGTTTTATGATTCTCCACAATATATTGTAATAGTGAATCACTTACAGAGTGTCCTGTGCTGATTTATGATGAAACTTGTTTGTGATGTGGAGATAGAGCCATGTGCCTGCACTGAATTAGCACTTCCTGACAGTCATTAACCAATGGGAATCGTAATCGGGATTTATGGAGTTTGAAGCAGAGCAGTGGGAAAGGCCAATTAAGTGCCATCCATGCTCAGGTACCTCAGTGAACCAGCCCTTCTCATTTTTGCTGACTAATTAGTTCGTTTTCTCTCAAATTAGGAAGGTGGTCAGGGACACGTGGGTGTGCATGGGATGGTGCCCTCGGCATGTGCCACCACTCCCTGCCCTGTCCTGGGTCTTCTGTCTCTGCCCTCTGTCACACAGGGTGTTGGGGGCTGCTGCTGGCTCCCCTCACAGTGTTTCATCAGCCCAAAGCTGCTGGCCGTGGGCTGTGTTTTTGGGGTGCTGGAGGTGCCAGGCCCTGGCAGCTGTGCCGGGTCTGTGGCACGGACAGCTCAGTGCCCTGTGAGAGCTCTGCAGTGGGAGGGCTGCAGAGAGGGATGGTGTGGGAAGTGGCTGCAGAGAGGGATGGTGTGGGAAGTGGCTGCAGAGAGGGATGGTATGGTGTGGGTGCTTCCCTGGCTGCTGCTGGCCTGACTGGGGCACTCAGGGCTCCAAGGCTGGTGGGTGACTGCGGTGCCAGCGCCAGGTCCCTGTGCAGGGGCGAGCAGCCACTGTGGGGCCCAGCCAGGCAGAAGTGCCTGGGGTGTGTGTTCTGGGGGCCCACAGCGAGCCCCACAGGCAGAATTTGGGCTGTGCCTGCTCACACTGGAGCAGCTGCTGGTGCCACGGGGTGCTGCTGCCACAGGGAGCTGCGGGGGTGTGGATGCAGCAGAAGGGTGCTGGCCTCATCCTGGCTGCCAGAACTCCCTGTCCACTCAGACAGGCACTCCCTGCCTGCTCCCCACCTGCTCCCTGCTTGCTCCAGCCTGGGGACCTCCAATGCCATGAATCTGACTGCAGTGGATTTGATAGTTTACTCTAGTAATACAGGACCAATTTATAAATCTTTCCATCCCATTAGTTTTTATTTGATTTGGATGTTCAGATGTCAAAGCAAATGATTTAATTAGTGCTAAGCTGGGCTGCAGGGATGTTGCATTTCCCCCAGTCTGGTGCTCCTTGCCTGGCCTGCAGCTCAGCTCCCAATGCCAGAAACAGATGGGTGTACCCAGGAGTCCCTTTGGAGCTCTTGGGCCCAGTCAGGTCCTGGTGGGGTGGGTGATACTCTGGTGGGCACAAGCCCCACATTCCTGGGCAGCCCCTTGCCCCAGCTCCTCCTGGCAGAGTGGCACCAGCACCCCTGGGGCCTGTCCACTGCTCCCCAAGCTCCTTGTGGTGCTGGTGTAGCACAGCCATCACCTTCCTGCATCCTGGCACTGGGCACACACTTGTTACTGTGTGTGTGGGGCTGCCGGTGTCCCCATCCTCTGCCCAGGCTGTCCCCTGGGACTGGGATGGACCTGGAAGTCATCCATGGCCAAGGTCCTCCACAGTGCTGCTGGAGAGATCTGTGCTTGCTTTGTCCCACTGGGAGGAGATGTCAGCAGCCCCGTGGTGCAGTCACCTCCTCCTGGTGCCTGTCCCTGCTCCTTCCTTACCATCACCTTCTGCTTCGCTTGCAGGAGCCTGATGCCACGAACACTTGACAGCCAGATCACGGTGGAGAAGACCCCCAGCTACTTTGTCACCAAGGAGGCACCACGGCGGATCTTCAACATGTCCCGGGACACCAAGCTGATCGTGGTGGTGCGCAACCCCGTCACCCGCGCCATCTCCGACTACACGCAGACCCTCTCCAAAAAACCAGACATCCCCACCTTCGAGGGGCTGACCTTCCGCAACCGCAGCCTGGGGCTGGTGGACACCTCCTGGAACGCCATCCGCATCGGGATGTACGCCGTGCACCTGCAGAGCTGGCTGCAGTACTTCCCTCTCTCGCAGATCCACTTTGTCAGCGGCGAGAAGCTGATCACGGACCCGGCCGGGGAGATGGGCAAAGTCCAGGACTTCCTGGGCATCAAGCGGGTTATCACAGACAAGCACTTCTACTTCAACAAGACGAAAGGCTTTCCGTGCCTGAAGAAGTCAGAGAGCAGCGGCTTGCCTCGCTGCCTTGGCAAGTCCAAGGGCAGGACTCACGTGCAGATAGACCCCGAGGTGATCGAGCAGCTTCGGGACTTTTACAGACCTTACAATATCAAATTCTATGAGACAGTCGGGCAGGACTTCAGGTGGGAGTGAGTGTCCGGAGCAGCGCTGCGGGGACGTGAAGCTGCAGTCCTCTGTGAGGAGGGCCCAAGGGGCTGGAGCCAGGGCCCCCTCAGCCCATCCTGCCCGGAATTGCAGAGGCAGGCGAGGGCTTTCCCTGTCCCCTTGGAGTCTGCAGTGCTGAGATGAGGAAGACTCAGAGTCCTGCTGCAGCCACCAAGCTGAGGGATGAGTGCCCAGCAGCGCTGCCTGTCCCGGCGGGCCAGCAGCCACGTGGCTTCTTCTGTGGGGTTCTTTTTGCTCTTAGCCACAGTGATGGCCCCATCCTGCAGCCTGTGTCCAGGCTGCTCCAAAGCACATCCCTCTGTGTCCCAAAGCAGGTGGGTGCTCCTGGACAGTGGCAGTGGGGCTGTCCCTGCCAGGCCCTGTCCTGGGCAGGCAGAGCTGCAGCCACTCCACTCTGCCTTTGTCACTTGTGCGCCATGTGTACCCATGAGGACAGTGAGATGTATCTGCTTGACAAAGAAGTCTATGGAAAATGTTGTACCGATATTTTGTCCTGTGAATAAAGCACAGAATCCTGCTGTTACGGGTACTTTAGTGGCACCAGTTTCCTTGTTCAGCTTGTGATCCCTTCATGTAAATAAAGTGGCTTCCACCAGTCCGTATGCATGGGCTGTTCTTAGGACAGGGCTGGGCAGAGCTGGGGGCCATGGGGAGCCCCCACACCTGCAGGCAGGTGAGGGAACGGGCAGGGGCTCGGGCAGGACAGGGGCTCAGCCCTGCCTGGGGCACCCCAGGCTCATCCTCTGGCACGTGGCTGGGGTGTAGCAGAATTATGCACAGTGGGGATGCAACACACCATGGACCAGTGTGCAAGGCCTTACTGTGAGTGATTAGTAACCAGTGAGCTCTAATAGGAAAAACTTGGAGTTAATTAGTGGACACCTAAGAGAGCCCCATCTGCATCTCTGCTACTGCCAGCCACAGAGGAAGACACAGCAGTGAGGGGACCCAGAGGCAGGTTTGTGCAGGTGGAGGGAGAGATGGGAATGAATGGCCATTGACAGGAAAATGGGATATTTGCTTGTATGATTTTTCCTTTGAAGGAGAAAAACATTCACAGCGAGACTCACAAATCCCAGCCTCGCAGTAGAAAAGCCATTTCCAATCCACTCCAAGGAGGCAGAAGGTGCCAGGTTAGATTGATCCTCCTGACAATACAGTATTAGTGGGAAATTAGAGCTGGAGCCTGAGGAAACTGCTGCGATATCAAACAATTACTTTACATTTGTCCTTACAAATGGAGGGAGCAGAAATGTGCTTAAATCAAGTATTAGCTTTCCAAAGGGTGAGCAAATGAGGGCGCAGGCAGGGCTGCACTGAAAATGTAGAGCACATTAGGAGCTCTTAAAAATGGCTTTAAAAGCCCCAAGCAGGCAATCTGCATGCTGAGGAGGCAGGGCAGGGGTTCAGTGAGGATGGAGGGGTTTGGTGAGGATGTGGAGTGGTGCTGGTGTGGTGACCCAAGGCCGAGCAGAGAGGCTGCCAGAGGGAGCCCCCCTGCTTGCCCAGCCTGGGTTCTCCCCAGGCAGGGGCCGGGGGTCAGAGGCTCTGCTCTGGGGGCTGTCACACGGCGTTTCCCAGCCCTCCCTGGCACAGCAGGGCCCCGGCTGCCCCACAGCACAGCCACCACCCTGTGTGCCGTGTTTTGATGGGTTCACTCGGGCCTGAACCCCAGAGAGCAGCTGTTTAATATTTATCAGCTCATAAATAGTTAAACATAATGAATGTGATTTAAGTGGTCCCTGATCCTACTCACACTGAAGAGCGCTTGAGACAAGCTGGGCCGAGGGAATCCTTCACTGGCCCGTTCACATCACTGGCAGGTGCCCTGCCCGGGGAGAGCAGAACTGCTGGGACATCCACAGGAGCCACAGCACCGCTCCTGCCTCTCCTCCCAAAAGGGTCCCCTCCCCACTGGGACTGGCCCAGGACCTCCCAGGCAAGGATCTTTGACACAGTGTCCCCATTAGTTACCCTGCCTGTCCCTGCTGAGGACACCCTGGCCCAGGTGGGAGCTGCCCTGGGAGCACCACGACTCCAGTGTCTCCCCACAGTCACTGGACCAGCTCAGTAAATTCAGTCCTGGTATTTCCAGGTGCACAGGGAGCATTGTTATCCCTCTGACCAAGGCAGCACCACAGCACTGTGAGCACCGAGAAAATTTGATTAACTTCTTATTAAGTCAATATGATTGAATTTCACTGCTGGCTCCGTGTTTACTGGCAGCAGGCAGAGTCCTGGGAGTGTCTGTGGGGGACTGCCAGCCCTGTCCCCCTCTGCAGTGCTCGGCAGTGTGCTCCTCACACACCTCCTTCCACGCCCACAGAGTGGGCAGCAGATAAATGCAATCATTAACAGAAACCTCCAACCCCTCGGAGATGATGGATGCTCAGGGGCAGCTGGGATTCAGATACATCCAAGTAGGTCAAGTTTCCTCTTATTTCCTCAGGCTACAGCAAGGAACAGGAGCACGGGGCCGGTGTGCCTCGGGGCTCTGTCCCTCTGTCCCGTACCGCTGGATGGGCACAGCTGGATGTCACCAGTGACGCCAGGACCCGCCTGCCCGGGCAGCAGGGACACGGAGGGGCTGTCCCTGGTGCCAGCTCTGCTGTGGTGCCCCGGCGCTGCAGGCTCCTCTCCACACCACCAACACCGGGCCCTGGGGCTGCACCGCACTGCCAGCCCTCCCCTTCTCCGCAGAACCTCTTCGGGAAAGTCCTCCCCAGGGAACTCCCCGGTACCCGCAGCCCCTGAGCCCAGGGCTGCCCTTCCCTGCAGCCCGGCTGTCCTGCCCTCGGGCACCCAGAGCGCACAGGGGCTGCCCTCGGGCACCCAGAGCGCACAGGAGCTGCCCTCGGGCACCCAGAGCGCACAGGGGCTGCCCTCGGGCACCCAGAGCGCACAGGGGCTGCCCTCGGGCACCCAGAGCGCACAGGAGCTGCCCTCGGGCACCCAGAGCGCACAGGAGCTGCCCTCGGGCACCCAGAGCGCACAGGGGCTGCCCTCGGGCACCCAGAGCGCACAGGGGCTGCCCTCGGGCACCATGAGCACACAGGGGCTGTCCGTGAGCACCCGGAGCGCACAGGAGCTGCCCTTGGCACCCAGAACGCACAGGGGCTGCCCGTGAGCACCCAGAGCGCACAGGAGCTGCCCTCGGGCACCCAGAGCGCACAGGAGCTGCCCTTGGCACCCAGAGCGCACAGGAGCTGCCCTCGGGCACCCAGAGCGCACAGGAGCTGCCCTCGGGCACCCAGAGCGCACAGGAGCTGCCCTCGGGCACCCAGAGCGCACAGGGGCTGCCCTCGGGCACCCAGAGCGCACAGGAGCTGCCCTCGGGCACCCAGAGCGCACAGGAGCTGCCCTCGGCACCCAGAGCGCACAGGAGCTGCCCTTGGCACCCAGAGCGCACAGGGGCTGCCCACGGGCACCCAGAGCGCACAGGAGCTGCCCTCGGGCACCCAGAGCGCACAGGGGCTGCCCTCGGGCACCCAGAGCTCACAGGGGCTGTCCGTGAGCACCCAGAGCGCACAGGAGCTGCCCTCGGGCACCCAGAGCGCACAGGAGCTGTCCGTGAGCACCCAGAGCTCACAGGGGCTGCCCTCGGGCACCCAGAGCGCACAGGGGCTGCCCTCGGGCACCCAGAGCTCACAGGGGCTGTCCGTGAGCACCCAGAGCTCACAGGGGCTGCCCTCGGGCACCCAGAGCTCACAGGGGCTGCCCTCGGGCACCCAGAGCACACAGGGGCTGCCCTTGGCACCCAGAGCGCACAGGGGCTGCCCTCGGGCACCCAGAGCACACAGGGGCTGTCCGTGAGCACCCAGAGCACACAGGGGCTGTCCGTGAGCACCCGGAGCGCACAGGGGCTGCCCTCGGGCACCCAGAGCGCACAGGAGCTGCCCTCGGGCACCCGGAGCGCACAGGAGCTGCCCACGGGCACCCTCGGGCACAGGCCCCGGGAGCAGCAGCCCTGCAGAGGAGAGGCTGCCGGTGGCTGCGGCTGTGCCCGGCCCGGCCGCCCCCCGGGACGTGCCCCGCTCTGTGGTAAGGGATTAACACATTGCCATTTGCTTTCAGAGTTTTCCACGTTCCCCTCCGAGCCCTGCCCAGGGTTCCAGGGCAGGTGCGTGTGGCCACGAGAGGACCTGACGGCGTCAATGCTGCACGGGAGTCTGGGCATCGCTGCATAATTCATTACCTGGCAGCTAATTAGCCGGCTGGTCCAATTAGTGACTCCTGTACAGCCAGGGCTGCGGGTCCAGGCAGCAGGGGACTGGCACGCAAAGCAGGCGGGATGGCACTCGCAGTGGCCGTGGGGGCTGGCACTCGCAGTGGCCATGCGGGATGGCACTCGCAGTGGCCGTGCGGGATGGCACTCGCAGTGGCCGCAGGGGTGGCACTTGCCGTGGCCGTGGAGGGTGGCACTCGCAGTGGCCGTGGGGGCTGGCACTTGCCGTGGCCGTGGGGGCTGGCACTCGCAGTGGCCGTGCGGGATGGCACTCGCAGTGGGATGGCACTCGCAGTGGCCGCAGGGGTGGCACTTGCCGTGGCCGTGGGGGATGGCACTCGCAGTGGCCGTGGGAGATGGCACTCGCAGTGGCCGCGGGGGATGGCACTCGCAGTGGCCGTGGGGGGTGGCACTCGCAGTGGCCGCGGGGGATGGCACTCGCAGTGGCCGTGGGGGATGGCACTCGCAGTGGCCGTGGGGGGTGGCACTCGCAGTGGCCATGCGGGATGGCACTCGCAGTGGCCGCGGGGGATGGCACTCGCAGTGGCCGTGGGGGGTGGCACTCGCAGTGGCCGTGGGGGGTGGCACTCGCAGTGGGATGGCACTCGCAGTGACCGTGGGGATGGCACTCACAGTGGCCGCGGGGGATGGCACTCGCAGTGACCGTGGGGGGTGGCACTCGCAGTGGCCGTGGGGGTGGCACTCGCAGTGGCCGTGGGGGCTGGCACTTGCCGTGGCCGTGGGGGCTGGCACTCGCAGTGGCCGTGCGGGATGGCACTCGCAGTGGGATGGCACTCGCAGTGGCCGCGGGGGCTGGCACTCGCAGTGGGATGGCACTCGCAGTGGCCGCGGGGGCTGGCACTCGCAGTGGCCGCGGGGGATGGCACTCGCAGTGGCCGTGGGGATGGCACTCGCAGTGGCCGCGGGGGATGGCACTTGCCGTGACCGTGGGGGCTGGCACTCGCAGTGGCCGCGAGGGATGGCACTCGCAGTGGCCGCGGGGGATGGCACTCGCAGTGGCCGCGGGGGATGGCACTCGCAGTGACCGTACGGGGTGGCACTGGCAGTGGCCGTGGGGGCTGGCACTTGCCGTGGCCGTGCCGGCAGCTCGTGGTCCCGGCGGGGTGCCAGCTGCCCGGGGACCTTTGCCAGCAGACGGTGGCGGGTGTGGCAGCCCAGGGTGCTGCCAAAGGCGCTGCAGCCCTGGCTGGGGCTGCTCCCAGCACTGCGGGAACACTGACCCCGGCGTGGTCCGGCGGGCTGGCCGTGGGCTCGCTGCTCCCAGAGGGAAAGGGGAGCCGGGGGGGCTCACACCGTGTGATGCTGAGTCCCGACCAGCCCTGAGCCACGGCGTGCTGGGCGCAGGTCCCTGTTGTGAGTGTTTTATGATTCCAAGGGACCTTAACACGCTCGTTCACGCCATCCCCGCTCCCCGCCGCCGGCTCCTGCATCCAGCGCCGTGCGAGGACAGCAACCCGTCCGGCACGCTCCAGTGGCTGGAGATAAGGACAGCTCAGGGATAAATATTTACCCAGGGACTGAATGGATTCAACTGAGTTCATTCCTATTAGAGAATCTGTTAGTAATTATCTGAAGACTCGTTATTACCTGGGGACCTATAATCTCCCACAGTAATGAGTTCAAGTGGCTGCTGTGGCATAGCAAGCAGGAGAGGGAAGGTGGGAAGGTGGGAAGGGGCCGCTGCCGCCGCACAAGGGCAGGGCAGGGCTCAAGGACAATGGAGCTGGCTCGGCTTTGAGCAGCTGGCACCGCGGCCATGGGGCACAGAGCTGCCACTTCACCTCCCTGCAGCAGCTCAGGGGCAAGCCCCGGGCAGAGCTCAGCTCCAGGCAGAGCTCAGAGCTCAGAGCTCAGAGAGGCAAAAGCTGAGACTTGAATGGAGCTGCTGCAGCTCCAGCCAGGCATGGCTGCCGGGGATGTGCCTCGGGACACGGCCCCTGTGCCAGGCACGGGTGAATCCCAGCTCCAGGGGCAGCCCTGGTGGTGGGCCCTGTGCCCCACAGAGCTGGACTGTCCCAGTCCTGCCACCCACAGGGACTAATTCTGCAAACCTGAACCCATTTTGTTTGACTCAAGTCAAATAAAGTAACTGAAGAGCAGGATGCCAGGCAGGGCAGAGATTGACAGATCCCACATCTGCAAGGGAGGAGAACCCCTCCTGGAAGGCATAGCCAGGTTCCTGCAGGTTAGCAAAGGGATGTCCCCACTGCCATTGCCATTCAGGGCACGCCCATGCCCATGTCCATCCAGGCACTGCAGGGCACAGCAGCTCTGTGCCACACGTGTGTGGATGCTTGTGGAAACAAGCAATGCAGGCTGGAAAGTGCCCAGGAGGGACTGAGATGAGCTTCTCTGCTGCTGGTCCAGTGAAGGATGCAAACTGCCAGCCGAAACAATCCATCTCTCCGTGTCACACACCACGGACCCCTGGCCGGCCATGGCTGTGGTGGCAGCCTGGGCTCACACCAGGCTCCCTGGTCCCTCCTCTTTGCTCCCTCCCTCTCCACCTTCCCTGAATGTTGGCAGGTCCTGGTGGATTTGTGTGCTTTACAAACATTGCTTTCTTTATTTAAAATACACTGATTTTATTTCAAGCACCCAGAGAGGCTCGTGCTCTCAGCCCCACCCCTGCCTGCCCGGAGCTGCCATGTGGCAGTGCTGGGTTTAGTCACAGCACTGTTATGAGACCAACCCGTTCACTTAGCTCTAATCTCTAAAACAAAGATAAAATTACGTGATTAAGATCTAATTAAAGTCTAACTACCAGCACCATGAATCACTTCAGCAGAAGTTTAATGGATGCCTTTCGAAGCCATCATGCATTTGGGTTTCCTTCTGTGGCCAGTGATTTCCCTGCAGGGCCTGGGTCTGCTCAGGCTGCTGTTTGCTCTCACTGGCTCTGATTTGGCTGGGGACCACTAAAAATGTTTACATGTGAGCGAGGAGCTCTAAAATCCATTTCTAACCAGACAGAAAATTTCATTTGACAAGCTCATTCAGATGTGCTGTGTCTCTGCAGAGCTGAGTCGAGCAGGGGGGCACCTCCCCCGCTGCCAGCCCCGGCCCCAGCCAGGGACAATCACCTCAGCACTGCTGTGTGCTCGGTGTGGCATTCAGAGTGCTCGGTGTGGCACTCAGGGTGCTCAGTGGGGCACTCAGGGTGCTGGTGTGGCACTCAGGGTGCTGGTGTGGCACTCAGGGTGTTTGGTGTGGCACTCAGGGTGCTCAGTGGGGCACTCAGGGTGCTGGTGTGGCACTCAGGGTGCTGGTGTGGCACTCAGGGTGTTCAGTGGGGCACTCAGGGTGCTGGTGTGGCACACAGGGTGCTCAGTGGGGCACTCAGGGTGCTGGTGTGGCACTCAGGGTGCTCAGTGGGGAACTCAGGGTGCTCAGTGTGGCACTCAGGGTGCTCAGTGTGGCACTCAGGGTGCTCAGTGGGGCACACAGGGTGCTGGTGTGGCACTCAGGGTGCTCAGTGGGGCACTCAGGGTGCTGGTGTGGCACTCAGGGTGCTCAGTGGGGCACTCAGGGTGCTCAGTGTGGCACTCAGGGTGCTCAGTGGGGAACTCAGGGTGCTGGTGTGGCACTCAGAGTGCTTGGTGGGGCACTCAGGGTGCTCAGTGGGTTACTCAGGGTGCTGGTGTGGCACTCAGGGTGCTGGTGTGGCACTCAGGGTGCTGGTGTGGCACTCAGGGTGCTCAGTGGGGCACTCAGGGTGCTCAGTGTGGCACTCAGGGTGCTGGTGTGGCACTCAGGGTGTTGGTGTGGCACTCAGGGTGCTCAGTGGGGCACTCAGGGTGCTCAGTGGGACACTCAGGGTGCTGGTGTGGCACTCAGGGTGTTGGTGTGGCACTCAGGATGCTGGATGTGGCATTCAGGGTGCTGGTGTGGCACTCAGGGTGCTCAGTGTGGCACACAGGGTGCTCAGTGTGGCACTCAGGGTGTTTGGTGTGGCACTCAGGGTGCTGGGTGGGTTACTCAGGGTGCTGGTGTGGCACTCAGGGTGCTTGGTGGGTTACTCAGGGTGCTGGTGAGACACTCAGGGTGCTGGTGTGGCACTCAGGGTGCTCAGTGGGGCACTCAGGGTGCTGGTGAGACACTCAGGGTGCTCAGTGGGACACTCAGGGTGCTGGTGTGGCACTCAGGGTGCTGGTGAGGCACTCAGGGTGCTCAGTGTGGCACTCAGGGTGCTTGGTGGGTTACTCAGGGTGCTGGTGAGGCACTCAGGGTGCTCAGTGGGTTACTCAGGGTCCTTGGTGGGTTACTCAGGGTGCTGGTGAGGCACTCAGGGTGCTGGTGGGGCACTCAGGGTGCTTGGTGGGTTACTCAGGGTGCTGGGTGCCTCAGTGGCTCCGTGCCTGCCTGGCTGGTGGCCGGAGCTGCACTAAATGCCATGAGCTCTCCTTGAGGAGAAAAAGCAAATTGAAGTCCCTCTCACAGCTCTTGGGTTCCCCACCCTGAGGCACAGCCCTATAATGGTGTTGATGGAGAATATTGTCATTTCCCTCTTTCCCAGCAAATCACTGCCTGCCGTTGTCCCAGTGCTGTCCCTGCCAGATCCACAGGAGCATTTTAATGCCCTCACTCCTGCACTTGCAGCTTGTCAAGGCAGAGGCTCTGCCAAGGGCTGCCCTGGCAAAGGGCTGCCTCCCTGCACCAGCAGCCCTGGCAAAGTGCAGATTGTTAGTGCAGTAGCCACCCTGCTGCTAACAGCATCTTGTCTGGGGGAGCAGCTGAGGGATCACCCCAGCTGCAGCCTGACAGCTCCACGGGGTTGGCCAAGGGATTGTCCCACCTGCAGCTGGTGGCACGTGGTGCCAGCAGAGCTGCTGGGGTGGTTCTTTCCCTCAGAGCAGCTAAGCACTGTGACAGCTGTCCCCAGGCCCTGCAGTGATTGTCACCATCCAGGGCAGGTCCCTTTGCACCTGCCAGCTGAGGCAGTGGCTGCCACGCTGCCCAGAGCACTGCCAGCACAGCACAGGTGGGAGCACAGCCCCATCAGCACAGCTGCTCTGTGGATTCATCACAGCCACGGGGAAGTTCAAGGTGAAGACAGAGCAGAGTTTCCCTTGGGGAGAGCACATCAGTACAGCTGCTTCCCTGCTGCTCACCCATGTGGGAGAGATGGAAATGGGTGTTGCAGGAAACAAGACAAAGAAAACTTACAGCCCCATTTAGGTTTGTTCTGTCTCTTTTCTGCAGAAGGATGTGTAGTTTTCCTGACAGTGGCACATTAAGTGCACACACATCCTCTGGAGATGGTGACTCTGCAACAGGTACCTGAGAGGCTCAATGGGAGGGAAGATTATCATCATTAATCACCACTGGGAAACAAGGCAGTTTCTCCAAACTGCAGCCCTGGGTAATGGTGATTGTGTACACATGAAGCAACACGTCAGGGGAATGATCCCTGGAAGACTCAGCCAACCAGAGGAGATAAAGGAATTGAAATTCAGGAGTGCTGCTGGTTTACATCTTCAGAGGTATGAACTTCCTGAAAACTCTCATTTCAGCACAGCAGGGCTCAGAACGGGGTTGTTCCTGTTAGGAGCACACACCTGCTTGGCTTTGGGAAATGCAGAACAGCAGCAGGACAAGCCCAGGGGAGAGGTGGGCTCATGGTGCCCAGGGAGCTCCCACAGGGGATCTTGGTGCCAGTGGCTCCCCTCACCCCTGTGCCAGGCCACGGGGACTCTCTCATGGCCACTAAGAAGCTCTGGCTGCTACAGCTACCTGCTCAAATTACCTTGGGCCAGCCTGGCTGCAGACACACAGCTTGGCTCAGAGTCCAGGGTGGCCTTGTCCCACCTGCTCAGGCTCTTCCCTGGCTGCAGAGCTGGGTGAGTGTGTGGGAAGGAGCAGTGTAGCACTGCAGTGACCAGTGCCAGTCCTGTTGGTTCCCCTGGCTGCAGGTGACTGGCTGGTTATGGGAGGCACAGCAGGTTTATGCCTGGCTAGGCCAGGGAAAGACAGCCTGGCATGGGATTGATGAGGGGAAAGGAAGGGAGGAGTACTGGCACTGGTGGTGTGGGGCAGAGGATGCAGCAGAACAGCACCACACCCCTCCAACAGGCCATGCTCACCCCCACGCCAGGACAGGGGCTGCCAGGGCAAACTTCAAAAGGGGGAGAAAATGTTATTTCTCAGAGTTAATATTCCCTTGCAGAGCTTATTCTGCTCATTATTCTGGTCGTTACTTAAGCAGCAGCTGCTCGTCACTCGTGGTTGGGTGGTGAGAAGGGCTGAGTGCAAGAGGCTAATTTATTTTCTTTTAGTGCTTCTCATCCATGGCAGCCCCTGGCTGCTCCTCACCACTGGAAACCGGAGGCATTTCAGATATTTCTAATGTATGACAGCAACTGGGAAACAGAAATTACCCTCTCTGAAATAATTCCTGAGACAGATTTCCTTTGGCACTTTGCAATGGACATGCAGAGGGAACATGAGCTGCATGTACTCGTTTGCTTTTCCTGGGCAATTTATTAGCCCCACCGTCTGGTTAGACCTTGTTCCTCTCCCCAGACAAACTCACCTCATTGCAGGGCTGGGGGCATCCTGTGGGTGCAGGGGGGACACGAGGGGCTCCCTGCCCTCCATGGCCTCAGTGCTCCAGCAGCCCTGGCACTGTCACCACTGCCACTTTCTGCCATCTGGGGCTTTGCTGAGCCAGGCTCCCTCCTTGGTGGTGCTCCTGTGACCCTGGGGGAGTGTGGTGGCCCCACAGGAAGGACCAGTGGGGCCCTGCCCCTGAGTCCTGCCCCGGAGCCCAGCCCTGCAGCAGAGCATTGGGTGCAGGGGGCAGCAGGGGCTGGGTCCCCTCCTGCTCTGGCCATCCTGCCAGCCAGTTCCCTGTTCCAGCCCTGAGGAGCTGCTGGCACCGTGTCCTGTGTCGGGTCCCTGCCGAGCAGGAGACAAATGATCTGCTCAGGATGCGCTGCCTTCGCCCCACCTGCTCAGCCCAAATGAAATTAAAATATTGACAGAAACAATTTCCAGAGGGAAATTGGAACTGTTAGTGGCAGTGCTGGTCCCTGCAGCCTGGCTGCCTGTCACCTTCCCAGGCAGCGTGGGACAGGAGCATCCTCCAGCCAGACAGCACCCGTGGGTGCCCAGGCATGGCCGGTGCTCTGCTGTGACATGCATGCCACCATCACCACGAGATCTCCTACCAGGGCACCAGAGACTGAGGCACAGCTTCTGCTGCTTCCACAACACTCAGAACCATTTTCATGCAATAGTTTGAATAAAGCAAACTTGACGTTCTGTGCACACACGCATTTTCCCCAGAGAGCCAGCACTGGGGAGGGGAGTTCTCACTGCCATGCCAGCCAGGTGATTCCCTGCCCTGGAGCAGCAGGAGCAGCACTCGTGTCCCTCCTCCACTCACACTGCCCAAGCTCCAGGCACTCCTGGTCTCACACCTGGATGGGGTCACAGCTCCCCAGGAAGACACTGCCATCCCCACCCAGCTGCAGAGCAAGACCTTCCCTCCCATTCCTCAGTCCTGCATTCTAATCCATTTTCATCACTTATTCCCCAGGGCATTGTGGCACTGAGGGAAACACAGGCCATTTCTGTGCCACCACCAAACCCAGAATCTCATCAAAGAATAAAATCAGGTCGGTTTGACAGGACCTACTTCTGCTCAACCACGCTGACAGGCATGAATTTATATTCCCAGGCTCTAATTCTCCCATTAATTGAATTTTGCAGTGATTTTTCCACACGTTTGCCCAGGATTAATGTCAGGCTAATTGGATGCAGTTGTCCGAACCATCTCACTCACTCACTCTGCTGTCTCAGTCTGTGTTCTCCTCCCACCCAACACGAGGCTCCAGCTCCTCAGGATCAGGAGGGAAGCTGCAGTGGGAGCTGTTTCTGACCCTGGTTGAAACCTCTCTCTTAGGGCCAGGCTGTGCAGCAGCACCCAGCACCAGCACTGAGCATCCACACTCCCAGCACCCAGCCCAGCTCACAGCCTCAGCCTGGCACAGCTCAGACCTGGCCCATTGCCCTTCATCCTCACCTTCATCCTCACCATCCTCTGCTGGGTGTGAGCAGAGCACAGGGCAACGCTGCCAGAGCTGGATGGGGCAGGGCAGGAGGGGGCACCCAGCACCTGCAGCCACGCTGATGGAGCATTCTCTGAAAATCCCCTGTGAGCACAGGATCCCAGCCAGAGGCACGTCCTGCCCCACACACTGGGCACGGCTGGGGGCAACCCCAGAGTGGCCCCTGTGGGACAGACACAGCGACAGCCGTGTCCCCACAGCCCCAGGGACAGACACGTCCCCCAGGGCACGGCTGGGATGTGGCACAGCCCACCCTGCTGCTCTGCACACCACAGTCCTGGGGGGCTTGCAGAGCTGCTGCTCTCCTTGGGCTTTTTTTCCCCACTTGAAACCTTCTCCTTGAGCCTTTAATAGATAATTTGCATCTTGCAGATCAGTTTTTTAAAAACATTTTCAATGAAGGTGCTTGGCTGCACACGTACCTGCATGTGCCACCCATGCTGGCTCACACCATATAAACCACTGCTACTTGTGGAAAGGCTAATTAAAGGTAATCATGAAAACTTCATTAGTCCTCATTTACATAAGTTACACAGAGAAATTTCCTGACTTTTGATCCCGGCCATCACAGTCCCTGAGACCTCTCTGCACACTTAGTTCAAAGGGAGGAGCACATCTCCAGCCCTGCACAAGCCAACCCCTGAGCTCTGCTCTGGGCCACAGGAAGAGCTGGGTGCAGCTGGAGAGCTCTGGGCTGGCACAGGCCACGTGCATGGCCAGGGGAGTGTGTCCTGCAACACAGGCACGTGTGCATGGCACTGCCAGCACATCCTGCCTGCCCTGAGCACGTCCTGCCTGCCCTGAGCACGTCCTGCCTGCCCTGCACCACAGCAAATCCTGAGGCACACAGGACCTGACCCTGCCCTGGCATCCCTTGTCCCAAGAGGTGCCACCTCTGTCCCCCTCCCCTGACGTGAGGCTTGGCCCCTGGCCCCAACCCAACTGTCCAGCAGCAAAAGCAGCACCAGTGAGGAGAGAAAAGGCCAAAGATTCCCCCGAGGAACACAAGTTCCTGTTCCCTGCACATTTCCACCGTCTCCAGCAGCAGCCTCATCATCATCTCAATAATCTGTGTTGGTGGCCACAGTGGGGCTCAGCACAGTGCCTGGTGACAGTGACAGTCACACTGCCAAGTGCCCACAAGCCGTAGGGGCCAGCACAGCTCCCTCACACCCAGCAGAGCCGTGGCCGATCACACTCCTGCTACTGCAGCAGTGCAATTAGGACCTGTCACGCCATAAAAATATCGGAGCATTAAATGTATTAGATAAAACTCCCTCTGCTATTAAAGTAGCTCACATCCTGGAAATCTGAGCAGTGAGCAGTACAATTTCACCCAGTGATAGGACTGGATTAAGTTCTCCCCACAAAAGCCTCTTATTGTATGAAAAAGACCATTAGCAACCCTCGAAATCAATAGGGGCTGGCCGCGGTGCTGCAACACCCGGCCCGGCCGGCACTGCCGAGAGCTCCAATTAGCCCGGGGTGCTGCAGGAAGGAGCTGGGCTGAGGCCGGAGCTGGGGCCGTCCTGCTGCCAGCACTGGCAGCTGCCTGGGAGGAACAACCCACGGGCCCAGGGAAGGCTTCCCAGCAGCCAGGCAGAGCTGCCAGGCACATGCCGGGGTGATGGAGCGCTGGCAGGTGGGAGCAGGACTGCGGGCCCTTCTCGCCCTTCCCCGCACCGCCTCCGGGGCTGCTCAGCTCTCTGCACTCAAACGGGGCTGGCAGCTTTTCCCCTCAGCCCCTGCCAGTGGCCACCGCAGAGCCCTCGGCTCCAGGAGCCAGGCCGGGAGCTCAGGGGCCACTCTGGCCTTGAGATGGAATTTCCGGGGATCCTCCCAGGGGTAATTCACACCCTACAACAGATGCAGCGCACGAGTGAGAAGGAAAAGTTCCCTGGTTTTAAAAAACCACTCGGTAACAGCAAGTGAGTGCAATACATTATTTAAAGGCTTTTCCAAGGAAAGAAAATAATTTCAGCTTAGTTAGCTTTTTAGGACACGCTAGCAGAGAGCAGGGAGCGCAGCGCTGCGGGCAGCGGGGCGGGCACTGGAGCGGGGCGATGCGCGGAGCCGAGGGCAGCAGGGACCGGGCACGGCGGGGCTGCGGGCACGGCCCGGGGGACACCGGGGACACGGGGGACACGGGGGACACGCGGGGCCACAGCGCCCTGCAGGGACACGCCGGCGGTGATGGAGAGCGCGGCACAACAGGCGCCGCGGTGCGGGCACGCTGATGAATTGGGTGTCAGCGGCTTTAATCCAGAGTCATTAGCCATGCTGAACGTCCGCATATCATTTGTTAAACTAATGGATCGCTGGAGGTCATTCGGTAATAAGAAAGGGAGAGGAGGGTTATTAGTTTTTATCAGACATTAATTGGCCAAAATCGATTGCTTGTTTGGTGCCCGCAGAGCTGTCGGGGTGTTTCCCCGCAGCGCCCGGCCCGGGCCGGCAGAGCCCGGGGGCAGCGGCTCCCCCGGCCGGACCTGGGGCCGGACCTGCGGCCGGACCTGGGGCCGGACCTGGGGCCGGACCTGGGGCCGGACCTCGGGCCGGACCTCGGGCCGGATCTCGGGCCGGACCTCGGGCCGGACCTCGGGCCGGACCTGGGGCCGGATCTCGGGCCGGATCTCGGGCCGGACCTGGGGCCGGATCTCGGGCCGGACCTGGGGCCGGACCTCGGGCCGGACCTCGGGCCGGATCTCGGGCCGGACCTCGGGCCGGACCTCGGGCCGGATCTCGGGCCGGACCTCGGGCCGGATCTCGGGCCGGATCTCGGGCCGGATCTCGGGCCGGACCTCGGGCCGGACCTCGGGCCGGATCTCGGGCCGGATCTCGGGCCGGATCTCGGGCCGGATCTCGGGCCGGACCTGGGGCCGGACCTCGGGCCGGATCTCGGGCCGGATCCGCGGCGAGCCGCTCCGGCCCAGCGCTCCCCCCAGCCCGTCCCGGGCGCTGCCGAGGCTCCCCGAGCCCGGGGCAGCCCGCAGCCCCTGCCAGGGCAGCAGCGCACCCGGAGCTCCCCGCCTCGCCCAGCCCTCCGAGCTCCCCCGGCTGTGGCACGGAGAAGCAGAAATGAGCTGGGAACCACTCAGGTGATGTCACATTTATCTAACAAGTTTCCAAATGAAAACCAGCATTTGGACTTACTGTGTTCAGGCTCAAAATTTGATTACATTTTTCTACAGCTGTAAATCTGCTTTCCTTTCTGCAACATTATTATTAAAGCCAGTATTGAATTGGTGGTGTGATACGTAAAATTTCAATCCTGGCTTTGACATTCCAGGAAGTTAAAAACCAATTACAGTGTGTGCTTTGCCTCAGGACAGAATGAATCATTGAACACAGCCACTTCACCG
Organism: Phylloscopus whistleri; assembly: GCA_017589585.1. Classification (NCBI taxonomy): domain Eukaryota; kingdom Metazoa; phylum Chordata; class Aves; order Passeriformes; family Phylloscopidae; genus Phylloscopus; species Phylloscopus whistleri. Next base: position 397,997 of record JADMLD010000977.1, on the reverse strand, counting down.
AGAGAAATTAAAGGCTGAAGCAGCAACATGGGGAAGGTATTACGTTAAAAATCAAAGGTCAATTAAAGAAAAACTGAGTCTATTTTATTTTTAATATTTTGCTTACATTTTCATTCCTTTCTGATGAACAAGGAGCCAAATAAACCTGCACTTGTATTTATTTGCCAGGTAATAAATTCAGGCTGAAGCTGGTTTCAGGAGCTGAGAGGAAACATTGAGGTGATAAAAACTCCCAATAACCAGCATTAATCTCGCTGTAACGAAGCCGGCACAGCAACAGGGCAGCACCTGCCCGCCCCACAGCAGAGCGAGGGGTACCCAGGGGACCATGTCCCAGTCACCGTCACTCTGAGCCCTTTTGGCTGTGCCACACTGGGACGGGCAGCACCAACTGCAAGAGGTGTGAAAGAGTCCAAGCCAGCACCGTGGAGTGCAAAGAGCTCCGTGTCCCACAGCCAACGCCGTGCTGGGGACAGCGGAGCCCGCCGGGATGCGCGGGGTGGGGCGGCAGCGCAGGTCCCGGCGGCACGACCAGCCCTACCACACAAATCACTTCATAAATCACTGAAGCACCTGCGCACCTCCCTGCCTGAGACCTGCGGGGGTGATGCCACAGCCCATGAGCCCGTCCAGCACCGGGGGAATCGCCACCGAGTTCCTCCTACGCAGGGACGACAGGAGCTCTGGTTCCGTGGGCAGGATCGGCGCCACCCGGCCAAGGGCAGGGCTTTCCCGGGGTCCCCAGAGCAGCGAGCGGGGCAGCGGGCTCTCTCCAAGCTGTGGTAGGAGGTGCTGACCCCTCCTGTGACACAACACATCGCTTGTACCTGCCTCGCTCGGCAGCAGCCTGTCAGCGCAGATGCCTGCAGCATGAGCTCTAACAGATAATCCACACCTTGAAACGCAGTCTATCATCTGCTCGTTACCCTCAATAGATCATTCGCACAATATTAAAACGCTTAAAGACTGTCACAGGGGCTCCGGGAGCTGCTTTGCAACGCGCAGGCTGCGGGGCAGAGGGATTCCCGGGAGCAGCAGCGGGCACAGCTTTATTTACAGTCTGGAGCACAGCGCCGTGGAGCCGCGCTGGGGGAGCCCCCCGGCCCCCCAAGACAATCTGACCCCGGCTCTGGAAACTCATTACGGCTGTTAGGAAATGCTCCCGTTCTCCAGGGAGCCGGTTCCGCAAGATTAGAAACGGGAGCGTTCTGCGGAGCGCTCCCATCCATACGGAGCGCCAGCCGCAGGGAGACAGCGAGCTAATGGATTCCCAGACAATTCAGACTCATTTCAATAACAGCACAATTAGACGGCAGCAAATGGCGGGGAGAGCAGCTGTTCCAGCACCAGGACACCCAACACAACACGCCCCGGCGCGGCGTGACACCGACACCGCGGTGTGTCCGTCTGCAGGCTGGCAGCAACGGGATCGCAGGAGCTCCTCCCGGGGCTGGAGTGGGCTGGGGCTGCCAGGGGCCTCCTAACCCCAGGGACCTGCTCCCCAAGGACCCCACAGCCCCAAACCTGCAGAACACACCGGCAGGACAAAGACCCCCAGGTGTGGGAATGCACAACCAGCCTCAATCTGCAAAGCCACCAGCGTCCATCACCAGAGGAGAGCCCCACCAGGGGCTGGGGGAGCTGGAGCAAGGACACGTGGAAGAGTTGGGGAGGTTGCCCAGCACCAGAGCCCTCCACTCCCAGCAGTCTCCTGCTACCTGCAGCCCAGCCCAGCCTGCTGCCCACCAGCTCCTGTCACCCACAGCAGTGAGAGCAAGCTCCAGGCAGGAGGGGCAGATTATGGACCCAGGGCCTGTGGAGTCAGGGGACCCCAGCCAGACCCTCAACCACCATGGGAAGGGGCACAGGAGACCAGAAAGGAGACCCCCAAGACCCCCACATCTCCAAAAGGCCCTCAGGCCTCCCCTTTCCACAAGGTGGCCCAGCCCAAGGGGCTTCTAATGGTCCCCTTCCCCCAACAGCCCCCTGTGCCCCCAGACCGGGGATCCACCTTGGAATCAGCCAGAGGCTGATGTCACCATTTCTTATTAAAAGCTGGGTTTTTGCTCTACGATGGACTAGTTTTATGTTCCCATAAATTGCCAACAGTTAGCCAGATCCCCACAGAGCCAGGATCGATACCTGGCCGAGGGGAAAAAGTGCTGAGGAAGGAAAAGCAATACTCCAATTAGAGCAAAATTTAAGAGTCCAGGGGTAGGGGTGACAGTGCCTAATGTGTTACAATTTATTGACAGCCTCCCAAAGCTTGGGTTTTGTTCTGGCTCTCAGAGGCAGGCAGGTGTCCCAGCAGGCAGCAGCAGGGAGTCACACATTCACTCTGTGCACCCTCGGTCCTGGCTGGCACAACCAGTAACCATTCCTGTGTGGTTTGGCATCTCCAGACAAACACAGGGTTTTCCTGGCTCCTCTGATTCATCCATCAACAGGGGAGCCTGGGGCCCCCTGAGCTGGCAGCAGCCACCCTACAGCCCATGGGACAGGTGACAGACCAGGCTCTGGGGACAGAGACACCAAGGGAACACCTGATACTCCCCCACTGGTGCTCCGCAGGGACACCCCCCTCCCCAGGGTGACAGAAACCTGTGCCCAGCTCTGCAGTCGCCTAATCCCAGTTAAACACAGCATAATCCCAGCCCAGGAGTGACATCTGGGAGCCCCAACCCTGGGCTCCCCTCCTGACCCCACCCTAAGCACTGCCAGGTCCCGCCCTGCACGGACCGTCACAAAGGGGGAGGCAATGGAACTGAGCACTCGGAGATCAAAGCTCCCAAGTGTTTTCCATGGACCTCTCACCCCCACCCAGGTAGGCTGGAGGATGGCAGTGGGCTCTCTGTTAAATCCTGTGGCCAGAAAAACCCAGATGGACTAGAGGAATGTTGGCAAATATAATAAACACAAGTACATTAACTCTAATTCTGTGAAGCCTTTGGCTATATTAATCTCTTTATTGTAATCACCTATAAATAAATGATGACCCCATGATTTAGTACATCTGCCACCCCCATTTCTACCCAGGATGTGAAGCAGTGCCTCTGGCAGGGGTGGGACTCATGTGCGTGACTGGCAAGGGCAGCAACCGGTGCCCGGGCTCAGCTCCAGCTCACCATTCCCAGCAGGATGGATGGAAACACAGACCAAGGCTCCATGGCAGGGGCCATGCATCCCCCAAGGCCTGGGGACCCGTGTGGGGAAGGGGTGATGCAGCACAGCTGCTGATAAACACACCAACATCACCATTTCTGCACCACCACCAGGCAAGGGCAGATCAGGACAACCCATCTGGAGACTTGGGGAACAAGGGGGATTCACTGACAACTTCCACTTGGATGAGCATCAAGGGGCATGGGGCACACACTGGTAATGCTGCTCACCTGTGCAGCAGTCCCCTCCTGCAAAAATATGCACAGAGGAGGAGAGAAAAAGAACCCTTAAGAATCAAAAATTGTGTTGAAAAGCCCAACCCAGCCCCTGATGCACTGATCCAAGGGCTCGCTGGAGCAGAGAATCTGAGTCCACAGTGGAAAGGCCCCCAGGCATGGGGGGAACATGTCACCTTCCATCCTTCTGCCCAGAGGACACCCAGGATTGCCAAAGCCTTTCCTGCCCCCTTTGCCCTGAGACTGGGCAGCCCAGCAGGGGCTGGTGCCTGCAGCTGGGGCAGCTCTCCCAGCCCAGGGGTGGGACACGTGGAAACAATCCACCAAGGACAGAAGTTTTCCATTCAGCAGCATCCAGGAGCAGCAGCCTGTCCTCCTCCTGCCTTGCTCCATCCTCATCCTCGCTGGGCTGAGGCAGGTGGCAGCAGGAGCAGCCCATCCACACTCCCATCTGGCAGCCACACTCTCCTGTGTCTGGAGCCACTGCTGCACACCCTGCTAAAGGAAAAATAATCTTTAATTAGGACAGAGCTGGAAGAGCTTCAAGCCTCCAGTGTCTAGTGATGGCAGAAGCGCCTCAGGCCACCCCTGCCCTCAATACCTTTGGCCATGTTGTAGGAAGGGGTGGCCTGAGGGTCTCCAGGAGGTGTGGGGATCTGGCTGAGGGTCTCCTGGCCCCAAATGCCATAGGACCTGGGCCCATGCCTCCCTCCTGTCTGGAGCTTGGCCTCACTGCTGTGGGTGGCAGTGGGCATGGATGGGGCTGGGGGCAGCAGGGGACTGCTCTGGTGCTGAGAAGCCCCTTTATGTGGGGGGCTGAGTGCTGACATGAGGCATGGATGGATGGACAGGGAGGGCTCCCACCTCTGCCTGAGCAGGTGTGAGCCCTCAAACTCCAAAGAGGAACCAGATCACATCCCCCTGCCCTGGGCACTCACCAGCACACGGCTCTGGTGCAGATCCCACACCCACTCTCAGGACCGTGGCCGAGCAGTGCAGGACCTGGACTGATGCTCTGTGGAGAGAGAAGCATCAGGAACACCACAGGGGAAGGAGGAGCCCGTGCCTCCCCTCCCCAGCACACAGGTCTGTGCCCAAAGCCAGAGAGGCCTCTGGGCTTGCTCTGCCCAAAGGAGCCCTGGGGCACACAGGGAAGCTCCCAAGCCCATGCCCCCATCCCGGGCCCGGAGCAGGCAGGGCAGGAGCACGGCAAGGCTGAAGCCTGCAGCCTGGAAAAACGCTCACTCAGGCAGGATGCCTAGTAATAAATTTATTGTATTTTATTACATATTCCCCTTTTTGCACTTAATTCCAATTCCTCATATTCAAACTCTTCTTTCTGAAAGAAAATGATTTTTAACATAAAAATATAAATTCTGCATATTAAAAGTGCATACACCTCGAATAATAAAACATACAAATAAATAATAAAAGGCATTGACACAGTCTCATGCAGTTGTCCTCAAATAATTTAAAATTTATGGTACAATGTTCAACCCCAAGTAGACAGCCTGCTTTCCAATTACTGTACAGGTCAAAAACATTAAAATACAGAGGAGAATATCAAAGGTGTGGGAAAGCCCCACGTCCCTGTACCAGGTACAGTGATGTGACATGCAGTTTGAGAACTGTAGATATTCCAGTGTAAAATCTGACATTGTGTCCAGAAGAGAAACTGCATTTGCAACAGGACTTAAAATTCAATTTTAACCAATGGTGAGGCACAGGTGGTGAGCAAATCTGTACAAATTCATACTTGGAAGGCCACAGGACAATAACTGAGCCACTGGTGGCCTGGATTCCCTTGTGTTACCCTACCCAAGGCAATGTAGCACCTCCAAAGGGGTTATTGCACTCACAGAAGCCACACGAGCCTGAGGCCGGCGCGTGTGCGCTGCAGGGCTGAGTGAGCCGGGACTGGTGGTCACACTTAGTTTTAATCTGTGTCTTTTAAAAAACACTATTTGCAGACAAATTGAGTGCTATCACCTTTAAAAAAATAGAGTCCCAAAGCCTTTAGATTTAACACAGACATTGTACAAGTCTTCAGGTGCTTTTCTTTTACAAAATAAAGCTCTTAATAGTAACTGCTTTACGATGCTTTTGTTGAGAAAACCATGTAGGACTTTCATCTCACCACAGATTAAAACTAAATTTCAGTTCCCTCCACAGGTATCATTAGATACTGCCAAATTCTTTTGGATTAGTAGGCAAATGACAAAGATTCAAAAAAAACCCAAACCAAACTAAAATTAAAAAAAACAACACCCAACAGTAAAATTATTTGGAATGTTGTTTCCAAACCCTCTCCATGGCAGCTGAGCAAGGGGAGGGCACCAAAGCTGCAGGGCCAAGAACCAGGAGGAGCTCTGGGACCTGCAGGAAGCCCAGGACAGCCCTTGGCAGCTGCCCTGCACACACGGCTGTCCCGGGGGACCTGCTGTCCAACAGGACATGGCCCAAACCCCAACACCACAGGGTCCTGGAGCATGGACAGGCAGCCCAGCCGCTCCCCCAGAAAGGCAGGCAAAGCCCCAAGAGCAGTCTGGGCAGCAGGAGGCCAGCTGGGAACCTCTCCCCTCACAAGGGTGCTCACAGCAGCTCCGGGTGCCCGCATGGCCCCAGGTCCCTGCCTGCCTGCCCCTCCTCACAGCCTCTTACATTACATGCAACAGCAGGCTACAACCCTGAGCAGGCAGCCCTGCTAACAAAAGGAAAAACAACACAAAATAGAAATCAGTTTGTTCTCATTTCCCTGCTCCAATCCCTCTAACCTTACATTACGCTCCAGCCTTGTCAGTAACGCAGAATCCTGCAAAGGAAAGAGTCAAAGATGTGCAAAGGAAGCAGGAACCCAGGGACATGCTCCTGTGTGCCAGCAGCAGCAGCAGCTGCACCATGAGGCAGCAGCACAGACTCCCAGCGCGCTCCGGGGCGGCTCCGAGGCCGGGCACGCCACGGCTGGGCTGGAGGCTTGCATAGTTAGTGGGACATGCATCGGGGACAGCACGGCCATGCAAGCTGCCTGGCACCGAGGGAAGGGTTGGTCATGCTCCAGTTTCGGCTTCAGAAAGCAAAACCCCTGCAGCGACGGCGGATGAGGGCACTTGCAGTGGGAGAAGTGCAATTAAGCTGCTAGCTTTCTATCCTAAGCATCTTGTTTTTATTAATCCGTATTTGATAAGTCTGAAAGGGTTAACAACTTACACACTCAAAGTGAGACACAAGTTACAGAGAACTGCAGGCACCAAATTGTCTATCAAATGTGATTAATACAAATAAAAGGTGCCTCTTCAATACACGTCATTGAAAATGTGCTTATAACTTGACTACTACTAAACACTATCCAAAAGACACAGCCCAAAAAGGGTAAAAAAAGTCTCTAGGTGAGTCTCCTGTAGGAATCGAGCACTGGAATGAAGGCGCTGCTCTCCTGCGCCCAGAGAGCCAATTCCAGGAGCAGGAGCAAGTGGCAGACCAGGGGCATGGGCCAAACACAAGTCACACTCCAGGCAACTCCAACCCGAAGCCAGCTGGAAACACAGTGCCTGAAGGCCTGCTCTGCCTTGGAGCTCACCTGTTGGGGAGCACTGCTGGGCCTCCCCCTTCCCAGGCCTTTCCCATCACCATCAGGCATACCTTTGCTTCCAAGACCTTGGCAGGAAGGTCCCAGACCCTGCCATCCCCAGACAGGCCGGGCAGGACAGACCTGGCAGCAGTTGCTCCCATTGCACTCAGATGCCCATGACACTTCCAGGCCCTACATGCCACCACACGGGAGGTGGAGGTCCCTGGGCAGCAGCAGCCTCTGGGAGATGGCAGAGCCCACCTCCCCTACAGCCAGGAGTGATTCTGATGGCCAACAGGAACTTTAAGACATGACCATGTACATGCAGCTGCTCCAGAATAGCCTCAAGCCATTGCTGCTTGAAGGATCCATATGCAAAGCCACACTGGTGTTGGCATCTAGGACTTGGCAGATCCCTCTCTCAGGTGTTCCCTGGTACCATGCCTCATCCTGGCAGCTGGACAACACAATACCACAGACAGGAGTTCCTACACATGAAAGGGACAGGAGATAAATCTGCTTTAAAGCAAAGAGAGAAGACTGATGATTTGTCCCCAAATCCCTTTAAGTAGGGCCTGTAATAACCTACGTTCCATTTCAGAAACATTTATCCTACTTCACTGATGGAGTCATGACTTTAACAGCAACAAGGCTTTGACTAACACTCCCTGTGAACAGTGTTTCCCAGACCCAACCCTTCAACCCTCTCCTGTGCAAGGAAGCTCATTGACTACTGAAGATGTGTGACACCAACAAGCAGAGGAGTGACATGAGTGGCTGTTCCCAAGGGCCCTGATGCAGAGCAGACACAGACACAGAGCAGGGACAGGACTCCCCAGACTGCACACACACACTGTGACCTTTTGCCTGGCACATGTCTCATGTCCCACACGAACTCTGGTGCACCCTGGTAAGTCAAACTACTTTGCCTGAGGACACCACAAGCCAAGCCCTCCTGAGCAGAAAACCCAGCAGAGAAGCAGCATCCCACCCGCTCAGAGCCGAGAGTACCGCCAGTGCAGCCCCTCCTGCCTACTCACTCTGCAGAGCTAGGAGCCTGTGCACCAGCACTGATGTTCCAAAGAGACACAGAAATCCAGTTTGGCAGCATAAAGAGAGCAGACAGTGCTGGAGCTGGCAGCAATTAGCATCAGGAATTATGGAGAATGTGCAGAAAGAGAGTGAGACTGGCATCTCATGGGATTGCAGAGGTTCAACTACTTTTATCAGCTGCTGGAATACCAGGACCTCCATCTCCCTTCTACCCAAATGAGAGCTCCAAGGACCATTGTCTTGCTCTAGATACAAACATTGAACTGGTGTTCAGCTAAAATATGGGTTTGGACATGGCTTCAAATTCCCTTCAGTCAGGCATACAGCACAGGAGCAAAACCACCTCAAAACCCACACACCAGCTTCCAGTTTAAACTCCTTCAGTGAGTGCTGACATGAAAAAAAAGAAGTCATTTGATAAAAATAACCTTTCACAAATGTCCATGGTAAAATGCACAGAAAGTAGTTCTGTCTATTAAAAGATCCCAAACCGAGTCAGCATAAGCCACCGGAATTACATTCTTGCTCGAAGAGTTGTTACAAGAGAAGAGCCAACACAGTGTAAGACCTTAATACAGATAAAACCTTAAACAAATACTTCAACATCAACATTTCAGGGAGTAATTTAAGTACTACAATGTGAAGCAAGTCTTATCTGCTCTGCTGGATATAACAGAAAATAATCCAAGAATAATCCAAGTCATACATTTCAGAAGCAAGCAATGCAATCTTTGCTTCTTGTTGCTGCAATAAATGAGACTGAAACAATGCCTGGGTGAAGGAATGCATTGAGGGGACAGTTATGTTGGAACAGTCAGGGCATTCATGACAGGTGCAGGCTGTGGGCACTGCTGGGGCACGTGAAGGAGATGCAGCAGGACATCACCAGGACTCTGCAAGGGTTACATCACAGGTGGGCTCATCCCCACACACTGACCCCAGCTCCATGGCACTCCCAGCTCAGCCCCACACACACTCCGAGGCACCAGCTACCCCCAACCCTTCCCTGCCAAGCTTGCTGCAGGTGTGTGGTGAGCAGAGAACTGATCACAGAGCAGCAAGGTGCCCAGCAGACCTGGGGACAAGGCTGCCTGCAGGGCGAGCAGCACCCCAGCAAGAGAGGTGGCACAGCCCAGTTTGTTATGCTGACAGGACAGAGCACACATGTCCCTGGCTCCAGGCTGTGCCCAGAGAAGCTCTGCCATTGGACTGGACAGGCACAGACCTCGCTCAGCAGAGAGTGTGCCCAGCACATTGCCCAGCTTGTCACAACCTACATGACAGGCTGTGGACATAAAGGATATGCAGCACATTGATAAAAACTCATGGAATTAAAAAAAAAATTACACCACATATATGTAAAAGGACTTAAGAAATCCACCTTAAGAGGAACCTTACAGAACTTGAGGAATCTCCCCTGTAAGAAGGGCGTGTAAACAAAGACATCAGTAGATGTAGTGTTTTGACCCTGATGGAGGCTGTCATCCAAACAAGAAGGGGAACCTTCCACTGAGGGACATGTGGCAGCCAGACCCACGGGGAGGGGACAAGCATGCCAGAGGGAAGAACATACAGCGCTCTGGAGAACAGGAAAACTGCTCTGGGGGTTTGGGTACAGCCCCTCCAACCCACACAAAGGGGCCTGTCAAAGCATGCTCAGAGAGGGCAGGACAACACTTGATCTAAACATCACCCCTAGAGATAATGGAGGCTTAATTACACCACTATGATAAGGGTCTGAGCACATTAGGAAACGCTTCCCAGGAGTTTGAACAGGGGCATCCTGACAGCATCACGGCCATCCAGGTGTGTAGACATAACTCTCCCATGGCACTGCTTCCACAGGACGAGCTGGCCAGCAGCTGCTGCCCAGGGATTTCTTCTGTTGTTTAGCACAGCATTTCAGAAGAAAGTAGTTAAACAGGACAGGGTAGAGGTTGCCTTAGGTATGGAAAAAGCAAAACTCTTCATAGACACAGCAACAAAAACTGCAGGTTACATTTCATACTTCCTGGTGTTGGAATGCAAAAATTAATAAACCTATTACACAGATGCCACAGAGACACACAGGTACCTTTCTGTCCGTCACTAATGCTAGTCCCTCCTATACTGGCTGAGTATATACCTGAGAAACAACATTAGTGTTGAAATATTGCCCTTTAGAAAGCTTGAAAATGGAGGGGAGCAGGGAGAGAGAGTTGAGAGCAGAAAGAAGCAACAGTCTCTCCAGTTTCCTTCGCATCCTCCACAGCTCAGAACAAGGCCATACACCAGTGTGGACACAGCCCACTCAGAACAAGACCAAAGGAATATCAGTTCACAGCTCTACAAAGCACACTAGTGTCAGTACAACTGGGGTTCGGGTCCCAACCCTCAAATCTGAAGAAAGTTGTTGCACTTTCAACAGAGACTCCTGTACAAGTGCTATGGGACAGCTGCATTCATGTTCAACAATGACTCCAGCTAGGCTACTTGCACCAGTGCTGGCTGCCTGTGGCTATTTGGTTTGATGGCAGAATCAAAGGCGCTTTAACAACTTGCAGTTAACTTCTCCTCAAAACATACATTAGGCACATGAACAAAAAACAAGAGCTCAGAATAAATTAGCTTCTCAGCAGAAGAAAAGACACCTGGATTGCAGCATTTCACTGAGGTTCCAGAGAAGGCCGTACAGACACCTGCATGCTGGAAGGTAACTTTTTCAGCGGCTTGTCCGCAGACTGCTTGCCACTGGAAGGAGGAGACTGGACTCCGGGATCTAGCTGGGAAGACTTGGACTTGCGACTGGATAGCAGAGAATGTTTGTTAGATGTGGCATCTTTTGAGACAAGTTTTTCTTTTGTAGTAATGTTGGCATTGGTTTGAGAGGCTGGTGGGACACCAGCTTTCTCTGGTTTGTCCTCCAGCACATTTTTACTGCCTGACTTGGAACTGACACTCCCTGTCTTTTTTGAAAGCATCGTTGTCTTCCCCAGGTCTGCCGACCTCCGTGTCTCCTTCTGCCTTAAGGCTGATTTAAAGAAAGACAAACCCTTCTCCTCTGACTTACTGTCCCTCTTCAACCCAGAACGCGCCCCGACGTTTGGGGACCGCAGGTTGGCCATGGAGGAACTGCGCACGTGCTTGCTGTCCACTGGCCTGCTGTCACTCCTGGAGTGGCTGATCCGCGGGGAGCTCGTTCTGGAGCTGCTGGTAACGCTCGTTTTGTCCGACCCCAGACTGACCTTGGAGCCCTCCCTGCTGAGGCTGCGGTCGGAAGTCCGGCTCTTCCCAGAGGAAGAGCCCTTAGTCAATGAGCCTGATGGGGTTTTCTTGGCAGCTGTGGAGGATGGAGAAGAACCTGACTTCTGCTTCTGTTGAGCTGATGGGACAGATGCCTCCAGGGGCTTCGTGCTGTGGTCCTTCCTAGCCTGAGTGGGAGCAGGAGACCCGTGTCGCCCGCTGACCCTAGAAGAGTCTGTCTTACTTCTAGACCGGGAAGCTTTCTGTGAACTCTTCAGTGGAGGAGAAGAGTGAGAGACTTTGGTCTCTTGGGTAGCCAAGACTGTCCTTCCCTTCCTCAAACTTTTATCCGGCTCAGAAGCTCCTTTGGAGCTGTGACCCTTTTTAGGGGTGTCATGTGCCTTCTCTGCAGCCAGCCCCGTCCCAGCTGGGGCTTTCACCTCCTTCACTGGGGAGCTGTCCACAGAATCACTCTGGTCAACAAAGGCGATTTGATTGTTGTTAGCAAAAGGGTCCAGAGCAGGGTGATTCCTGTCTGGCTGCACAGAGCTTTTGCCATACCCATCTGAAAGGTCTGAGCTGGATGTCCTTACAACGGACTCTTCCCTGAATGCCCCTTCCATGACAGCCAAAGGGGCTCTGCGAGCTGTCCTGTGCTCTCGCCGACTGCTGTCACAGGGCTCCAGGTAGCTGCTAGAGAGATTCCTCAGGCTGCCAAAGCACGAGGTGGAGACTTTATCATCAGCAGCTTCCCCAATCTTCTCCAGAGTGGAAGCAGAGGTATGTACTGGGGAATCTCCAGAGAAGCGTGATGGGGAGTTGGAGCGGAACTGCAGTTTTGCAGAGAGTGACCACGAGGGCCTGACACCATTTTCACTCACTGCCAGTGGGCTGGTGACAGAGGATCTGGATGACAAGCTCTGACGCTGGACACTCCTTACAAATGGTCGAGTTGAAAATCCTCCTGCAGAGAAAGCAAGTGACAGTCTCAACGGGAAAGCCAAGGCTGCAGCTGGTTTACCCCACCCATCCACATTTCCCCATGAGAGCCAAGCTGCCCACCCACACCACACTATGTCTCTCCACGCAGGCTGCAGGCACAGCTTCTTGCACAAAAGCTGAATGAGGAATCCAACAACTGTTATTTGCTAGGGGTCACCCAGGAGTAACTCTCTGTAGGCTCTAACTGATAACTCAGATTCTTCTCTCATCCCTGAGCAGCAGGAGATCAAGCACAAGGTTTGCACCTCAAAAGTCCTTGAAACTGGCAAGATCACCAGCTAGGATTATGATTCTGTCTTAAAGAATATTTCCCAGAGCATTCTGTGAAAGGCAAAGTAGGATTCCTACCTCTAGATCAAGTGATGTAATTGTATTTAGAAATGCAAAATACAAGTATTTTAGAAGTGTGACTTCCATAGCCAGACCTGACAGCTGTCACAGCATGGCAGCAGGGACATCTCCACACCAGCTTCCAGCTCTGACTGACCCACGAAGCTCGACAAAAGTTACAAGGCAATGTGTGGAAGAATCAAGCAAAGCCAAGAACTGAACAGTAACTTGCATACATGAGTGAATTTCCATCTCCCTCCTTCCCTGGGACCATTCAGCAGCATAGCAGCAGGCCATTAGTGCCTCTACTAAATCTATCAGCACCATGTCAGCCAACCTGCAAAGGTGATGCAGCGAGACCCAGAGAGAACACAAGCACAAGAAGTTCCTGACTGAGAGGTTTTGTTGCTGGCATTTGCTTTCTTTGAAAGGCTCCTGAAGGTTCCCGCCCTGTTCTCCTCCAACCTTTCATATGGGACAGAAGCCCACCGGTGCTCCTATCGAGCCAGCCTTGGCTCTCTCAGCTGCTGGAGTAACAGTCAGATTTTGCAGCTGCTCTAGTGAGGATCCTGCAGCAGAAAGACAAGCGGCCCAGTTTTCCCCCGAACAGAGATACACACCATCATCTTCACTCCGTTCCCCGGCGAGCTCCACGGACTCGGAGAGCGAGGCGAGGGAGGTGCGGCGCGAGGAGGCGGCGGAGGCCACGCTGGGCTGCTTGCTGCCCGGGAGCCGGCTGACCCAGTGCTCGCACAGCGACGAGCTGGTGGAGCCTGCAGGGACACGCAGGGCACACCTCAGCAGCAGCTGCACACGCACACCCCGGCAGCTCAGGGTGTCAGGTACTGCTGCACTGCTCTGCTCACTGCACCTGAGCCCGGAGCTGGCCCTCCTGGCCCCAGCATCCAGACGCTGCCAAGGAAATGGGGCTTTACTCTTACGGAGCGTTTATGGCCAGAGTAGAAGACAGAACTGCACTTGGGCCAGTGTGTACTCACTTGGGCTGTGAGTACCACCACACAGGCAGTGGTGGCATTTCAGCTGCCACCCCAATGCCACAAAGATCTTTTTTTCTGGGAGCAGGTCACCAAGCCTGCAGGTGCCCACAGCACACCCTGGATTCCATCAACACATGCACTACTGGTGCCTCCTTGGGACTGAGAGTGCTGCCACAGGGAAGGAGCAAATCTCCATTTGATGTCCTGAGCTCTGAGCAGTCACCTGTGGGGACACAGGGGCTTCCCCCATCTCTGCAGCCCCCTGCCAAAACTGCCTTAGCAGAAGAGGTGGAAAGGTCCCATGGCCTCTGGCACACAACCACAGACTCAGACAAGCCTTGCTGAGTTCTGGGACACAAGAGTGGGGGTTTAAGCAGAGCTGGGTAGAAAATTCTCCAGAAGGACAAACTGCATGAAAGACAACTTAGAGCCACCCCTGGACAGTGCCAGCAGGGCTTACCTGCCACCGAGCTGTTGGCAGACCACGAGGGGATCGCTGTGCGTCGCTGGTAGAACAAGATGTAAGCGGTCTGCTTGCAGACTTCACTTTCAGAAAGTTGCTGAACTTCACTGTCATCGAAGCAGTACCACTGGCCATCAACAGAATTCTTGCAATATGCTAGGAAATAACACATTACTGTAAGACTCCCTCACTCCTACTGCTCCCAGGTTTGCTGTATGGTATTTAACATAACCTTATCTGCTATGATGGACCCAGAGGACAATGCCAGGAACAGATTTATTCTTGCATCATCTTCCAGTCTGACCGGCAAGATGGAAGCCTGAGGCTGCCAGAACACAATAAACAGCTTACATTCCAGGACTTTCTTTGTCCAACATTACTGCTCAGAATAGACCATCATTTGGGGTGGCTCCATTCACTTCACCTTCTGTGACTTGTGACACTGCTCCCATCTGTGACTCCCTTTCTGACTCCACACAGAAACATAACCAGTTTCTTTGTGAAAGGCTCCACCACAGACTGCATAGCAGGACACTTACCTGTATAGTGTCCCCCTTGCATGGTGCCATGGTGGTTGCAGACAGCATACAGGTCATAGATGTAGTCCTCAGGATCTCTGCCAAGGCCATAAGGTTTTCTCCAAGGTGACCAGTGTGATGGCAGGCTCCAGCTGCTCTGGCTGCGTTTCACAACATGAGGAGTCATGTCCAAGCCACTCAAGGGAAACTTAACCATGTTCTGAAGTTTCATCCTTCGGTCTCCTTCCTGTGTAGAGAGAAGAGCATGAGCTGCAGAGGCCAAGGCCACCACACCTGGGAAAATCCCAGGTGAGGAACACACAGGGCAGAATGGCTGCTTCTAAAGAGGGGAGTCTACTCATATCACTCAGCAGTCCTCCAGCAACACTACAGGCACCCTTACCTGTCTAAACCTTTTGAGATGTATGATGAGAACATCAGGTAAGGTCCAGAGGCTCAGTGTGATGCTACCCTGCTGCAGCTGCTTACAGTGCGGGCATCGCCATGCATCATCTGGGGCAAGCTACAAGAAACAGGCAGGAGTGGGTATTGGTTTCAAATTCCAAGGCAGCTTGCACCACACCACTGTTCCTCTGCTGTCCCAAGCTCAGTGCAGACACTGACCCCTCTGCCTCATCTCCCTCCAGCATTTGTAAGCTCACTGGAAATGCAGGGTTCCTAATGATGCTTTTCAAAGTGACAAGCAGAGACATGTGTGCCTCATTCAGGAGGCACTTCCTGCTGCAAGGCAGAATTCAGCCAGTGCTGCTGTGCAGAAGACCTTTTTGAACCTTATAAATGCCAGTGCCTTGGAAGCAGAAAAGAAGGAAAAGAAAAACCAAGGCAAAAAGCAAGCAGGCTCGGCAGCCTGAAAAGTATTATCACAAGAAAACCAGCAGTAGAAAAAAAGCAGAAAAAAAAAAAGAAGAAAAAATCAGAACAGAAAGAAGAAAGGTGTATTTGGATGTCCCCTCTGACACCTCACTGCCCTCTGGGAACCCTCTTCCTCTGTAGTCCCAACAGCACAGAATTACACACTGAAGACTCTCCCTGTCCCCCAAGCCTCCCTCCACAGCCCAGTGCTCAGAGAACTCAGTAGCCACAGGGATTTAAGCTGCCAAACAACTCTTCCCTCACCTCTGAAGAAACCAACAAGAGAGGCTCCCAAATTATTACAGCTCAGTCCTGGGTGCAAAGACTACCTCCAGACAAACCTACTGTACAGCAAATTAGAGACTGCCAAAGGAATTCAGATGGCTTCCATGTGCCAGGCAAGGGCCAGGTCAGAGCCCTCTCTAGCCTGCCTGTGGAACACCATCACTCCTGTCTCTTCAGCCCCACACAACGAGCAGAGCCAGAGCAGGGGAGCAGCCACGTTCCTGCAGAACTGAGCTCACTGGTCACTGTGCTGCTGCTCAAAGGGGTGGCACTCAGTGGGGGCTGCCTGAACCCAGCCCTGCTCAAGCTTGGGAACACACAACTTCTCCAGGATGCTCCCATGAAGCCACATTGTCCTAACCCTTTACAATATTTGTAATATTTCACAGAAGGAAATTTCCAAAGAGAGGACTAAGTTCTTGTAGCACCATCTGGGCAGCAAAGACCCAGCAGCAGGACCTCCCACAACTTCTCACTGCAGAGGAGCTCCGTTACCAGCACAGACAACCAGTCTGGTGTTACAAATCTATTCTCCTGTCACAAGGAATAAATGTTTGCAGAAAAGAGCTGCTCTGGAGTGAGGGAGTTCCTGCAGTATGTGAAAAAGCCAGAGTACACAGTCTGTATCTACCTGTTCCTCTTTGGTGTACAGTTGGAAACACTGAGATAAAGTGCAGATCTGAGGTTGATGATGAAGCTCTCTCTGCTGGCGGACGCTTTCAGAGTCTGGAATATATTCCTCTTCTGTATTCACAAACAAGCTGCATCAGGGAGACACCACATTTACCAGCACATTCCCTTGCTCCCCAGGCTGTCCCTGCAGACAGGGGCTGGGCACAGGTGGAGTCTGAGTGGTCTCATGTTTGCTAAAGAACACACAGTTCACACAAGCAAGCTGCAAGCAGCAATTGTGAGGTGAACACAGTTTAAGGTTTTTTACTTCATACTTACTAATCTTTAGTTTCTTTGTCCCATTCTACCACTAATTTCACATGAGCGGTTCCCCCCTGTCCGCATGACTTCAATGCCCTGCAGAGAGGAGCAGACATAAGTCAGACAAAGTCTACACTGTCTTCTACATGCATGTAATTTCTCTCCACAAGCCCCTCATCCTTCCTCCACTCCTACAGATCAAGTTTGCAAAGGAGTAAAAGGAATTCACACAGCAAAACACTTGGCAAAGCTGGTAAATGCCTTCACCCAAATATGTGAGTTCTGTAAGGCAACATACACCTGTCACAGAACAGGCATTTACCAACATTTCAAAGAATAACAGGCACAAGAAAAAAATTAAAAATAGTGGGAGTAATATTTTCATTCTGTTCTCCATTTCCAGGGAGTACAGACTCCAGATGGCATGACACACAACTGAGGTATTCTCACAGCTTCCTGAGGATGTTCCCTCATTTCCCTGCTCCTCAGGCCTCTGCAGTCCATTCCTGTTCATTTCTGCATGGTTAACACCGAGTTCCCAGCTAACACACCTCTCTCCACTCCTGGGAAGTGCCCAGCACCTGAGGGCCAGCTCACCTTTCCACAGTTGGGTGGCAGAGGGGTCGCTCCTCCTGAGGTAGCAAGTATGTTATGCCCACAACACTGACCACTCGCAAGCTGAATGGGCAAACCTGCAAGAGAGAGAACAGGGACCACCTCAGTGGCTCCAGCCCAACCTGCCCACATGCAAACTGCTCTCAGCACTGGCTGACAAGGACTTTACCCTAGAACATGTTTGATATGAAAAGCAAATGTACAAGGCCTCAAATACACCTGTGCCAATGAGCTGACAGAGGGCTGAGGTACAGCAATGGAACCTGTACATCCAACAGCTCCTCTCTGGTGACCAGGGAGGACATTTGTCTCACCTGCAAGCAGGCTGCAGGCCGCAGGAAATACTGCATCTTCTCCAGTATTTCCTTCTGCAGAATATCCCAAGCAATTGTTTTTTCCAAGTGCAACACAAAGGGCAAGCCAAACCTATGGGAAGGAGAAGCATTTGAGGAACAATTAAAATATCCTGTTCAGCAATCAGAACCCCAAACTACATGGGAGAACTTCATGTCAAGTTTTGTGAAGCTTCAGAGGCTGAGGCAGCTCTCAGGCTCCATGCCTTTGCCATGGTTGTTTCTCACTTCTCTCTCTCCCCTCATTTTCACTCCAATTTAAAATTCCCACCCATACCAGGGTCTAGTCAAACATGCTGCTCTCAAACTAGACAAAGGTGGTGTATACTCCCAACTGGGCTGCATTTGTTCTTTTACAGTAATGCAATACCTGAAGTTCACCAAAATTAGAAACATTTTGCAGCACTCATTAATGCTTTTCCACCAACATGTTCTTTAGCACCTGATATGGGCTAGGGATGCAAGCTGCTGCTCCTTCACTTGGAGCCTGTACTACAGGAGAGTAAAATCCAGGTCAGCTTAGGAAGCAGCCAGAAGAGTAACTCCAACCATGCTGCTGCCAGTCACCTTTTGCTCTGCTGTCCAGTGCACGCTCTGTTACACACCAGCAAGACAATCTTGTCATTTGCTGCTAGTTTAGGACAGGACTGTTCCAGTTTTCCAGACTTCACCGCTCCTTGAGAGTAAGCTATTGTTCGGGAGTGCTCAGTGCCACATTTCAAGTTATTCAGGTTATTGTTCACATGTATTCCTGAAAAATTAGAAGAAAGGAAACATTTCATTATGTCATTTGCCTTTAGTGCCCTGATGCCCCCCTCAAGAAGCCCTCCTTGGGCTACAGAGCAGCAGGTCAGTATGGAATCAGGAGCGTTTTCATCACTTGTACAAAGGCTTCAAAGAGCAACTGCCTTTCACAGTGACTGTTTCTTTAGAGAAGGACATTATATGCAAGTGCTCCCCATCTGATTTTTCACAGCAGGTTGTGCAAGCACTCTCAGCTTTTACTGCCCGCAAGAAAAACTGAAGTGCCAGGAACTCAACTAGTTATTTTCAATAATAAAATTTGCCTTTGATTACACTCCATCTGCCCAGGACACCGTGATTCCCTTTCACTGAGGGGACATGCAGAGGCCAAGGAGTTTGAGCTTGGAAAGAGAAAGTGTTTGCTCATTCCTGAGACTGTTTATTCATCACTAGCAATCTGATTTTAAATAACACAATTTCAGTGGCTTCATCTGGTCCCTAGCAGGTCTTTATTTAAAGCCTGACAAGAGATTTCACATTAAGCCAGCCTGGCCAGTAGCATCTGCCCTGAGAAGAGGCAGAAAGGAGTGTACAACACTGCTTGATAACCTCCCAGCTGACAACATTATTAAATCTTCTGGAATGAACCTGGACAAAGTCAGAGCTGAAATCAATACACCAGAACATCAACAGCTTGTGGGACTCATTCTTTTCCCACACAAACCTCCCTCACCAGTCACTTGAGGTAGGCATTAAGCGGAGTTATTGACTCACCTCTCTGACTGAGGATGCCCTCAGGCCTGAAGATCTCTGGGGTCTCAAAGGCAAAAATGCAGTCGCTCTCGTGGATAGTGTCCAAGTCGTCGGTGTCGCAGAAGGAGCGATGGAACCCATCGTAGTACATCTCTGTCAGCACGATCTGCAGGCAGCAGAAGCAAACAGAACCCATCAAACCACCTGCGGTTTCAGCTCAGTGCCACATCTCTCAGCTGGCATTTTCCTGCTAAGGGATAGCACTCCTCATCAGCCAGGAGCTAGGAACAGGGAAAAGGACAGCCAAAAATGAGAAGCTGGGGTAAAAGCAACATATGGAAAGGTTTTGATGGAATTCAACAGCTTTCCTGAAACTCTTCCTACAGAGGAACTCGCTGTAGGTGCCCAGTGGTTGTCTCACTGCCAGGATGCACAGACCACCACGGGGTCAGGCAGGTCTGCACACTCCACCGAGGGCTATTCCAATATCACTAGGATTCAAACAGCCAATGCATAGGGAAAAGCATGATCCACATTTCCACCACTACCTTGCTTCCCTGTTCAACCACGGGCAGTGAATTTCGATTCCTACGTATCCACCAAGGCAAAAAAGCCTCCACTCTCCCTCCCACTGCAGGGAGGGCACAGAGGTGAGCAGCCCAGCCCATTACCTGCTCCGGGGGTATCTTGGTTTCCGAGGAGACGGCCTCCCGCAGCCTGGCCACCGTTCCGGAGATGGGCACGGCCACGCCGATGCGCATGCAGTGTGAGCACTTGCCCTGGTACACCACGGTGACGTAGAGCGGCCTGTGGAGAGCATGGCAGCACTGCCAGGCTGGGCTGAGCCCCTCTGGGACTGCCTGGAGCAGCCTCAGCCCAGCCTGGGCACATCCAGGCTGCCCACCAGGTACAGCCCTCATGACTGTCCAGATCCACCTCACACTGGAGCTGCGCTCGGCTGCAGCCAGACAAGGGTGTTTGATTTACAGACTCCTTTCTTACTACCTGGCCTGGTGTTACCTGCTCCCACAAGCAGAACATCTTAAAAAACTGCCCACGACGTTAAAACCAAAACTGTCTACAAGAAGGCACTCAGTTTTCCAACAGGGATCCTGTAAGGAAGCTTAGGACAGTCAGTATCAGACAGCACCTTCAAGTACTTGGAGAGCTGCTGCTGGGAACAGACTGCCTCTCAGGCCCCTCCAACAGCAGCCAGCAGCACTACTGGGGAGAGAAGATGGAAGGGACACCTTCCCTGGGCCCACTCAGCCTCCACTCGGTGGTGAAGCAGGGACTTCCAAAGCAAACGTGACAGAGCAATGTTTAATCTGCCCTATCATTACTCTGTTCCATTGCTTCTGGAACCTATACAAGTTTTAAGGGTGTAAACACCAGGTGAAGGTGTTTTATACCACAGGTAGTTTTGCTGTGCCTCTCTATCTTCACTTTGAACATTTTATCTGGATTTTTTTTCCTCCCCTGAAGCTTTTTTCTTTATTTGCATCAGCTATCTTTCAAAAAGCAGAACATTTTGGAGGAAAGATTTTAACTTCAATTTTTGAAATTGGAGTGATCACTGAGGCTCTTCTAAAAAAACAGTGTGTTTCATCCTTTGCCCTTTTTTTACTTTTAAAATGCTATAAATCAAGTGAAAAGCAAAATATTTTGGTTATGGGGAGCAAAGACTTTTTCTCCCAAAATTAATTCTTTCTTTCTGAAACAAGTAAAAGGCTCAATTTTCCGTTTTACCTACAGAGCAAAACATTCAGTCCCCATATGGTCCTATCTATCTTTTTTAATGACTTATCAGAAATTTTGCTGGTGTTGCCCTCCTGCTGCAGCAAATTCAGCAACACGACATGCACGGGAAAGAGCCGAGGCTGCGCTCAGGACAGCTCCGTACCGAGTGTGCGGCAGAGGGATCGGCAGAGAGATGCACAGGAAAGGGTCAAAGGTGTTGCTCTGCTTCTGGCAATGAGGGCACGTCAGCGAGGACCTGGGACAGACATGGATAACAGGGCACAGTTACACTTCACTTCACTGGGAATGTATAAACCATCAAATCCCATATGCACCAACAGCAGATCCAACGGGAAACCCTGGAAGGGTTTTGTCTTTGGAGAGAGGTGAGGTGACAGGACAGGGACAGAAACAGTCAGCACTGGCGTGTACACAGCTCTTATGAAGGAAAGACTCCAGACAAGAGTCCATTCTCATTCTCCAAAACTCCATTCTCATTCAGAATCAATTTGCACCTTACAATGGCTTTGTGTCTTAGACCAGGCTTAAGGTTTCTCCTTTGCACAGCAAAAGTTGGCAAAGAATTATAACTGCTGGGGAGAAAGCCCAGCAGTTTTAATTCTTACAGCAGTACAGGCACAAGCCATCAAGGAACTCTGGTGATTCAGCTGTTCTCTTCCAATAGGTCTGAAATTAGAAAGCTCTCTTCCCAGAAAGTAGGGAAACTCCAGGGAAAGCCCTGAAGGGACAGTAATAACTTCACCTCAGGATTCCCAAGTGCCAGATGACAAGCACTCTGCACACACTGGGGATCCCTAACTCCCAGGCACCTCTAGATCCTGCCATGGGCTCTTCCCTCTGACAGTCAGGGTCAGCCCCACAGCACTAGGCTTTCCTGAGCCTTTGCTCATGAGCCACTGACTCACTTTCAAGATGCAAAGGAACAGGTGTAGTGGTTCATGCTGCAGATTTACACAGAATATAGTAAATCTGAAGCAGTGAAAATCTCTCTTCCTAGAGCAAGGTCTTAGTTCAGGAGGAATTCAGAAACAGCTGTTAACACAATGACACCAGTCCCAACTGTACTGGGAGCTAGTGGCAGTTTAGAATTACTCTGGGGTCACCCATACATTCAACAAACTTACAAAATACCGTACCTGTACTGGGCTTGAAAGAGTTCCTGCACAAAAGTGCTACTGATGGGAAAGGCTGGGCCCTCAAGCAGCACATCATCCTCCAGTGGCGGCTAAAAGAGAGTAACAAACTCTGAAGCACACCCAAGTGTGGGGGCTGCACCAAGCAGGTGGCTCCAGAATGTCAGTCAAATTTTGCCTTCCTTAGCCAAAATCACTGGAAAAACGCCACAAGCGTTTTTAACTACCAAGCACCCTCTGCTCCCAGGGGTGGGCATGCAGGAAGGCAATGTGGGCAGGGCAGCCCAGGGAACAGCACGGGGCTCACCCCTGACAAGGTGGGGCAGCCCCTGGTAACATCTGCTGGCTACCGCAGAGCCACTCAAACAGGACTGCTTCAGGTAACACCTGCCAGGGATTAGTGGGACAGGTGGTTACATTCCCAGGGCAGAAACAAACATTATTTTAACTTTTGATCCATCTGAACTACTGAAGTTGAGAAGTCAGTGGGGAGAACTACTTTAAAAGGAAAGGCTGTGTCTCCCACATTGTCTCCCAGCATATCCCTTACCTTCAGTGGAGGCATGCCACCAGAATTCACCACGTTGTTCAAATCCTCGTGGACTCTGTCGAGGAGCCAAAGCAGGAACTCCTGGGCATCGTGCTGGGCGTTCCCACGGTACTGCATCGCGTTCTTGGACACGATGTTCTGTGGAGAGAAGAGACACTGCAGCAACGGCTAATGCAGGCCCGAGGCCATTCCATCCAGCTACCCCTGCCTCACAGCATCTGACACTGCTGCCCTCACGAAATCTTCTGTTTGTTCAAGCTGAAGCAAAACAAGAATTTAGTCTCCTAATGCCCACGCACTCTATCTTGCTCATTGCAGCTTTGGTGAGGTCACACATTTCCCAAAACCTTGATGCAGGTGTTCCATGCTAATCTAGGTCTACAATTCCAGGACTCAGGCAGGATCAGAACATCTAAATCACAGATGCTTCTACAGTCTGATCATTGTCATGCAGCTAGAGCAAAATTACTTCCCATCAGCACCCTGTCAAGCACAGGAGTAGTACAGGCCACCATGGAATTTTTTCCACTGGGTATCAAGAATCCACCATGCATAACTTGCTCATCCTAAACACTATCTTCTGTGGCCACCCCAGCCAGGGAGGTGCAGCTTTCCCTGCACACAAGGAACCATGGTACCCCAGAGCAACCAGTGCTGGAGCAGCAGCCGTCCCATGCTGTGCTGCACCTACATCCCTGGCACACCTGCAGAGAGAAAAACTGTTCCCACAGGACTCCCAACTTACAGAGCAGCATCCCCAGGAGGGACAGACAGTACCTGCAGGGCAGGAATGGGTGGGAAGGCTGTGGAGCCTGGGCCCAGCAGGCTGCACATGCGCCTCATTCCTCTAATCAGACTTTGCAACAGATTTGAGAAATGAGGTTGGGTTGCTCGCTTTATCCCTCTGAAAATGGGGTCACCAGGGAGGGGGGTGGTGATGAAAGAGGCAGGAAAGGACTGATAAACATATACCCTCTATGCTCTATAATCTGTCCACCTGTCTCAAGGCTGCAAAATAATGGAAAACGGAAATAATCTGCTCTCATTACATATGTGCAGCCCTTCTGACAGCAGATTTACTGCCCTTGCTGTGCAGGGACCAGCACCCTCCCACATAAAATATGTGCACACAACTTGAACCATGGGAGTGGTCCCCAGCCAACACTCTGTGCCACACTGGTGCAACCCCCAGCACCTCTGCTTGGTGTCCAATGTAACCTCAGCTTGGGATGCTGCTGCAAATCTTTTTATGGGGGAGAGAAATTTGAAACAGTCTGTGGGCACTTGAAGATTAATGGAGACCAAACAGCCTTCTCTGTTCCTAGTTCCTGTTAAGCAAAGCAAAATCCACTGGCAGAAATAAAATGATAAAATATAATCCACAAAAGGGATCCAAAGAAGTCTCTTCAGGTACCAGCCTGATACCTCTGATCCTCCTTCAGCAGAGAGGTGAGCTGAATGTACCCAGACAAAGACACAGGAAGAACGTAAGGCATACACATGGAGACTTGCTTTGCAAACATTAACTTTGTTCAAAAAAATCTACACTGAAAATTAAATTTAGCCCTTAAATTACTGTGTCAAGTTTCAAACTGAAAATCAATCACTAACACGTGAAGCAGAGATTGTAGTCCAGTCTTTAGTGGTTACCTCACTACATCTCTCCAGAACTGTTACACACGCTCCTACAGTAACACACTTGAGTTTTGACAGCTCAAGTACCCACCCCTCCCAGCCCACTGCACCCAGCTCAGAGCCAGGGGATGATGTCCCTTACTCCCAGCAAGGGAGGAGGGCTCCAACAGTACTGCAGGTCACAACAAAGCCAAGCTCATTCTTCTCAGTGAGCTGACCACAGAGAGCCAAGGGAAAGACGCGCTGAGACGCCAGCCACGTCCCCAGCAGTGCGTGGTCCCTGTGTGCCAAGACACAAAAAGGTGTGATGGGAACAGGCCTGAACTGATGCTCTCCCATCAGCCAGAGCCAGCGGCCTTATCTGGTGTCCTTTGTCCCACTGAGCTCAGCCAACAGGCACTGCCACTGCACTTCAAGGGCCCATCCAGGCAGAGCTGACAATAAAAGGCTCTTGGCTTTGCTGGGAGGAAGCAAATCCCAGTATTTCAAGTGAAAAGGGGACATGGAGGGGTTCTCTATAGAAACATAAGGACTTTGGGAATCCAGGCTAGTATTTGTCATTGCCTCTTCCCCAAAGGCACAGCACACCACTCCAGCCCAGAGCTTCCCTGGCTTTTACTGAAGTGTGTCCCTGGTGATGCAGTGTCCCACAGAGAGCAGCCAGTCTCCACCAATCCCAAGCACAGTGAAGCCACGGATGCACAACAGTCACGTGCCTTGCTCTGTATCTGTGTCACTGCTCAGCTCAGAAGCATCTCCATGATAATTGCCCTGGTTTTCTCAACACTCTTGCACAGCCTGAGTGGACTAGGGATAAAGAGCTGCCTGTGGAGACACATCACAAGATGCTGGAAGTGATTCAGGAAGCACTACAAAATATCAGATGCAACTTCCTCACAAGAGGCTCCGCTAAACAAACACTCCAGCACCAGCAGCATGTTCCCAGCATCACTCACACTTCCTGCCAGCGCTGCTACAAGTGGGTCCATTCCTGCCTAAACCCCTGTGCCTGCTGCTCCAGGGAATGCTGGGTGCCCTCCTCCCAGCCCCAGACATGCACGGTGTGGAGGGAAACAATGGACACACAGTCAGGACGGTCAGTGCTGGGGGACATGATTAAATCTGAGAGAGACAGAGGTGCCCACTCAAATAAACAATTTAACAACTGAGACAAAGATCAG
This sequence comes from Phylloscopus whistleri, assembly GCA_017589585.1. Taxonomy (NCBI): domain Eukaryota; kingdom Metazoa; phylum Chordata; class Aves; order Passeriformes; family Phylloscopidae; genus Phylloscopus; species Phylloscopus whistleri. The sequence goes on along the minus strand of JADMLD010000977.1, from coordinate 372,629 downwards.
GAACTCCTAAGTGCAGCCCCTCCCAAGCCTGATGGGTCAGCACCAAACACAGCCCCACACACCTCCCTGTCCTCCAGCAAACTCCCTGGTGGGCTGAGGGCAGCAGGCAGAACAGCACTGGGGGGTCCCCACAGCCCTGTGCTATGGATGGAGGGCTGCAGGCTCTCAGCAGCCAGACTGCCCATTCCTGAACAGCTCCAGGAGCATTTGACAGGCAAAGTAGACAAATGAGCAGGAACCTCATCACAGAGCACCCAGCACCTCTCCATATTTACTTTCCAAGTCTGCCCTTCCAGCCCAGCAGACAGTTTCTTGCCCTTGCATAACCCTAAACTTTCACTCCTTTTGCTCATCACTTAAGACAACAAACACCTCATTTTGCTGGTCCTGCAGTAATGCAACAGCAACTGTAACTGGATTCAGATACAGTTAGGAAGCAAATGCTTTAAAAACACATGAAAACCACCACATTTACCAACCCCCAAGAGCCGTTAATCCTCTGCCCCTAATCTGGTTCTCCTGTAAGTAGAGTTGGCACATCTGACCAGCTTCTGTCCAGCACTGCAGGGTATTAAGAATGACTCCAGAACAATTCTGGTGCAGCTGTTTCAGCCATGAGGGACCAGGAGTGGCATGGACCCTGAAACTGCCTCCCAACACCTTCCATGATGCTCAGCACCTCCAGCCCTTTCCTCAGCTCAGCCCTTGTGAGCTTGGCAGGAGAGGGATGGATCACTTTCCACCAGATGTGCATGCAGTGGTACATAGACACCCTGAATGAAGTCGCTCCATCCAAAGACATAAGGGGGGAAAAAGCAAAATTTCCTATCAATCCCACTTATGTACCCCTAATGCAAGCACCCTGTAACCATATCAGTCCCTGCCTGCCCATAAAGCAGATTTACAGCAAAGACACATTACCATTTTTACCAGGCCACTGAAAGTTTAATAATAATTCATCTACCGCTGTAAAGAGATGCAATAAATAGATCGAAACAGAGCTGAACTACTGGCCTCTTCTTTGCTGCTATTATTGTTCCAGATCACAAAGACAACTAGAGGGAAAATGCCAGTCTGCTGTTTTCCAGTGTGGCCCTGCTAGGAAGCAACTGTGGAAGGATTTTGCATGTGAACAGATGAAGTCAGCTCATTAGAGACCTGACCCAACGACACACATGCACAGGAGAGAAAGGCTATTCTTTATCTTCTGTTGAACAGGGAGTTATGCTCAACCATGTTATTTCTCTTTTCTAAGCCCACAACCACAGTTTTGCGTTTGAATACATTCTACAGCAGAGAACTGCTTACCTGAATTACTCTCTCTGCTCGCACACAGACAGCACTTTCCCCTCTCTGGAGATGCTCTTTCCTGGGGAGGCCAGCGCCCAGCCAGCAGTGTGGTTCAGGCCCCAGAGCTCAGGAGGGAGCTCCTCCATTCAGGGGCAGAAGAGATTGCTATGGACTTGGCCTTACCACAGGCACCAAGCAGGGAAAAGGGAGCTTTGATGACAGGAGGTCTGTCACAGCAGCCAGGGCAGGACAAAAGCCCAGAGGCACCAGGGCTCCGGAGGCAGCACCCCACGGGACATGGCAGCTCCATGGGCAGCCCGTGTCCCCACACAGCCCTGCGCTGTACAACACAGAGGGCAATAAGCACAGCCCTTAGGAGAATGCTTCAGGAAGCAAAGCCAAGAGGAGCACTACAGGGAGCAGCACAGCAGCACCAGAGGGATTCTCCACCACAAGAATTTAACAAGCCCAGACAAGAAGCATCACCTCACCAGCCCCTACCTAACAGCTCTCATGCCAGCAGCTACTCTCACCCTTCCAGGCTGAAGCCTGTTAATCCTCATTAAGCACCTTCCTTCAACACACAAGGAGAGAGTGAAGTTTGTCCAGATGATGCTATCCAGGGCTGCTGTGTGTGCACGGACACAGAGGCAGGTTGTGGGTGCTGCATTCCCCAACTGGCACATTCCTCTCCAGGCCCTTCCCAGGAGTGCAGGTCCTGCTGCCAGAAGGCCGCGCCAGGAGTTGGTGCTGGCTGCCAGCAGAATTCACCCTTACAAAGAGCAGAAATCCCATATCATTCAGCAAGAATTTGTTTTCCTGCTACACTACTAGAGCAACTGTGGGATTCAAAGGAGTAAGGGATTGAGGAGCAGGAGAATGCCACAAACATGAAGCAGTTCAGTAGAGGACTATCAGTAAATGCTGGCACAGAGGATGGATGTGAAGGCTGGGCTCGGCAGCCCAAGGAGCCTGTGCTCCAGCTGCACACCTGCACCTCTCCCACTCTCTCCAGGCTTTGCTTCAGGTCCCAAGCTGGACACAGAAACTGAGATGGGGAGATCCCACCATCACCGCTCTGAGAAGCCTCCCCTTGCACTTTATAACAAACATTCACTTCAGTGACACAACCATATGCAAACACGTTCATTAAGCAATGCTTTGCTCAAATGGCAGGAAGAATGAGTTCACTCCAATCAAGTGTGGCCATGTACAAAGCACAGAGCAACACAGATCCAATTAAGCTGACTGGGAACACGCATCCCCCTCACCACTTCCACAGGCTGCCAGGCACGACACAGTTCTCATACTTTCACCATGTGTCATTTTGCACAACAGCATGGAAATAAGAACCTGGAAGCTCAGAAGACAGAAAACACATTTTGGCCATGATGTACATTCGCCCTTCCAGCCTCACAGAGGGTCCACCTGGCAGTGGAGCAGCAGAGCTGTTCCACACTGGGGTCTCTTCTCCTGCCTTGTCCAACCCCCTGCCCTGGAGTGGAGCACCCACACCACACTTGTGCTGCCCCCTCCAGCAGAACCCCCTCAGCAAACCACATCCGACCTATGGACTCTGCAGCTCAGCCTCAGCTCCCCAGCTTTGTGCTGCGCTCACCCAGATCAAAGTTTGAAGCATAACACAGAAATCCCCAGAAAGCATTTGGATTTCACAGGTAAGTCAGACAGCTGCCTTAAGGCAACCAGATCTGCTGCAGGAAACCCTTCCCAGGGGGTTTAGGAGTATGTGTGTAGAAAGCAAGTAAAGCAACTGTAAGGAAAAACAGGCAAGAAAAATAAGCAAAACAAACCATACATGCAATAATGGACATCTTATTGATAATGAACATAAAAAAAAAAAAAAAAAAAGGGTGTAACATGGCAAGACTGCCAGACCTTTGAGATCCCAGTGAGCTGCATTTCCATGATGTCAAGAACCATCATAAAAATGTCAAAAATTTGAAACTTGCTTTTTATTTTGGAAGCACCTGGACTAAACTGCAACAAGCACTTCAACATCCCATATTAGCACTCAAAGCCTCCTTAGACCAATACAGAAACTGAAGCACCAGGAACCAAGAGCCAAGGGACCAGGAGGGAAGGGTGAAGGGTCTCACATTTTTTCTTTCATATCCCTTTTTTTCACCCCTCTGTGCAGAGGGAGGACAGTTTGTTCTCTGCAGAAGTATTTAGGAATAAGCAGTTGACCCTGTCCAGAATAGAATAACTGATCCTGTGCTAGGCAGGGAGCAAGACAATTACATACAATCCAGGAGATCACATCTGACACATCACTGGCCCCATTAGCAAGGCACAAGGGCTCTGGTGAGCAGAAGGGCCTGGGGCTGACAGCTCCGTGAGCAGGACCAAAGGCTCCTGACACCCACACTGCCCCAGCAGCCCCCACTGAGAACTGCTCTCACTGCACCTTCAACAGGAGGCAAAGATCTGACCATGTCAACACTTCCAGGAGTTCCTTCATAACTCAGGAGTTAGTGATTAACTCCCAAAGAAGTGCCCAACACATCTGGCAGATTGCTTGTCCCAAAGCGAGATATTTGCACCAAATGCATTCCCAAGACACCTTGAAACAAGTTTCAAACAGCTACTTGGAAATCTCACACAAACATAAGTTTAAAAATAAATAAATAAAAAAGGAAGCAGCACTTTTAACCTGGCACAATAATCACTGTTTTACCAACAGGGATCCATTCTGGGTTCAGAATTCTGGTTGCAATTCTGACAGCCCAAGCCAAATGAGTTATGGTGATTGTGCTGTATTTGCTGAACATGCTGCAGGTCACAGCCAAGGCCATCTTCTTGTAGAACACGAAATGCAATCCCAGCTCTGGCATGCAAAGGGTCTTGTGAGACAGTGGCATGCTTCAGTGTACAACTGCCTTAGCTAAAGCCTCAAAAAAAGTCTCAAAACACAAAGATCCTCGTCATCCACAGAAAACCCACACTTCACAGAAGGCAGAGGATTTGCATAAGAACATAATTTCAAGCCCAATTAGTTTAAATCAAAATCCTTCTCGTTGACGACCCCCACCATCACCTCCGAGTGCTGCAGACCAGTTCCCAATACAAAGGGTGCTCTGTCCTCCCTGTCTGACACTCCCAGGAACTCTGCAGGCAGGAGGGACAGCTCCCTGCAAAAAAACAAGCCCAAAGCCCTGCTTATACAATAGATGTTTGTCACCATTGTCACACCATCACAAAGGGGAAAGAGGAAGCACAAGCTGCAATACTGGCCCCTGTTATGAAAGCAGCAGCTTTGTTTGGGCAGGAAAACAAAACCCCCTGAGAAATCGGAAGAGAAGGATTGGTAAAGCAAACAGCAAAGGAGCACAGGACCAACGGGAAAGTCATCCTCAGCAGAGAAACCCAGGAACTACCGGCTCTGCCATGGTGTTCGCATTCTGTTCCCCAGGAAGGGCAGCCCAGGCTCCCAACCCAGGAGCCAAACCCTTCTGCTTCCACCTCTCAATCCACATTTTAGGACCTTTTCCTGCTACCTCAGCCTCCTACACCCCCTTGCTCTGCCAGCACTCCCGACCTCCCCTCTCTGTGCACAAGCTCTCTGCCAGGCTATCCCCTCAACCTGCAACTACAAGATGAACCATTTATCACAAACCAGTTGTTTGAACTGCATTTTCCTCATTTTCAGCTGCTATCATTCAGAAACCCATGACATGGGTTGTTTCCTGAAGACCAACTTAAAAAGAGAAAAAACACTACCAAGGAAAACCAGCTGAGGGTAAAAAACATTCCAAAAATCATCCCTTCAAAGGCCCCTGACCACAAGGCCTTTAAGACACACTCCCTAGAAAATAATTTTCTCTCTTCCAAGAGAGAAGCCTACAGATATAAGAATGAGCAAGAAAATAAGTATTATCCTTTATCCTAAAATACATTTAGTACCTGCAGAGAAGTATTTAGGAATTAGGAAGTGTCTTTCCCCACTTACATTTGGTGCCAAAAGAGGAAAAATAGAAAAAAAAAAAAAAAGCACATGGATTTGAAAGCATGCTGAATAAAAAGCCTTTTGCCTAGCAAATAAATATTACTGTCAGTGGCTATTACTGTTGGAGGGAAAGCCCAAAATTACTCTGCAAAACCACTTTACACCCTTAAAAACAATTACATCAAGGCAGATCAGGAATGTTCCACCCTCTAAGCAGAACAAGCTTGGGGCAATGTCTTCCTTGTTTTGGGGAGAAGCAGCAGTTTCCAGAATGAAAATGCCAACCTTTGCCTTTCTCCAATCTAAGCCCCTTGTTTACATTTGTAAATGAACTGTGCAAATCCGCTGCTGAGGAAAAGTTTAATTAAGAACTGAATTTAATAGCAGGTTCAGGAGACTTAACCGTCTTTAGAAACATTAATTTCATATTAGAAGTAGTTGACCTCTATAACGGAACAGCACTTGACACAACTGCAGCAGGCTGCTGGCACTGTGCAGTGCTGAACTGGATCAACTGGGACCAGACTCCCTCCAGCAAGAGGCTTTTTAAAACCTCCAGGGACCTGGCAGGTAGGAGATGGATGGGCTCCAGTTCCATCCACAAGCAGAACATCATTCATTTACCATCAGCAATGCCTGCAAACAGCAAAGTTCTACTATCAACACCCACGGAACATGGCCTTAATTTAATCCCTGGCCCTGATGCTCTTCCTCCTGCTGTCACTCGTATCCCAGCCCTGCTGCCACAGCCTGTGTGAACAGCAGAGCCTGGCCTAGAAAGAGAGCTGCTCCCCCTTCCATCAGTTTCACTGTCAGAAGACAATCCTACTTTCACAACCTTTTTTGCTGCTATTACTCAGGAGAAATCCACAATTTCTTCTCCTGCCACACCACCTCAGGAGCCGTGGCAGGTGAAAGCGAGTACCCCGTGGTGCTGCCAAGATTGGACTCACCCAGTGATCGGCTTTCCAAGCACTCCCCCATAAAAACCTCTCCCGAAAAGACCCGAGCCACACGTGATCCTTGTGGCAGGCATCCCAAGAGAAGGCAAACAGCCAGGGTCTCCAGGGAATACCCTGGCATAGCTGTGGGGCAGCTGCCTCAAAAGGCAGAGGAGAAGAAGCAAAGGGAAGAGGTGCTGGCCATGCATCCATCCAAATGACCGAGGGTGCCAAAGGCCACTGTCACCTCCAAGGACCCTCTAGGACATCCCACCATCCAGCAGGTGCCAAGGGAGAGCTGACTCTGGGACCCAGTCTCTACCTGCTGTGCACCCCAGATAAACTGCAGGCAGAGAGCCTAAGACTGTCAATGATGTTCTCGCAGTGTTTTCACGCATTTGAACATCTCTGCAAGAAAAATTCCCCTAAAGTTTCCTCAAAGTATCTCTAAGTTCACAGTGTGGAAGCTACCACCCACCCTGTGATCCTCTCACACGGCCAGAGAGTCTTCTGTGCCAGGAATAATACTTCTCCCTATTCCTAGAGGCAAAGTAGGTCTAGAGCACTTTTAAAACAGTTGTGTCTGATTTCATCCCAAGCCATGGAAGGGTGTTTTTATGCCACAGAGCACAGACCAAGCCCTCTGCTCCACCAGCTCCTGGGGCAGGCGCGAGGCCCGGGCAGGGCAGGGGCTGTCAGACGGAACCGCAGCACAGGGGCTGCGGCGGGAGAACATCGTGGGGCCAAACACGAGCGAGTCCAAGCAGGTACTCCTGACACACAACCCCAAATCAGCCAGAATCACAAGTTCTTGGTTAGCAGACTACGAGGCACAGCTCTCAACAGCCTCCTTCCATACATGCTCGCAACTCGCAAACAACAGTTAGCTGAAACTTCCCTAACAGTAGCACAGTAGGGGAATAAAACAGTAAAACGGGTATTTTCACCCATAAAAACCATCCAGAGCCGTCAGCCAGCATCGAACACCGTGAGCAGTGAGCACAGTGTCAGCACCTCTCTCATGGCCAGGGCGCTGCCGTGGGTGTCCAAGGCCGCCCCTGGATCAGGGTCTGCTGCTCTGGGAGGATGCTGGGAGCAGGAACAGCACTCCTTAGCTACCGGCACGCAGCTGGCAAGACCAGAGGGTTCTTCCCACCGCGTGGGTGCTCGGACCAGTGGCAAGATATCCACCACAGGTGGTGACCGGGGCAGCCGGCGGTGCCCGTGTGATGGTGACACGTTGTGTCACGTTTGGACCTGTTGTGAGCCACGGCAGCACCAGCTGAGCCCCGAGCCCCGCCATCCCCGCACGGCGGGCACAGGCCCTCCAAGGCTGCTCCCGGCGGCCTGGCGCTCGCTCCTCCCGCCTCGACGGGACGAGGCCCCCGCTCACCTTGAAGTCGCGGCTGTGCTGCGGGGTGTACTCCAGCGTCCAGAGTGCCCGCACCAGCTGCGCCAGCTGCTCCGTGACCTCGCCGGGCGCGGCCGGCGGCCCGTCGGCGGGGGGCGGCCCGCCGCGGAACTGCTCCAGCGCCAGGAACTCGGCGAAGAGCTCGGTGTTGCTGAGGCACTGCAGGATGGCGTTCATGAAGCAGGTGTTGCCGTGGTTGCGCAGCCCCGCCACGCCGGGCACGACCTCGGAGCTGGCGGCGGGGCGCGGCGGGGGCTCGGGGCTGCGCGGCGGGCCCGGCGGGAAGCAGCTGCCCAGGCCGCCCGTCGCCTGCGGCGGGGGCAGGCGCGGGGCGAGCGCGCCGCGGGGCTCGGGCTCGCTGCTGTAGTGCGAGAGCGTGGAGAGGGTCTTCAGTACGCGGCTCATGAACCCGCCGAGCGACCGCCCGGACGGCGCTGGGGCCGGGGTGGCGGTCGGGGCCGAGCCCGCGCCGCCGCTCGCCGCCCGCCCGCGGAAAAGCCGCTTGCTGAAGGAGCGCTTCTCCTTGGCGCTGCCGGCCGGCCCGGGGCCGCTCACCCGCGACATGGCGGCTCGGCGCAGCGCGCATCCCCGCCCGGCGCTCGGCCCGCTCAGCCCGCCCGGCGCTCGGCCCGGAGCTCAGCCCGGCGGCCGCCGCATCCCGCCGGGCCGGGTCGGGCCGCGGCTCCGCCGCCTCACGGCGCCGCCATGCAGCTGGCGGGGCGGGGCGCGCCGCCACGTGACCGCGCCGCCACCTTGGCGACGGGCAGACGCTGCCGCAGCGCCGCCATCTTGGGTGCTGGCGCGGCGCGGGGCGGGCGCGGGAGGGCGGGGCCTGGCCCCGGCCCGCGGCCCCGCCCCGGCCCCGCCCCTCGGGGGCCCCGCGCGCCGCACCGGGGGTCCGGCCCCGCTCCCGGGACCCGCCCGGCCCGGCCCGCCCCGCTCGGGCCCGTTACTGCCGGCACCCCGCGCAGCCCCGGCCGCCGCCGTGGGGCGGCGCTGCGCGGCCGTGGAGCGGCGCGGGCGGGGCGGGCGGGGCGGTCCGGGGCGGGGCGGCGGCGGGGGTAGGTACCGGGGCGGCTGCCCGCCGCCCCATCGGCAGCGGCGCCGGCATTGAGAGCGGAGCATGGCGCCGCCGGGCCCGGAGGGCGGCCGAGGTGAGATCGGCGAGCGCGATCCCCCCCGGGACGGCCGTTCCGGGGATCAAACACCGGGAAGGGGTGGGATGCCGGTGACGGCTCCGCGGGGCCGGGCGGGACAGGAACCTGCGGTCGCGGTGCGGCGGGGCACCGGGCGGCGGGCGGGCGCCGATCCCCCAGCCGCCCCCTCAGTGCCCGGTTCGTCCGCAGCGGCCGCCACGGCTCCCGGTAAGAAGATCACGGCGCGGCTGAAGCGGACGCTGCCGGTGCGGGGCCCGCAGGCGCCCACGCTGAGCGAGCTGATGCGCTGGTACTGCCTCAACACCAACACGCACGGCTGCCGCCGCATCGTGGTGTCCCGCGGCCGCCTGCGCCGCCTGCTCTGGATCCTGCTGACCCTCAGCGCCGTGGGGCTCATCCTCTGGCAGTGCGCGGAGCTCCTCATGAACTACTACAGCGCCTCGGTCTCCGTCACCGTCCAGTTCCAGAAGCTGCCGTTCCCCGCCGTCACCATCTGCAACATCAACCCCTACAAGTAAGGCTCGGGGAGCTGGTGGGAGGATGGCAGGTCAGCACAGCACCAGACTCCTTCCCCAGCTCGTCCCGGGGCTGCTTGTCGCACTTTCCCAACCGTGGGTTTTCCCTGTAGGGCACCTGCTGTGCCGCATCCCCCTCTGTGCCGTGGGGATTACACTCTCAGCCCTCACTGCTGCCTGCTGACCTCGGCTCGGTTCATGCTGCTTTCTGCTCCAGACAGTCCCTGTCAGCTCTTTGGCTCTCTTCAAATTCCCTTCTTCCCAAAACCAAAGTTCCAGGATTACAAACCATCATCTCCTAAAGAATGGAAAAGGGACATGTGTCACTCCTCTTTTGCTTCTTTCTTTCCTTATGGGAGATTTTGACATCATCCATCAACAATACTTTTTCTCTTGTCAAATCGTGCTTAACATTGCTCTCTGTTCTGCTGCCAGATTCCCGCTCCGGTCCTCACGGGGATCCAGGTCTTTGATTACTCTTCACAGATGAAGTCTTATTTCCACATACTCTGCCTCCTCAGACTTCCTAACATAAGGAGCTTGAGAGTCTTGGGAGAACTTTCTCTGTAGTTCAGTCTGCTCTGCTCCCTGGGGCCCTTGCTCCAAGATCTCCCCGTGGATATAACTCTGTCTGCCCTCACTGATGTGAGAGACTGGTGTGAGAGCTCCACGGGGAATTCTGTCCCAAGCCCTGGCATGCACAGTGCAGCAGGCAGAGCACTGCAGCTGGGCAGCCAGTGGGATGGGATGTCACTGTCATGTTCTCTCCCGTGCAGGTACAGTGCCATGAAAGAATATTTATCGGAATTGGACAAAGAGACAAAAAAAGCTTTGGAAACTTTCTATGGATTTTCTGAGGGCAAGTCCAAGGTGCGGCGGTCGGTGGATGACTGGAACAGCACAGGGAGCGACTTCTTCCAGCAGATCCCTCTCCTGAAGGTCGAGGACTTCTACAGGACAGCGACTGACCTGCACAGCGGGCAGAAGAGGAAAATAGAGGGAAGTGTCTTTCACAAGGACTCGTCCATCGTGAACTCTGGCGATTCCAATGACATCATTGGCTTTCAGCTGGTGAGTGTCACTGTGTCCTGGCCAGCAAGTTCCCTGTGGGGTAGCCAGGGGCTGCCTTGGGCTGGGTGTCCCTCGGGCAGGTTTTATTGCCTGCTCAGGTGGCTTTGCGGTGCACAGTGGTGAAGAGCATCCTGTCTGCTCTTCTGCCTAAGCACCCATGGCTGCTGCAGATTCACCTCCAGCTCTCTGGAAGAGAAGTCCCTTCCTGAGGTCTTCGCAAATAGACTCAGTGTCATCTGTGACCTTTTTTTTGGTCCTGAAATATTTGGTCATATCACTTAGCCCTGCAAAAAAGCACTTTGATGCCCACTGTGAATTCATACATGGTTATTTCTGTGGAAGCTAAACACTATGAGATGTACCTTGTACAATCCTTAATTTACACCTGCCTTGTAGGATCCATGATTTCAGTCCATCTGAAATGCTTTTTCCCTTTTGTGCTTGCCAGTGTGACGCGAACAACAGCAGTGAGTGTGCCCTGTACACATTCAGTTCGGGTGTTAATGCTATCCAGGAGTGGTACAAGCTGCATTACATGAACATCATGGCACAAATTCCCCTGGAGACTAAAGAAAAATTGAGTTATTCTGCTGATGACCTTCTACTGACATGTTTCTTTGATGGCCTATCTTGTGACAAAAGGTCAGTGCACAGAAAATTCCTGCCATCTTAACAGCTTATTTCCAAGTCCATAATATGAAGGAATGGAATATTTGGTATTTGCTGAATTCCAGCAGGAGCCACTGCTGGTTCTGTGAATCTGCCTCCCCCATGCTATTAACCCCCATTCCCACATTAAAACTTCCTCGAGTTTCCATCTCCTGATATATTAAACTTGATCATACTGCCATGTAGTCTCAAGTTACTCAGAAAGAGACCCACATCTTTCGCAAAATAAACTTCTTGAAAAGAAGTAATAAACCCCCCACGCAGTCCTGATCTGTCTCTGTCAAAACCAAAGCCCAGATGTGCTGCCTTTCTCCCACAGACAGAACTACAGGGAACAATGTCACAATATTCCATTTCTTCCAGGCACTTCACTCGTTTCCATCACCCCCTCCACGGCAACTGCTACACCTTCAACAGCGGCGAGAACGGGACCATCCTGAGCACCTCCACGGGCGGCAGCGAGTACGGTGAGCGGGGCACTGCACACTGGGGTGTGCCAGGGCACTGTGCACACCCGGGGTGTTCTGGGGCACTGCACACTGGGGTGTGCCAGGGCACTGCACACTGGGGTGTCCCGGGGCACTGCACACTGGGGTGTCCCGGGGCACTGCACACTGGGGTGTTCTGGGGCACTGCACACTGGGGTGTCCCAGGGCACTGCACACTGGGGTGTGCCAGGGCACTGCACACTGGGGTGTTCTGGGGCACTGCACACTGGGGTGTGCCAGGGCGCTGCACACCTGGGGTGTGCCAGGGCACTGCACACTGGGGTGTGCCAGGGCACTGCACACTGGGGTGTTCTGGGGCACTGCACACTGGGGTGTGCCAGGGCACTGCACACTGGGGTGTGCCAGGGCACTGCACACTGGGGTGTTCTGGGGCACTGCACACTGGGGTGTGCCAGGGCACTGTGCACACCTGGGGTGTCCTGGGGCACTGTGCACACTGGGGTGTGCCAGGGCACTGCACACTGGGGTGTCCCAGGGCACTTTACACACCTGGGGTGTCCTGGGGCACTGTGCACACTGGGGTGTTCCACTGCACTGTGCACACTGGGGTGTCCTGGGGCACTGCACACTGGGGTGTTCCGGGGCACTTTGCACACGTGTGGAGTTCCCTGTCGGTTTGCAGAGGAACTGTTTGATAACAAGTGGTTCAGCAAACTGGATCCTGCTGGAGCGTGAGCGATGTGTTGGCTGTAGATGTACAGGCTGATTGTGGAAATGCCTGTTTGAACTAGTGCAAACTCTTGCCTGAGAATACAGATAATATCATTGCATCACTAATGTTTTCCAGCTGAAATTACTGCTGCCCAGTTATATAACTTTCTAAGTGAGTTCCAGCCACATTCTCAGCAGAAGTTATTTGTTTGTTTCACTCAGTACCACCAAGGGATGTTACTGGCTGCAGGTGTCTTGGTCTGGCTGGGCAGAGGCTGTGCTTGGCTGTTACAGTTCTACTTAAGGCCAGATAACACGAAATAAACTGTGCTGCCCTCCTTGACTAGAAAAGATGGCTCTGGCTCCTGGTGTAACTTCCTGCTTTGTCTCTGTGGTTCAGGCCTGCAGGTTGTTCTGTACATCGATGAAGCAGACTACAACCCCTTCCTGGTGACGTCCACAGGAGCCAAGATCATCGTCCACGACCAAAACGAGTATCCCTTCATTGAGGACATTGGCACGGAAATTGAGACTGCAGCAGCCACCTCCATAGGGATGCACTTTGTGAGTGGCAACAATCTCCTTTTCACCTTTGCCTTGGTACAGCTGTAAATAGGAGCTGCTGGGGTGATTTCAGAGAGCCAGCAGCTCGAAGGCCTTTAAATACCTCCCACTCAGCGGCTGAAGTGCCCTGAGGGAAATCCTGTGATAGCACTTTTCTGAACAAAAGAGGCTGTGGGAAAATCAGGTCTTTATAAACCAAACCGCCTGGGATATTGTTTGTTCTCCCTTTTCTTCCACCCCTTGGCTTTCCAGGGGATTTTTGGTTTTGTTTTCACAGCAAAATCCACAACCACAGAAATGTATTGTCAAGTGCCTCGCTGGGCTTTAGCAATGAGCAGGGAGTTTCATCCCACGAGGGTCCCCGGGGCAGAGGAACCAGAGCTGGAGCTGTGGGTCTCCACGTTGGGGTCGAGTCCTTAGGGATGGTGGCAGCACAACCCCTTGAAGTGTTTTGTGAATGTAAGCCTCATTTTGCTGGTTTTCTCTCTACCCCAGCAGTAAAAACACCCTCGGGGGCAGCGGCTTTGCTTTTGCCAGCTGTGAGCAAAGGCAGGGAGAGCTGCAGCTCCTGCTTTCCCCATTTAGAGTAGTTCAGATTAGGCATTTGGCCCAAGGGGTTTCGACACTGCAGCAAAAGCTGTGCCAGGTCCCCTTTCATCTGGATGGGCTGTTAAGTGAGCACTTCAGCTCTGCCTTTCTTTCTGGTGGTCTGCTCGGAGCATCAGCCATCCAGCTTATCTGGGTGTGCCCATCGTGATAGGCCCCTGCATTAGAAAAGACATTAAAAGAAGGCTGATGTTTTACAAAATGCAAATAATTAACTGTCTTCCAGCTGTCTGGAAAACTGTGGTAGCAACTCCTTGGTTTGGGAACCAGGATGGTGTGGGGACACAAAGTCTCACAAGACTCTTTTCTTTGTCACCATCACCTTACAGAGACAGTCACAGAAGGCAGAGCCTCAATATTTAATGTAATACGTTCTTAGCACAACAGGTTTGGACTGTTGCTGTCGTATAAAAAACAAGATTGGGCACATCTTAGTGTCTGTCTAAAAGATTTGTCATGAGGAAGGGATCCAATTGCATCCTAATGAGGCAGCCAAAATAGAAGCTGGACACAACTTCTGATCCCAGAACAAAAGCTGGGGATCACTGTCCTGCAGGGAAAGGACAGCTCCAGGGAGCCTGCTGGGTGGTGGGGGTTTGTCAGGATTGTCAGGCCAGGGCTGCAGCACCGAGGTGCCAGGTCAGTCCTTGTGCCCACATGCAAGGTCACAAAGAAGGACACGGTGCTGCTTGCTGGGCTCTGAACACAGCATCAGTGTCTGGTGATTGCTCATGCGTTTCTGCTGGCTACTAGGACTGCCCCCCACCTCCAAAATATTCCAAGATGTTTGGAATGCAAACAAGGCATTGCTTGGTCAGAGTTACAGTGCTTTAGTTAAATATTTAGTTTGGAAATTATTTCAGTACCTGAAGGAACAAGTAAGCTTTTGTAGGAGCATAAGCCACAACAAAATAATTCTATACAAAGGATCGATCATCTCTTGGATGCCCCAGGAGCAGACTGAGGCAGTGTCTTGGCACTACATTGTATGTGGAATTTAAAAGCTGGTTTCAGTCAGTTTTTAGAAGTAATGCATCTCTAATACTGAAATCCCATCTTTCCCTCCAAAGAGAGATTTGAGCATCTCTAAAAGCGCTAACTTGCACTGGACTGGCCCAGAGCCTTGACTTGCTGTAGTCAAAGTGGTGAGGTATGCTGCTATCAGGTGTGGCCTCAGGAGCTGCATTCAGAGCCCTAGGGGCTATGAGCCTTTTCAGATTCCTGCTAAATTGATCCTTTGTACAGAATTTCTAATTCTAATTTTAAATTCTGTAGAGAAAGACAGGTGAATGGATTCTTAAAATGGATGTTTCTTGTGGTTTCAGGCCACTCTATTGTAAAGTGGATAATTACTGCAGAAAGATAGCAGGGGCTGAGGGAGGTAAGGCAGTCTGCAGGAAGTGGGCAATGCAGCTGCAATCAGATTTAGGGAATTTGAGGGCTCCCAGCCCTGGTTTCACAGAGCTGGAAGGCGCAGAATTGGCATGTCAGAGCTCTTTGCTCTGGGCAGAGATTGCAGAACAGGAAAAGTCATTAGCATTTGAGAGGAAGGGTCAAAGCAGCACCTGGAAAAAGGTTTGAGGGAGACACAAACATTTGATTTAAAGTGGATTGAGAGAGGTGCTGTTGAGCACTAGTGGAGCCTCAAGTGCTGTTTACCCAGGGCACAGGCACCCAGTGCAACAACAGCTCAGGCAGGTGGTGATCCTCACAGAAAATAACCCAAAACCCCCGTCCAACAACCGAGTCCTTCAGAACACAAACATCCAGAGTAAAGGACACACAGCCTCTAAGACTGGGAGAAAACATGCATATGGATTTCTCTGCTTCGAAAAATCCTCACTGCTATGTTTATACCACCTTGCATTCCTGCAACAAGGTTTCCAGGAAGACAGCAGAGAATCCCACCAGAGCAGTTTTTTGGGAAACGGATATTAGAAACAAAAAAGCCCTTGTTTTGACAAGGGATCAACAAATCATTTTAGGTAGCAGAAAGTAAACATTCTATTCAAAGCTGCCTTATCACTTACAGTTTCCGAGCTGGGATAAAGTGTCGCTGAATCCTTTGGTTTCTCTGTGAACTCCAATAAAACAAGTTTTGCTCTTTCTGTTTCTCAGACTCGGTCTCGCAAGCTGAGCAAACCCTACAGTGACTGCACAGAGACAGGAGCTGACATACCCGTGGAAAATCTCTATAACAAGAGCTACTCACTCCAGGTAAAGCCATTATTTGGGTTTATCAGTTGCTTGAAAACTACCTGCATAAAAATCTTTATAACAGTCTGTGGTTCAGGACCCAAGAGTGGGAACAGCCAGAGCACAGGGTTGTTGCTTTTACCACTGATGTAAAATGCAACGGCACTTCTTAAAATCCAGCTTTTATTCCTGAGTGGCTGCTGTTTGAAGTTCCCTCAGGCACCCTGTTAGATAAAGAGAGAACATGAGCTCATTAGGCAATTTTCAAGCAATGTGAGACTGGAAAATATTGGCCAAGTAAAGGTTGCAGCTTAGTAACCCTTGAAGCCAGAAATTGTGACCTTTAGGACTCCAAGAATAACAGAAACCATCTAATCAGTATCCAGATAGCAGGATGTTTGTTTACAGAGTAAGTTTCCACTAATTTTGCATGGTTTCTGTAATTGGGTCCTCTTGGAGAGTGTCAGTTGTTCTGGCACTCTCCAATTGAAGAATTGTACTCACATTAGCTGCTGCCTGCTGCAAAGCTCAGATCTAGGCTGAATTTGTGTTTTATGGGGAATAGAAAATCTGTTGTGGTGTCATGCCAGGCAGGATCACCCAGACATTATCTCAGGTTTTTAATAACAGTACTTCACCGAAACTCCGTGCTCAGGAGGGCTGGGACTGGGACCAAAAGGCTTGACTGGGATTTAAAAGAGAAGTTCTGTTCCTGCATGTCCCAGTGTTTTAGCACAAACCACAGCTCTGCTGCCTCGTTAATCCTCCCAGCTTCACCTCTCCCAGTAGGCACCAGCAGGGTTTGGTGGAAGCTGTGAACGTTTGCTGCTGTGAGTCACTTCCCACACCTAGGTAGTGATTCATGGGCCACGTGCCATGGCAGGCCTAAAACCCTCTCCTTGACTCTGTGAAGAGCAGCTGCAACACTGAAGCTTTTGGTGGCTATAGGGGAAGTGTGGGCATTCATAGAACCCCCATATGTGTAATCCTCTGAGAAGATTATATTCTTATTTTTTGCAGTAGAGCCTCAACCCTCCTTTCTGCCTCTGTATTCACTCGTAGCAGAGCCTGAAGGCCCAGGGAAACAGGGTTCCCGTCCCACTGCTGTTGTCAATAAGTAGGATGTTTTTAGGTGCACAAGAGCCTGGAGCTTGATGCAGCCTCTTACCCCCCAGCTCTGTTTTTTCTCCCCAGATCTGCCTGCACTCCTGCTTCCAGAAGGCCATGGTGGACTCGTGTGGCTGTGCCCAGTATGCGCAGCCCTTACCCGCTGGGGCCGAGTACTGCAACTACAAGAAGAACCCAAACTGGAGTTAGTATTGAAACACCTCTGGCACTGCACATGCCTCAGCTGCCAGTCCTGTCCCCTGCAGCACCAACCCATCACACAGCCCCTGCACCCCAGTGCCCCTGTCACACAGCCCCCTGTACCCCAGTGCCCCGTCACACAGCCTCCTGTACCTCAGTGTCCCTGTCACACAGCCCCCTGTACCTCAGTGTCCCTGTCACACAGCCCCTGCACCCAGCACCCCAGTGCCCCTGTCACACAGCCTCCTGTACCTCAGTGTCCCTGTCACACAGCCCCCTGCACCCAGCACCCCCAGTGCCCCTGTCACACAGCCCCCTGCACCCACCCCAGTGTCCCTGTCACACAGCCCCCTGCACCCAGCACCCCAGTGCCCCTGTCACACAGCCTCCTGTACCTCAGTGTCCCTGTCACACAGCCCTCTGCACCCAGCACCCCAGTGCCCCTGTCACACAGCCCCCTGTATCCCTGTCACACAGCCTCCTGTACCTCAGTGTCCCTGTCACACAGCCCCCTGCACCCAGCACCCCAGTGCCCCTGTCACACAGCCCCCTGCACCCACCCCAGTGTCCCTCCCTGTCAGAGCTGCTGCACACCCAGCATGCTGGGATGAGGCAAATCTGCCTTAACCCACTTAAGCCCCCACACCCAGAGCCAGGAGTGCCTCCCTTGCTCACACTGACTGGTTTGTGAAACTTACCCTGGTGGCTTGTCACCTGTGCCCACCACAGAACAGTCGAGTGGAGGGCTTGCCCAGGTGTGGCAGTTTTCATGCCTATATCAAGTGACACCCACTTCTCAAGAGTCTTTTGCAATATTTATAGGGTAAATCTTTTTATCCCCACCATGTAGGCAATGGCCTCAAAGGCCACCTATGCCCCAGATGCCCCACTCCAGCCCAGGTAGCAAGTTTTCTTTCTGGCCTCTCACACGCATCCTACTCCTTCCCTGCAGTGTACTGCTACTACAGACTGCACGAAAAGTTTGTGAAGGAGCAGCTGGGCTGCCAGCAGATCTGCAAAGACGCCTGCAGGTGAGTCCTTGCCACAGCCAGAGGTAAAGTGTGCGTGGGAGTTGGAGCTCACAAGTGACATCCTGCCTCTCTCTGCAGCTTCAAGGAGTGGGCGCTCACCACCAGCATTGCTCAGTGGCCATCCACCGTGTCAGAGGTGAGTCCCCAGTTGCACTCCACCAGAACAGAGGCATTGAGTAACCCCAGAGGCACAGCACAAAAGCAGGAGGCCCTAGGGTAATCAGTAGCATTCAGTGATGCTGCTCCCAGAGACCAGTCTGTAGTTTCCAGCTCAGGGCTCCCCCTCCAGGAGTTCAACATTAAACTGAAATGTCCTGGGAGATCCCCTTGGGCTCAGCTGGCCTGTCACACTCAGTTCTGGTACCCATACCAGCCCAAGGAGGTGTGGAGCATGAGTCCCTTCCCAAGGGTCTGTGCACAAGAGCCTGCAGCTAGAGTTGCATTTTCTGTCTGTTCTCCAGGACTGGATGCTCCGAGTTCTCTCCTGGGACAAAGGGCAAAAACTCAACAAGAAGCTGAACAAGTAAGTCCCCCTGTGTGTTCCTGCCTTGCACCTCCAGCTCTGATACGATCTGGGCAGCCCTAATGATGGCAATTGGGGAAAAAGCTCCCTTGGAGCAGCCCAGCCCTACTGGTCCAACTGGTTATTTGCATAGTTTTTCAGTATGTTTCATGTTATTGTTTTACTAAACCCTCTGCCTGCCTCCTGTTTCCCCAGGACAGATCTTGCCAACCTCATGGTGTTTTACAAGGACCTGAACGAGAGATTCATTTCGGAGAATCCTGCCAACACGGTGAGTGAGCATGCTGGTCCCTACTCCCAGGAGACACAGCACTTCCTCCCACGCAGGCTGGGAGCTTTCACCTGCCCAGGGGAGCAATCCCACACGGGCAGGGGCAGGAAGCTGATCTCAGATATGCACCTCTGGGCTGGTCCTGCCCTTTCCAGCCCTTATCTCAGGCCACGTCTCTGCCTGTCCAGCCCCGAGCCCTGTGCAGGGGCAGCCTGCAGGCTGCCCACAGCAAGCTCAGCTCTGAGCTCCTTCTGAAGCAGAGCCAGAGAGAGCAACAGCAGCGATGGGCCCACTGCATTCGGGAGTGCTGAGCAAGCCCTGGGCACCCCGCCTGCTGTAACTGCACCATGGACACGACGTGCCCATTGCAGACCCTAACCTGGTGCTCTCTGCTCTTCCAGCTCGTCATTCTTCTGTCCAACTTCGGGGGCCAGCTGGGCCTGTGGATGAGCTGCTCGGTGGTCTGCGTCATCGAGATCGTGGAGGTGTTCTTCATCGACTCTCTGTCCATCGTCCTGCGGCGCCAGTGGCAGAGGGCAAAGAAGTGGTGGCACGGCCGCCAGCGGGGCAGCGCGGGGCCGGCCCCGCGGGCCAGCGACCCGGAGAGGCAGGGCCACGACAACCCCGCCTGCATCGATGAGGACCTGCCCACCTTCACCACCGCCCTGCGCCTGCCGCTGCCCCAGGACAGCCCCCTGCCCAGGACTCCCCCCCCCAATTACAGCACTTTGCGGCTGGAGACGGCCTTCACGGAGCAGCTGCCCGACACGCTGGAGCTCGGCCAGCGCTGACACCCGGCACCGCCCGCCCGCTGAGGTGGGTGCTGGACCCACGGAGCCAGACAAGCACTGAGGGGCTGTCAGGTCAGACCCTTACTCAGGGATTGAACTGGCAGTCAAAGCTGCCCTGAGCAAAGCTCAGAAACAAAAGCCAAGAACTCAGAGACATTAGGAGCTTCAAGCAACATCAGTTCTCGAGTTAATGATGGCAGGAGATGGCTGGAGCAGGATGTGGTGCTAAGCTGGGATGTCTCACCAGGCAAAGGCACGCATTAGCCACCAACTGCACACACCCCATTGCATGTGGGCAGGAGTTGCTCCACAGCAGCAGATTGATGCCACATTGAGCATTAGCACTAATTGCTCTCTGCTGTGTGGCTGGACTTGTGGGAAAAACCCCAGGCTGTCAGGAATCCAGGATGGCATGTGTAGGAAGGGCATGACAGGGGCTTGGGTAAAGCACGAAAGAGCATAAAAGGAAAGCTCTCACTTGGATTTTCAGTAGAAAGCTGATTCCAGTGGTGGCCTGAGGAGCTCTTTCTTGTGAGATGAAAAGCCAGGACAACCAGAAATGTGCTTGTAGAGCAAGTTACTACACAGCTGGGGTAGGAAAGCCCGAGTCATCCCCAAAGAATCATCTGAAAGGGCATGAAATCCAATTTGGAGCACAGTAATGAAGTGCATCCTCTGCAAGCTTGTTCCATTCCACATCACTCAAGCAGCCCTTAAACATAACTTCCAAGGAGCTCATTAAATGACTTCCCAGAAGCCTCACAGGGAGTTAGCTGGATGCTCTTTTCCTGCTGAACCCCAGGCAAGGACTTCCTCCTGCAGCCACCCAGTTCCCCACCTGCCTGCCCTGGCAATGCCTGGAGGATGTCTCACCCCACCTGTACCTCATCCACCTTGCCCCCATCCACCGAGCAGTGTCAGCACCCAAGTTTTACCTTCTGTGCTGCTCCCCCCGTGGGCCAGGGGCTGCTGTGTGTGCTGGCAGTGCCCTGCCCGGCCTGCACCCAGCTCCCTCCTGCCACAGCCCACTCTGCTGCCTCCAGCACCCTGTGGAGATGGTGAGCAGAGCCCACCCCACACTGGCTGCTGGGGTCTGTAGAGCCAGAGTGATGCAGAGCCTGTGAGGGGTATCTGAATGGAGGAGTCTCTCCTTTCTCTGGGAGCTTATTTTATAGAGAACAGTGAGAATCCAGAAAGGTCCTTTAATGTGCAATAAAACCTATTTTAACTGAATTATTTAAATAGATGATAAACTGAAAAAAATAAAGATATATTTTTGAGTAACTGCTTTGACCTTTTTTGTTTTAAAATCACCACTATATAAGTTAGTCCCCTGCAGGTATCCTGAAAGCTGAGGAAACTTGTCTCTGCCTGCCTGGGGGCTGTAGGTTCTCAGCAGGGCCAAATTTCCCAGCCAGGTAGCCCAGGACTCTTCAGCGGAGATGGAGCAGGGGGGTTCTGTGGGACCCAGCTCCTCAGGCAGGAGGAACATGGGGTGCAAGCAGAAACTGTGAAAAGCCGTTTCAGAAAACAACATTAACCAGCAAGGGAACAAAAACCATTGGAACTTCAGGTGTCCCCAGACAGCTCCACACCTGAGCAGCCCCTTAGAAGCCACAGGAAAAGTGAGCAGCAGATCTGCCCCAGCCCCTGGTCCAGCACCGAGAGAGGTGCTCTGGGCAAGCCATGGCTCATCCCCATCATCTCTAACAGCATCAAATACCAACACTCATATCATGACCATCCTGCCCCGTGGGCAGCAGTGGCAGAACAGACCAAGAACAGAAGAGAGCAGCCCAGGAAGCCCCCCCTCCCCTTGGTGTTACAGGCATGAGCTGTTCCCACTACAGCAGGGACAGGAGCAACAGCAAAGTCCAGAGCTAAGGAACACCTCACCACAAACTCCTTCCTTGCCAGCTTGGTGGTGCTGGCACAGGAGCTGGTTTGGTTTCCTTACCCCTGACTGAGGACCTGCCTTCCAATGCAGAGGGGCCAGCTGCCCCCAGCTCCCAGAGAGCACAGCCTACAGTGAACTTTGTGGGGCTCACCTCCTGGGGAAAGCAAGCAAACATCACAAAGTGGGTCATCCCACATCTGTACCTGTGTGTGCAGCAGCACCTAAGAGGCCACGGCTCTCCACAGGGCTCACACAATCTGCTGCAAGCAGTGCTAAGGAGAGACTGCCCAAGCTCAACCTGATGCTGGTACTGTTCCTTCACCACTGCTGAGCTGCTCCCAGGTTTCTTCTTCTTCCCCTCAGGCTGCTCAAGTACCTCTGCCCACCCCCAGCAACCCTCTGGCCCTCAGAGCTGGGTTAAATCAGTGAGTGCTGATCATGCAATCAGCCCCCTGACAGGAGGGAACCCCCCACACCTGGCTCTAGGGCCAGGGAAGGCACTGGCAGCTGGCACAGGTTGGGATGGGTCAAGGGTTTGTGTTTCTAAAGCCTCCCCAGTGCAAAACAAAACCCTGGAAAATAAACAAGAGTGGTGCCAACCCTGCACAAAAGGAGGTGTAGGGACTGGTCAGACTATACCAGGAACTGCAGTTCCAAAAAGGGAATATCCTTTGGTGGAGAACAAGGCTGCCAACCTGTAGTAGTCTAGCAGCAGAAATGTCAGGGCTCTCCCACTGAAAACCCAGGATATGTGTCCTGACAGGTGCTTTTTTGGGAGAACACTTGCTTTAAGTTCTTCGGAAAAGCACAAGTGTTCTGCAGGTGCTGTTTGCAGTTACTCCTGGGGCAGGTGCAACACCTTTTCTCTGTGTGTGAATAATCCTCAGAAGGCAGAGAGCCACGGAGCTGCAGAAATGGTTTACTTCATCGTGAGTTAAACACTGAAGTGTGCTGAACTCCTGAGTCACCTCAAACACAGAAAACCACTGGGGACGGTCTGGACTGGCACACGCTGAACATCATAAACCCAAAGTGTCTGAGACACTTAACTCAGAGTTTATGGGAACAACAGGCTGTAAAATCCAGGGTTCAGCAACATCCCCTGTTCCACTGCAGGGTCGGGGGGGAAGCCCGGGCTCTTGCCATGGGACAGTGCTCCAGGAGACTCGTGGCAGGTGTGGGAGCCCAGGCAGTCCTGGGCAGGGCTGGAGAGCAGGCACCCCTCACTCACAGCAGTCCCCGTCCCTGGGATTCAGCTGTGGCCACCGTGCCCAGCTCTGGGGCAGGGGTGACAATGACCCCCGACCCACAGACCCACAGCTTCAGCTCTGTGGCACCGCAGGGCTGCGGGGAGCAGCTGCAGTACCCAAAAACACAGTGAAGGTGCAGGCAGCATCGCAGGCACGGCACTGCCTTGGCAAGGGACAGGCTGGGGAGAGGTGTGGAAACAAACCTGCAGCAGCAGGTGCTGGTGACTCACGGGAAAGGCTGCCAGCACACCGGGACCGGCCCTTCGAGGAGAGGAGGCACAGCAGGAGAACCTCGCTCTGCTCCTCCACGGCAGCCTCTGCCAGAGGAGGGGGATGCCAGAGGTGATGGGGGAGCTGTGGGGGGAAAGTGGCTGAGGAGGAGGAAAATCCAGCAGCACAGAGATTTTTCTAGATGGCAGGAATCTGCCTGTGTGGCGGTGTCAGCCTGGAGGGGTGACCCCAGCATCCCTCAGAGTGGAAGGAAGGGGCAGCTGCCCGAAGCTGCTCCCAGCAGATGTAGCCAGGCAGCACTGACAGGGTTAAAAACTGCCCAGGCCCCTTCCAGAGTGGTGACATCTGGGTGACATCCAGTGGTCCACAAACAGGTTTGGAAGTTAAATGCCTCATTAATGTAAATGGGACTGGGCTGGGGAAAGGCATCTCCAGCACATGCCTATGGAAATGGAAAATCCATCTGAGCCTCTTGTGCTCAAGCCCAGCTCTGGGGAGGCCAAACACGGCTGGACAGTGTGGATGGTTCGGTTTCACCCCTTCACCTTCAGGGCGGGGTGAGCCAGCAGCGGGCAGCCCCGGAGCAGTAACTCGCACCGGACAGCTGCCCTCAGCCATCCCCACCAGCTCACTTGGAAGCATTTTCCAGCAGCTGGAGCATCCCCAGCCAAGGCCAGGCTGTGGCAGGGGAGCCGTGGCAGCACCAAAGCAGTTCCCAGCAGCGAGAGTTGGAGCTTGACCTTTGGGTGCAGCAGCTCCCTGCACAACGACACAGCACAGAACAGCGACACACGACATGGCCCAGCACAATGACATGGCCCTGCACAGTGACATGGCCCAGCACAGTGACACGGCCCAGCACAGTGACATGGCCCAGCACAGTGACACAGCCCAGCACAGTGACATGGCCCAGCACAGTGACACGGCCCAGCACAGTGACATGGCCCAGCACAGTGACACACGACATGGCCCTGCACAGTGACACGGCCCAGCACAGTGACATGGCCCAGCACAGTGACACACGACATGGCCCAGCACAGTGACACAGCCCAGCACAGTGACATGGCCCAGCACAGTGACACACGACATGGCCCTGCACAGTGACACGGCCCAGCACAGTGACATGGCCCAGCACAGTGACACACGACATGGCCCAGCACAGTGACACAGCCCAGCACAGTGACATGGCCCAGCACGAACCCCGGGGCCAGCATCTCCCTCAGGACGGGCCGCGGCCTGCGGAGCCCTCAGCAGCTCCCACACCCCTGGCATGCTGGGCATGGCTCATGCTGGAACAGACTGAGAGCAGTGCCCAAGGCGAGGAGGGGGAGCAGGAACCCTGGGCCAGCTCAGGCATTCACACCCAGGACATTGGAGTGAACTTGCCGAGCCCCTCCAGCCCTGGGCAGCGCTGGGCCCAGCTTGCATTCATCCCTCTGGGCCGTTCATCCCTCTCCAGAGCAGTGTGGAACCAGGGTCACCTGGCCCTGGGGAACTGGGCTTGGCAGTGAAGGCATGGGGGCAGTGCTGGTGGAGGGCAGGGGCTCTTCCTCCTTGCCCTTGTCCTTGTCCTTGTGGCCATGCTGCACGAGGGCTCTCCCCTTCGGCCCCCACACAGGCAGCTCTGGGCCGGGATGCTGACCCGCAGCCATGCCCGCTCCCTGGCCTGCTTGTAACACAGCCTGAGGTGTAAACAGGGAAACACACCTGGCCCCAGGGCTGTGGACAGAGTGTTCCTGCCTCTCTGTCCTCTGGAATCTTCACCCAAACCTCAGCACTTTCCTGTAACACCCTTGAACCACCTTGTCCCTCCCAGTCTTGTGTGTCTACTTCTGTTTCTCTTCCAGAAGGAGCTGGGTGGGACCTGTACCCTGTGGGGACCTGAGCCCCCCTCACTGCTGGGCTGCCAGCCCTGCCAGCCCCCCAGGACCACGGTGGCACTGTGACCCTGGCAGCCCTGGCAGTGTTCCCAAAGCAGTGAGATACGTAGTACAGAAGGGGACACTCTGTAGGGATAAGTGACAAAAACCCAACCTGCAAAGCCCTGAGCAACTGAGCCAGCTGAGCCCCATCCAGCACCAGGTGGGGGTATGGGGTACGGGGTCACATCTCTCTCTTCCACTCATGGGTTTTGTCCAGACGTGTTTCTAGGGACTAAAACCGTGTGCTCACTACATTTATTCACCTGCACCAGAGCACACGGCAGTCCTGGCAGGATGTGATCACCCAGAACACTGGGAGCTGGGAGCCAGCTGGAGCCAGGTGAATCACCCTGTTGTCACAAAGCCTCTCACTCCAGTGCTGTCCTGCTGGGTTTTAAGACCTTCTCACCCAAGTTTACATAACGAATCCTGAACGGTACAAGCTGTTCCCCGGGTACACAGGGGTAATCACTCCTGGTCTTCTTATAAATCAGCTCTGGTCTTGTTATAAAATGTCATCAGTCACAAAATAGTTCACATTTGCCCCAGGACATGGGAGGGGACCATAAAGCACCAGCCCAGGGCATTTTTACATTGCTGCATCCTGCTGCAGCCCTGCTGGCACTCCCTGACCTGTACCAGGGCGTCCTGGGGGCATCCAGAGGACTGGGCTCCACCTGAGCTGCCACATCCCAGGATGCTGGAGTCACAGCAGGAGGGATATTTATTGTAGTAAACTTCTAGGCAGATGAGTGCAACTAATTCTCTGTCACAATTATTTACAGAGCTGGTCAGGGGAAACCCCACAAGTGACAAATCATCACAGTGCTGCACCAAGAACCTGCCCAGTGTCATCCGCAGGTGAAAAGGACTCAGTGCCCGATGTCACCACGCTGAGGCTGAGGGAGCTGGCCCCGGTGGAGTTTGCCCCATCCCTCCCTCCCTGTAGCCACAGCTCGGCTGGCAGAGCCACACACGCCCGGCCCTGGCCCGGAGCGACCCCTCTCTGCGGCCCCGGGCCCACCGAGCTGTGCCAGGTGAGCAGGAGCCGCCGGGGCCCCTTCCCTCCCCTCCTCTGCGGCTTGTAAAACAAAACCAGTCTGGGTTTTACTGCCTGATCTTTGTAACGCAAACACAGGTCAGTTAACAGGTTTTACACAGCGGCTCCCGGCGCAGGGTGGTTGTGAGATGCTCACTGTCACTTCACTGGGATTTTACCGGTCACAACTAAATGACTCGATTTCGTCTGGTGACGGCGTGTCTCTGCAAGTGCACACGATAAACCCGGCAATTACCGCGGGGTGAGCCTGTGCCGACTGCGGATGCCCGGATCCCTCGGCAGGGGCAGGGACAGGGACAGGGACAGGGACAGGGACAGGGACAGGGACAGGGGCAGGGACAGGGACAGGGACAGGAGCAGCCTCCAGTGTGGGGCCACAACGCCTGCACCAGGGTTGGGTGGGTGATGGTGACAGGGACCGATGGGGGCTGGTGTGAACTGATGGTAACAAGCACCTCTGCTCTTCTTCATCTATACATCCAGACCAAACAGCATCCAGCAAAATTGCCTTTGTACCCACTGCAGCCACAGCCACCATCAAAACATTTTCCTTCCATCAGGCAAATTTAGGAGCAGTTGATGTTTGTGAAACACGGTGATCGGGCAGATGGAGTCACTTTCAGGCTGATTGTCCCCACGGATCTGGTGTCCCAGCTGTATTTAGCTGCTGTCAGCAGTGCATCATGCCAGCACAACACACCACTGGGAACACAATGCCTGGGGTGCAGGGGAGCTTCCCCTGGCATTTCAGCTGTATTTTCAGCAGGAGGTTTTTGCTTATGAAATAAACTTTCTCATAAACAATTGAGAGATGGTGGAAAGTCAAGCTAGCTCAAGGTCATTTGGCTTTGCTGGCTGCGCAGCTGATGTTCCAAACCCTGGAACAAACGCCACCCGCTCTATTTCCTGTGCTAGAGCTGCCAGAGCTGGTAACAGACATTGTTCTCTGGGAAAGCAGTGGCGATAGGAGGGCAATTACTGTGGCAGGACAGAGAACCCGGCAGGTCCTGGTCCATCAAACCTGTTCATTCCAGCTTCCCTTGGAGATACTTCTCGAACACAATCCCGCACTCCACTCCTGACACAATGACATGAGGTACACTTGTGCCAGTTAAAAATAAAAATCCCTTTTGTTCCCAAATAACAGAGCACGGGGACATTTGGGAAAGCCTGACCAAGTCCTGATTGAACAAGAATCTGCCATTACCTCTCCTAGCAAGAGGCAATCACTCCCCTGTACAATGCTCTGCCCTCAGCAGTGATTTATGGTTCCAAGGAGGTTTGTACATGCTCACTGTTCTGTTGTGAGGAGCTGACGTCTCCCACATCGCTCAAGATGCTCAAGATTTTACCTCCAAACGTGTTTGTACAGCAGTGCTGGGCTGAGGGGCCCCAGCCCATGGCACACACTGGGCTGGCCCTGGGCTAGGAGAATACAGAAAATGGGGGGGCATGTCTCTGCAGCCCCCCTGAGGGATTAATTATGGGATCAACAGGAGTCAGTGTGCAGGACACATAATATTGAGATTAAGTCATGAAATCACAAAGCACATTGCTAATCACGGTGAAAATCACGACAGCTGGGCTGGGAGGGCCCCGGCCCCATCTGAGCTGCTGCCCCCCCAGCCCCGAAGCAAACAGAAAAGCTGCTTCAATGTTTAGTTCATTCTGTCATTTTATGGAAACAGTGCTCATTTCTCCTGGAAAGAGATTGCCAAGTTCCAGATCAGTCCATTGGTGCCACTAAGGCAGAGCTCTGCCCCTTCTGTTTGAATATCAATATCTTGTCTAGCCCACGCTGGACAGGCTTGGGGTGTTCAAACTCCTGCTGGGAGTGTGCCCAGCAGCAGGCAGGAGAGAAAACAGTTGTAAAGGGAGGCTTTTTATGGAAAAAAATAACGTAGAATCAAAGAGCCATTCAGGTTGGAAAAGCCGCCCAAGATCATCAAGTCCAAACATTTCCCCAGCACTGCCAAGGCCACCATTAACCCTGGCCCCAAGTGCCACATCCACATGGCTTTTAAATCCCTGCAGGGATGGTGGTTCCACTACTGTCCTAGGCAGCCTTTGCCAAGGTTATAAGATCTTACAGTTCTTTTAAAATAGAAAAAAGATTACAGGAACTGTCTAAAGCAGCTTATAAAACTGTTTCAAAGCACTAATGCACCTCACCTGCATTTATTTCACCCATGTCAAAAGCCTGGCACCAGGGACAGCTGGCACCAGGGAAGGTAAAGCAGCGAGGTGATGTCCTGGCACCTGTGGCAGCTCAAACCAGACTGAGAAACACACTGTGACCTGCTGCAGGGCAATGGCCACCAGACCTGAGAGCGCCTTCCAGTGCCTGAAGGGGCTCCAGGAGAGCTGGACAGAGAACTGGACAAGGGACCGGGGTGACAGGGCACAGGGAATGGCTCCCACTGCCAGAGGGCAGGGCTAGATGGGATATTGGAAAGAAATCCTTCCTTGGGAAGGTGGCAGGCCCTGGCACAGGGTGCCCAGAGCAGCTGTGGCTGCCCCTCGATCCCTGGAAGTGCCCAAGGCCAGGCTGGATGGGGCTTGAAGAACCCTGAGGCAGTGGAAGATGTCACTGCCCAGGGCAGGGGTGGCACCCTTCCAACCCAAGCCACGACTCTGTGTTTCTAAGGTCCCTTCCAACCCAAATAATTCTGTGATTCTGTGACTCTGTGAGGTTTGTGCCACTGATCCCATGCTGTGTTAGGCGATCTTGACGTGACGGGAGGAGGAGCGGCAGAATCAGGTGCCACTCCTCGGGATGTGTTAGGAGAAAATCAAAGCGATATTCCAAGGACCCGGGACCAACCTGGGAGCGACTGCAGGCAGCAGGAGGGCGGGTTCAGCGGTGCGGTGGGGCGGGCCGGGGCGGGCCCGGGGAGGTGCGGGCCAGGCCGGTCTCGGCGGGAGCGCTGCCGGAGCCGCACGGGCGGCAGGTACGGGGGCACCGGGGGGCCGGGGGAGGCTGTGCGGGGTCGGGGCTGGCCGCTCCCTTCGGCCCCCAGGCGCTGCCGAGGGATGCCCGCAGGCATCTCCCAGCGCCCTCGGGCATCCCTCGGCGGCGTCTCGGGGCCGAAGGGACCGGCTCGACGGGCTGGTCGTGGTGTCTTTTACGCTGATATACGGACCCGAAGTCACCCGATCTCTGCCTGGTCTTGCGGCAGCGGGGCAGGTTTTCGTGCTGGGCAGGTATTTGGGATGGACCCGGCGTGCAGCCAGGGGTAGTAATTCGGATTTAGCTTTCATTTGCGCAGGGGTTTCCTTTAATCTCCCTGATAAAAGAGAATGGGAGCAAACCGCATCTTCACGGAGTAGTTCGGTGTTTGGTTCGGCATTGGAAATGTGCCATCTCCCCCAGGATGGTGTCTCCCAGTGTGCCGCAGCATCCCAGGGGGTGGGGTTGCTGGTGTTGGGGGTTTGCTCCTCTTGCTCTCCAGGATTGCCGTCGTTCCTTGCCCAAGCAGCAGAGTGAGCTCAGCAGTGTGACCTTACTGGCACATGGGGAGCACGGCTTGTGACTGTCCTGCGAGAGGGACATCATGGGAACCACGGGGTCATGGATTGGTTTGAGTTGGAAGGGACCTTCAAGTTCATCTCATTTCACCCCCATGCCCTGGGCAGGGACACCTCCCACTGCCCCAGGCTGCTCCCAGCCCCATCCAGCCTGCCCTTGGGCACTGCCAGGGATCCAGGGCAGCCACAGCTGTTCTGAGCACCCTGTGCCAGGGCCTCCCCACCCTCACAGGGAAGAATTCCTTCCCGATATCCCATCTAATCCTGCCCTCTGGCAGTGGGAAGCCATTCCCTGTGTCCTGTCCCTCCAGGCCCTTGTCCCCAGGCCCTCTTCAGCTCTCCTGGAGCCCCTTTAGGCCCTGGAAGGAGCTCTGAGGTCTCCCTGGAGCCTTCTCTTCTCCAGGCTGCACAGCCCCAGCTCTGGCAGCCTGGCTGCAGAGCAGAGGGGAAGGCAGGGTTAGGCAGGGAAGTGGGAGCACAGTGCCTGAACACGGCACAGAGTCAGGAGAGCACTATCTGAGCTCCCAGACTGTAAATACTCCTGGAGTGCTCACGCCTGCCCGTTGGGCTTGGAGACCCGGAGGCGCCTGCGTGGGCTGGAGCCGTGGGCGTTGGAGCTGGCACTGTGTGCCCTGGCCACTGTCCCTGCACAGCACACAGAGCATCTGCTGGGAGCTCTGACCCCACCTTGAGACAGGCTGTCATTGCTCACTGACATGTTGCTGCTCCACTTTTCAAACTGGAAACTTGTGAGGTAATAAAAGAAATTCCTCTGATTTGCAGAAATGCCACTAGAGAGTATAAATGTCTTGTTTAGGAACGGCCTTTTCCTCAGGGTTCAGGGGAGATGGCAGATGAGCAGCTGGTCATCAAAGAGGAGTGACTGGTGTGTCCCAGGAGAGAAAGTGCTGAGCAATCACAGTGTCATCGGGCCAGTAGTGTCAGGGTGGTTTTGCAGCCCATTCCAACCCTGGAGCTTCCAGGAGTGGGCCAAGTTTTGCTCATGACTTTATTTCCTTCAAGTGGCAATTGCCCTAGGAAAACCCCAGAGGAGATTCAACAGAGTCAACACAGTCATTTCGTAATGTGGGAGTCTGATGTCACTGTGAGGTGGAGGAGTTTCACCCAGGGTGATGCTGGGATGAGGCAGGGCTGGACTCAGCTGCTGGAGACAGGGAGGACACGTCCACACCACAGAGAAACCCCACAGGAACCAGGAGCAGGCTTCTCTTGGGATGGCTTTGGTCATCTCAGGGCTGCACGTGCTGCCAGGAGAGGGGCCATGGCACCCTGTGCACCATGGGGCTCATGTCCCCGGGGTCAGCTCCAGACAGGTCAGATGGCCCTGCTGTGACCAGAGCAGCCCAGAGCAGGGCACGGATGTAAAGCAGTGCAGGCTCCCTGGAGCCACCTGCAAAGGGTTCAGGGCTGCATGTCTGTGAGGGGGTGGCACCTCCTGTGCCCCCAGCCCTGCTCAGCTCCTGCTCCATCACTGCTCCACTTCCTCCCTCCAGAGGGGCTGCGGGAATGGGGCACAGCTGTCTGTGCACGGATGGAGAGTGGGTCTTTCCATCCCTCATTTATCCCCTCTCTGCTCAGGTGCAGCTCGCTGATGGGGCAGAGCAGGACCCACTCCAGGCTGGCACCAAACCTGGCACCAACCCTGCCCTGAGCAGCTCAGCCCCCAAGCACTGAGCGCTGTGCCAGGGAGGAGCTCCCATAACAGGGGCTTGGGCAGCTCACCCGGGGCAGCTTCCAGCTGTCAGCAGGGAAGAAGCCTCTTTGGAAACACTCTGGAAATAAAGGTAAGAAGAAAACTCTTAAAATGAGAGTATACATTGCAAAAAAGTCATCCAGGTACATTCAAATACAGCTTTTGCTTCATGCCAAAATCTTTTTCTGTAGGAGTAGAGCCTGCCCTCGCATCTTAGAGGAAGTAGCTGGGGTTTGTTCTTTCCAAAGTCCTCTCCCACAGAGGATCACCTACATCTAACATCACAGGTAATAGGCATGCAGTGAAAACCATCATCTCTTTTTGTGTCATGGAGCGAGACTTCAAAATCTGCTGGGTTTATCCTGTTCTCAAACTCTACGTGCTACTCAGGAGAATTTGCAGATCTGGCCAGCAGACCAAGGAATCAGTATTACCTTTTTTATTTTTGAAAAGTATGAAGAACCCACCCTCTTTCACTCCCCTGGGCCCGTGCACACCTTTACTGCCTTCTTTGCTCACCTGCAGGTAATGCTGTGTCACTGTCATTGCTGCCCTGCCGAGTGCTGCTCCTTGGTGAACTATTGCTGCATTATTCCGGCACTCTTCCTCCCAGGATGGGGCCCATTCCCAGCATTAATCTTTAACTCTGCTCTCCTGCAGCTTAAATCTGACAAATGTTCTGAGTGGTTGCCTCAGGTTCTTTTTGAAATCCTGCCTCGGGATGTTAAGATTTAGTAACACAGATTCTAACCTTAAAATAGCAGCACAAAATGTTCTATTTACTCACAAAATGAATGCCAAGTATGCGGCATCCCTCACCAGAGCGGGGCAGTGGGGGGGGCTGAACTGATCATATCTGACAGACAAAGGAATTTGGTGGAAAAAACCAATCTGGTGTCCGTCCTCCAGTGGGCAGCAGCATTCCTGGTCCTGGGAAAGGTGCTGCTGCCTCCAGCCCCTCTCCTCCTGTCCCTCTGAAAGCTGGATGTGCTCTAATACTTCTTACTTTTGAGAAAAACTGTCCCAGGCTCCATGTGAGGTAAAACCCTGAAGGTTGTGAGCCTGAGCTCTACCCAAGCCAGCTCCTGCGTGTACTGCTTGGTCCATCTAGTGTTGGCTGAGGCTGGGACAGCATTCCAGCTGTATCAGTGTGCACACAGCATTCCCACTCCCTGGGCAGGTGTTGCCACACTGCAGGGCCTTGGCCTGTGCTCGGGAGTCACCAGGCACGGCCAGGTCCTGCAGGTCCCGGTCACTCAGCTCTGGGGGGGCCAGCAGGAGCCCAAAATGTGACAAAAGCATTCACCACCTTTGGAACAGCCAATCCTAAACCTCTCCTGTGTCCTCCCAGGAGGCTGGGTGACATCTTGCTGCCATGGCATGACCCTGCAGAATATCTGTGCCGAGTTCTTCCTGGGTTACAAACCACAGCTGTGCCATCGCAGTGCCTGTCCCACTCCCACTGTGCTGACAGTACAGGGACACCTGGCGTGGCACAGCCCTGCTCCTCCTCAGAGCTGGCTTGATGTCGTTTCTCCTGCTCACAGGCAGCAGCATGAACCTGAAGAAGTACCTGGTGCGGGCGCTGCATCGCCTGCAGAAGGGCCCTGGCTACACCTACAAGGAGCTGCTGGTCTGGTACTGCGACAACACCAACACCCACGGCCCCAAGCGCATCATCAAGGAGGGGCCAAAGAAGAAACTGATCTGGTTCTTCCTAACGTTGCTCTTTGCATCCCTCGTGTTCTGGCAGTGGGGGATCCTCATCAACACCTACCTCTCCTACAACGTCACCTCGTCTCTCTCCATTGGCTTTAAGACCATGAAGTTCCCCGCAGTCACTGTCTGCAATGCCAACCCTTTCAAGTAAGTTTTTCTTCTCCCAATTTCCCCATGTGTGCCCTAACCCCTCAGAAACGTTGCCAGTGTGAGGTTCCTGTCTCAGACATGACATCAGGAGCATCAGTGGAGTCCCCAAGTGGCCCTAAAAACAAATAAAGAGCAATATGAAGATGAATGGCTCAGGCGCAGGGGGGAGTTCATCTGCCTCCAAGTTCTCCTGGGCTTCATAGAATCCCAGAACAGTTTGGGTTGGGAAGGCACCTTCAGGTTAATCTCATTTCACCACTGCCACAGTCAGGGACACCTTCCACCATCCCAAGCTCCCCCAAGCCCCATCCATCCTGGCCTTGGGCACTTCCAGGGATGCAGGGGCAGCCACAGCTTCTCTGGGCACCCTGTGCCAGGGCCTGCCCACCCTCATGGGGAAGAGTTTCTTCCTAACACAGTTTCTGCACCATATCAGTCAATCTAATTAAGGTTTTTACCTCCCTGCAAACTTTCCTCAGCTCACAAAAGAACCAAATTCAGCTCACCTTTCCCAGCCAGGATCAGTCTTTCCATCTTTCCCACAATTCCTTTCCTTCCCCTTCCTTGCTGTGAACATTCTTCTCATTGCTCATACTCCAGTCACTAAGAGCTGGTTCCACAGTCCTGTCTGCCAGGAACCACAGAGATACAACTGAATCGTGAT
Organism: Phylloscopus whistleri; assembly: GCA_017589585.1. NCBI lineage: Eukaryota > Metazoa > Chordata > Aves > Passeriformes > Phylloscopidae > Phylloscopus > Phylloscopus whistleri. The sequence goes on along the minus strand of JADMLD010000977.1, from coordinate 339,023 downwards.
TTCAAAGGGATCACTGATTTTTACTGGAGTTACTTTAAATTTATTGTTGTTTTAAATTCATATCCGTGCAATAGTGTAGCCCAAGGCAAGACGCTCTCAGCCAACACAAGAATTGCTTAGGGGTAGTTTTTCCTCTACTTGCTAGAGGTGTTTTGTGTAAACTGTAGTGAATTACTGAACTAGAACCAATGTGGCCCAGCACTGGTGTGTTCACCCCTGCAGCACTCCCTGTTTATCCTCACACTGCCCAGCTGCAGCCTGCTGGGACACCAGTGTCCAAGCTGGCCATGCTCTGCATGGAAGCTCCTGCTGTCCTGCAGTAAATTCCAGGCAGCACCCTGAGCTCCCCAGGAAGGGCCAAGCCAGCAGCGTGGCAGGTGAGCTGCACGTGTCCCCAGCACCACAACACTGCCTGGTGACAGTCCTGCCCCCCAGGTACTCGGAGGTGAAGCCCCTGCTGAAGGAGCTGGACAGGCTGATCGAGGCAGCGCTGGAGAGGATCCTGCAGCCCACGCCAGGGAACAGCAGCGAGGACCTGTCCCCACCACTCGACCTGGAGCTCTGGAACCAGCTCCCCCTGGTCCTCATCGACGAGCACGACAAAGACAATCCTGTCATCCTGGACATCTTTGAGACCAACCAGACTGCTGTGGGCAATGAAACTGCCATGGGCAACGAGATCAATGACACTGCTGTGTACAGCCAGCACTTTGGGGACAATGAAACCAGTGAAATCACTGCAGGGAACCACACCACTGCTCCACCTGCCCCAGCCAACACCACGTCGGAGGAGAAGAAGTACAAGCTGGCAGTGAAGCTGGTGAGAGGGGTCCCACAGTGGCAGCGGGCAGAGATGAGGGATGGGTGCCTCGGCAAGGATGCAGCAGGGAGATCTGTGTCTCCTCCCCACCAACTGCCTGTGGCCACTCTGCCTTGGGGCTCTGGTCTGGCTGTGCCAGGTCTCCCAGACACCTTCATCCCTTCCTTGGGTCAGGCACCCAAAATGCCAGGGAGAGGCTGTGGCTGCTGCCCCATCCCTTTCCTGCTGCAGTCCTCAGTGCAGAGGCCCAAGGTGGCCTTGCATCCCCTCACCCCTGCTCCCATGGAGGCTCCAAGGACCCTGCCTGGGCAGACCTCGGGAGCCAGGGAAACTCCAGCCTTAAAGAAATGGCCCAAAACTGACATTTTTGTTAAATTGTGGAGGTCACCCTGGGGCTGATGTACAACCTGCCCAGCTGGGAAATGTCCCTGGGGAAGGGCCCTGTAATGCACTGTGACAGCCAGCTCAGTGTCACAGCCAGCTCAGTGTCACAGCCAGCTCAGTGTCACAGCTGGCTTGTGGCTCTGTCAGGCTGAACCTCTTGGTTCTGGGGAGCTGCAGGCAGGGCTGGCATCCAGATGGGCACGTGGGGAGGGGGCTCACGCCCTGGCCCCTGCCATCCCCCGGGGGCTCAGACCTGCCTGCTGTGTGTCCCCAGTGCAGCCATCAGGGCTCTGACAACTGCACGTACAGGAACTTCAGCAGCGCGGCGCAGGCGGTGACCGAGTGGTACATCCTGCAGTCCACCTCCATCCTCTCCAAGGTCCCGCTGCACGAGAGGATCAGGATGGGCTACCAGGCAGAGGACATGATCCTGGCCTGTCTCTATGGGGCTGAACCCTGCAACTACAAGTAGGTGCACGGGAGCTCCCTGCTCCTTTTCGTCCCTGCAGGAATGAACAGCATGCGGGTTCTTTTCTCTTTTTAAGGTGTGTATCAGCTACTAATGAGATTGCTGCTGATTCTCAGCTCTAACAACACTTCCCAGAGGTGTTCTGGATGTGATCCCGGCTGAAATGTGTTATTTTGGAGCAGTGCTGCTAGTTAGAGTTTTGGATGGGCTGTTTTGCTCATGACATACCAAGACTAGCAGCACCCAGGGTATCCAGTGATAACCAGGTGCTGAGTCAGCAGCATGGCCCCCAGTTACAGCCCCCCTCCCTTTTGCACAAGGCTCTGAGAAATGCATTTGAACCAACTTTGTTAGCTATGGATGCCAAGTTCCCATCTCCAGTGCTGAGAAAGGGGAGCTCACAGCAGCACCCCAGGCTGTGGGGAGCCCTGTCCCTTCTGCAGCAAGGGTGACCAAGAATTGTCATCAAAGCATGAGCTATAATGCAGCCCAAACCTGTAACCACAGCTCAGACTGAGCAACTGTTCCCCTCACCTGTGTGACAAGTGTTCCTCTCCATCCCACTGAGCACTGTCCCCAGGGCCATGTCCCAGCAGACACCTGTACCTTGCCTTGCTTTCTTTTCACAAACAGATGGATTGAAGTGCTGTCAGCTGTAGTCCCTGTACAGGTGTTCAGCAAATGAGGCACTGGGAGGTGAACCCCAGCACAGCTGCTGAGCTGGACCCACCATCTGCTTTATGTCACACCCCTTTAGTCCTCCCGAGAGTCACAGTTTTATGTGCATGATTCTTCCAGGAATTTCACCCAAATCTACCACCCAGACCATGGTAACTGCTACATCTTTAACTGGGGCATGGATGAAGAGGCTCTGAATTCTTCCAACCCCGGGGCTGAGTTTGGTAAGGGAGCACTCTGCAGTGGAGGGGGATGAAGGGGCAGAGTGAGGGGGCTGGCTCTGGGTGCCCATTTCTGTCACTCAGGACAGATTTGTGATTCCTCTGTCACTGGAGCATTGCAACAGGGAACAGAGGCTTTCCAGAAGGGGGTGAGCCCCAAAAGGAAAATGTACCACACAGAAAAAAGGTGACAACAGACATATAGCAGAAGGGCTTCCTCTGGATATTTGAAATATCAGAGGCATCACCTGACTGTTCCCAGCTATTGCCATTCTGGGCATTCACCACCATAAGTGTTCCTGCAGAGGTCAGGCTGCTGTGGCAGCCAGACCCTGGCTCTTCCCAAGGAACAGGGAGAAGAAAATAGACTCCCTTCTTTCCCTAAGCATCACCTTCCAACACAATTCCTGTTGTGAGTGTTTTGTCTGTGTCCCAGGGCTGAAGCTGATTCTGGACATCAGCCAGCAGGACTACATTCCGTACCTGTCCTCTGCCGCTGGGGCCAGGCTCATGCTGCATCAACAGAAGAGCTTCCCCTTCCTCAAGGACCAGGGCATCTACGCCATGGCTGGGACAGAAACCTCCATTGGAGTGCTGGTGGTATGTGTGGCATTCCTCGGGAGCAGATTGTCTGAGAATAATGTTATCTGATGGGAGCAAAACCAAGTTTGCTTTGAGTCTTGGCTGAACTGGCTCGAACCAAAGGAGACAAGGTACACACCTGTCAGGGGCTGGAGCACTTTATGGAGGATTTTATGTAACTGTCCTGGCAAAGTGCTTTATTGAGGCCGGAATATTGGGCTCAGGTCATGGTTGCCTCTTTCTCCAGCATGTCAGAGGGTGCTTTGCCAAGCCCTGAACACCCCGGCCTGCCTGGATCCACCCAGGGAAGGGGCTGCAGCCTCTTTGGCTCTGCCACCACTGGCTCTTTCATTTTTAGCAAAGCCAGTGGGGAGCACAGGAGTTACAGAGCCTCTGGACAACGGCACAGGGAGCTGTGGAGAAGTGGTGGCCACAGTCTGGTGTCTGGGTTTCTTTGCAGGATGAGCTGGAGCGGATGGGTTATCCCTACAGCGACTGCACTATGAACGGCTCCGACGTCCCCGTCACAAACCTCTACAGCCAGTACAACACCTCCTACTCCATACAGGTAACACACCCCTTTAAATCAGCAACACCCTGTAGGAAAAATGGTTGAAGCAGTTAAATCTTGCCTATCACACAGGATACTGGGGAATCATAAAATCTTTCAAGATCATCAAATCCAAGTATCAACACAGCACCACCACTGATAAACCATGTCCTCAGGTGCCACATCACATGGTTTTTGAACACTTCCAGGGATGGTGACTTCACCACTGCCCTGGGCAGCCTGTTCAAATGCTTTACAACCCTTTCCATGAAAAATTTCTCCTTATATCTAATCTAAGCCCCACATGGTTCTGTAGGAATTGTCACTGAGGCTCTGGGAAACTTCTTCTGAGACAATGTCAAAGTGACACTTTTCAGGAACTCATGTTTTGTGTACACAAGTGGTATTTACCCCTGACAGGAGAGGAATATGAAGGAGACATTCTCCCTCTGAACACTCCTGCAATCTTTAACTTTTTTCTCTTTGGGGGAAACAAGATAAATTTTCACCCTGAAAATGCAGCTGGTTTGTACAGGAAGCAAAACAGCCCTTTGCTGCTTCATCACTCTGAAAATTGGATGAGAAAGCTGAGTGTTTGTAAACCTTGAATCTGTAGAAAATTAGAGTGCAAGCACTAAGCACAGGTTAATTTGTAACAGGCTGTACTGGAGAGAGAAGCAGCTCTGGAGGATGCAAATAATAAGGGAAACACCCAAATCATTTGGGGTGATTCACAGATGCACCCAGAGATCAGGAGGGCTTTGGGCTGGCAATGGTTTTATATTTCTACCTTTATATAATAGAACAACAACTGGGCCACTTTACTCAACTTTTGAAGATGCTTGTATAAGGTTTAAGCAAACACTCAGGAGGGTTGCATTATTCCCTGGTAGTGCAAACACTGACCGAGTTCTCTGCCCACGTAATGCCACTTCAGAGCCTCCTCAGCAAAACCAGGCTCTTCCATCACTCCCTGACTGCTCTGCACTCTGTGGACCTTTCCTATCACACAGAAATTCTCTGCTTGTCCTACCCACAACTGTTAAATTTAATTATCTTCTCACAGACCTTGCTATTGCTTTGTGCTGCCTCATGCAGAATCCCATTCCAGTCTCGGGTGATGAACTTCACGCCTCACCAAGCTAATGGCAGTGCTGCAGCTGGGGCTGCAGCCAAGATCCTCCCCAGAAGAGCAGCACCTGCACAGAGAAGATCATTCATATGTCTTCTCTTTATGCTGAAGGATTTGGAAATTCCTGGCCTTAAAGTGTAAAACCAGCTGTTTGTCAGTGTTGTGTAAAGCCTGGAGAGCACAGCCATGTCTGTGGTGGAGGAGAGCATTTGTACTTCCTTTTGGAAGCTTGAATATTACTTCAATGAAGCCCTAAAATAATTGAGAAATGAGCAGTTTCTTGTGTGAGTGGGAGCAGGCACTGAGCTCCCTGCATTACCCACGAGGTCTCACCTCTCACCCGTGGGCAGATCCCATGAGTGGCCTTAAAAGCTCCGATGCCCAGCAAGGCTGGAAGAGGTTCTGGGCAGGGACAGGCTCTGGCAGCCCCCACTTCCTCTGCACTGCATCCCTGTCTGTCTGCAGCCCCAAACCTGTCTGTTCAGTGCAGTAGAGAGGGAATTCCTGGGAGCTGAGGGGCTCTCAGAGCTGGAGCCAGCGGCGTGGGGCTGCCCCAGGACTCAGCCTGAGCCATCCCTCTTCCCCCCAGGCTTGCCTGCGCTCCTGTTTCCAGAACCACATGGTGGAGATCTGTGGCTGTGGGCACTACATGTTCCCTTTGCCTGAAGGGGTGACTTACTGCAATAACGAGGATAACCCAGGCTGGGGTAAGAGCTGCTGGTGGTACCTGGGGCTGGGGTCTGCTGCTGTCCCTGCAGCTCCTGCTCCCTGTGGGACGTGGCCACCTGGGCCAGTGCTGGGGAGAAGGGGCCAGATTTGGCTGTGGGCTGGGGGAACTATTGGGCACCAAAGAGAAAGAACACAGGGTACCACTCCAGGCCTCTGCACCCAAAAATTTGGGGTCCTCTGGCAGGGGCAATGATGGTCCAGTGCTCCCCTGGGGTGGCACAGCTCTGTGCTGGCAAGGCTGTGCCAAAAACACCAACCCTGGGCAAGCTGGCTCTGTAAAAACTGTCTCCAGAAAGTGACAGTTTATTTTTAATTTAATATTAAATTGTCTGAGTGTTTTGACCAAGTTTCTCAAGGAGAGGAAAGATGAAAGGGAAGATGGCAAATCTGTGCAAAGGGTCATACCTAATATTTATTTCGATAAATGAAACTGATGTAACTCAGTAACTGGCTCCTTATCTAAACAGAGACTTTAATTTTGTTTTCACCAAACAGCGTATTGCTATTCCTCACTGAGATCCAGCATTAAACAGCGTCAGATCTGCATTGACTCCTGTAAAGAAACATGCAAGTGAGTGCCTGAACCTGATCTGGTTGCTGTGCAGGTAGAGGGATCCTTCAGTTTGACTCCCATCAGTCCTGACTTTCCTAAAAGGGCAGCAAACCCTGCAGGGTTGGTTTGCTGTGTGGGAACTGAAGTTCCAGAGACTTCAGAAGAGGGGAAATCTCCACACTAATGCTCTCCCTCTTCCCTCCAGTGACACGCAGTACAAAATGACCATCTCCATGGCAGACTGGCCATCAGAAGCCTCTGAGGTAACCCTGACTCCTTGATGGTTCCTGATGACATTGGTGGTTCCTGTTCCAGGCACATGGACACTTGCTATTGTCAGAGCTGGTGTCCAAGTCAGAGCACCTCTGCTAAAGTCCATATTTCCCACACACAAACCAGCAGCAGCACCAGGGCATGAGGCAGGAGGAGGGATCCCCCCACAGTGGCTGCTCCCTCCTGGGGCTCTGTGCCAGTGCCAATGTCAGCACAAGGCAGGGTCCACCCTCCACACCCCGTGCCCACACAGGACAGGGGAACTTCCCACGGGACAGGGAAGGAGCACCCCCTGCCCTGCTGAGGCAGAGCTGCCCTGCTCAGGTCCAGAGCATCTCCCTCCACCTGCACACAGGGCAGGGCTGCCTGGGACGGGGCTCAGCACCTGCAGGGCTCGCTCTTTGGGAGCACAGGATGCCTCTACTCTTTCTGAACAGATTTTGTTTTCCTAGGACTGGATTTTCCATATTCTGTCTTATGAAAGGGATATGTCAACAAATGTGACTCTGGACAGGTGAGTGAAAGGAACAAGCACTTTATTTTCTCTGCTGAGCCTGTTAACATCAGCCTGACACGAGCCCTGGCGCTGGGCCAGCGCACGCAGCTGCGAATGCGCAGGGAGGACGAGGTTTGCAGCGTGTTTGCCTGGGACACACAGAAAGCAGATCCAAAAGGCACTTCATGCATGTCCTCTGCTCTCCAGAGCTGCAAACTGGGTCAGCCAAACTCAAACATGCAGTTAAGTAAAATCAGCATTAAGGACAGTTCCAATGTCATAACATTTGTCACTTCATACTCACGTCTTGGTGTCCCTCGGTCAGGCTGGAGCAGAGGTACAGGACGTTGACAGCCAGCTCCTCACTGAGCTGGGTTTTGTTCTTTGCAGGAATGGAATCATCAAGCTGAACATTTACTTCCAGGAGTACAACTACCGCACCATCTCGGAGTCAGCTGCCACTACGGTGAGTGCCCATCCCAGCCCTTCTGGCAGGGCAGGCACAGGAGCCAGCCAGCTGGGACAGGCAGGGCTCAGTGCCCTGGGGGACAGTCTGTCATGTCCCTCGAGGCTGCTGTTTGGCACACTTGCTGTAATGAAGTGGATGAAGCCACCTCTGCCTTGTGGCTCACAGCCCTCAATTCCTTCCCCCACTCCACCTCCTGTCCCTGTCCCAGCCCCTCAGGGCAGCACCAGCACAGAGCCAGCAGGCAGGTCCCAGGGCCATCACCCACATCAGCACTGGCACAGGGGTTATGGGTCAGGGTGGGGCACATCTGAGGGGCTCCACTGCCTCAGCTCACTCCGCTCTCCTCCCACAGATCGTGTGGCTGCTGTCAAGCCTGGGAGGCCAGTTTGGGTTCTGGATGGGGGGCTCGGTGCTGTGCCTCATTGAGTTTGGGGAGATCATCATTGACTCGCTGTGGATCACCATCATCAACGTCATCGGCTGGTGCAAAGGCCTGAAGCAGAGGCGGGCACGGGCGCGCTACCCGGACGCTCCCCCAACAGTGTCAGAGCTGGTGGAGGCTCACACCAACCTGGGCTTCCAGCACGAGGCCGTGGGAGCTGTGCCCAGGCCCGGGGCGCTGCCCCCCGAGCCCGGCACGCCCCCGCCCAACTACGACTCCCTGCGCGTGCAGCCCCTGGACGGCCCCGACAGCGACACCGAGTGACCCGAGTGTCCTGTCAGCGTGGACACCGAGTGACCCGAGTGTCCTGTCAGCGTGGACACCGAGTGACCCCAGTGTCCTGTCAGTGTGGACACTGAGTGACCCGAGTGTCCTGTCAGCACGGACACTGAGTGACCCCAGTGTCCTGTCAGCGTGGACACTGAGTGACCCGAGTGTCCTGTCAGTGTGGACACCGAGTGACCCGAGTGTCCTGTCAGCGTGGACACTGAGTGACCCGAGTGTCCTGTCAGCTCGGACACTGAGTGACCAGAGTGTCCTGTCAGTGTGGACACCGAGTGACCCCAGTGTCCTGTCAGTGTAGACACCGAGTGACCCGAGTGTCCTGTCAGTGTGGACACCGAGTGACCAGAGTGTCCTGTCAGCTCGGACACCGAGTGACCAGAGTGTCCTGTCAGTGTGGACACCGAGTGACCCCAGTGTCCTGTCAGTGTGGACACCGAGTGACCAGAGTGTCCTGTCAGCACCGAGTGACCCGAGGGTCCTGTCAGCTCCTGCTGACAGGACACAGGCCGTGCCCCTTGCCAGGCAGCTGTCCATCTGTCAAAGTTAGGAGGGAATTAAAAGCCCGAGCTGTCCTCTCCTATGACTGATCACTGGGAGGAAGCTCTGCCTAATAAACCCTGCAATAAACCTCACAGAGTCAGGCTTTGGCTTTAGTGTGTAGAGCTTGTGTACATCAGTATTGCTGTAAAATCATGTCATCGTTTCTTGTCACCAGGTGGGTGGGAAGCAATTCCCAGTGAGCAGAGCAGAGTGGTGGCAGGGAGAGGACAGGATGTCCTGACAGTGGATGCAAGGCCATGGCCTGGTAGATCACAGAACCCCAGAAGAGTTTGTGTTGAAGGGATCTTATCTCATCCCATCCCCTTCTCTAGCACTCTTGGCTGTAGAGATGTGGCACAAGCATGTGCTGTGTCATGGGATGGGACCAAAGCAACTTCTGACCTCTGAGGATGCAGAATTTCCATTCCCAAACAACTGCAATGGAAACAGCAAAAACAGAAGACTCCCTTCACTGCTGGAGCCCCTGGGTGCCCTGTTGTGTTGCTGCCCAGGGTTTGCACCAGGCACGGGGCAGGTGGGCACAGCTGTGGGTGTGTGCCAAGAATGTGACTCCACAGAGACTCGGGTGGGAGGAAGCACCAGCCTGTTTAGCTATCATTCTTGCAATAATAAATAATTGATTTAAAAGTTGCCTTCAGCTTCCCTGCTGGCAGTGGGGGGAGTCCAGTGCTGGCAAGAGTTTGATGGCAGTGGCTTGCAAGGAGGAGAACGTAGTGTGCTCACCCTGATATGAGGGCAGCCGGGGGCCCTGTGGGGCTGAGCTGAGTGGGGCAGTAACTTCACCTGTCCCTGGCTGGTTCTGGGCCCCAGGAGGTTTGCCAGGAGCCCATCACAACCTACTGGGACTGGCCTTACTGAAGTACTTTTGCAAAAGTTCAAGAGGGGGCCCGATTGTGTGGTTAAATCACATACCAGAACACGATGTTCTGGGCACAGTGCCTGGTGTGGGGCTGTGGAGAGGGGGGTCCAGGATCCTTCTGCATGGGAAGCTCCCTGAGCCCAGGGTGCTCTGGTGCAGAGCTGTTGGGCACAGCATGCCCAGGGTCCCCCTCCAGCCCCTTGGGGTGATGGAAATGGTGGGTGCAGTTGCTGATGACCACCAGCAGCAGGACATCTGACACCTGAGGTGCCACCAGCATGGCTGATCCTGCCACACAAAATGGAATTCTGTGTTCAAAATTCACTGAATCCAGATTCAGGGAGTGCCTCCTTAACATATCCACACTGCCCCAGCCCTTTCTCCCTCAGCTGGTTCTCCTTTGAAGGGAGAAGGACCAACAGACCCCAAACACACTGCTCTGTACAGAACCACCTCACCCAGGTAGAGTCTGAGCTCAGGGAGCCCCTAAACCCACCTGAGTGGCAACAGGGCACATGACAGGCAGCAAAAACATTTGTAAATCCAGCCCTCACAAACTGTCCTAGACTTCTCCTGTCTCCTCAGTTGCTGTCCTCTAAAGGAAGGTTTGTGTCTCTGGGCACCACAAATGCACAAGCACAGCCTCCTTCCACAGGAGAGCTCCTGTAAAGTGATGGCTCCTGATCCCGTATCACAGCTGGGTGGGAAACAAGGACCTGACACCCTCCCCTCCTGAACCAATGCTCACTGTATGCAGTGTCATCCTTGGCAAAGGCCTCCAAAGGATTCAACAGTGAAAAACCAGAATACACAGAGCACATTCCTTAAAACATGGGGAATGCTGAGAGCAAGAACCTGGGCATCTCCTCCCACATTCTCACCAACAAACAACAGGTCCCTGGGATGGGCAGCAGGTCCCAGGCTGCTCACCCTGTCCTCATGCCTTCAGGCCCAGCTGGCTGCCAGCCCAGACCAACAGCAGCAGACAAGGAACAGCCCCCAAACCCTCCCCAGCAGTGCTGGGGCAGGGGAAGGGTGGGAGAGGCTGCTGAGCTTCACCCTCCTTACAGCAGGAGAGAAAGGAACAGAGTGTTCCCTGCAGGACAGGGACAGCTCACCATTCCAGTCACAGCTGGCTTATGGAGACGTCTGACATCTCATAAAAGTGGGAAGTGTCTCCAGTGCTTGGCTCCAGCTCTGTCCCAGCCCAGCTGTCCCCAGGCAGACCCACAGCAGCCTGAGCCCAGCTGAGCAAAGGGGTTGGCTGTAGGACATCTTTCCTTATTTCTAAAGATGGAAAAATGGAACAAGCTTTTCCTAGACAAAGACATTTATTAAAGGTTAGTCAAATAAATTCCCCTAGTCCCCAGAGATCTTTTCACTGTTCTTGCAGAAATGAAAACCAGTCTGAGGAGGTGAGTCCTTGAGCAGGGACCAGTGGCAGGAAGGGCTCAGCTGACCCTTCAGGCCCCTCATGGCTGCAATGCCAGCAGCAGAAAGGGCACAGCTGGCACTCCAAGATCCTCGTGACAGTGATTCCAGAGGCAGGGAGGGCACAGCTGGCACCCTGGGCCCCTCATGGCCATGGTGCCAGAGGCAGGGAGGGCACAGCTAACCCTCCAGGCCCCTCATGGCCACGGTGCCAGAAGCAGGGAGGGCACAGCTAACCCTCCAGGCCCTCCCTGGCAGTGCTGGCAGAGGCAGGGAGGGCACAGCTAACCCTCCAGGCCCCTCATGGCCACGGTGCCAGAAGCAGGGAGGGCACAGCTAACCCTCCAGGCCCTCCCTGGCAGTGCTGGCAGAGGCAGGGAGGGCACAGCTAACCCTCCAGGCCCTCCCTGGCAGTGCTGGCAGAGGCAGGGAGGGCACAGCTAACCCTCCAGGCCCCTCATGGCCACGGTGCCAGAAGCAGGGAGGGCACAGCTAACCCTCCAGGCCCTCCCTGGCAGTGCTGGCACAGGCAGGGAGGGCACAGCTAACCCTCCAGGCCCTCCCTGGCAGTGCTGGCAGAGGCAGGGAGGGCACAGCTAACCCTCCAGGCCCCTCATGGCTGTGCTGGCAGAGGCAGGGAGGGCACAGCTAACCCTCCAGGCCCCTCATGGCTGCAATGCCAGCAGCCATCCGGCGGGGCAGGCTCTTGGCAGCCTGGCGAAACTCCTCTGGCTTGGCCTTCAGCAGAGTCACGATGTTCTGCAGCGCCCGCGACGGCTGCAGGCCCAGGGCGTCCATCACGTTTATCAGATAATCTGCAAAATTAAGGAAAAAATTGTATTTAACTGGCAATAGACACTGTGAAATGACAGACACCCTTGTTCCCACCCACGGGCAGCAGCAGTGGCTGGACTCGGGCAGGCAGGCAGGCAGGAGCCCTGCGCGGTGCCAGCGCAGCCCGGTGTGACGTGAGCTGTGCCCAGCGCCCCGTGCCCGCCCGTGCTCACCGATGTCCGTGGCCAGCTGCTTGGTGGAGTGTGGTGTGAGCTGTGGGATCTGCAGGATGACCTCGCAGTAGGTCTGCATGGTGGCCCTGGCGATGGAGCCCAGCCAGTAATCAGCCACGTTGTCCAGCTCGGGCAGCTCATCCCCTGCACAGACAGGCCCCGTTAGTGCTCTCGACCCGCCCGCTGCGTTTGTACAACACACAACCCAAACTGCTCAAGAGCACCTGAACTGCTCCTTCCACAGGACACTGAGGCAGTCAGGGTTTATCAGCTGGGTTTGGAGTAATCAAAGCAGTCATGTACTCTTGCTGTACTGTACAGCACTGACACGAGCTCCAGACCCAGGACACTCCCCTGGAGTTCTCTGCAGGTAAGTCACTCCCAAAGGGCTGAGGGTGACCTGCTGGGACAGGACACTGCCTGGCACCTCCTACAGGATCCTCTTCCAGAAACAGGCTGCAAACCACGGCAGTGACAAAGACTCACAGAGTTTTTTTCCAGCCCTAAAGGCAGTCTGTGTTCATTAGTGTTTTGAAAATTATCGAGCCATTACAACATGTAAATGCTTCAAGGTGACATAACAGCAATGCAAAAGCCTGAACTAAAGAGTGTGTTTTTGGAAGGCTCCAGGAAGACTGTAAATACCAAGCTCTATGCTTTCTTCACTGTCTGTGGAAATAATAACACCATAAAGAGACCAAGCCCAGCACACCAGGTAGACTGCCAACCTGCAGGAAAAGGCATTAGCTGCCTCCTGCTGTTACCTGCAGCAGGATTAGTGACACAGCAAGTAAGGCCAGGCCCCTGGAGCATGAACAGGAGCCAAAACCCAACAGAACTCTTCAGACCCCAAACTATTGTTTTAATGAACACCAAACTCACGCAGACCAAGCCAAAGCTTCCACTTCGAATGAAACCAATAAAAGTTTTACTCATTATTCAAAGGTTCCTCCTGGCTTTTACCAAAGGATTCTTGGAAGAAGCAGTGTGATAGGAAAGGGATCTCCAATGGTTTTGTCACTGTAACACATCCCACCCATGCAATGTCAGGATGGGAAAGCTTTCCCCAGACACTCCAAGCCTTTGGTCTCACCCTACCTTGCTCTGGGGGGTATGGCAGCTTTCCAGCATGTAATGCCAGCTCCAAAGCAGAATCCTCTTGAGTGACAAATGGCTCAAGGTGCAGAGGAAGCGACATAATGTACTGCCCAATCTAGAATAAAAGCACCAAAAGCTGAATCACTGAACAAATGTGAGGCAAGTCCTTTACTAGAGAAAAAGTCACCCGCAGTAAATACACCTGAACGCAGAGAGCTGAGCCTGACAGCCACTCACTCACCTACAAATTGGCTCTTGTGCATCATTACACCTGGTACAAGAAATAGTTTTTCAGAAGGTCAGAGAAACCGTCACTGAAACACTCGTGGTAAGAAAGACCTGTACAGAGAACTGCTACTCCAAGCAAATCTTTGCTCTCTGGAGTGTTCCCAGCAATTTGTTTTCCAGAGCAGAAAGACAGTTGAGTTCTCTTACATTGCTGATATATTCCAGAGGGGTCAGGCTGAAGTTTGGCAGGTCATCTGTCAGGGTTTCACCAATGCCACCAGAACTCCATCCCTGTAAGGCAGAACAAGCAGGATGAATCAGTGACCTCCCAGAGCATAAAGTCTGTCAGCATTTTAAAAAGGGGTGACCCAACAACATGAACTGTGACTACCCAAGGGATTCTAGGAAGCAGAACACAGATGGTGAGAAAACGGTTTACCATGTTATCCCTCAGGCCCACAACACCCACCCTTCTTCTACCCAGCTCCCTGTGGGAAACATGCTCACACGGGGCAGAAAAGCAACACCTCAAACCAACAGCAGAGCCTCCAAACACCTGTGCTGCAAAGGCTGTGGGTGAGAGAAGGGAAACGTTCCACTGCCTGCAGCTCCGGGGAGAAATGTGGCCCCAGGGAGAACCATTCCGAGCAGGAGACAGAGAAGCAGAGCTGACCCAAGGGAGCCCCCAGGGAAGCCCTGCCCAGTGCCCACCTCCATCCTGGGCACCAGCAGCAGCTGCTGTTTGATGCGCAGGAACACCGAGTCGAAGGCCAGGTGATGGGACAGCTGGTTCAGGCGGCTCAGTGCCGCGCGCGCCGACGACAGCAGCTGGTGGTTACTGGTGCCCTTCTCCTGACACACACAGAAAAACATTCACATGCATGAGCCACTGAGGTGGCCACAGAGGGGCTGTGCTAACATGCTTGCAGAGGTTTTATGAGGCCCTCCTTGTGCAGCAGAGCTTTCCTCTGTGGTGGCACAGCCTGTTTCCTTTGGAATGACCTATTCCCAGCAGTTACTCGAGAGACACAAACTGCCACTGCTCCCTGAACTGCAGGACAAGGAATCAGGATCACATTCCAGCCTCCCCAGGCTCTGGCACATGCTGGATACTGAGAAACTTGCAGAGAAGACGGCAAAGCTGCCTTCTACTCAAAGGGCACAACTGATGCCCTGCACGGAATTAAGTTCTACCTGAAGAGTACCTGTGGAACTGGACAGTTTAGTCAAGGCTTAAAGACAAACACATGACACTGAAGGTGGAACCACAAAAGTTGCAGGTAAACCAACTCCAAAATAAATCAAAACATTTTGAGGAAATAAAACTCACAACCTTGAATTCACTACTCCATGTGACCAATGATAGCAAACATAACTCAGATCCCCAAGAAGATAACTGAAGTCATTCTACCCTGTTCACAGATCCATGCATGAATGATCCTGCAGAATTCTGTTTCAGACTGGACAGGGCAAAGAAAGCCTCAGAATGTGGTGTGTGGGCTCCAGAATTTGAGATGGCTCCAACACAACCTTCTCAACAGTTGCTGAGATAAAATCTCCCTCACCTAAGCTGATAAGGGCACAGTTCACAAAGCAGAGCCAGGATCTGGGGAGAGATGGAATGAGTCCAGACTTCCTGGGTTTGGACATTTCATCTCCCTGTGTATCAGTGTCTCTGTAGAACACAGCCCATGGAAAGGCTGCAGCCCAGCATGAAAAGTCATTAGACTGGAGGGGGAATCCAGGTGTCATCCACCCAATATGGGCCCAAGAGCAGACTGCAATAGAGGCAGGCTCTGCAGGCTCCAGGGCTACCTTCAGAGTGTAAAGTGTTTCCATAAGGCTGGCATACTCGGATGGATTCTCCTTCAAGAGATAATTGTATTCCTGCCAGGGATTTTTTATGGAGCTCTTCTTTTCTGCAGAACTGGCGTCCTGAAAGCCAGAAAAACTGCAAGGGCTGTACGAGTCTGAGAGATACTTCCCAGCAGTTGACAAAATCCTGAAAACAAGTACACAAAAGTCACCAGCAGAATCCTCTGGACTCGGCAGTCCTGTCCTCATGCTGGCCCAAGGACCAGCACCCCCCTTGAGTGACTTCAAAGGAGAGCATTCACTGATGGAGACTCCAATTGCAGCCAGTGCTCTCATCCACTGTGCACTCAGCAGCTGCAGAAGTGCTGAGAGGACAGAGGGGTGCCCTGGGAACACGAGGGCAGTGGAGCCCCACTGAGCACTGCAGGCTGGGCTCTTCTCGAGTCACACTGAGCACTCCAAGGAACCACAGGCTGAGCAGTGCACTGCTTACAACAAGGAGCAGCAAGACTGCTGCCCATGCCTCCACTCCTCAGGTTACAGGGAACCCATCAGGTAAGGCACACCTACACTCAGTTCAGCACGTGATTCAGGCCCTGTGTCACAAGGGTGAGGATCTTGCCAATTTGATCTGGTGGAAAATTCCTTCCTGACCCCCATCTGGCAGCCCATTGGTGGCCAGCCAGGTATCCAAGGAGAAGGATTCTTGGGACTGTCTCAGGGAACATGACTGAGTGGAACAGTCTGTGCCCCACCTCTGAGATGTCAAAGCATGGGGAAGGGGAATCAGTGGTGGCTTTCCCTCCATGGTCTATGCAAACAGGGCACCTTGGGGGTTGTTTTCTTTGAACTTGGTTCCTACATTGACAGCTCATGAATTAAGGGCACCAGTGCTCACCTGTTGGCCAGCTGCTGCTCAAAGTCTCCACACTGATGAAGGAGCTCACCACAAACAGAAATTATCCTGGGAAAGAACAAGACAAAAACACACTGTGGGATGTGAGATTTGAGACAGATAATGCCAGACCCCCCTCAGAGAACCCACCTCAGATCCATGTCAAGTAATTCTGAAATGCCAAAACCAAACCACAGCCCACACATGTGTCAAGAGTCACTTTGATGATTAACTCTGCATCCATTTGATAACACTGATTTTTTTTTTTTTTTTTTGGGCCAAATGGCCTCATCCACATGCTACTTCTTGCCATTGTGGGGAAGGCCAGCTCACTGTCACTGGGAAAAATTCTAAGAGCTGCTAATATCACAAGTGATACGAGATGCAGCCTTGCTCCAGGCAGGGTGGGGAGCCCCACAGCCCTCCCCGTGCCAGCAGCAACCTGAAACCCACGGCTGACACTGGTGCTCCCAGCAGCACTGCAGCACAGCGAGCTCAGCCCTGTGTTCTGCACTGGGAACTTGTGTAAGCTGACCCCAAGGAGCTCCCTTTCAGCTTTGATACAAAAATCAGCTCTGAGCCAGACAAAAAACCCCAAAGCCTTTACCGGACAGAGTTCTGGAACGCAGTCCAGTCCTCCTGGAACAGGGAATCTGCCAGGACATCATCCAGTTTACACTTCTTTCGTATAGACTGCAGTGTGTTTGTGAAGTCAGATGTATACCTGCAGTGAGAAAAGGGGCAGAGAGAAGCACCAGCATAAGAGAGAGCAGCACAAAGGCATGTCCTGTGATTTTCTCAGTCAGTCCTCTGCAAGGGCCAAACAAGAACCACAAATACTAAAGGGAGTACAGAAGAGACACTCTGATTCCACCCCAAACAGGTGGATGTGAAGAACTGATCAGCCACAGCCCACTCAAGCCTAGACCAGAAGACAAGGAGCGTGCAAGGTGCTGTGTCTGCCTCAGTTTGCTGCCTGTGGATTACCAGGAGCTCTCCCTGCCTGTGAGAAGGAAGGGGTAAGACATTTCAGTTACCACTACATTGACCATCTCCTAGGAAAGACCAGGAAAAGTTTGAGCGGCTCCTGCTACTCCAACATCACTTGGCCCTTACTCCAGGAACATGGTGACAACAATCTCATGAATTTGTTTTCTCAGTTACTCCCCAGATGAGAACATGGATAAAAAGAAGAACATTCTGTTTCCTACACACCCCCATTTTCCTTTTAATAATGCCCATAAGCTGTAAGCAGGTACATTGCTCTGTAATTGCCTATAAAGAAGGTGAGATCAGAGACTTGTGCTTTCCTCTTCCCCCTTCCCAAAGGGCAGCAATACCTGATTCATACCTTGTGAGCAGCTCCTTCAGTATCGTGAAGGAATAGGGAGTAAATCAGTATAGGAATAGGAAAGTGATACTTTAAGACAAGAACTAAGAGTGAACCTCACTCCGTGGGGTATCTCACACTCACAGGCAAATCCTGAATGTGAGGTCACTTGTCTGTGATATTGTGACTGTGTATTCATTAAATCAGTAAGGCTGGAAAAGACCTCCAAGATGATCAAGTTCAACCTCCAGACTTATTTCCCCACTGAGATCTACTTTCATCAGCCTGATTTGCCTTGTTTTGTTTTGGGAAACATTTTCTCCTTCAAAAGTATTTATTAAAAATGAAAACTCTGCCCAACCAGAATAGGAAACAGCTGGCAAGCCTTTGATTTAGCCATAAAATCTTCCATTTTTCCTCTAGAAAACAGCCTGTGATCGAATGAAGCTGCAAGAGGGATATTGATGATTCATGGCACAGTCAGAGACCTTTCTGCTCTCAGCCGTTTTCCATAAACTACGAAGTCCTTGGCCACAAACTGCACACCCACTACTCACTGAGGGTAAATGCAGCAGTACCTAGAGGCACCTTACTTTGAGAACAGGGCCTTCAGGGCCTTCAGCAGCCCACACACCCCCAGGCCATCCGTGAGCTTGACGCAGTTGTCGATGGCTCCGGCCGCCAGAATGAAGAGTTTGTTGACTGAGTGGTTCAGCTCCTGGACACAATCAATCACTTCCCAATGCTCCTAAACAACAACAGTAACAACAAAGCTGAGCCTGACTCCTCTTCCAGGCAATGCAGGAAGCACACCCTGTGTAACACAGTGTTCTCTGCTATCTTCCACTCTTGTCAAACTCCTAAGGCAGAACCACGCTGCTGCTTCCACCCTCCTGCCCATGGACTGCAGCAACAGCCAGGCTGCCAAACCCTGTGCTCACCTCAAGGAAAAACAGTTCTACCAGCACCAGAATCTTTACAAATAAAAGGAAATACATGCAAAAAGAAGAGGGGCAAAGAGAGCAGTAACTATGACAAAGACCCCTGTGTTTAGTGGAAGCCTCAGCCTCTCCCTGAACAGCTGAGCAAAGACTGGTACATTACCAAGGGCACTGCACTGATCTGGATGAGGAGATTCTCTTCTTCCAGGTCCCCATACTCGAGTTGATAGGGCTTGTATGGAGCATACACCACTTCCACCAGCTCCATCACTTTCACCAGGTTCTGCTCCTCTACAAAGAATCAGATGTTTAGTCTACAAAGAGATGAATATGCTACTAAAAGCCTCATTTCAAGCTACATGCAGTTCTTCCACTAGAGCATGCTGCCTGCACAGGCTTGGAATGCTGCCCAACAGCTTCAATCTCAACTACACAGATTGGGTTTTTTATTTTTTTAGAAACAAGATTATTATCTCTACCTGCTTCCTAAAACCAAGATGTTCTACCTCAACAAGTGCCTCAGGAAAATTAACACTCACTGACCCAAAACAGCCTGGGTGACAAAAATCTATCAAACATTCCAACCTACAGCAGAAGAATTGAAACCATCTGAGAAGTGAAACACATTACTCCCACGGCATCAAACAGGGGCAATCCTCATTTATCAGAAAGCCTAGTTCACACTTGAAATAATTGTCACTAATTCAATTCACTCAGCACTACTGTGCCAGTGTTCATCAACCAGAGCTGAATGTGAGGCACAGACTCAGCCTCTCAGTGCCATGCCTGAGCAGGGAGCTGCCAACCCAAACACAAAGCAGGGCTGAATGATTACTGCTCAAATCAGAACTGGACACCAGCTGTTCTCACAAAGCTCTGCCAAACTCAAACCTGCAGCAAACCAAAATTACTTTGAATCCTGGATATCAGGAAAGACTCCCACACCCTGAGGACAGGAAAGCAATGGAGCAGTCTGTCCAAAGCCAGCACTGTCTCCGTGCTTGGACATTTTCGAGACCAGACTGAAGAGTATCCCAAGCACCATGGTCTGACCTCACAGCAGATCCTGCTTGGAGCAGCAGATGGACCAGATCATCTCCCAAGGTCCCTTCCAAACTGAATTACCCTGTGAATCACAGCTGAGCCCTCCCCTCACATACACAAGCAGGAACTGGTTTGACTCTCCTCAGCTGAGTCACCTGGCCTTTCCATTCTTGAGATATTTCTTTTCTCAAACATCTTACCCCACACTAAAAGAGATGGAAATAACTTTGGGTTGTTTTTTTTTTAACACCCTCAGATAACAGTTCAACAGTGGTCTTCCTATTCCATTATCTTCTAGAATCTGGCATTATTTTTCAAAGTCCTTTTAATAATTTCTATAATGAATCACAAATTAAGCTAGAAAATGACTGACATGTATGCAACCAGACAGACAAGACACAGTCACACTCCCTGACATTGCCCAGCAATCATAATTTACAGGATCAAGAAAGAATCAGGGTTTAAACAGCTCAAGACAATGTTATGAGGAACCAAACACAGGAAGCACAGCATCAGGAATGCTCCATTAGCTTTAATTTTGGATTTTCCCATAGCCAGCCTTTGAAGCAGCCCCACCAAATTCATAAGGGTCTATAAATAGGCAGCAGGTCCAGTCAGGCATGAACTTGTGCAAACGCAGCACCTCACTGCTGTGTGGTTTGCAGGAATTACTCAGCAATCACGACCAAAATGACAAATGTCCCAGAGAGGGGAAAGCATGGGGCAGATTTGGAAACAAACACTGAGGATGCTGCTGGGAAAAAAAAACTACCAACGGTTCAGAACAACACTGGGCATTGTCACTTGATTAAACCCTGAGCCAGTAGCAACAGAAAAACTACAAAAACAAATACAAGCATCCAATAGATGCAGCCTTCAAGCAGGTTTTCTCTTGTTTAGTGAGGTGTGACAATTCCAGGAAACTCCTCAACTTTTCTGCTTTGTGATCTCTCACAATGGGTCTCACTGCCTCCCTGGAGACATTTCCTTGTCTGGGAGACAGAAGAAACAGTAAATCTCATAAAAGGAGAAGTGCTAAATGCTATTTACCCTGCAGAGCCAGCATGCTCAGGACAGGGCTGCTTCAGGAAACTCAGTGTTGTGTCAACAGCTCTGGTGTAAGATACACACACAAACACAAAGGTGCAAGCGCCGTGGGACTGGGCACTGCTCACAGGAGATAATCCCTCCCTCCACCTAAAACCCAACAAATCCCACAGTGGGACTTTACAAAGGGGACAGCACAGAATGACAGAATTCAGTGCCAGAGCCTTACTCAGGTTTGGCAGCATTGCCACCTCCAGCCCCTTGGCAAAGTGGACAGTGGCATCGTGGAGCTCCAGCAGCTGGGTCAGCTTGGTGTCCTGGCCCGTCCTCTCCATGGCAGTGCTGAGACACACAGGGATGGAAGGCACCAGAGCTCCCAGAGTTTGAATCAACAGCACAGTCACGACTTCATGGGGGTTCTTGAAAACCTGCAGCAGCAGAACAACTACTGGCAAAAGCACATGACCTGAGAGGAACACACAGCAGCAGAGAGCAGCAGGCAGCTCCCAAACCTGAAACACCTCACAAGGGGTGAAACACCCAGCAGTCTGCTGAGGCTGCAAGAGCCACACTGACTTGGCACACAGGACAGCCTGACTGCAAGTCTAGGGCAGTACATATTTACTGTTGTGCTTTGAGTACAGTCAACAAGAAACTAGAAAATAGGCACAGGTCAGAAACTGAATTCAGAAGAACACAGGCACTACAGTGATTCCAAAAACACCTGGCAGAAGAGGGCATTTGAAACAGAGCACTCAGTTTACACAGGTGTGTTGGGAAACAGGAATCAGTAAAATATGAAGAAATAGGATTGTATCACAAGCCAAATTACTGGTCAGATAGGAAGAAGTGGATAGTGGAAAGGCCAGAAAGCCTGTAATCAGCTGAGAATCAGCCACTCCATGAACATAAAACTTTTTACAGCTTTCACTGTGACTTTTCATCAGCTATTCTGCTCATCTGCTTTGAAAGCTGCGTTTGCCATCAAAAAGGTCCAAGAGTTTTTCAGAAAGCAGAAGCAACACAGGAGATTGAGTGACATGAGCTGTGCCCCACATGACATTTCTCACAATCCCCAGTTCAAAGAATATCTGCTAAAATGTAACCTGACATCTGACCTGTAAGCCACATCGAATCATTAGGCAGAAAAAATACATTTCAAGGAAACACTGAGCTCCTCTGCAAGACAGGCCTTGCACTGACACTGGCTTTGTGACATGAAGATAAGAATCTCTTACCCTTCATGGATGAAAAACTTTTCAACAATATGAACTTATTTCTTCATTTTACCAAAGGACAAAATCTTTTTTTGATCCTACATGATTCTTGGCAGGAAAACAAGCACACAGATTCCAAGGGGTGACAGCAGAAGCCCTCAGATATCTTACACAGAGCAACATGCATCAGTCCAGCGTGACCTTGAGGGCTTCCTCCAGGCCAAGTGATAAAGCAATTCAGGCATTTCAAATGTCTTGCAACAGAACACATTTATAACACCAACAAATTAGTTTTAACTTAAGATACAGATGAAAGTGATAGAGCAGCTTTAATGTCAATAACACAGCAACCTTGCTGCTGGTGAAACACCAGAGCTCAAACCCTGCCTGCAAGGGCTGGACAAGGAACAGTAGGTGGGTTGTAAATCCCATCCTGCACCGACCAGGCCCAGAGTGTAACTGAGGGTGAGCTCTTCAGAGCTTTGTGAGAATTCAGAGGGTGCCCAGCCCTGTCCCCTCCTGCCCCTGCAGCAACAAGAAGCTGTCAGTGCACCTGTGCTGCCCACTGGAGCTGGGTGTGCCAGGTCCCCAGGAGGGTGTCGTACAGCTCGCTCAGCTGGCGATTCAAGCTCAGGTCGCTCTGGCAAAGCTCCTGCCACACGGCCACCAGCTGCACCTGAGGAGGAACAGAACCATCTGAGAAAAAGACTGACAGGCCACAGGTCTTGCTTTTGTTGTGCCAAACCCAGCACTCCCCACACATGGCACTTCTGCCAAAATATGAGCTCACCCTTGCTCCCCTCTCCACGTTTCAGCATGACATATAATTCAGCACCACAGAAGGAAAAGACTTTCAGCATGAAGCTTGAGGCTTCTCAGTGATTCAAAGATTTAATTAACATTGGTATTTTACTCATAAAATGAGATTGCAACTGATACCCCCACATAATAGTTGAAATACTTGGCAAGCCCCAGCCTTGAACTTAATCCTCAAAAGTCACAGTCATGTGAGAAATTTGAAGCTCAGGTTATGGCTACAGAACTGTCTGGAATTCCAACTTTTAATCTTACCTGAAAAGGGTTTACAGAAGGCAGCAGCTGGCAAGTTGCAGTAATAAAGTTACTGCTGACATAGCCACATCCACAGAAAGCAAAGCCACGAGGCACAGAGAAATGGAGCAGAACACACACATCCTGTGTCTGCTGCAGGAAGGGACACAGGACCCGCATGGAGAATCACTCTGCAGCATCGCGAGTAACCAAAGCTGCTCAGGGCCAGCAAGAGAAGCCGGAGAAGGAAACAGAGGAACAGGAGCCATCCCACAGCACAGCACAGCTGAGATCCGTGGGGCAGCAGCTCCCTCTGCAGTCAGAACCCAGCAAGAATTCCGACCTCTATTCCTCAGTGTTAAAATGTGACCAAAACACTCACCTTGTGACACTTGTAATAATAAGCGAGAAGCTGCGGCATCCGATCAATTTCCGTGAAGACTTTAACAAACATTTTTGCCTGATCTGAACAAAACAAAACAACAGGATCAGCCTCAAAGCTGAGGGTGGGACACCAGTCTGAGCAAGAAATCCTCTTCTAAGGGGGCAGGCACAATGGTCTACACAGAATGAGACGACTTCATCTCTCCTTTGCTTATCTTCTCAAACAGGAGCAGAACTGCCTGAAACCCACCCTCAAACATCAGGCAGCAGACACAAGGAATGAATTTAACTTCAGTATTATTATATAGCATTAACACATTCAGTATCAAAGCCAGAGCATTTCCTAGAAGGAAATAACTACTTTCTAGAAACAAGCCAGCACTTACAAACCTAAAGCATACCTGACAAAGGCCTCAGCTTTGCTTTCACCTGTCCTCAAAATGATCCCTGTGCCTCAGACCGACTCATGGCACAGCAGCTCCTGCACAGACCTTCTAAAAAGTCTGGTTTGTACCCCACAGCTCCAGATCCCTCCAGGACCTCGAGGTGCACAAAGATGAGTGTCAACAACCAGAACAACTACTTTTCAGAAGGGCTGACAGCAGCACAGGGAAAGAACAGCATAAAGAACTGTCCAAAAAGACAGATTTTCCAAGGAGAATTTATAAAGCTGCTTTTACAAAGTAGTAGGAAGTCAGAACGCTTCCAAACAAATTTCCTTCCTGATTACACCATGATAACAGAAAACCAGGGCCCTTCTGCTTATTTGAGCAGCACCTCCATCTCAAACACCCACATGGCCCATAAAATCCTGTAATCTTCTTGTTTCCTGCAGTGGCCACAGGTAGCCCAAACCTAGGAAAATCAAAGCAGCCCTGGCCTGCAGGCAGCTCCAGAGCCCAAAACATCCCAGGGCATCTGCTCCACCAAGAGAAGCTCAGGACTCAGTATCAGGGGCCCTCAGTTGGTCCTGAGGGCACCAACTCTCCACCCAAAGACTGTTTTGAAGACAATAAACTCTGTGCAGACAGTGAATGACACCAGGAGCTACTGACCTACAGACTGGGAGTTGAAAGCAGCAACAATCTGAGGGCTGGCCATGGCCTCCAGCCGGTTCTTCAGTGCCTCCAGGTGCACACACTTCTCTGAGTAATCTGGTGTGTCCACCAGCATGGCCAGGCTGCTCTGCATGCTGGTCAGCTTGGCAGAAATCAGGGACACATCCTGCCAGCAGGGAAAGGCAGCCTGTTACCAAGGGTGACCTCACAGCATCAGCAGCAGGGACATGTTTCACAGTCACTTCAAAGTCCGACTTTAAAACACAGCTCCCTGAAAAACTGGAGGCACAAAGACCAAATAATTCAGTATTTACCTGTGTTTTAAGAGTCTCTTCAATATCTGCACTTAGTGTGCTCCATTTGTCTGCTTCCTGAAGTGACTCGGCAGCCAACTGCATCCTGGACTTCACTTGGTCAATCTCCACCAGGACCTGAAGGAAAAAGCACAACATTATGTTCCTCACTGAAACAAAAAATGACTGTCGCAGATCCTTGGGAGTTATTCTGCTTAAGTTTTAAACACAAAAAGGTGTGAAAAGATTATATTATTACAAGAAGACGGAATGGTTTGAAGGAGCCAGAGATGTAAAATCATCTTTCAAAGTCAAACAACAGAAGGTTAGTTTAGATTAGTTTGAATTCTGGTCTAGTTCTTTTAGTATCCACTTTGCCTGGAAATGCTCTGCACCCCAGGCAGAAACCAGTGTCCCCAGCCAGCAGGTACCAGCAGCTCTGAACCAACCCCTGAGCAGCTGCTCCTCAGGACATGCAGACTGCACAGGTCTGTGTCACACCCACCCTTCCACTACTGATGTTAAAAGAAGTGGTATCTTAACTTCACAAGATTATTTCATATCAACAACTCAGGAACCTTTAGAATTTCACAAGTTGCAGATAAACACTAAGACAAGAACTGACCTGCATGGACTGAGCTGTGTCTTCTTCAAACTTCTTTATATCTTCTTTAACAAGGATCATCTGCTCCTTCAGGAATGTTGCCTCCTGTTTCAAGACTTCCACTTCCCGGAGGACTCTGGGCATGTTCTGGAGAGCCTGATGGCTTGTTTCTGCAGGAACACAGTGCAGTCAGCGAGGGGCTGAAAGCCCTTGCAGGAACAGGTGGTCTTTCAATAATCTTATCTAGTCTCTAGTACTGGAAAAAACCCAACACTAGACAAAAAAAGCAAAACATCAAACAGAAAATCTTCAGATGTATCTTTAAACTTTAAGTATGTATTTTATTATGGGATCATTTAGGTTTAAAAAAGCTCCCTGAGACCATTAAGTCCAGCTGTTCCCAACAGTCCAGTCCTGTTCCCCCAGTACTGCCAAGGACATCGCTAACTCACATCCCCAAGTGCCACATCCACACAGCTTTTTAACCCTTCCAGGGACTCCAACACTGCCCTGGGCAGCCTGTGTCAGGGCTGGGCAATCCTTTTGGAGAAGAAATGTACCCTGTTATCCTATTTACCTATCCTATCCTATTTACCCTGCTATCTAACCCAGGGCTGGCAGGAGCTGCTGTTTCCCAGCATTTAACGCAGATGTGCTGCTGAACGACTGCGAGACCCGAGATCAGGGCGAGGATCCCTCTGCCCGGGGCAAGGCCGGCCAGGCCGGGATGGCCAGCGTGGCCTCGGGCGGTGGCACAGGTGTGCCTGCCGCGCCTCGGGAGGATGCAGGTGTGCGGACAGGATGCCGGGAGCACACGGGCGGAGCTGAACCGGGGCCGCAAACCCCGGCCCGACCCGTCCCCGCGGCGGCAGGGCCCCGCACCTTCCACGGCGTTGTTGACCTCCTGGATGAAGAGCTGCAGCTTCATCACCAGCGTGGCGGCGTGCGCGTCCACCTTGCCCGGGGCCTCCTGCTGCACGGCGCGGAACGCCGCGTTCACCCAGCCCTTCACCTCGAACTCGTCCGACAGAAACCGGGAGAAGTCCATGGCCGCGGGGACAGCGGGGGGACAGCCCGGGGGACAGCGGGGGGACAGCCCGGGCGGCTGCGGCCCGGCCCCGCCGCGCACCCGGAAACGCTCGGCGGGCCCGGGGCAGTCCGGGGCGGTCTCGGGGCGGTCTCGGGGCGGTTCCAGGCGGTCTCTGGGCGGTCTCCGGGCGGTCCCGGGGAGGTCCCCGGCCGAGAGCCGGGGCCTATGCCCAGGCCGGTCGGTCCGCTGTGCCCGGCCCTGTGCCCGGCCCCGGCTCTGCTCCCTCCCACCGCCCCCGGTACCGGCGCCCCCCTCCCCTCAGCTCCCGCTGCTCCTGGCACAGGGAAACGGGGCCTGGAACAGGCTGGCAGGGGGGTTGAACGCTGGTGGAGATTCACTTTTTATTTTTTTTTAATGCAAAATGTAAAGGGGAAATGGCCCAGAAAGTAGCAGGAAGGAAAGGTGTGCATGGCACAGCACGGAGGCTGCGGTGCTCTCCAGCAGGCTCCTGTAACGCAGGCTCAGCTACAGGGACAGGCTGTGGCAGAAGCAGCCCGTTCACACTCCTCCTGCCGGCACAGACAGGAGGAAGGAGGTGGCAGATCCCCAGAAAAGGTGCCCTGACAGAGTGCTGGCCTCCCCAGCTGTGGCTAATGCAACACGGCAGTGTCCGAGCCAGCTGGACTTCAGCTCCTGCCCCAGAGCTCTGCTTCTGGAAAGCCAGTCACCTCTCCCACCTCAGTGAAGGGCTGCACGCCCTGCGTGAACATCAGTTTGTACCTCAGGCGGATGGGATCCTGGGAGAGAAAGGAAGAGAAGAGGCACACCATGATTATAAACTCCTGGACTCCTTCACCCCTCATGGCCTTGCTGCAGTGAGTCACCTCTGCAAGGGGAAACACCAGCCTTGCAGAAGCTCTGCACAGAAGGAAACCCTGGATCTTCCTAAGATGGACAAGAGCAACTGGAAGACCTGTGCATGCCACCTGTGGGCACGTTGGCAATCCAGCCCTGGCCAGCCTACGCACAGAGTTCTTACACCAGTCTTGGGTCTCGTAATTATCCACCAATGCAACAGATCTGCCACCCATCCCTTGTGCCTTGGGTGCCCTTGTGTTCCATCAGCTGCCAACATTTGCAGTGAGTGCAGCTCCAGTGAGTGCCTGGAGCTGTCTCTGTGTGCAGGTAGTCCAGAACTGTGCAGGCTCCTGCAGCAACTGCCCACACAGTCCTTCAGACTGTAGCTCTGGAAAGCTCTTCAAGCAGAAAAAGTATCTTCCCAGCACAGTGCAGTCTGCCCTGTCTGCCCCCTGCATCTCCCCATTATTAAGACTCTGCCCATCTTTCACACAAGCAGCCAGGGGGATTCCAGAGCCCCCAGCAGCACCTTGTGTGGGTTGGCGAGCAGCAGCACCTGGGACACCACTGCAGGCGGGAGGAGAGGGCTGAAGGCTGGCAGCTCAGAACCAGAGGCTGGTTGTAACTTTATTTGCATGGTCTGAAAGAGAAAACAAAAGAAACACTGTTTAGTCCATGGTGGGAAAGGGCTGTGAGCATCACTAAGCCATGGAGCTGGTTAAAGATACATCAGCCAGACTCTGTTGTTCAGTGAAAAGCACAGCCTGCAGCTAAAGGCAGATATTCCTAAATGGCCAATTGCATGCTACACGTGCACAAGGAGCAAGAGCCCTACCCAGGAGGCTGAAGCAGCAGCTCTGGAGCTCTCTCTGGCCATAGCAAGGCCATGGATACAGGCTATAGTGAAACAGGCACTGATGCCACAGGCACCACTGTACAACAGGTTCTCCGTGCAGAGACAGGGAGCCACACAATTTCCCATGAGAAAGGCAAATAGAAAGAAGTGATGAACCTTCTCCTCAGGACATTTCTGAGCATCTCTGCTACTTTGTCACAGGCCTCTCACCTTTGGGACTGCAGCCTGGAACACTATGTCCTTAATGGGGTGTGCTGAGGTGCTCAGCATGGACAGAACCATCACCAGCACGTCCGGCCGGCCGGGAGCCGGCTCTCTGGAGAAGTGGAGCATGGCCTTGAAACCATTCCTGTCATACACAGTGAGTGGACAGGCAGTGCCTGCCAGAGACAAATCGAGAATCAGAGTCAAAGCCTGGATTCCTGTCCCATCTGAGGGTGAACAGGAAGGATGGGATAAAGAACAGCAAAAAGGAAAATGCAGACAAACTCACAGACCAAATGGCACACACCCCCTGATTTACATCTGCCTCTGAGGCAGAGACAGGAATCTGAATGTCTGCATTTGGGATTTAGCAGCTCAGGTTTCACCAGTCCTTGGGAGAAGTCAGGTGTGGATCCAACAGAGACATGGTGGGAGAAGCAAAGTGCCTTTCTTAGTGCACACAAGATTTCGCTTCTTACCATCCACGCCTGGCAAATTCACACCTGACTATCACCATCCAGTCCTTCCAAAATCTGCTAAGACCTTCACTTGGGACTGAAGGCAGATCAGGATGCCTGTGCACCTGTCCTCTTCCAGCAGCAGTGAGAGCCAAGGCTCTGTGGCCCGGGCTGAGACCCCAGGGTGACACATACCCAGGAAATGCTCTGGGGAGGAGCTGCAGAGCTGGGCCATACAGTGTGAAACCAAAAAGCTGAGCTGGAATGAAGAGCTCTGCTTTAGGAAGTGGGGCAACTCCCACTCAAAAGTGTCTTTAGGACTTTCAGTAGAACAACAGTTTGACAATTGACTGAAGGTGTGAAGGACAGAGTTCAGAAGCACATTACAGAGATCAGCAAGGGCAGGAAACTCCTGAGTAATGCCTAGGGAGGACAA
Organism: Phylloscopus whistleri; assembly: GCA_017589585.1. NCBI lineage: Eukaryota > Metazoa > Chordata > Aves > Passeriformes > Phylloscopidae > Phylloscopus > Phylloscopus whistleri. The sequence continues at coordinate 310,236 of JADMLD010000977.1, read as the reverse complement.
GGACATTGTCATGCTATGATCCCTAGCACCTACTCAAATTCTCAGGTACATTAAACCCAGCATTAATGACAGGACAGTCATTACTTGTCTTCAGCTGATCCACACAGCATGAAGCTACTTTGGCTTCCTGTCCTGCAAAAGTCATGGAAGAGCTCTAGTAAGCCTCTAGTAAGCAGAGCTGGGGCAGAGAACTGCACTTACTTGGTGTAATTGAAATTAAAGGAACAAACAGGTTTTCTAGGGAAGCATCAAAAGAAGCTGGATGCAAAGAGGCAGCAGGCTTCAGCTCATAGCCTGGACTGAGGAGTGGAGGATCTGCCACTGAGTTATTTGGAGGATCTGGAAAGGGCAATTTCATTGGTAATAAATCCCTGGAAAGAAAAGCATGCAGAAAGCCTGTATTAAGTGGGGATACTACAGGGAATATACTGTCTTCTGCTGTGTCTGTCTGTATTCCCAATCCCTCATCCCTTTTAGGTATAAAGAAACTACAGACTTACACTCTGAGTCCTTGAGGAATTCAAACACTCTATCATCTGTGGAAGATCTTGCTGTTTCAAAATTCATTAAGGCAGATTTTGGTTCAGTTACCATGGTAAAACTTAGGTTTAGGGCTTTATAAGGCTGCTGTCCCTGTGCACAGCTTCTCTGGAGCCCTAGTCAGGCAGATTAAAGTAAATTCCAGCTCAAAGACATCACAGAAAGCTGGAAATCTTCAGTAAAATTTCTTGTATTATGGCAGACTGGATAATAGTTTCCTGCTCTGAAGATCTGTGGAGATTAATTTGATTTGTGAACTGTTCCAAGCTTCCACTGAATGCCTGGAAACTACCTTGTCACAGTCTGCAGAAAGCTGAGGAAAGTACTAAAAAAAAAACTGAGGAAAGTGATAAAAAGGCCTGACTGTAAGGGTTTTGTTCTTTTAGCTCAGCATCACCTTGTTATCAACCAATGGGATTTGTCTCCCCAAATTACTGACCCTCAGAAGGTCCTGGTGTGCAATTACACAAGCTGCAATTAACAGGTGCACAACTGCAGGAAAGAGCCAATGTGTGCAAGGATCACTTGCCATCACTAACCAGGGGTAGCTGAAAGGTTTTCCTGAATCTCCCTGCTGCAAAAGAATTCCTCAGCCCCAGAAGTCTGACTCTATTATGAGGAGTTTACTTACAAAGAGAATGTGTTGGTCCTGGAGAGTGGAGAGAGATGTTCATCCAGGCTCTGGAATTCACTCTTCTCTGCACAGCTGTCTTCCCAGCTCTCCTGTGGTCCCAGGGTCTGAACAGCACTTACACCTTCCCTTAACCCATTGTGTACAGCAGGCTGGAAAACAAGGCCTTTCAGGTTCATGCTATATAATACCAGCAAAAATAAACCTGTTGTGCTGAAAAGAACTCTGTTTATCAAATACCACTACCTAAAGTAGAAACACATATGAGTCATTTGGTTGCAAACAGCACCTGAGAGATTAACTGAGAGCAGAAGGATTCCAGATTCCCTTCAGAACAGAACACCAAAAAGGCTGCCAGGGAAAGGCAGACCAGGAATCATCTCTGATTTTTGTCCTTTGTACCTTATGGACTGCAAAGGATCTGAGTATCACTCACCTCTGCTAGGCCAAAATCAGGTGGTGTTTTCTGTATGACAGGGGAGTTGCTGAGACCTAAGAAAGACACCAAAATGCCACAGATAATTTACAGAAAGCAGGGGGTTTCCACAGGTTCTTCCTTTGTTGTCTAACACCTCTACAGACACTGCATCCCTGAAAACTTACATCTGGATTCTACTTTCTCTTGGGACTGACACTGAAGTCAAAGTTCTCTGTTTATTAAAGACCACAAACCCCAGTTCCAGGGGTGACTGAAGGGCACCTACAGACCTAAGGACTGTAACTCCTCCTCCAGCAGGCAGGTGGAGGCTGTGCTGCCGTGGCGGGAGGCCAGGGCTGTGTCTGCAGAGGGCTCTGGGGGGGTCTCCACGGCCTCCAGCTCGGAGAAGTCGATCAGGGTGTAGCTCTTGATGCGCCCTGGGGCTGCTCGGCACGCTGCGGGGACAGGGACAGAGTTAGCGAGGAGCCTCTTGAAAGGATCCATGGCGACAGGTGTGCTTAAGGTAAAGGAATTTGGGAATATTTTCTGTCAATTATATGCAAGGGAAAACGATGGTTACATAATATTTTTCCTGTGTTATAGCACTTTCTCCACGCTTGTTCTCTGAGAAGCAGGTCCCTCCCAAGCCCCACTCCCACCTGGCAGGGCAGAGCTGCCCAGGGACGCTGTGGGTGCTTCTCACCTGGTGCAGAGCTGGCAGCTGGACCTGCTCCATCCCCGTTCTCCTGGCTGGCCACAACCTGCCTGTACTGCCCCAGCGCCCGTGAGAGCTTGTCATTGGCCTGCAGGACCTCAGCTGGGAAACCAGAGCAGACACAAAACACTCATATCCCAGCAGGAAGGTCAGGTCAGCTCCACAGCACACCCCAAAATGCTCCTGAGGAAGGGCCAGGGCAGCTCAGGAGCACAGGCCAGCAAAGCAGGCTGCCCTCAGCTCCTCGCTTGCCTTTCGTTCCATTTTGACCACACGGCTGCTGATTCCAGGCCTCTCTCTCATTTATCAAGATCACTTTGAAATCTTATCCCATCTCTAAAGTGTTCCTAATTCCTGTCATCTCTCCTGCACTTTCTTTTTCTCCACAAGTCTTCCCTGTGCACTTCAGTCTCTAATCCAGCACTCCCCAGCTGAAGGGCCATGGCATCTCTGGGTATGAGGAAGGTGTGAGGTGTAGTTGAGCTCTCGGGGTCCCTGTCTAGGATGTCTGTTCAGCAACTATTGCTTCAGTCAGATTTTCAAGGCATATGGACAGGAATGAAATGCCAATTGTGGAATTCAAAGATTTTGCTCTTATCAAATTAACTCTATCCTAGCTGAAACCGGGATACCTTCCTTGGTGTTACACTTAAAAATTCAAAATATATTTCTCTTTCTGTGTTTATACATGGGGAGAACTTAAATACCCGGAGAGAAAAGGCCTCAAAAGCCTTCAGTTCTCTGAACATCAGAACTCAAAAAAACTCAGAAAACCACTGTTTAACTTTGGGCTCCAAGTGAAAATGAACAGCTTCCTCAGAGATGAGCAGGAGGAGACCAAATGCCACTTCCCCTGGGCATGGTTTCATGGTGAGAGTGGAGAGCTTTGGAGGGTGCCAAGTACCCGAGCACCCCCCTGTAGGGCAGGGCAGAGCCCTGTCCCAGCTGCAGGGAACCACGAGGACAGTGCTGGCTCTTACCCAGAGCCTCCTCGTCAGCCACCGCCTCGCTGGCCAGGCGGAAGAGCAGCGGCCGGAGCTTCTCACAGCGCTGGAGCAGAGCCTGGGGAGGAAAGGTTCCACTGCTCAGGAACAGGCACACCCACACTTCTGTCTCTGCAATCACCTGCAAGGGATGCTCCCTCTAGCAGAGGGAGGAAAAAGAGCATTTACCTGTAGGGTCTCCTGGTCAGCTGGGGATAATTCCTGTCTCTTGTAGTTCTGCAGTAACTCATCCATACGTCTGACATTCTCAGAAACCTCACTGATGGTCTGCACTCTTCGGGACACCTGAGCTGACTTTTCTTGTTCCTGTGATGAAAAATGAAAGAAAGGTAGATGATGGCTTGGCTGGAGCACTCTGGGTCACACCTGCTAACATTTTATTGCAGGTAGAGAAGGCACAAAGCAGCACAGGTGAGAACATGCCCCCAGCTGCCCTGTCAGGGCACCCTGGCCATGTGCTGTGGAATATGGAATTCATCTCACCACAGGCACGAGCGTGACTTCAAAATTTGAGCTGAGAGCTGTTGGCTTCTGCCACACAGGATGACACACTCAGAACAACCACAGGGCTTTGTTAAACCCAATCTCCTCTGTAAGCGAGAAGTGGAATGGTGCTTCAGATGGAACATGCAAACAGACGTGCACAAACACTGCATGCAGGAAAGAGGCAGTTTTGTACAGAAGTGACTTCTTTCCACCTGGGAACTGAGCTTATTTTTGGAAATTTCCGAGCACTACAGCAGTACTAGTGCCAAGGTCCCACTGACATGGAAGTGTCTGCTGTGTGCACGTTCACATATTCCCTCTTCCTGGCAATGGCATATTTTAGGGAAACAAAACAAAATTATCTCCTGCTGTAATCTCAGAATAATTTGGAAAGACTGAACATGGCTCCTTCTCTGGGGGTCTCTGGTTCTCTGCAGTACAGAGGGTCTCCTGTCAGAAACTGAATGGCCAAGTTCCCTCCCACCTCCCTGGCTGCAAAGAGGCTTCTCCTGGGAGTTCCCACCTCTTTAATCACACTCTGGATCAGGCTGTTGGCTGCCTGCAGGTCCTCGGGGTTCCTGCTCTTCAGGAGCTTGGCCAGGAGCTGTCAGGGAGAGATGGGACAGCAGTGAGCAGCAGCCTCTGGGCACTGTGCACACATCCCACACCACAGGCACCTGCTGCAGAATGGTCCTACAATCCTGGAAATGGGTCACCTCCTGTCCCATCATCTAACCCAGGTGACATTGCTGCCTGCATACACTGGCTGTTCAGGATTAGGATCTCTGGTTCTGCAGAACTTCTGTAAGACCTGGAGAAGCCTCCCTTGGGGAGGTTTCATGGAAACTGATGTTTTTCTGTAAAAAAGTTTCACTTTTTATTAAGAGAGTATTTCTGACGAAGCCTCAGAGAGTTCTCTAGCTGTTGCACTGGCAGGAAGGATCAGCATTATTCTAAGACTGACTGAAACAGCAGAAGCTCCCAAAATATTACTGAGCCTCTTTTCTCATCAGTACAAAACAGAGGGTGGGGCATGAAGACTCTAAGGTTTACCTTGGACTTCTCTTCATCTGTGTCAAAAATAGAATTCTGAGGTCTTGGAGAGGGGGGAGGTAAAATTTTGTCTTCTGGCAGTTTGGGGTCTTCTTTTACAATCCCTGGAACAGGTAACAGTAGTTGTTCAGTGATGCCCAAGCTGCTGAAACCTCGATGCTCAACAGTGGATGAGGTTTTGCAGAGATTTCCAGATCAAAATACCACTGAGGACTACTAAGTGTAATGGAATGGATGAAAAATCCATCCCAGGATCCATCTGAACCCTTCTCTCATAATCCTGGGAGAGTATTCCAGGGCAAAGATCACTTCTGGGCCTTTTTCCCCTGCACACAGTGTGAACAGAGGCCTCCAGACTGGTCTGAGCTGTGGCTCAGGAAGGCTGTCCTTTGGAAAATCCCTTTAAAAAGTTCCTTCAGAACTCAACCAGCTTGGGACCTTTGTCCCTTTTTCTTACACACAATATATCATGAAAAAGTTGAGTCACAAGCTGAGGGGGGCAGATATCTGTGGGGGAAACCATGGGCTTGGGAGGCTAAAAAGGAAACTGAAATAACAGAACAGAACCTTGTTTCTTCAGCATCTGATAAGCATCCTGGATCTTGACTTCCTGAGGAAACCAGACTGTCCAACTGAATATCACTTCAGTGACCCTTGACTTGACTTTTTCTGAAGACCAAATTCCATAGTACTGAAAACAAGACAGTAAAGAAAGACAAAAGAGCTCAAACCCAAAGAATTGGTGCCAGATCTGGCACAGCGACCTAGCCCCGAGGAGTTTATGTGCAGACACCAAGGATAAAATATTTTCCTGTGAGTTTATTCACAGTGCTGTCAACTTGTATCTTGGGGTTAGGAAACACAAGAAATGCTATGGAGTGTATGAGAATCACACACATGTCCTATAACCATCAAAATTAAACTTCAAACTTCTCTGATCAATTACTGAATCCAAAACCCAAAGCAGGTTATTTTAGTGAAAACAGTTCTCTGCTTGACTTTAAACACTCCCCTTAACTGCTGCAATGCAATCACACCACTGGCCTCAGCCAGCCTCAGGCACAGGAAAACTGAACAAACCCAGAAATGAAAGTTATTGTCTCTTATCACCATCTCGGGTTTCCTCCAATTTCTCTCATTATTGCCTATGAGCACTCTTTTTATAACAAAAACCACAAACCTTCCCAGGACCAGGCATTTCAAACTTTTTAAATGATACCTGTCCTCTCAGAGCAGTAAACAGAATTGTCTTCAGTGACATATGCTTTAAAGTCTGTGATTTCACTGAAATCCTGTTACCAAGCCTGAGACTGAGACAAGAAGTTTTCTTCTTCAATTGAGCATTTCTTTGAAATCAGCTTTTTGCAGCTCTGCCCTTGGGCTGATGCAATGGAAAATGAAACGTGTACCAGTGGTAAATGTGTGCAGGATCCACCAGAAAGAGAAATTGATGGGTGTGATGCTGAGAGGGTTTCAGGCAGGCCTAGGCCTACCCCCAAGGAAGAGGAGCATGGCCAGAAGAACCCACTGCCTCTGATAAAGCAGAGCTGCATTTCTTACCCTGAAACATCCTGGAACCACCATCACCTACCTTTGGGGAAAGCACTTTAATCAGCTCATTCAGAAACCTGAACTTTGCCATTTCACTGTGAAATCTGTCACCACAGTTGTTCACACAGGTCTCCAGCACCTGCAGAAAACAAAGTATTACCAACAGGAGCTGAACACACAAGGCTTGGGGAGCTTTCAAAAACCTCATCATTATATTACTAAATCTAAACTTTCTGATGCTGCATTCACCAACACAAGATACTGAGAAAGTCATGCAGCAAGAACATGTTTCATTCCTTCATCCAGCCTTCCTAGGCAGCACATTTAAGGCCACCTGCTTTGCTCTACCCATCACTAACAACTTCTGAGCTATTGGGTCTGTGGTGGGACACAGCTCACACAGCCTGAGCTGCAGACCAACAGAACACCTCAGCAGAGTAACGTGGGGAGGAACAGAATCAGTCACTCCCTCCACTGTGCCCTGGTTTCTGTATTCCTTGTGCAAGGGAAAGTTACAAGGGAGAGGCATCCAAGAGAAAGACAAAGACATCAACATCTAGGAGAAAAGGAAGAGAGAGCTATCCTGTCTGCTCTGCTGTTCTGCCTGCCAAACTCTTTCCAAGTGACTGCTTTGTGTGCAGATGGAAGTACTCACTGTGAGAGCATGGAGAGCTTCTCCCTCCTGAGGGGACTGAATTTTGTGTGCCAGCAGCCTCAGCGCAAGCAACGGGCTGGGGAAGAGCAAAGCAAGTCACACCATGCACAAGTTCCCAGGAAAGACAAATGCTGCTGGGTTTGCTGCACGGAAGAGCAGCTGCTGGATTCACAACAGGACAGACACCCTTCCTCGGGCACAGAGCTGGCCAGGGACATGGGCACACACACAGGGGGTGAACTGGTGACCCCAGCCTTGCCCAGGGGCTGTCCTTTGGGAGGGAGCAGCAGGGACAGCCTGGGGGATGTCCCTGGGCAGGCACCACGGGGGCTGGCTCTCTGCACCTGCAGGAGCTTTGATGACAGCCAGGGCAGCCTGTGCCAGCTCCTGGGTGCCAGACTATGAGCTCTGAACTCAGTCTGCTCTAAACACAAAGATGATTACTTGATCACTAAGGTTTGACAGATCATTTGCTTAATTAGTCCCTGCTACTTCCCACAGAGCCCAGACTGTCAGTTGGAAGGTGAGGAAATCTCAGTAGAGATCCTCCACCTGTCTGGAAGGAAAACTGAGGCTGAGCTCCCTCGGGGCTCCCCTGCAGAACTCCCCAGCAGGAATCCTTGGCCAGACTGCCAAGGGCATGGCCAGCAGGACCTGCTGCCTGCTGGGCTCCAGCAATTGATGTGAGAGCCCATTCCCAGACACCACCCTCTATCACTTTGGTACACACCTATTTCCCACTCGTATTTCCAACTCATTTCCACTCCTGGGAGCAGCAGAGCCCAGCGAGCCCCCTCAGCTCCCTCTCAGCTCCCCACACCGTGCCCCAGGCCCCACTCCCACAGAGCCACGAGGGCGAGCCAGACAGAGCCTGGGTGAACACAAAGAGCTGTGTGTCTGCCTTACCCCTCCGTGTCAGCGTTCACCTGGTCGCAGAACCGCTGGATGCATTCCCAGTTCTCCTCGGAGATACTCGGGTCAGTGGCCTCATCTTACAGAGGGAGAAGAGCAGGAGAGGAAGAAGGAAAGCCCAGCCTCAGTGTGAGCAAGTGCTCAGAACAGGAAGCAGCTCAGACCTCGCTGCTCCAGAGCTTTTTGTAGCAGAAGAGGGAGATCCAGGACGAGCAGGAAACAGCTGTTACTAAAATCTGCCTTAAAATATAGTCCCAAGCACACACTTAGAGTCGAGCACAGCCTGACAGCAGCAGATGTTGCTTTTAGCAGGAGAAACTTAAAAACCATTTACAGGCAGCTCTCCCGGGAGCACTGCAAAACTTGTGCTGGAACACAGGCAGTTTACACTTTCGCACACCTAAATTAAGGAAAGACTTTGGCTTTATCCATTCCCCAGTCAGTTGCTCAGCCAGCTTTAGGGGCTGAGGGTGGGCAGGACAGAAGGGGAAAAGGACAGATGCAGCAAGACAGCACCCACATCCCTCCACAAGGGTTCTGTGGGGGCAGTGAGCCCTTCCCCACCGAGGTGAAGCTGCTCCAGTGCCCAGCCAGTTTGGGAGAGGCAGCAGAGCCAGCAGCCAAGGCAGCCCCGAGCCCCAGGCCCCAGCCCCACTCACTGAGCCAGCGCTGCAGCTGCTGCCCGGTGCCAGCCATGGGTCTGTCCCTGTGCCCGGGCAGGAAGCGCCCGTGGGCAGCCCTGTCAGTGTTCTCAGTGCTGCTGCTGTGGAAGTGGTCACTGTGGGCGTGGGCTCAGCACAGCACCCCTCAGAGCTCCTCCCCTCCTCCCCTCGGCGTGCAGAGTATTGGTGAGAGCGGAGTCAAAGTCACCACATTAATTTAATAATTAAAAGGGCATCAGACAAAAGAGGAAAAAACATTCCAATCTCCTGATCAGGGGTATTTTTAGCAGAACCACGTGCATGACGCAGTACACAGGGAGGAAACCCCCCTCTGAGCAGCTCACCCAGCCCGGTAGGACACCAGGGCAGCTAAGAGGGCAACAGCTATAACACACATGTTTATATATAAATACCTCCACTGTATTTACTGAGGAACTGTGCTGTGTAGCTGTAGGTACCCTGACTGCAGGGCCCTCTCCAAAAAGAATCTGATCTGTTTTATCAGAAGTTCAGTTACTTTCTGTCCACATGGTCTGAATTTAAATGCTGATACATGTCTTTTTCTCCCACCCTGCAAACCAGGCTCCTTGCACGAGGGGACAGCAGGACGGAGTTGAATCTGGACTTGGCTCCTCTCCCAGATGAAGTGGCTTGTGCTTAGTGCAGGTTTGTACAGACGTGGGACCAGCACAGACTCCTGCCTGGCCTGAAGCCCAGCTGGTCTGATCAGAGGTGATCACGCAGGTGCCACCCGCCCCATCCACGAGCTCGGTCTGGCAGTGTCCCCGATATCCCTGTCAGCTGGACAGAGCTCTGTGTATCCGGCCACACACCTCCTCAGCTCCCAGAGTCACCATCATCTCAGCAACACTCGGGCCGTGCTGCAAACACAGAGAGTCACTGAACACACAGGAACTGAAACTCCCCAGCACGTGTCTGTGCTCCAGGGTGACTGAACTGACAGCGCTTCGCTCTGGTCGCTGCCAGACTGAGGGGGGGCATTAGCAGCTCAAACAAAGCCTTGGGGTTTCTCCTCTGAAGGCAAATGCCAGCCCTGTCAGAGCAACCTGAAGGACTAGCACCAGAGCTGAGCCAGGATTAGTCCTTGGAGAACTTTTGTAAAACTTGAGTTTGAGCTCTGTGAAAGCACATTGCACACAATCTCAGAACTGTTCTTTTTACCTGGCGCCCGCTGAGCACCAAGCGGAGGAGCTGCATCATGCTGCTGTACTTGGTCTCTCTGGTTTGCTTCTGGAGACTTCTCAGGTCTTTGTTCAGCTCCTCCACAGTCAAAGCAGCTGCCTGCCTTGTCATAAGCCTTTAGGAAAGAAGGTGTCCTTACACTCTGGGGACATGAAAACCACAGGATTCCTACCTCTCACCCCTGCCCTGTGCCAGGGCGCTCCCTCTGCTCACCAGAAGCAGAGCTCGTTCAAAAGAGCAAGTTTAAACTACAAAATTAGGCCACAGACCTTGAAAACCACAGAAAAAGCAGTAATTCTGATTGTTAAAGAATACAGTTTTCAGAGATGAGGAGGCATTGCTGCCACTACTCAGCTCAGACAGCAGCACACTTACCCTAAGACTAGTTTTCCTATTTCATCTACTTCTGCAGAAATTGTTTGAAGCTGCTGCCGGGACACCGAGGGCCTGACCCACAGGTAAGAGTAATCACTCGACACCAGATCCTTCAGGAGGCTTATGTGACCCTGAGGAAAGAAAGCAAAGCTGGCAGGGCAGAGGGCTGTGCTGTGGAGGAAGCAATTCCTCAGCTTGGAGGATGGTGGCACAGTGCTCTGCCACTACTCGTACTTTTCTCAGCAGGAGGACTCGCTCCACATATTCATTTTCCAGAACATCTGGATCCACTTGCTGGTCCCCATAGACGAGCTCCACCAGCCCCTGCAGCTCCCTAACGAGCTTCTGGCGCAGCCCTTGGTTCTCAATGTGACGGGTGAGGTGAATCCTGTAACACAGAAAAGACCTGCTTTTACATTGCTTTGGGTTACATTGGGTCACCCCAACCCCATTGCACAGAAGTCACAGAAAATTCTGAGTTGGAAGAAACCCACAAGGATCATCAAGTCCAACTCTTAAGGGAATAGCCCACCTGGGGACTGAACCCACACCTCTGGCACTCTTAGCACCATGCTCTGACCAACTGAGCTAAAACTGTGGAATTGTTAGAAAAGCAACACTAAACCACAGTCAGACACTCTACAAAGAAGCATTTAGCTCTGGTGCCCCAAGGGAACTGATGATGAGGCCACTCTTAGCAGCACAATGTCCTAACAGCATGAGTGTACCTGCAGAAAAACCTTATGGAAGTGTTAACTCTCTTTAGAGGTTATTTTCTTAGGTTATAAACTTAAGACTTTAGATCCTCCCACACTCTGCCCAGACTCCCAGTGTTGCCAACCCCAGTGTTCAAGTACAGAAAGGGAGAAAATGGCAGGAAAGGTGTGAGCAGGAACTTAAGCTTCCTCTTAGCAGCCCAACAGCTGCTGCACCAGGACCATGCTTGAGCCAACAAACAAAACCTCCAGGAAGCCAAGTGCTGCTAGAAGTAAATTCTCACTGACATGGTGCTTACCACATTTTAAAGCTACCATTAATTTTTTACCTGTTGAATTCTGGGAGCGCTTCCAGGTCCAGGAGAGCAGAATGGGTTGTAATTCTGCCTACTTCAAACTGGGAGATCAGCTCCTCCAGGGTCCTCCCCATCTGCTTCTCTGCAACACAACCCAAAGGGAGTCACACTGACAAAGTTCTCAGCTATTAAAACAAACGCAGCCCATGCCACAGAGTCAGCACGAAGCGAGCTGGCAGGCAGCAGCCTGTGGTGTTACCTGTGAAGCCCTGAGCCGCAGTTGGTGACGATGTCCAGCAGTGCCTCTGGCAGGAAGCCATCCCGAGCAAAGCGCTCCAGGAAGATGTCCCCCTGCCTCTTGGACAGCTTGCCACCGTCCTTGTTCAGCAGCAGCGGGAGGTGGCCAAACTGAGGGGGCTCCCAGCCAAAGGCTTTGTAGAGAAGCAGGTGCTTGGAAGTTGAAGTCAGCCACTCGGTCCCACGCAGGACGTGGGTGATGCCCATGTAGTGGTCATCTACCACGTTTGCCAGGTGGTATGTGGGGAAGCCGTCTGCCTTCAGAATCACAGGGTCACCTTCCACCTCAGCCACCTCGTGCTTGTTCCAGCCATAGACCAGGTCCTGGAAGGGCTCCACGCCCTTCTCCAGGCGGAAGCGGATGACGCAGTCCAGGCCCTGTGACAGCTTCTCGGCCACTTCCGTGGGCGTCAGGTGCCGACACCGGTTGTCGTATCTTTGGGAGATGAGAACAAAGAACGAAGGTTTCTGCTCAACACGGGCCAACGCCGTGAGCCATTCTTACATTCCCCAAACTCTAAGCAGACGCCTGAATTTTAGCTGTAACCTGCCCACTACGCCTCCAGTCAAACAGCTCATCTCTGGAGGGTGAATTGTGCTGCGGGGCTCTGCGCAGGCACAGCCCCAGGGACGTGCAGGGCCACGGGGCCAGGGACGTACCGCGGGGTCTGCTGGCGGCGCAGGGCGTCCCTGCGCAGCAGCTGCAGGCGCTGCGGGCTGCAGAAGCAGCGGTAGGCAGCCCCGCTGGCCAGCAGCGCCGCGCCCGCCCGCCCGTACAGCTCCAGCCGCAGCGACTGCACGTAGGGCCCCGCCGGGCCGCCCCGCCCGGGGCTCTCGTCCGGGGGAATACCTGCAACAAGGGCACGGGTGAACAGCAACGGCAGAGCCAAACCCACCCTCCGGCTGAGTACTGTCAGCCTCTAAAACAAAGGTAAGGGTTCAGCACGTGAAAAATGAAAGGTGTTTCTAAATACCTGCCCAGTCCAACATATCTTCTATTCCTTCTGCAGCTCCGGGCACCACCCGATTCTGATCTGTATCCTCCACTCTTAAAATAAAGGTCCCTTGGTGTTTTTTAGCAAAGATGTAATTGTACAAAGCAGTTCTAAGGCCACCTAAATGCAGAAAACCTGTAATCGTGGGGAAATCAGAGAAAGTGGTCACAAAGAAGACCCAGGAGAGAGTTCTAAATATGAGCTGGAAGGGCGCTGGATGCTGCCTGCGATGCAGCGTCACCGGGGTGGGAGTTGCACCGCACGAACACAGCTCCGGGGGCACTGGCTATGAAAATAACTTATGGATGACCACTCCCAGAGTCCCTGAAGTGACCTGGAAATCCCTTACAAGCTGGCACATGCCAGGAACAGCACTGCCACGGTACACCAACAGTGACCCCGCCCGACCGGGAGGGCACCGGGACACGCTGGAAGGGCGAGCTCGGGCAGGAGCACTCCGGGAAGGCAGCAGCCCCGACAGAGTCCGAACTGATGTTTTCCAACCCAAAGCCCCGCCCCCGCCGCAGCAGAGCCCCGGGAGCGGGCAGGGGCGGGGCTGCCGAGGGATCGGTTACCTGTGGGGCTGGGCCCGAACCGGACCCGCGGCCCCCGCTCGAGGCCGGGACCGGGAGCGGGGCCGGGACCGAGCCCAGATCCCGCTCCGGGTCCGGCTCCGGGTCCCGGCCCCGCGGCGCAGCGCAGCGCGCGCAGAGCTCGCACCATCCCGCCACGTGCCCACGTGGCCGCGGCGCCGTTTCCGCCCGGCCGCCGCAGCCAATCCCCGCGCGCGCCGCCGGGGGCGGGGCGTCCCTTAAAGGCGCCGCCATCCGCCTCGTCCGGTGGCGCGAGGGGATCGCGGCCGCCGCCACGGGCTCGGCTGCGCGGAGGGGTTCCGGTTCCCGGAGCGCTGAGCGCAGGGTTCGGCGCTCCTCCCGCCTCCCGGCGCGGCGCGGCCGGTGCTGCGGGGGCGCCACCCGGGGGCCCCCACCGCCCCCACCGTGAGAGGCGGGTGGGGGCGACTACGGGAGCCGGCGCGGCCCAGCGGCGGCGGCGGCGGCGTTTCCCGGCGTACCCCGCGGCGGATTGTACACAATCATCATGGCTGCCGCCGCCGCCGCCGCTGATGGTACGAGCGCGGCCGGGAGCCCGCGGTGCCGGGAGTCGCCGGTGCCGGGAGCCCGCGGTGCCCGGAGCCCGCGGTGCCCGGAGCCCGCGGTGCCCGGAGCCCGCGGTGCCGGGAGCCCGCGGTGCCCGGAGCCCGCGGTGCCCGGAGCCCGCGGTGCCCGGAGCCGGCGGTGCCCGGAGCCGGCGGTGCCGGGAGCCCGCGGTGCCCGGAGCCGGCGGTGCCGGGAGTCGCCGGTGCCCGGAGCCCGCGGTGCCCGGAGCCCGCGGTGCCCGGAGCCGCCGGTGCCGGAGCCCGCGGTGCCCGGAGCCGCCGGTGCCCGGAGCCGCCGGTGCCCGGAGCCCGCGGTGCCCGGAGCCCGCGGTGCCGGTGCAGGGGGCGGCGGGGCGGGCCGGGAGGCGCCAGCGTGTGGAGCCCCGGACACGCTGCGGGCGGCGCTCCGGGGCTGGAGCGGGGCCGGGCCGGGGCAGCGTCCCGTGGGCCGGGATCTTCCTGTCCGCTCCCCACAGGTGCCGAGGAGCCGGGCATGGAGGCGGAGGCGCAGGAGCTGCCCCTGGGCTGCGGCGGAGGGGCCGTCTCGCCGGCGCCGGGGAGGTCTCCGGAGGGAGAGGAGCGCCGGGAGCCCCCGCAGGCGTCTGTCAGCAACGGCGGCGACGAGGACGGCGGGCGGGAGTTGGTGGAGCTGAAGGTGATCTGGAACAAGAACAAGTACGACGTGAAGTTCTGCCTGGACAGCACGGGAGCCGAGCTGAAGCAGAAGATCCACTCGCTCACAGGTCTGTCGGGGCCGCCGCCGCCTCCCCTGCGCCTCCCCCGCCGCCGCCGGCCCCTAATCGCTGTGCTTGCCCCTAGGCCTCCCGCCGGCCATGCAGAAAGTTATGTTCAAGGGACTGCTGCCAGAGGAGAAAACGTTGCGGGAAATCAAAGTAACAAACGGAGCAAAAATAATGGTTGTGGGCTCTACCATCAACGATGTGTTAGCAGTAAATACACCCAAAGATGCTGCTCAACAGGAGGTCAAAGCTGAGGAAAACAAAAAGGAGCCACTTTGCAGACAAAAGGTAATTAATATCTCAATAATTGCTGGCATGGGGGAGCAGTAGGATTTACGTGGTTCTCCTGCAGGCAATTCTGGATCCTGTTCCTCCTCAGATCACATTGGGGGTTCATTTCTGACAGCTCAGCATTGGAATGACTCTGGGCAGGGGAGTGAATTGTTTAGTCCAGCAGGGACTGGGGCTTTGCAGGACACTGCTTGTGGTACCAGGCACAGCCAAGCATTTTGATTAAGAAATGGAAGCGTTTGATGGATGTTAGTGCAAACACAGCCCAGATTACTCTGTCTAAAACCTAACTAGCTTTTATAGGCACAAAAGAATTAATCTCCAAAAACTGCTTGAAATGAGCACCAAGAGAGCAGTTCCCTGAGCTGCCCCAGCCCTGAGGGGGATGTGGGTGTTGAATTCTCTCACATTTTGTAGTGAGAAGTGAAGGTGCAGTGAAGGTAGTCTGATGGTCCTGCAGTGTGGGGGGCTGGTGAAGGATTCCTAGCTCAAGGTATTACCAGCCCTGTACTTTCCTCAAAATAAACTTGGTTAAAGTTAAGTAGTGCCTTCATGCTGATGGTTGTCTGTGATTTATCACAGTTCACACTCAGTGAACTCCCATCATTTCTTAAAGGTGCTCAGCTGGGTACAAGTTGTGAGTGTGGGTTTGAAGGCTACCACTGCTCTAATCCATTCTGGTTTGGTGCTGGGCTGCACTGCCAGACGTGGAACGTCTCTGCCATTCACTGGATGTAACACTTTGGTCTTACAGACATGTGTTTATGTGTGTGTGTATTTGAGAAGGCTGTTATCCTTGGCATTACGTTGGAGTCCCATTCATTTTGATAATTTCTGGGGAGTATCTTAGAAAGTGCACAATTAAGTTTGGAAATAACTGATGCCCATGTGATAAATGCCAGTGAACAGCCCTCAGCTGTCTCTCAGTGCCATTGGGAGGTGGTCAGGGGGCAGCTGGAAGTACACTGCAAAGCTTTGTAACATTCCTGTGAATTTAATTTCTGTTTTTATGTTGTAGCAACACAGAAAAGTGTTGGATAAAGGAAAACCTGACGATGTGATGCCTTCTGTCAAAGGTGTGCAGGTGCGTGAGTAAGGTCCTGGGACACTCAGAGTCAGGAAAGAGACTTCTCTGTGCTTTGAGACCTTTCCCCGCTAGTTCAGTGGTTCCTTGCTGTCTTAGCAGAAAGCTGGAAGGAATGATGGTCCTTATGCTTAAGAAGCTGAGAGGCTGTATCCTTCCTGCCCTGGCCGTGCCCGTGACTGGCTGTGTCTCGTTGCAGGAGCGGCTGCCCACGGTGCCGCTGTCCGGCATGTACAACAAGTCAGGGGGCAAAGTCAGGCTGACCTTCAAACTCGAGCAAGACCAGCTGTGGATTGGTACAAAAGGTGAGCACCTCTCAGCCTCGGGGATGAGCAACTGGTGATTGGGCTGTGACTGAGCTGTGTGACCTAGAAAAGCTTCTCCTCTGACTAAATCGTGTTTAGGGAGTGATGTTGGTATTGCAGTGTTTAAAAACCTCTGTTTCCTTTTCTCACGTGCCATTCTCCCAGGTCATTGAATAATACTCAGTACTCCAGATTGGTTCCTGAAAAACTGGAGTTCAGGGGTGTCAGCAGACTGATGGCCCAGTGAGCTGCTCCTGGCTCCAAATGTAAATGATAGTGTTGGGTATTTCTGGCATATCTCACAGCACTCCACAAGCAGCGTGGATTTGATGCCAGCAGTGCACAGGGGCCCAATGGCTTAGCCAAGACTTGGAAGGAAGACTCAGAACTGGGATAGAAACCAGGAGTGTTGGCATCTCTGGCACTCTGTGTCCTTCCAGCCAAAGTTACGTGGGTGTCTTGTCTCAGGGATGCACAGCTGTGGTGCTGTGCAGAGGGGTTGGTTTGCAGCCCTGCGTGGTGCCAGGAGGAGCTGGGAATGATGTGGGGATAACGTGCCTTGCAGAGGATGTCTGTGTCCTGGTTTTGGCTGGGATAGAGCTGGTTTTCTTCCCAGGAACTGTTTTGGGTTCAGGATGGGCACAGTGCTGATAACAGTGGATGTTTTGGTTGTTGCTGTGCAGTGCTTCCCTCAGTCAAGGACTGTTTGGTGTCTCAGACTCTGCCTGTGAGGAGCATGCAAGGAGGTGGGAGGGAACTGACCAGGACAGCTGACCAGAGCTGGCCAAAGGAGTATCTCTCACCACAGAGCATCATGTCCAGTATAAACTGGGGGGGCAGTTGGCTGGGAGGGACTGCTCACTGAAGGGGGCAGGCTGGACATTGGTCAGCAGTGGAGAGCAGTTGTATTGGGCATCACTGGAGTCCATTTTTTATTTCTCTGGAGTCCATTTTTTTTTTATTTTATTTTATTACTACTATTATTACCAGTAGTAATAGTATATTTTATTTTGTTTCAGTTATTAAACTGTTCTTAACTCAAAACATGAGTTTTTTACTTTTTTCCCTGGTTCTCCAGTGAGTGGCTACATGGTGCTTAATTGCTGGCTGGGGCTAAATGGGACTCTGGGATCCCCCCACCTGCCAAGGAAGCTGTGCTCCTTCAGTTTGCCTGGGGTGGGCACTGGTGATGAGCAGGAGGGGTGAAACTGCTTCCTCACTGTCCCAGTAAAGCAGCCTAACTGGGTGGTTATAGTGCCTCCAGCTGCTACAGTAGTTCCACAGTAAGCAGAAATATCAAAAGTTTTTGATCCTTTCTTTGTAGAACAGACTTGATTGTGAAGATTTTTTCTGGCTTTAAGACCTCTCTTGGTGCCAGTTGCAGTGATTTCTCTCCTGAGCAAAGTGATGGAGCAAGGCATTGGTGTTTTTAACTCTCCAGGTTGGGCAGGCAGATTTTTCTGTTACTGATCCCAGGTTCTAAATCCATGCTTGGTATTTAGGTGATTAATCTCTTCCATCACCCCCCAGATGAGTTTTCAAGGTGTTCTACATGGCGTTGCTTAAGCTGTGAATTTGATTCTTCTTGTAGTCCTGTGTTTCCTGTAACCTGTTTCCCTACTTCCCTGAATTAGCAGCAACTTGCTGCCTCTGGGGAATGGCTGTAATTGCTGGCTGTTACGGGGAAAAACTCCTTCCTGCTCTGAGAAACCCAGGACAGAGGCCAGCAGGTCAGGGCTGGAGTAAACACAGAATCTGGGTGTTCACACAGCCTGTCACTTGCTGGCCCAGGGAGTTGGAGCTGGTTCTTACCCCAGCCCTGCAGCCTCCCTGGGGCTCACAGGGGCTTTGTATCTGAAGTTTGGTCCAGGCAGCTGCTCCCCAGTTGCTCTGTGTCAGCACAGAGGCATGGATAATGGGATTTGTCTGTTGCTGGGATACTCGGAGCAGAAATTGATTTGGGGGTGCTGAACAAGGACAAAGTGGGGTTTTACCTCATGAGTGAAGTCACAGGTCTGAACAGGTAGTTCAGAGTGAGCTCAGTTCTGAGGCAGAGAATATTTTTCCTTGTATCACTGAGTTTATCTCCCTGCATGCTTTCTGTAGGAAGGTTTGAGGTTTTTTGAATCACAAATTAAATAGAGTTAATAACTCAGAAACTCAGAGTTCAATTTCGCCTTTGTGCAGTGTTTTGGGTATTCTCTGTCTTGTATCCAGAAGATAATTTTTGGCTGGTGCTGGATGCTTGAACTGAAAGTCAGGACCTTGGAATTAAGTGTTCAGAGAGGAGAGGGCAGAGCTGACAGGAAAGCTCTGCCTGGACCATGTACTTTGTTCCCCCTGTCATTGCCTCTGGCTGGTGGTGTTCTCTGCCATGTAATTGTAGTCTTTTTGGGGCTTCGGTTTCTCTTATTTATTTCTTTCCCTATTTTCTCTTTTATGTTGCTGTCCGTGTGCTTCTCTGCACACTGCTGCAGGGTAAAGCCTGGCCTAAGCTTTCAGAGTTAGGTCAGTGTATCTTTGCCAGCTTTCAGGCTTGCTGTTGAAGTTCAGTGTAATCCTTGGTAGTCAGTCCTGAATATTCTCATACCTGGACTAGACTCCATAGGGTGAGCATCCCTGCTGCTCTGAGGGGAGTTCCTTCTGGGAAACAGTGAGTAAAGCCTGGGATTTCCCACCACTCAGTCTAGGCCCAGATCATGAACACTGAAATCCTTCATGTGATGCAGGGGAGCTGTGGGATCCAGTTTTGGATTCCTTCACACTGGGGTGCCTCCTGTGGGGGTGTGTGTGGGATGTGGTGCTGCAGCCACCACGTCCTGGGCAGCAGGTGTCCACAGCTCACCTGGAGGGCAGACTGTTGACCTGAGGAGATTTTGGCATTAATGGAGGTGGTGTATGAAATGAATATGAAATTCTGCTTCCCCGCATGTCAGAAATAATACTTTGATCAATTTTGATGTAGAGAGAACAGAAAAGTTACCCATGGGGTCCATTAAAAATGTGGTGAGTGAACCTATTGAAGGCCATGAGGATTATCACATGATGGTGAGTAATGGCTCTACTTTGATCATATCCATCTAATTCCTTCATGCAGTGCACACTCCTGGGGCTGCAGGTCAGAGCAGGCTGGAGTGGATGGTGGTTCCAGCCTTGTGGAGATGAGCTCCTCTCACACTGTCAGTATTTTGGGTCCATGTTGAATATCTGCAGCTGTGTGGAAATCCAGACTGGTTTCACACAAACATGAAGTGCTTAAGCATTATTTTGTGTCTTCTGACTGTGACAGTGTTAAACCACTAAACATACTCACAACACAGCTCATGATTTCTTAATGGGAGTGAGATTTTTTTGATACCTGGTTTAATGTCTACATTCTGTGGTATTTATATGAACAACAGGCCTTGATGGAGGCTAAGAAAAAAAGGATTTGATGCTGTAATATTTTCTCACACCTGTAATTTTCTGAACAATTCATATGAGATCTAGTAAAGTTCTATTTCATCAGAGAACTCTGCTAATGTATTGAAATTTTTGGCTGGTTTGGGTTTTTTTAAGATCCTGCTTTTCGAAGTACAGTAACTAACTTTTGATGTTAAAGTAAGTTTCTTTTCTGTAAGAAATGTGTTTCCTTCTTTAGGGGGAGGAAAGGGAAATGTTTTTCCTTAAAGTCATAGCCTGCAGGGCAGTGCTGCTCTAGTCTCTGTCCAAATCTTTGATTTTTGATCACCCATGTGAGAAGAGTTTCTCTTCAGCACATATTGCAATTAACTCACCCCACAGCAAGGGCAGAGGCTCTGGCATGCCATGGTGCCCCTCTCCTGGCATAGGAGAGAAGTTGGGAATAGGACATTGTGTCTACATATGAAATCCTATAAAAACACAGTCATTGTCTTGTTTAGTTCCTGTTTGGCTTCTCAGCTCTCTCATTCCTTTAGAGACTCTGAGTTACGTTTCAGGTTGTCTACCAGAACAATTTCCTCATGCTCTTGAAACTGGCCAGGAGTTCTGGTTACTGTTGTGATGTTGTGAAAGGGAAGAGCTGATGGTTTTCTCAGTGCTCTGCAGCTCTTGTTCTCTGCAATGCTCCTTTAATTGCCCACCAAAGAGCTGTGGTATGCCCTGAGTGCTGCAGGGAGCAGCAGCTGGGACAGGCTGGTCTGGTTTGGCAGTGGACGAGCTGTGCCTGTCCACTGGGACCAGCTCTTTGTTCCCATGTGTAAATGTTGTCGTTTTTAATTGCAGGCATTTCAGCTGGGCCCAACAGAAGCATCTTACTACTGGGTCTATTGGGTCCCAACTCAGTATGTCGATGCAATCAAAGACACGGTGCTGGGGAAGTGGCAGTATTTTTGAAAGCACGCTCACCTCTGGCACAGGAAAATGACACAAATCTAAGGACACTGCTGGGAGAGGCCTCCAACATCCCTGGATGTGACAGTCCTGGAACTTATTATTAAAACATGCTAAACGAGGCATGGATGGAAGCCAGAGGTGATGTTCTTTCACCATTAGTTTACTTTTAACTTAAAGATTTCACCATCCCTTTTCTGCAGTCAGCTTCAACCATATTTAAAGCAAATACAATGGAAATCAATAAATCTTAATTCACAAAATATCGTGTGTAATACACTTAAATCTGCTGAGAGTTGATCTTCCAGTTTAGTTTTAAAAAGAAAATATTACAATGTATTATTGATGATTTTTTACGTGGTTTGAACAAAACCAAATATTTTCATAATCTCTCAGTTATCGGCATTAGACTTAATTTAGTTACTTGTTTGTGACTGGGACTTTGAGGAGCAGATTTTTAAAATAAACTGTAGCAGTGTGCAGCGTCGCTGTTGGGTGAAGCCATATCCCGCTGGCCCTCCAGGGCAGCTTCCACTCCTTGGTAGCAGAACTAATTCTTTGTTTTAACCCAAAGATGCCCTGCTTGCTTGGGATTTTTCCTGGCCTTTTCCCGACCCTGGCAGCTCCATGTTGGTCTGTGTAGTGTGCTTGGAGCAGGTGAATTCTGCAGGGATGTTTTGACATGGCAGGGGACCTGGTGCTGCCAGCTGTTCCCTCTGGTGCCTGGTCAGTGCTTCACCTCCTGCCCTGGGCTGCTACATTTTGGGAGCATTTTCTTGCTCGAGCATGTTGCAGTCCAGGATCATTTTGCCACTGCTGCATTGACCCTGAGCTGTTGGACTGGAAACACCCTTGTGCTGCCTGGTGGGAGCAGGGGGACACAGATCTCCCAAAGGGAGGGAACCACAGAGACCTTCCTGCCCTCTTTGGGGAGGGGGCAGTAAGGGAGAGAGAAGCTCGTGTGCTGTTTTGGATTCTTGATCACAGCAGCAGTCGTTTGTGAGCTGGATTTGAAAATTTGTAGTGATCTTGAATTCGGTGAATCGTACTCTAGATTAACATCCAGCAAGTGATGTTTTGAAATGTAAACCACCTTCCAGCTTTCCTCCTGTTCCAGTTCACAAGAAGCCCTCACACCTCATTCTGTCAGAAGGAGCGTGCTGCACCTTGGGCTGTGATGCTCTGTGTGTCATCCCAGCCATCCTTGTGCCATTTCTCTCAGGTGCTCTGAACGGAGCCCGCAGCCCTGGACAGGTGCAAAGCCCATAGCAGGTGGCCTTGTGCAGCCAGACTGAGCAGCTCACACATCCTTCTCTGCTGGGGCTCACTGCTGCTCCATGCCAGTAGCTCACACCCATGCAGAAACAGCCTTTTAGGAACAGCTAATCTGAATATGCTCCATGTCCACTCTTCCCTCTCCTTGAGGGAGAGTGGAAGCACAGCAGTGCAAACTCCCAAATGAGTATTTATTTTATTTTTATTTTACTTGAAAGACTGGAAAACACATTGGCTTACTGGTAGGTGTTGAGGTCACTTATTTCCCTGCAGCCTCTAGAGCTTTTAGTTTGTATTTTCTGTTAGAACAGCCATGCAATATGAGTTTTAAAGGTGTTTCATATCCTACATAGAAACTAGTGATGTGCTTGTTACTCATGTAGCTTGAGGTGTTTCCTTTCTGTGTAGGAGCCAGCAGCAGTGTGTCCTGACATGCTGGGGTCAGAGGAGCTGTGTCAGCTCCCTTGGCAGTCCCTGGGAGCAGTGGGGGCAGAGAGGAGCTGGCCTGACTGCACTGGTGACAGTGTCATGGATGAAATGCAGCCATCACACTTGTGATTTCCTAGTTGTCAGTCCTGGTGTTAAGGCTTAATTAACAATTTGTTACCTGGTGGAAGGTGTGGGCACTCCAGGATAAAGCAGAGGGGTGACACTGGCTCTTTCTGTCACCTGGGGCCATGCTGGCACTTGCCACCTTGCTGGTTCTGTGATGATCAGCTCCCATTTGTTCCTCAACACACTCAGACCTGTCTGTGCATCCCTTCACGTTTCCTTTCCTGTTCCTTCACCCCCTTGCTCCTGGGGAGGGCACGTGCCCAAGTTCCAGCTCCTCCCCAGCCCCTGGGGCTTCTGTGCAGGATGCAGCGAGCGGGTGAGTAACTGGGGTGAGCGGGGACAGGCACTGACAGGGCAGTGTCACCCTCTGTGCCAGAGGGGCACAGCTGCTCTGTCCTGGGCCAGGTACAGCCCAACAGCTCAAAAGAGACTCAGCACAAACCCCTTGGTTACATAGAGAGCAATTTTAAACATGAAGAAAATACACGAAGAAAATGTGATCCTGTTTAGGTGTTTCCTTGCAGGTTGGATTTGATTGGAAAAATGCAATTGTCTCATTTTTTTGTTTTATGTGCAAAATTTGAATTAAAATACAGGAAAGTGACTTGTAAATGCTTTAGTTGGTGTTTGTTGGCTCGATATCCCAGGCTTCTTGGGACCTCTTTGAAATGAATATTCTAGTTTAAATTGGCAGCACTCCTTTTAAGACCCTTTCTCTTTGGGAATGATGTGGAGTTTTGTATGTTCTGGAATACACCAATTTTTCCAAGGCAACTACTGACATTAAGAAACACCCTCTTTTTAAGTGCCACAGTTGCCTCCCAGCCATTGCCTGCCTCTCTCTTGGCTTTGGATTTGGCTTTCTGGTCACTGTGACCTTCCCAAGGCAGACTCAGCATAACCAATGGTCCCAGGGAGGAGTTTGGTCTTCAGTGAGACACAATGTGTGAGTAAAGTGTGGCAACACTGGGTATTTGGAGTTGGTGACAAAGATGACTTTGACATCTGACATATATTCTGTGGGAAGTTCCCAGTAGCAGCTGCACAGACATTTCAGTTAAATTACACTTTAGCAGGGTGCTCTCAGCAGTGGCTGGTTCCTGCTGTGTGTAGGTGTGATTCCCTGGGAGCATCCTGGGGTGCCACTCCATATGAGGTTGCACTGGGTGCTTTCTGGGTTTGCTAATTGCAGATTAAAGTGCCCGTGAGGCAAATGCAGGTCCCTGCAGGACACGGTTTGTGTTTGCTGTTGGCTGCCTTGTTCCATGACCCTGAGTATCACAGCTCACATATGTGCCACCCCTTTCCCCTCTCCGTGCCCAGCAGTGCAGGTTTCTCTGTCTCTACTTGTCTCAAGTTCAGTATTCTCTCCTCTGTGCATCCCAAGTGTAAGCAGTCCCAGGATCACCACTTCGTGGGGAATGCAGAGCTGTGGTTGCTCACCCTGCTTGGGGTTTGAACAGAGACTGTCTTGCATGAAGAGCTTGTGTTGCTCACATGGTTTCATACCAAGTTTAAAATAAGTTCTTCATTTCCATTAATGACATGGATGAGGAATGTGTGACTACAGTCAGGATGTTCTGGTGATGGAAGAGAGTGATCTGGATTCAAAGGAGATCAGAAACTGTCACCACTACCACACTGTGCTGGTGCCACACACACCCTGCCCAGCCTGCCCACTGCTCCGTGCTCTGAGGGCCAAAGAGAAACAATTCCCTGCTGTTCTGCTGCCCAGGTGCCAGGGTGGGTCTGCTCTGCACCCCCTGCCCCACAGCCCCGGCCCCGGGCACAGCGCTCCCTGCTCCCACCCTTGCAGGGCTTGTTTGCAGACTCCTCTCTGTTTACTTTTCTTCCTTTGTAACTTGGTTTTTCCAGTGGAGCTGTTTTCACCCTCCGTTCTGTCCAGCAGCCTCTCCCCACCTGTTCTGATGAGGCTGTTGGCATCCTGTTCTGTTAGTGAATGTCCTTGTCACCAGAGGGGAGCGGGGACCAGGAGAGCCATAGCAAGTCTGGTATGAAACGTGGCCATTTTACCTTCCAGCCAAGGATTCGCCTTGGTGGCTCATGGAAGTTCACTCTGTCTTATCCATACTAAAAGCAATTAATTCTTTGGTTTTATATTAAAAAAAAAAACTTAGATATTTGTGTCCACTGCAGATTTATTTTAAATGGAATATGTGAGTACCATGTATTATGGTATTTTTAAATAATCTATTGCCTATTTTGGGGGGAGGGAGATGACAAATATTTAGTCTTAGATTTGCACTGCTGGATTTTTTTAAGTGTAACCTTGACTGGTTATCCTGGTGTTTTATTCTGTAAGATTAGTCTTATTAATTAAAGTTTGATAATTAAGTAGTTCTGTGTTTGAGTGTTTCAATATTCTGTATGTACTGAGCTGCTTCCTCCTGCACGAACAGCTGTGAGCAAAGGGTTTGTAGTGAGTTTCTTTGCAGGAAGATGGACACAGGCCGAAATTCAGGGGACCCCACACCTGGTGGGTGACACGTCGAAGCTGTGGGTGCCCATTTCCCACGGTGGGATTTGGGTTCTGCTGCCTCGTGCCACTGCACACGCACGGGCTGTGAATTACAGGAAGGTCTCTACCTGCCTGCCCAAAGCCGGGCTTTAATCTGCTTTTACACCGAGATTGGCCCGGTCCTGCTGGGCTGGCCCAGTCCCTCTCCCAGCGAGCGGGTGTTCGGCAGCAGCCTCAGTGCTGGGCTTGCAGCAGCCTCAGGTTTGTCACGCTGAACCGGCGCTGCTCGGCTTCCCTCCGCCTTTGGACACCTCCTCTCCCCCACTCAAAAAACCATCTCTGAGACAGTTCAGTAGCCCCTGGGTTGCGCTGTCCTTGTGCCAGCGGGCAGGTTCCTCTTGGGTTTGGTGTCCAGCTGGGTCCTGTCGTGTCCAGCATTCGTTCCAGGCGGGGTCCCAGCGCAGCCCCTCGGGCAGAGCCCCCGGCACAGGGGGCTGAGGGGGCTGCAGGGGGGCGGCAGGAGGCGGGTCCTCCCCCCGCTCCCGCCGGGAGGGTTCGCCCCGCGTCACCGGAATTTTCCTCGGCTCGGTGCCCGCGGCCGGGCTGGGCCGGTGCCCCCGGCGGGGGCATGCGGGGGTGCGCTGGCCGCGGGGGCGGCTCCTCCTGCCGTCCCAGCCATCGGGGGCCGGAGGGGACCCGGGGCGGGGAGGCCGATGGGCCCGCGGGGCCGGTGCGTGTGCGGAGCGCGGGGGGGCGGGAGCCGCCTCCGGGACCCGCCCCGGCCCCGCTGACTCACGGCGGCCGCGCGGCCCGGCCCGGCCTGGCCTGGCCGGGACATGGGCGGCCCCGCCG
This sequence comes from Phylloscopus whistleri, assembly GCA_017589585.1. Classification (NCBI taxonomy): domain Eukaryota; kingdom Metazoa; phylum Chordata; class Aves; order Passeriformes; family Phylloscopidae; genus Phylloscopus; species Phylloscopus whistleri. The sequence continues at coordinate 284,637 of JADMLD010000977.1, read as the reverse complement.
CGCCGCGCCCGCGGGGGCTCCGGGGGCTCCTGCCGCCGCTCCTGCCGCCGCTCCTGCTGCTGCTCCCGCCGCCCCCGGCACAGGTACGGCCGCCGCTGGGAGCGGGGGCTGCGGGGGTGGGACAGCGCCCGGGAGGCGATGGTGCGGAGGGACAGCGCCGGGGAAAGGTCGGGGGGGGACAGCGCGGTGCCCGCGTGGTTCCCGGTGTGAGCCTGAGCTCTCTGTGCCCCGCGTGTCCTGCGGGACGGCTCCGGCACACGACGCTCGGTGCCCCGGTGTGCCGGCGCGGGCAGGGGCGCCCCGCGCTCGGGGCAGGTGCCGCCGCTCAGCGGGGCTCCAGCCGCCCCTCGGGCCGGGCAGGTGCCTGCGGGGGGCACCCACAGGGTGTACGTGGTATGTGGGTGAGGGGGCCGTGGTGCCCGCGGGGCCGGGATGCTGCCGGGGGGTCCCGTGGCCGCAGGTGAGTGGCGCTGGCCGCTGTGCGATGGGAGCGCTGGGCTGTCACCGGGGCCAGGGGCCCTGCGGCGCCCAGAGGGAAGGTTGTTCTCCATCCTCGCCCCTGAGCCCGGCTGTGGCCGGGAGCGGAGTCCCCTTCCCGGGGTGCCCTCGGCCCCCTCCTGCCCGGTCCTGCTGCAGGGAGGTTCTCCCTGTCAGGGAGGTGCCCTCGGAGCCGGATCCAGCTCCTGCAGCTGGTGGCGGTTCAAGCGGATAGGCAGCGTGCCAGGGTGGCTTTGGATTACACGGATAGAGCTGCTTCAGTGAAGGAAGCAGGGGATGCTGGCGCCGAGTTTCTGTCCGTGCTTGGCCGTCCGTCTCTATCCATCCTTGGGGGAGCGAGTGTGCCCCGAGCCCACGGCTGAGCTCGGCCCCCGCGGCATCGCTGCAGAGCCCAGAGTGCTTGGTGGGAACGTCGGGAAAGCACGGCTCCTGAGAACAGCCCGTGCAACAGCCACACTTCTGGGCTGGGGCTGGCCAGAGCCACTGCTGGGGCAACTGGGGCTGGGACCAGGGGGAGGGTGGCAGCTCCCAGGCATCCAGCGCCTCCAGTTCTGCCCGTGGTGATTTGTGGGGAGCAGGCCAGGCAGCCTGGCCTTTGCCCGAGTGCCCTGACACCAAAACACTTGCAGAAGGGATGGAAAAAAACCCAGAGCATCGGAGGGGAAGAAAGTGGAGAGCCCTGACAGCTGGGGGGGCTCGGCAGTCTCAGTTTCCCCCGGGCAGGTGGCCACAGTGCAAGAGCCCCGTGTCTGCCAGCACGGCATGTCCCCAGCCAGCAGCAATGCTGCCACGGGGGCTGGAGGAGCCCTGGTGGGGAGCAGTCCCCTCCCCTGCCTGCCCCGCCGTGTCCTCTGGGCAAAGCCAGAGCAGGGAAACTCCCTCTGGCCTCACCTGAAAATTAAGCAAAAAGAAGTGCAAATAAAAGAACTGGGCTGGAGGCGTAGAGGTTGGTGTGAGGTGCATTGTGAAGGAGGTCGTGTGGGCTCCTGTGCTTTGTTGCAGCTGGAGGAATCTCCTGGCCCTGCCGTGCCACAGCCAGTCTTGTTCTGTCAGATTCTGCTCTGCAAATGGTCTCAGACCCACATGTAGGCACTGGCTGGGCACAGGCTGCTGGCTGGTCCCTGCTCCACAGCCTGGGCAGACCCCCAGGACAGGCTCCCAGAGAAGTGAGGGGGCTACTGAGGGGCTGGGCTCCAGCCCCTTGGCCTCTCATGCTAATCTGTGGCCAGCCAGGGGCTCAGGCACTGCTGCCAAATCCCTGGCATCAGGGGCTGCCAGAGCCATGTGGGTCCTGTGCTGTTTGCCCATCCCTGTTTGCTGACAGGGTGAGGCTGGCATATGTGGCGCTGGCTGAGCTGGCACTCGCTATGCGGACGCCACACGTGAAAGCAGCAACTCCTCTTCCCAGGTGAATTTGCAATTACTTCCTCAATGTCAGGTAGCTGAAAGTGCAGCTCTGAAGGCCTGGGCAAGCAATCATCACTCCTCTGGCATGAAAAGTCACCAGACTCGTTTATTTCTGGAAGGAGCCGATGGTTGGGCTGCTCCTGTCACCTTCAGAAAGGCATCCAGGGTTGTGACTGGGAACAGCCACACTACAGTTCATCCCACTGTGGGAAAACTCCTTCCAGGGAGAGGAGAAGGAGGGCTGCTCCAGCCCCAGGATGGCTCTGGCGGGATGTGAGCAGTGCTGCGGAGCCAGGGGCTGTAGGTGCAGGTGGCACTGGTCACTGAGGGTGCAGCTGCCCCAGGAGCTGAGCTGAGCTGAGCAGAGGACCTGGGCTGGGGGATTGTTCCCAAGGCTGGCTGAGCTCTTGAGGACGGTGTGTCTGTCCTAGAGCCTCAAAGGTGGTGCTGTGACTGTCCCAGAAACACTGCTCTTCATCTCCACATTGGATGGGAACCTCCACGCCGTCAGCAAGAGCACAGGGGACATCAAGTGGACCCTGAAGGATGGTGAGTAGTGACTGGGGGGCATTTGCTTACAGCCTGGCTCCTGGAGCATGTTTGGGGTTTGGGAATGCTCCCCTGGCCTGGCTCTTGCTGGATGGGCTCTGGGCTGCCAGTGCCCCAGCCCTGGGGTGCACTGCCAGCCCCAGTCCAGCCCCAGCCCCGGGCACAGCCACGTGCGGATGAGCATCTGCCACTGGTGTCTCTCTTGGCTCTGAAAGGCAAACAGGCTGCGTGGCTGGGCTGGGAGGCAGTGCCCCGCTGGGTAAACAGTGGTGTTGTGCTGTCCCACTCACAGGAGCACTGCTGACATGACCTCTCACTCTCTGTTTCAGATCCCATTCTGCAGGTGCCGGTGTATGTGGCAGAGTGAGTCACCCCACGGGCACCTGGGCAGTGCAGGAGGCTCCCTGATAACTGATGGAGCAACAGCAGGAAAGGGGAACCACAGAGGAGTGAAATGCCCAGCCCGTGCCATGGCATCACCTTGCCCTGACCCTGGTGCTGGCACTTGGCACATGGTGATGAGGAGGAGCTGGCCCCTGCTGCAGAGCCGAGGAGCTCTCAGCTCGACTACACACACCAGCACGGAGAGAAATAGAGAGAAATCCCCCTGAAAGCTCAGGGGCAGGCAGGACAGCAAGAGCTTCTTGGGACAGGCAGGGCATGCACCAGCCTGGCAGGTGGGCACTGGGTGGCTGTGGGGAGTCCCAGGACTGACTGGAGTGGGAATTGTCTCCTGCCAAATCCAGTGCTGCAGGTGTCCAGGAAAGGTCATGTCCTGCAGTGATTCACCCTGGAGAAAACTGTTAAAGGGGATTCTGCAGTGCAGCCACTCCGTGTCCTTGGAGGTGCCCAGGGCAGGGGGTAGCTGACATTTTATCCTTCTCTCCTCCTTCCCAGGCCAGCATTCCTTCCAGACCCCAATGACGGCAGCCTGTATATCCTGGGAGGAAAGAACAAAGAAGGCTTGATGGTCAGTAGGGCTGGGGGCTGTGGGCATCCCGTGATCCCTGGGGTGCCCTGGGTGGAGAGGTGACTCTGGCCCTGCACCTGCTCTGCTGCCTGTGTTGCAGAAGCTGCCCTTCACCATCCCAGAGCTGGTGCAGTCCTCGCCGTGCCGCAGCTCGGACGGAGTGCTCTACACCGGTACGGGGGCACGGAGCTGACCGGGGGCTCCTGGGAGCCATGGGGGGCTCAGGCAGGAGCTCAGCAGGGGCTGCAGGGACTTACAAAGAAAGCCTTTTCCTTCTTCTTTCAGGGAAGAAGCAGGACACGTGGGTCATTGTGGACCCCAAGTCAGGGGAGAAGCAGACCACCCTCTCAACAGAGGCCTGGGACGGTCTGTGCCCCTCCAGCCCCTTGCTCTACATCGGACGGACCCGTAAGCCAGTCCTGTGCCCCCATCGACCACCTGGTGCCAGGAACGGGGCACTGGAGGTGACCTCGTGCCGTGCTCCTGTCCCCAGAGTACGTCATCACCATGTATGACACCAAGTCACGGGAGCTGCGCTGGAACGCCACCTTCTCCGAGTACTCGGCCCCGCTCTGCGAGGAGTCCTACCACTACAGTGAGTGGAACTGCAGCAGCCACTGGGAGCTCCCAGTGCCCGCTCGCAGCAGGACCCTGACAGTGCCAGGGCCAGCGGGTCTCAGCTGTGCCCACTGCTGGGGAGAACAGGCAGCAGCCCATGGCCAGTGGCAGAACTGAGGGTGACCAGAGGAGACGCAGCCCAACTGCTGCATCCCTCATCCCTCTTGCTCTCTCCAGAAATGGCACACTTGGCCTCAAGCGGGGACGGGCTGGTGGTGACCCTGGACAAGGAGAGCGGGGAGGTCCTGTGGGCGCAGAACTATGGCTCACCTGTGGTCGGCATCTACCTGTGGCACCAGGACAGCCTGCGCCGCCTCCCCCACCTCAACCTGGCCATGGAGACCCTGCGCTACCTGACCTTCCAGTCACAGGACATCCATGTCCTCAAGTGGAGCTACCAGTCCGTCAAGGACTTCGCTGCCACCAAGACCCAGCTGCTGTATGTGGTTCCTGAGCGGTGGCAGCCGGTGGCATTCGTGTTCCCCGTGCCCGGCCACCCCGATCCGTGAGGGATGGAAGGTGACGCTTGTCCTTGCCCTGCAGGCCAGCGCTCTACGTGGGAAAGCACGCCACCAGTTTCTACGCCGTGACCTCGCTGGTGCACGGCAGCGTGGCGCTGGTGGTGAGTGTCCCCAGTGCCCTGCCCCACCGGGGCCGAGCCGCCGGCCCCACGAGCGGTGCCCCACCAGCTGCCACATCCCCAGCCCCAGGGCATCACGCTGGCCAGGATCGACGGCCCCACCACGGACGACGTGACCATGAGGGAGTCCGGGGAGTGTGAGATCACACCCAGCACCAACGTCAAGTACCCGCAGGGCAGCATCACCTCGCTCCACAACCAGTGGCTCCTCATAGGTGTGGATCCGTGGTAGGCACAGCCTTACCCATGTCCTGGCTCCCGGACGGTGCCCAGTGGGGAGCAATCCGAGCTGCTGCTGTGCTTTAGGGGCAATAACCCAACCTGCTCTGCCTGGTGGGATGAATGGGATTAAGGCTGAGTCACCTCGGGCTGTGGTGACGCTGGCCTGGGACTCTTTCAGCCCATCCTTGCCCCCTCCCCAGGAGTGATGGCTGGGTACCCTGTGCAGGGGTGGGCAGGGACCCTTTGAAGCAGGGCTCACAGTTACCCATGCTGGGGGTCCCATGAGAAGAAACCCCCCCTACTCCAGGAGAGACAGGGCTGCTGGCAAGGGATGGATGCCGAAACCATGAGGGTTGTCTCTGTTCTCCTGCCACAGGGCACCATGAGCTGCCTCCTGTGGTCCACACCACAATGCTGCGAGCCTTCCCAGAGAACCTGAGGAAAACCACGGAAACCATCATCCCCAGGGCTCCTCCCGCCAGGACCGTGTTCGACGATGTGAGTGCTGAAGGGTGCTGGCTCACTGAAGGGCCTGTGCTGCTTGGGATGGGCAGTGGGTCCCCAGCATGGGATGGGACAGGGAGGAAGTCCCAAACCCGAGTGCCCTGCAGTCTGTGCCTCTTGTGTCACCCAGCCCTGGGTGTGTGTTGCAGTTCCTGGCCCCGAGCAGCCCGGAGGAGCCAGCTGTCCGCAGCGAGGGGCAGCTCCAGCCAGACCCCACACCGGGGGAGCAGGAGGAGGTGTATCCTGAGTCTGGCACCTGGGACCTGCTGATGGCTGGTGTTGGCACAGCTCTGCTGGGCGGGGGAATCCTGGCCCTGCTGCTCACAGTGAGTGGTGATGGAGGGAGAGGGACAGCGCGGCCGATGCCCCCGTGTGGCTGCAGGCATGGGGCTGAGCATTCCCATGGTTTGTGTTGCAGAAACTGCAGCGGCAGCACGTGGCACAGCAGCAGCAGCTGGAGCAGCAGATACAGCTCCTGCAGCAGCAGCAGGAGATGCTGCGCCCAGGCAGAGTCTCCAGGGAGGGCGTCCCTGAGGAGCCCAGGGAGCTGGAGCTGAGCCAGGGGAGTGTGTCAGAGCTCTCGCAGAGCTCCAGCCCCTCAGCCTGCCCGAAGGACCCGGCTAATGGGACAGTCAGCCCAGAACCAGCTGTCCCAGTGGCCGCTGAAGGTGGGTGCAGGGGGAGTGGGCAGGCTGTGGGGGCTTCTGTCCAGAGGTGCCAGCACCCAGAGCAGGCGCAGGGATGCCCGTAGATGAGAGGGCTGCAGCCCACCTGCAATGGGAGGAGGTGCCAGATCTGCTGCTGGATAACCATGGGCTACATAAGAGTAGGACCCGAGAAATGGCCAGATGAATAGAGAAACAGGTGTCCTCCATACAGAATTAATGCTTGGAGGCTGGAAGACAGCTGTCTTCTCTCCCTTGCAGATGCAGAACCAGACCTGGTTGTAGTTGGGAAAGTTTCTTTTAACCCCAAAGACGTGCTGGGCCATGGAGCTGGAGGAACCTTTGTCTTCAGGTGGGTGACACTGGGTGCCTGCCCCCACCCTGCTCCCGTTCTCCCTGGGAGCCACAGGGACAGCAACAAGGCAGCTCTTGCCCAGGGTAGTGGCCACTGGTTCAGGGACTTTTGAGAACAACTCACCACCTTCACCTTCCGGTGCTCATCCCACCCATCCTGGAGCTGGGCTCGTGGCCCTCATTAACCAGGCACTGGGTACACAGGGCAGGTCCCCCTTGCACCCCCTCCCTGCCTGCCTGCTCCTGCTCTGCACCTTGCACGGTTCCTGGGCTCTGGCTGAGCCCCTCTTCCAGCACCGAACAGAGTAAAAAGTGAGGAATGTCATTTTCCTACAAAACTGAGACCCTCCAGTTCCCAGCTCACTCTGGGGAAGATCTCTGCCTGTCGGTGATGTGAGCAGGCTTTGGGGGTCACAGCAGGGTGATCTGTGCTGGGCACCCCGTGGGTGAGCTCTGGCACTGCCGGGTGGCTGGGGGTGTGCTCAGGGGCACTCGGGGCTCTGGCAGGGGGCAGTTCGAGGGCCGCAGTGTGGCCGTGAAGCGTCTCCTGCCCGAGTGTGTGCACCTGCTGGACCGGGAGGTGCAGCTGCTCCGGGAGTCGGACGAGCACCCCCACGTCGTGCGCTACTTCTGCACGGAGAGGGACCGGCAGTTCCACTACATCGCCATCGAGCTGTGCTCCGCCACGCTGCAGGAGGTGAGCCCGGCCACGGGGCTGCTGCTGCGGCCACCGCAGCCCTGGGGGCACAGGGCTTGGGCACAGACAGCTCTGTGGGGGCTGTTCTCCAACGCCTGCCACACGCTGGGCTGGGCTGGGCTGGGGTGTCTCTCCAGCCAGCTTGCCTTTGCCCAGTAAATCAGGCTTAGCTCCTCTCCTTCTGTGTGGTTGCAGTACGTGGAGAGCCCCAGCTTTGACCGCCGTGGGCTGGACCCAGTGTCCGTGCTGCGTCAGACCATGTCCGGGCTGGCCCACCTGCACTCCCTCAGCATCGGTAAGGGCCGGCAGGCCCTCAGCCCTCCTCAGGGGATTTGGGGTCTGGGCAGCGTCTGTTGGGGTTTGGGCAGCGTCTGTTGGGGTTTGGGCAGTAGCTGTGGGGCTGTGCAGAGCCCCATTGCTCCAGCCCTGCCAGGTGACACCACGCACTCTCACTGCCAGTGCACCGTGACCTGAAGCCCTGTAACATCCTCATCTCTGCCCCAAACCGCCACGGGCAGATCCGCGCCGTCATCTCCGACTTCGGCCTTTGCAAGAAACTTCAGGGGGGACGCCAGAGCTTCAGCCTCCGCTCCGGGATCCCTGGCACTGAGGGCTGGATCGCGCCCGAGGTGCTGCAGGACGCCCCGAAGGAGAACCCTGTCAGTGAGCCGTGGCCACCCCTGCCCCGGGTGCTCCTTGGGCCCATTGTGGCAGTGTCCCCCATGCTGGCAGTGGCCTCAGGTGCACAATTAAGATCAGAGCTCCATGAGCCAGAGCCAGCCCAGACACAGGCACTGTGCTCCTTGTCAGGGCTGTCCCCATGCCCCTGCCCTTGGGGTACAGAGCCCAGCTGTGTCCAGCACAGGTGTCTCATTAGGCTCCAGTCCTCAGAAGTGCAGGCTGGGGTGGTCGGAGGGGCTGTGGGTTGCTGCCAATGTCACAGTTCTCCTCTCTTCAGAATTGGGAATCTCGTTCTCCCTGGAAGCAGCTGCTATACTGATCCTGGGTAGGGCAGTGCTGGGGTTCATGCTGGTGTCCATTTGCCTGCTGTTGGGACAGCTGCTGGAAAATGCATCGCATGGGGCTCCTGCTCTGCCTGTGCCTCCGGGAACCCCTTCTCTTCAAGGGACCTGGGGTGATGGGGCTCCCTGACCACAGGCAGAGCAGGAGCCCCATGCGATGCATTTTCCAGCAGCTCTGCAGCCAGTGACTAGCTGTCCCCATAAAAGGGTAGAAAAGAGGGAGGTAAAGCTTTCCCACCCTTTCCCTGAGGGTCCCACGTGCCCCCGTGTTTTGCAGACCAGTGCTGTGGACATCTTCTCAGCTGGCTGTGTTTTCTACTACGTGGTGTCGGGGGGACAGCACCCCTTTGGGGACAGCCTGCGGCGCCAGGCCAACATCCTGGCGGGCTCCTACCAGCTGAGCTGCCTGCAGGAGGAGGCCCACGGTGAGACCCTTCCCCAGCAGTACCACACCACGGGGAGGCTCTGGGCTGAGGAGCAGCTCCCAGTCCTGGTGCAGGGGCGAGTTCTCTGCTGTTTTGTTTCGCCCCCAGACAAACTCGTTGCGAGGGAGCTGATTGTGGCGATGATCAGCTCCGAGCCCCAGCGCCGGCCCTCGGCCCCTATGGTCCTTGTGCATCCCTTTTTCTGGAGTCAGGAGAAGCAGCTGCAGTTCTTCCAGGTGAGCCTGTGCTGTCCCACCAGCAGTGAACACAGGTGTGCACTGAAAAATGTGCTGGAAACTGCTGCATTTAGGTCAACATGCTCATTGTGAGCTACTCTTGGGAGGGGTGAGGGGTCCCTGGTTCTCTGTCCCACCTCTGCAGAGCAAGGGCAGTGCCATACCCACCATGTCCTCACTCTTGGGCACACAGGATGTCAGTGACCGTGTGGAGAAGGAGCCAGCCGAGGGGCCCATCGTCTCAGCCCTGGAATCGGGGGGACGGGTGGTGGTGAGGACCAACTGGAGGATGCACATCTCCCTCCCACTGCAGATGGGTGAGCATGGAGGGGCCAGGCTGCTCACTGTTGGGTCCAGTGAAGCAGGTAGGGACTGGGACTCCAAGGGCTGGTGCTTTTACTGGCCAGCAGGCACCTGCTTATGCCTAGGAGCCGAAGAGCAGGGCAGGTAAAGGTGGCAGCCCTTCCTTGGGAGGCCACAGTGGAGCAGGGCTGTGGTTTGCACTACGGGGGCTGCAGCAGCCCCTCACCCCGGCCGTGTCCCACCTCACTCCGTGTCCCTCCTGCTGTCCCCAGACCTGAGGAAGTTCCGCACCTACAAGGGGGGGTCAGTGCGTGACCTGCTGCGGGCCATGAGGAACAAGGTACGGCCCCCCGGCTGCCCCGCGGCCCTGCCGCCTCCGCTGCCCCCGGCCCCTCTCACCTGGCCCTCTCTCCTGCAGAAGCACCACTACCACGAGCTGCCGGCCGACGTGCGGGTGGCCCTGGGCTCTGTCCCCGAGGGCTTCGTGCAGTACTTCACCTCGCGCTTCCCGCGGCTGCTGCTGCACACGCACGGGGCCATGCGGGCCTGCGCCCACGAGCGCACCTTCCGCTCCTACTACTGCCAGGGCCTGCGGGGCGACGGCGCCTGAGCGGCCACGGCCCTGCCCGGGCACCGCTGCTCCCGCCCGGCCTTCGCTCCTGTCCTCTGCCAGGGCCGAGGGGCTCAGCAGGCACAGGGGGCACCTGGAGTGCAGGTGGGCACAGGGCGGCACCGTGCTCTCACCTGCGCTCTCCTGAGGCAACCCCCTTTGCAAACACTCGCAGTCAGACTCAGGTGTGAAGGCACTTGGGTCAGAAAACAAAGACATCTCGGGTGGACAGTGCTTGGAGAGGAAAGGGGAGAACACGTTGTGTTTTCCCAGGGACAGCCACAGCGAGGCCCTGGCACAGTGATGCCCCTGAGCTGGCATCGGTGCCAGGGGACATCCCCCAGGGACAGGAAGCTTTGTCCCGTCTGTTCCCTCCTCTGCCAGGGGCCTGGGGACGCAGCTCCTTGAGCTGTGGCCAGGCCCAGGCCCCCAGTCTGGGCACTGGAGCTGAGCCCTCAGCTGTGCTCAGCCACCCAGGGCTGGGACCTGCCCGTGACATCGGGACTGTGAGGGCACAGCCCCGCAGTGAAGGTGTGAACCTCAGCTGGGCTCAGAACAAGGGTTTCTCCCTTAGGGGCCCCAGCAGCTGGTACCTCTACCAGGCCTGAGCCCCTGAGCAGGTGGCACAGCAGCCTAGGCACAGCGGTTTCTGGGCACAAAGGAGGGAATTCCTTTCCCCTGGGATCCTTCCCTCAAAGACAGGCCCATGCCTGCAGCTCCCTCAGCCTCTCCTGCTGCCCAGGGCTGGTGTCCCGTGGGTGCTCTGGTTCATGGCAGCCCCATGGGCATATGCTCCCTGTGAGCCAGCCTCCAACAGCAGCTGAGCCCATGGGCACAGAGAGCCCCACAGCAAAGTTCCTCTGTGGAGCAGCAATAATTTTGTACAGTCTGATTCCTGTGTGTGCTGGGGAGTGGGATTTTATTACACAACTAACAGGGTTTGTACAAGAATATATTTCAGAATATATTTATACAAAACATTATAAAAATTAAAAAATAAAAACTAAAAAGCTTGTCCTGCTTAAAAACAAACTGGCCTGAGAGCACCTCTAGTTGCTGGAAGGGTCCAGTGGTGGGAGAACAACACTGGGCTGATTCTTTAGCCATAATTAGTCATGGAGCCAAGGAGGAGGCAAGCCCAGCCCAGGGCTGTCAGTAAGGATAAGTGGATGCTTCATGCAGAAGGGAAGCCAGAGAGGTGCTGCCCTCCCTCTCAGCAAGGCAAAGGGAAGTGAAACAGCCTGGATGCTGTGTCAAACAACTTTTATTCAAGTTATGCAATATACAAAAGTTGAGGTTTCATGGAGTTTCAATATTAAAAGGCCGATTTTGCTCAGTCTCACCCTGGGCTTGTTCAATGCCTTACCTGAGCTTCTAGCAGAGGAAACGAAGCCCAGAGCATGGGCACAGCCATATGGACACCTCAGTGACAGCTCTGCTCTCCCCCTGCTCTGCTCTCTCAAGAGCAGGACCAGGCACCTCAAACGAGAGGGCTGGTTTGGAGCTGGGCTTTTGGCTTTGGGAAATTAGAAAAACAGACTAGGTAGGGAATTTAAAAATAGACTTTGTAAGGAGCAGGAAGCAAAAAACCTTTGGGCACCAGTCAGAATGAACAACACCATTCCCACAGCAGCAGGGGCTTCCTCGTGGCAATGAGCCCAGACCCAGGAGTGGGATCCCAGCGGGGCCGTGGGAGGGCAGCTCCCAGACCTCTCCCTCTGTACTGGGTATTTTGGCACAGATGTTGAGTCCAGCGAGAACCAGGCCTAGGTGGAAGCTTTCATGCGGCCGGAGCCCGACTTGGAGCTGAGCAGCTTCTCCACCATGGTGCGTGCGTAGCGCAGGCGGCTGGCCAGCTCCCGGCAGCAGCCGTGCTCCTCGATCAGGCTCAGCTTGTACGTGCGGAAGTCCCGTTTCTCGTCTATGTACGTGACAGCAGCCATGAGGGGGCACAGGATGACCTTGGTGTGGTCCTGGGGGGACAGAACACACGGGCACCGAGCTGCTTGGGGCAGCGGTTCCTCTGGATGAGCCCTCTCAGCAGCACCCGGCGCGTGTGACAAGGTCCCTCCATAGAATTCCTTCAGAGTGCAGCAAAGGGCAACAGCTGGCTGCAGCAGCCAACCTGCTGCTCCAGAGCACAACCCCTCATGAGTAAGGAGACTTTGGGGGCCTCAGGTACCAGCACAGACAGCTCCCAGTGCTGGGCTCCCTGGGCAAAGCCTTGGCTCAGGTCATCCCCTGGTGCCACCGTCCAAGCAGCACCACGTGCACCAGAGCCAGAGCCCTGCAAAGAGCCTCACCTGGAAGAAGTTGATCTGCACGGTGCCGTTGCTGAGGTGCAGGATGATGGCACTGCGGGTCCGGAACCAGGTGCACAGGTAGGGCAATCGGGCCAGCTCGTCCCCTTCCCGTGGCGTGATGTTGGCCCCCGCCTTCAGCAAGTGCTCGCTCATGTAATTCCGGAAGTACTTCAGTAGTGTTATCTGCACAAGGGATGGGCTCTGAGGGGCTGAGGGTGACCCCAGGCACTGCCATCACAGTCCCAGACCCTCCTTATGTCTTTCAGAGCTTGAGGTGTCACTGCAAAAACTTGTGGAAATCCTCAAACTCTGACTGTGACACATCAGTCTGTCTTTGCTGAGCACTTTGGTGCAAGTCACGTGAGGACTTAAATTTCTGTGAAACTGCTCATAAATGAGCCTCAGATAGCAGTTAGAGCTGCTAGTGTCTGTCCTTGGGACCATGTGTCACCAGCTAGAAGAAGACTGCACAGTGCCAGTGACCTCCAATCATAAATGTTTCTCCCTGGAACACCCCCTGCCATCAAAACCTAAGGCAGGCAGGAGTCACCACCCCCCAGCCAGGGCTCCTGTCCCCAGGACTGACCTTCTTGTTGAGGGCAGAGGGGTAGGACCTCACGGTGAAGTAGGACTCGGTGTTGTTCTGCTCGATGTACTGCAGGTTGTCCCCATCGTTGTACATGATGAGACGAGTGGAGTCATTGAAGAGAACCCCAACGCTGTTGTCACAGAGCTGGTAACCTGCACAGAAGGGACCCCATGAGTCCTCCAACCTCAGGGGACCACCAGCAGTGGGAAGTACCAAGGCAGATAGTTTATCACCCAGGGATTCCCTAACAGCCAGCCCACCAAGTCCCTGCCAGGTCCCCTCTTTGGGGAGGTCTGGGTGGCACCTTTCCACCTCTGGGTCATCTCCCTTATTGCATCAGCTGCTGCACAAGCAGACTCTGCTGCCACCGTGGGTCCCCGTGCAGGCTGGGGAGAGCTTGGCCACCTCATGCACAGGTACCATTGTCCACCTTAAAGTGGCCAGGGCTGATGGTCAGTGACCACTGCTCTGGATTCCTGGGGTATTTGGTACGATTCCTGGCAGTGGTATTGGACACACACACTGGAATATGGTGATTAAAACCCCAGACCTAGGAAATGCCCCAAGCCAGGCTTCTCCCAGCCCCCTCGGACACCAGGAAAGCCTGAAGCATTGCCACCCATAGTATTTACCGAGTCCATATTTATCTGAGTAGTCCACCCATTTGCTAACCCAGAAGATGGGAATGCAGGCTGGGTCCTCAGCTTCTTCTGCAGGAAGAAAGCAGCTTGTTAGGAGACATTTCCCACAGCCTGTGCACCCCACAGGGCCCGTGGGCTGCCCCAGGCTCACCTTGCCTCACTGCTACTCTCTCGGAGGGCTTGGCTGCGTTGACTGCAGTCAGCTGCTGCAACATGTCAGCCAAGTGGCAGCTGACAGCATCTCCCACCTCCCGCAGCCCCGCCGCCTCCTCCTTGTCTGCCAAGGGCTCCTGTGCAGGGCTGTCCAGTCCTGGGCCAGAGAGAGAAGAGACTGAGCTGTGACCAGGGAGAGTTTTCCGAAGGCACCAGACTCACACCCTACCCCAGGTGTAGACACCACCTTACACACAGAGCAGATCATGTTGGAAGGGACCGTGGTGGGGGACGTGATCCCACCTCCCTGCTCCAGCAGGGTAATTCCAGAGCACAGGGCACAGGAAGTGTCCAGTGAGGGAGACTCTACACACCCCCTGTAGGCAATCTGCTCAGCGCTCAGGCACTGCACAGTTCTGGTGGAACTTCCTGGGCATCAGTTTGAGCCCATTACAGAGCTGAAGCAAATGCAGTGCTTCTTGTCCCAGGCAGAGCAAGGAGAGCCCCCTCACCCACAACTGCTCTGAATCTCCACAAGGACCAGGAGATGATGTGAGGGAGGCACACTGAAGGCTGTGGATGCTGCTGGAGGCCGGGCAGGCTCTGTCCAGCCCTGCAGCCCAGCCTCACCCGGGCACCCAGCCCCACCTTTATTGAGCGCGGTCAGCGGCTTCCGCCCGCCCAGCTCCAGGCTGCTGGGGGCCAGGGAGAAGCGGGGAGCGATGGTCAGGCAGCTGGTGGGCAGGCGGCTGGGCAGGTACCCCGAGGTGAAGAACTCGTCGTTCAGCAGCTCGTCGATGGTCGGGCGCGCCGCAGGGTCGGACCTCAGCATCTTCTGGATCAGGTTTGCAGCCACGGGGTTGATGTGCTGAGGGACGGGTGGAGTTTAGACACGGGTCAGGGGACAAGGTGCTCTAGTGACAAATGAACAGGGTTTACAGCCCAGGGAAGCTCCAGTGCTGCACCAGGCAAGGAGGACACAAGCCTGGGGAAGCAGAACTGGGCAGCTCAGAGAACTGGCTCCTAAGGGCACCCAAAGCCTGAGGTCAACTGATGTGAGCAGCACCAACTCATCAGCAGTGGGATGAGCTGGGGGCCTGGCCCAGATCTCATGGACTTACTTGCCCATGTCCACTCACCCCCACACACCAACAGCTCAGATTTTTGCTGGATCGGGGGGCAAGGAGCTGCTGGCTCCCCACAAGGTTCAGACCAGCCCAGCCCAGACCAGCCCCTCCCAGCACTGACAGCCCCTGCCCGGCTGTGTGAGAGCACACAGAGTGCCAGACACAGAGGCTGCAGCAGGAGGCTGACCAAGCACCACTGAGAGCCAAACAGATCCTCCATGGGAAGCAGCATACCTTGGGAATGGTGTACTCGTTCTTCTTGATCCGGATGTACGTATCCTTTAGACAAGAAGTCTCAAAAGGCGGTTTCCCCACCAGGAGAGTGTACCTGGGCATTCCCAGATAAAAGGGCGTCAGTTTTGCAAAAGAGACTCAGATTGTGCGTAGAAGCATCCATGTCCTAAGCACACCCAGGGGCTTTCCTGGCAGAGGGAACACACTTGGTGCATTAGACACACTGACAGCTACATGTACTGTGCCTGGATCCTGTCCCCTGGAAGGGGAAGCTGGGATCTAGCAGCCTTCAGGGAAAGTTTCAGTTAGGGAAGGTCAGGAGCTGCCTGGCAGCAGGACTCGCACTGAGGGGAGAGGGACCTGGAGCTTTGGATCACACTGAAGCTCAGATGGGTCAAGGAGACCAGAACCACAGGGATTGCCCATCCCCATGGCCTCTGGAAGGCAATTTGACTCACATGATGCAGCCAATGGACCAGATGTCCACCTCAAAGCTGTGCCCCTTCTTGCCCAGCACCTCTGGGGCGATGTAGTTGGGTGTCCCACACAGGGTCTTCTTGCGCTCCCCGTCATACTCCACCTTGGTGGCCAGGCCAAAGTCACCTGGAGGGACAGGGAGACAGGATATGACCAAGATCCCTGGCCGGCTGGTACCTGCGCTGGGGTCCCTGCCACTTACCGATCTTCACCTCCATGTCGTCGCTGAGGAAGAGGTTTCCCAGCTTGAGGTCGCGGTGGATGACGCGGTGGTTGTGCAGGTACTGGCAGCCCAGGATGGTCTGGCGCAGGTAGTACCGCACCTCGGGCTCGCTCAGCGCCTTCCGCCGCTTGTGCAGCTCCAGCAGCGACTGCGGGGGACGGTCGGTCAGTACCGGGGCGGGGGTTACGGGACGGGGACAAGATCAGTACCGCAGGACAGGGGACAATCAATACCCGGGGAACACCGCCACCCGCCCCGACTCCTCACCCTGCGGCGGCAGAGCTCCAGCACGACGTAGACAAAGTCGTCGTCCTCGAAGAAGCCCTGGAAGCCGACGACGTGGCGGTGGGAGAGGCTGCGGTGGATGGCGATCTCCATGGACATCTTCTCCTTCTGGTGCGGCTTCACCAGCAGCGACTTGGGCACCACCTTCCCCGCGAACACCTCCCGGCTCTCGGCCTCGGCCAGCTCGTAGCACCGCGCGAATCCGCCCTTGCCCAGGAACCGCCCGCGCACGAAGCTGCGCCGGGTGCGCGGGTCCACGAGCACCTTCGGCACCTCCTTCCCCGCCGCCGCCGCCGCCGCCCGGGCCGGCTCCGCGCGGGCCGGCTCCGCCCGGACCGGAGCAGCCGCCGGCCGCGCCGCCTTCCCGCCCGGCGCGCTCATGCTGTGCCCGCGCGGAGCTGCGCTGGGGCACCCGCGGGTCCTGGCTCCCTGAATGGAAGCGGCGGGTGCCGGGAGAGTGGCGGGTGCCGGTGTCTGTACCGAAACAGCGGCCGGTCCCGCTGCAGCAGTGGGTGCCGCGGAAGCGCCCGGTGCCGGGTCCCTGTACCGAGGCAGCGGCGGGGGCCGGGTGCCTGTACCGGAGCAGAGGAGGGTCCCGGTGCCGGGGCGGCGGCGGGCCCGGGCGGAGCTCGCTGGCTCTCTCGGTGCGGCCGCGATTCAAAGGCGGCGCCGGGGCCGTTACCGCGCGCGGCCGCTCCCCATTGGCCGCACGATTTAAAATCCACGCGGCGCGCGGGGCACCATGGGAGCGGGGGGGACACACGCGCCGGACGGGGCGGGGCCGGGCGGGCTCGGACACGCCCCCACAGCGCGCGCGGGTGTGCGCGTGCGCCGGTGGCCGTTGGCGGCGGGGCGCGCTCCCGCTGCCGAGCCCCGGGACGAGCGCGGCCCCGCGGGAGCCCCGAGCGCGGCCCCGAGGCGCTCCGTCAAGGATATTCCCCTGGGATTTGCACCCGGCCTGGATTTTCCCGGGAGAGGCAGTGCGGCGGCACCGCCCGCTCCCCGCGGCTTCCATGTCCGGAAGAACCGCTCTTTGGGCCGGTTTTTATAGCCAGAGCCCCCCAGCCCTGCTGCCCCTCGGGTGCCAGTGCGGCAGTTCTGAGGGGCTGTGCCTGACCTCACTGCCCCCTCACACACGGACACGCTGCCACCGAGCCCCCCTGCCCCAGGGTCTGCAGCACTCCCAGTGCTGGCTGCTGGACCCCAGCTGCCAAGAGAAGTGACCGTGGGTTGTTCCCAAGCCTTAACTCCAACACCAGTGAAACATAACCCAAAACCACACAGAACCAGCAGCAGAGCCTCAGCCCAGGCACCTGCTCTCTGCCTCCTGGCACGCAGGGTCCCATGGGCTGAGGGAATTTAACATTGTTTGGCCTCCTTTCCCCATCAGCAAAAGCTATTTTTTTCCGCCCTGGCTAACAAAGAACTGATGTTAGTGGCCAGCATACACTGTGCTTTTGCCTGGTGGGCAGAGCCAATGCCCCCGGCCGAGCCTCAGCCACAGGCACAGGTCATCCATGCCAGGGTGTCCCGGAGAGCCCAGTGCACGGAGACACGGCAGCCCTGCAGGTCACCACAGCCACGGCTCAAGTGTCATTCCCACCAGAGTTGGACCATCTCGGGAGATTCTGCTCCCCACAAAGCAGGCACGGTCCCGCTGGCCTGGTGACTGAGAGACCTTTTCCCACAGGCCCTGGCAGGCCCCTCAGCTGAGCCACCAGCGCTGGCCCAGCGGCACAGGCAGGGAGGGGTGTGCACCCTGAACATCCCCAAATCCAGCAGCACGCCCTGCCCGTCCCGTCAGCAACGCCCAGCAAAGCACACAGGCCATCAATGAAGCAACACAGCAGCTTGGGGGTAGAAGTGCTCAGTGTTTGTACAAGACAGAAGGCATCCCCCTCCCTGTAGGATATGCTTCCCCACTCCTGCAGCTCCCCTGGCTACAGGCACAGCCTCCTGTGTCATTTTACTGCACCACGCTGGATGGAAGGCTGCCTGCAGGGCTGGGGCTCCCCACGCTGCACCCACTGACACTCCATCTTCCCAGAACTGGCAGAGGCGGAGAGGTGAGCCCAGGTCAGAGGGACGCTTCAGAGGCAGGAGGAGAAAGTGGCCAGTGTAAGGAATGTTAACAATGCTGGGTGTTAGGGATCTTCAGTGGTGGCTTGGTTTTAGGCCCTGGCAGAGGCCACCTTGACAGAGACAACAAAAGAGGTTTTAATTAAGGCAGAAGAGTCAGCTCAGACAGCTAGAAGGAAGAGCAGGCCAAGAAACACGTAATTGCAGTGATATTTCCCTTCATGCACTACAGCTCAGCTCTCAGGTGATTGTGGAAAATCATCACTCAGTCTTTTCCAGCTGCCATCCCACTCCCAAACTCATATCCCTTCTCCCACTCCTCTCCCTGCTGCTGAGGCTGCTGATCAAGTGACCCTGGTGAAACACACAATGTGGTGTTGAAACTCTGAGGTGACAACACAGCAACACAGCACAGACACCCCCAGAGACACCCTGGAGCAAAGCACTGCTCTGAACTCTTGCAGGAAATCTCACAGGACACCCCAAACCTGTCCAGTCTGTGACAGAGGAGGTCTCTCCAGCCCCTCAGAGGGAGAAAGCAGCTGTTTCACACTGTACTACACTTTTTAAATGGACAGGACAGGACAGCCTGTAGCAGTCACAGAACAAGGGACTGTGGCTCATGCCCAGGCACAGCAGGAATCTCAATCTACTTTGATTTGAAGAGGCACGAGTCACTTGAACAACTGAAGAGGCTTTAATTTATGTACAGTAAAAATACAAACTGGTTTTACATGTGATGTACAGCAGCTACTACACACATTAGTACTGGTACAGCTATTTGCTATTAAGGTGTATTAGCATTTGCTACACGGATCAGCTGAGGCTCCAGGGCTGCTCATCCACAGCCACACACCTAACACACGTCCTGGCCCCAGCTGCTACACTACAACATGCAGGAGCCCCAGTTTAAAACCTAGAGCAGGACTATACTAAGCTTTATAGAGCACAACCAGAGCAGGCAGACTTGTGTGCAGACAGTTGTCTGTACTCGGGTAACCAGCACCAGATGCCTCCAACTTACAGAGCTGCTCTAAACAAGGACTATTCCTGCTCTGCTATGTGTCCAAAATGAAATTTTCACTCTTTCTAAGAAGTCTGAATTCTTAAGTTTCATAAAGTAGAAAAGCACTGAAGAACTTTCTGCAAATATAGACACTGGGTGATAAATGGGGACAGCTGCAGCATTCTCTCTGTTAATTACCCACTTTCTGCTGCATTGAATTCTGTGAGTGACATGGCAATCCTCTTTTCAAAGGCCTTTGGCTCTTTAAGGTCTGTGATATTCAGGAAGTGGCACTGATCCCAAGAACACTAGCCCTGAGGGGTGAGAGCACAGGACTGAGGTCAGTCTGCTTCAGGAGCTAAAAGCTAAGAAACATCCTGTCAGGCACAGAAAGACAGGTGTCAGTGTCACCCAGAACTCCTGATGCCAACAGCAGGATGATGAACCCCTGGAGAGAATCCCAGGGAGAAAAGGAAGAGGCCATGCACCTCAGCATGCAGGCCCATGGGCAGCAAGTATTGTGCCAAAGGAAAGGCCTGGGTCTAATGAACCCTGCTAAGGGCCCAGAGCAGACCCAGAACAGCCCTGCTGGGATGGAGACTGCTCCTAGCAGACCTAAGCCTAGCTCTGGGTTAGGACAGAACCGAGCAGACAGGCTGAGGCTGCGGGGCACGTGCCAGCTCTGCCTCGCTCCCCAGCTGCTGCCCCAAGGCAGGAGTTTCAGCTTTCCCAGCTCCAGAACATTCAGTGGCACAATTCAGACAACGTGGAATGGAGTACACAGGATGAGCATACAGAGTTTGAACAGGACACAGCAGCTCTCCCGAGGCACTGCCTGGCACACGCACAGACACACTCAGGAGAGCGCAGGGCTCTGGCCTCACTGGACAACAGCCCTCTCTCTCCCACCCCCAGAACACTCCTGTGTGCCTGAAACACGGGAAATGGGCTACTAGACCTGAGTGAGCGGCAAGAACTTCTGGTAGTAGCTCTTGGTAACGTCAATCATGAGTTCCTGGGTGCATTCCGGGAGCTCCCCAGAGAAGAGTCCTGGAAGGAGAACAACAGTATGGCCATCAGTCATCGTGTACACCTGTGCACCATGCACTGAAACAGGGAGCTCCACAAGTTAAAACTGCTACTTTCCAGTGCAGCAAGTGCCTGATACCTTTATTTTTGGGCAATAAATGCTATAAGATTTCTTTCTTATAGAAATCCCATTTAAAAAGGGAATATCCCTGCAAGGGAAGATAATGGGGGCATACCTGGGCAGCCCGAGAAGACAGTGAAAGGTGGAACTACAGTTTCAGGAGGGAGTACTGTGTTGTCTAAGATTTTGCAGCAGTCTTTCAAAACACATCTACGTCCCTAAAATAGAGAGCAGGAAAAGTTTATATTTACAACACTAAAACCATGAGGTTTTCTTACTATTACTGATAGGTTAACTAAATTTCAAGAAGATTAACTGCTCAAAACATATCCTTTATAAGAGATCACAGGAATAAATCTTTACCCTGACTGAATGCTCCTCCTGACAGAATTAACTTTTCTTTTTGAGGAAAAATGTTTGCTTGCTTTCAGCTAGCACAGGTACAACTGCACGTTAACATGTCAGTTATCAAACTGGCAGCAAAAACCCGAATCAATCAGTACCAGCAAGGCCTTCTCTACCTCAGCACAGCAGCCTTGGCTATTTGGTCTTATTTACACAGCAACACAATTCCACTTGTACTCTGTGGCCAGGCTGCTTTCCCTGGGCAATCCCATTAGCCACAGGGCCACTGTTGGGATGGATTTTCCAGCCAGCAGCAGCTGAACCCACTGTCCTCAGGAAAGTAAAACCTGAAAGCTCAGCCTCCTGCACAGAGGGAAGAGGAGCAGAGAAGGTGAGCCTGCCACAGCCAGATGGTGCAGACACCCCTCAGCTGTTGTCACAAGGCCTCAGCAGCAGGCAGGAGTTTGCAGAAAATGCAGAGACAGCACTCACAATGACGCAGTTCTTGCCTATGTGCACGTAGGAGCCGATCTGCGCCGCGTTGACAACACAGTCCTCTTCTATGAAGACGTGGTCACCAATGTGCAGAGGGAAGAAAGCCACCCTGCAACAGGAGAGTATTTGTTTGTGTCCAACAAACACACTGACACTGCCAGACCCAAAATCACCCTGGGGAGTCTCCTGTCCCCAGACGGATTAACAGATGTGGATCTGGTGCCAAGGGAGACAGAACAGTGTCTGGGCTTCTCCTCTCTAAAGGATGGCCCAAATGAGAAGGAAGATGTTGTGAACAAACACACAAAAACTGAAACATGCCCTTGACTTTGCTATTCTGATCTATCCCTTTCCATCCAACAGTCCGTCCAATGGCAACACCACCCCTCAAGGCACAGCTCAGCACCCGAGGAAAAGGCTTGAGAGATGTATTCCTGCAAATTGCTGCAAAAGGAAGAGAGTTCTGGGAACACAAGGCTCAGTCAAGCTGACAGATTTTTGTAGGTATTTCCCACTTACCCTTTACTGAACTTCTTGAAGGGCGGCCTGATGACGCTGCGACTCTTGACCACGCAGTGCCGGCCCACGCGCACGTTGGCCAGGTCCCCGCGGATGATGCAGTCGTTCATGACTATTGTCTGCAGAAGGACACACAGGGAAACCCTGCTACCCGTGCTGGCAGCTATTGCACTAACTCGTGCCCAGGCCTGGTCACTCCAGCAAGATTACCTTGCTTTAGGGATGATTCTTTCAGTCAAAAAGAAAAGTGACAACAAAGCAGAAGCACAGGAGGCTGGAACCACCAGCTGTGCTCCTGGTCATGCCAGTGAGCATTACAGAGCCAGGCTTAGGCACAAAACAGCATCGTGGTGTTCCGCGGATGAAAGCAGCACGGGCTGCTTCAGTTTATATTTACAACATTAAAACCGTGGGGTTTTCTTATTATTACTGACATGTTACCTAAATTTCAAGAAGATTAACTGCTCAAAACATATCCTTTATAAGAGATCACAGGAATAAATCTTAACCCTGACTGAATGCTCCTCCGGACAGAATTAACTTTTCTTTTTGAGGAAAAATGTCTGTTTGCTTTCAGCTAGCACAGGTCAGCGATGCTGCGGGACAGGGCACGGGGGACCGGGCGGGGACACGGCAGCCGCCGCCCGGCGCTCACCTTGCCGTTGAGGACGATGTTCTGGCTGCCGCACAGCACGGACTGCCGGCTCACCTTGTTGCCGGAGGCCTGCGGGGAGAACGGGCGGTCACGGCGGCCGTCCCGGGCCCCGCCGCCCCCGCGGCGCCCCGGCGAGCCCTGCTCGGCCCCGCGGCCCCCCCGACCCCCTTGCCCCCCGCTCCCCGCACCGTCTCGATGTACTCGGACTTGTTGTAGAGCATCTCGCTGAGCTCCATGGCCGCTCCGCCCGGCCCGGCCCGGCCCGCGCCGCTTCCGCCGCGTCACCTCCGCCGCGCCCGGCCCCGCGCCCGCCGCGCCCCGGTTGCCATGGAGGCCCCGCCGGCGGCCCTCAGCGGCGCCGACAAGGAGAAGGTGCGGGGCCGGGCGGGGCCGGGATGGGGCCGGTGCCATCCCGGTGCCATCCCGGTGCCATCCCCACGGGTGTCTCTTGCAGCTGCGGGAGAAGCTGGCGCTGCTGAGGCGGGAGTACAGCGAGACCGTCATCCGGCTGCGGGTGAGCGGGCCGGGCCGGGCCGGGGGGCACCGGGGCACCGCCAGCCGGTCCCAGCCCCGCCGGGGTGTTGTGTGTGTGTCCGCAGCGGGCGCGGAGAGCCGAGCGAGCCAGGAGCCACGGCCGGCGAGAGCGGAGCCCCCCGGGTGGGAGCCGAGGAGAACGGGATGCCGCAGGTGGGAGCCGGGGAGAGCGGGATGCCCAGGCGGGAGATGATGGGAACGGGGTGTTCCAGGTGGGAGATGGTGGGAAGGGGATCTTTCGGGCGGGAGATGGTGGGAAGGGGATGCCCCAGGCGGAGATGGTGGGAAGGGGATGCCCCAGTGGGAGCGGCAGGCAGTCCCCCAGGACAGGGCGGTGGGAGCACCCGGGGACTCGCGGCCCCTGTTGCCCCTGAGTGCCCGCACGGACTGTCCTGCCGGGGGTGCGCCCGGCCCTGCTGACCCTCACGCCTCACACCCGCTGCCCTCACAGCCCCGCAGGGCCCCTGCCCCGGGCTGAGCTGTGCTCTCAGTAACGTCTGCTCTGCTTCCCTCCTCACAGGTCTGCAGTGCTCCGATCCTGACTGTAAGATCCCTATCTTTCCCTGCTAACAAAGCCTAATTTTACCATGTGATGTTTTTCTTGGACAGGACTTTAGGAGTACTTTACACCTGTGACATCTTTTTCCCCAGGTTCTAGAGATAACACATCTCCTAGTGCTGACAGAGGTGGGCCCTCTCAGTTACAGACTAAAGCCTGCTCTGATGCTGACACGGAGAAGACAACATCTGTCACAGTTAAGCATGTTCCAGGACTCTCCAGTGATGAGGCTAGCCCGCAGGACAGCTCCCGGGCACACAGCTTCCAGGCCAGCCAGGAAGACCTGTGCTGTGGGATCGTCCCTGTGGAGAAAAAGTCCCAAACCTCCCAAGGCATGATGAAGCTGCGGAGATGGACGAAGGCTCTGGAATCAAGGGAAGGGGAATCAGTCCATGATGTGCATCTAACCAGTGCTGGTGAAATGGTGAAAAATCAAATTGCCAATGCAGAGGAACTTCAGTCACCAGTGTTCCGGCACAGCAGCCCCTCGCACACTGAGGAACCTGCTCAAAGGGCACCTGGGGCAGTGCTTGTGCAGGGAGAAAGAAGTAGTTTGACTCATGATGCAGCATCAGGGCTTGTACAGGAGATGTTTGAGGGCAGTGTCACTGCAGGAGAGCCTGAGCTGTCCCCACACGCACTGAGGGACAGCAGGGACATCTGTCAGCCTGAGTCCTCAAGGGCTGTGGCCACACCTGATGGACGTGAGCCGTGTTCACAGCATGAAGACTCTGTTTTACTTGACCCCAGAGGTGGTGGCAGAGAAGAATCCCCCAGTATAATAAAACAGCTGGAGGGTCAGAGTTTGTGTGAAGATCAGGGAGAATTACGTGGGCTCCTGGATTTAATGTCAGAAAATGAAATATTGCCTGACAACAGAAATAACACCATAACCGAGGAGAGCAAAAACCGTGAGGGACATCAGAGTGACACTAATACCTTAAATCCCTGTCCTGCAGATAATGCTCTGGACAATGCTGAAGAACTGGAGAATCAACAGCTTGAAATTCAGTCAAGGCTTTCTCCTGCTGAGAAGGCAGCAGCTCCCAAGGGCATGCTGAGCTCCTGCACAGTGGTTGAAGGGCTGCTCTTCCCCGTCGAGTACTACGTCCGGACAACTCGCCGCATGTCGAATTGCCAGAGGCAGGTGGACCTGGATGCTGTAATCCTCAGCCAGCTGGGCAGGAGCAAGAAAGGTCAGCGGAGTAAATGCAAGCAGAAAGATGCAAACCCCAATCAGCCCTCGCAAGAGAGAGCCGAGGGTGATTTGGAGCCAGGAGTTTTGCCCTTCCCTTTTCTTGGGGCAGAAAACAATCAGGCAAACTCAAGTAGTTCTCAGAAATCTCTTCCTGCATCCAGCAGCAGCAGCAGCACTTCTCTTGAGTCCATTTCTCAGAAAAGCATCACTAGCAGAAGGCAAGAGCAGAGACAATCCCAGAGGAAACAGAAGAGAAGAAGAAAGCCTGCCTGCAAAGCCCCCATGCACCCGGTGTCACAAGAGCTTATAGAAAGTCAGGATCCCACAATGGCCAATGAAAGCAGTGCTCTGCTGTCAAATGAGAACCAGCATGAAAAGGAAAACTGTGATGCTAACCTTCAAAAGTCATCCTCAGACGAGAGGAGATTGTCTGGTGCTGCAGCACTGGGGTCTGCAGGGACAGGAGTGACTGGGGCTGCACAGCCAGCGGGTCCTGACCCTGCTCCGGGCGGGAGCCAAGTGCCAGGCAGATGCCACGAGGCTCTGCTGGAGCAGGTTCAGAATGCACTGCACAGCAGCCATTCTCTGAGCCCAGGGAGTGACACTTCTGCCAGCCGTGTGGGAGATGTGGAAGCCAACGCTCCCGTGTGTCAGGGGGGTAAACATCCAGTGCAGCGTGTGAGCAGGCAGCCAGGAGCCCCTGGGGCTGAGCAGCTCCCCGGGGTCAGTGCCCCTGTGCGCCGCTCCCTGCGCTGCTCTGCCAGGCGCAGGGCACAGACAGGCTCAGCAGGTACTTCCTCACTTATGAACTCCCCAAAACGCCCCATTCCCCAAGGCAGGGAACATCCTGTGAGTGCAGGCCCTGCTGTTCACACCCTGCTGTGTTTAGGCAAGAAAATACAATAGAGGTTAACTATTATTCTTTTAAAAATGAGACTTTTTTTTTAATAGATAATTGTGGTGCCCATGTTCCTTAAACAATTCCAGAAACTTCTGCAGGGAATGAACAGAGGAGGAGCAGGGCTGGGAACTTACTGAGCTGCTGCCCTTGCTGTTGGAGTGAAGGGTGTGAACACTAGGGCTGGTTTGCCAGCAAATGGATGTCCGCCTGTTCCTCCAACTGAGGCTGCATGCTAATGATTATCTTCTCCTTTCTGAGGGTCTGTGAATATTGTGAAAAGAGAAAGTGTTGGGAGAAAACCAGTAAACCAAACTGACTGAGCACTCAGGGATATCTGTCAGGCTTTGGTGGTAGTTCTTGAGCTGAAGGCTTGATCCAGAGATATAGTGTAACTGCTGCATGTAGTGTCTTTCCAGAAAAGTGCCACTTCTGTGTGTTAAGATGAATAGGGTATGTTGTTGTTTTTTTTTTTTAATCCAAGACACCCTTCATGAGAGATTCTGAAAGGCAAGTTTTTTATTTATGGTGATTTTATGCCATGATGGTTCTTTTATGATGTGATGTTCTGTCTTGTTCTTGTGTTTAGATGACAGCAGCAGAGGATGCAGCAGTCCCATGGGTTCACAGGGTCCTGCTGCCCTTGGGCTCCCTGCTGTGGACCTCGACACCTGTGGCTCCCTCTTCTCCTTCCGCAGCCTCCAGTGGCTGATCCCTAAGCTGGGCATCAGGGAATTCCACTTACCAAATGAGGAATTTGGAGTACTGAAACTGGAGAAATTGAAATCTTCCCCTGTGAATGACTTGGAGGATTTTGTGTCTGGGGATGGTGTGGCTCCAGAGGACACACCAAATGCACAAATAAAGCCAAAAGAAAAAGGTCTCAGAAGTAATTTGATTTTGCCTTCCAAAAGTGGATTGCCTGAACTCCCTTGCATGGAAAGCCCGACTTCCAAGAAGAAGCTTTCCACCCATGAATTACTGTTTACTCCCATGGGGACTGTCTTAGCTGAGGCTCCCACTCACCCTGAGTCTCAGATTTCCTCGTCTGTTTTCCCTGCTGTGGGTGCAACCCCAGGTGTTTTACCTTCAGTGCACAGTGAAGTCTCCCCTGACACACCATCTGTACCTGCCTTGCCAGCGACCCCACCTACCCCCAGAGGAGCAGCTGCCCTGGTCCTGGGGGATGTGGCACACAGAGACCCTGCTGTGCCACTGCACCCTGGCAGCTGTGCTGCAGGGGCTGCCAGAAACCAGGAGGAGCAAGGTACAACATTTCTTTCAGCAGCTGAAAGAAGTCCTGAGAATAAATCTGATGAGGCTGTGTTCTTGGAGAAGTGTCAGCAGTCAGAGAACACGGAGCAGGAATCCTGCAGATCTCCACCTGAACAGGTAACAAGCTGGGATCTTTGTGGAGGGTACTAAGCCAGTGGTTTTGTGGGCAAATCCCCTTTTTCCAGAGTCCTGTCTGACTTCAGGGAAAAGTTCTCTTTGCATGCTAGTCCTGCATGGATCATAGCAGTGGCATGCAGTATCTGCATGAGAGTGACTGAGAGCGTGCAACAATTCTGCCTCATTCTTGCAGGTCCTGAGTATAATTTCAAAGTCGAATTATCCTCATTCTTTACTTTGTTCCTGCAGAAAGAAGATGTAGCAGAGCAGTTGACTCCAGTGCTGCCGGATGGCCCCAGAGAAGAGAGCTTGCAGTTTGTGTCAGAGCTAAAGGTGGGAGAACAGCAGGGAATTGTTACCGTGGCAGCAGCAGCAGCTCTGCAAGACTGAGCTTACCAGAACCACAGCAGGTAATGTTGTGTGTGTGTCAGAGGAGCAGCAGCAGTGGTTTGTCTCGGGCAGGACTGGCCGTGCCCGTGCGCTGTGGACGTGGGCACGGTGTGGTGGGCAGCAGCCGGCCGCAGGGAGCTGCGCGTGGTCACCGCCTCCGAGAGCGCCGTGTCCCTCTGGGAGCCCCTGGCACCCGCCTCCTGGGGAAAGGTCCACACCTGGCACCTGGGAGAGGTATGAACACAGTCCTTATTTCTAGAATTAAGGGCAGCTTTCGTGCCCCGTGTGTCAGTTCTCAATGTACAAGGAGCTCGTAGCTTCTATGGCTGCATGTTATCTGCTGGAATTTAATACCATGTGCACAGAATGGTGGCTGCTTCACTTCATTTGTGCTTTTTTCCCTTACAGTCCCTGGAGACACGTTGCATCAATGGGGATTATTTAATTAGGCAACCAGTCAGCAGAGAGTTCAGCTGTTCATTTAAGTGTGCTTCTTGAGGGGGGTCTGAAAATCAATTCTACTCCACATCATTTTACTTGAAACACTCTAGATGAGAATAAAGTCAAAGGGACACTGTTGGTAACACTGAATTCTGGTTTTGTTGTCCCAGATTCCTGTAATCCAGATTGTTCCTCTGCCAGACACCTGTAACCTCGTGTGTGTAGCACTGGGAGAGCTGGAGATTGGAGAAATAAGGTCTTGTATTTATTTCTTACTAGTACTTTGCACCCTGAGTAGTAGTTGCAGCTGAACTTGTGTGACGTGGTTGAGATTATCTTTTTACTAACATGACACTTTCTCAGTTGCTTTAACTGTTGGAATATATGGAAGGGATTTCTAAAAATCAACTCTAAAGACCTGTTTATTCACCTCAGAGCTGGCAGACTGATTGAACACAGGCTGATCTGTATATGCTGCTGCATACTTGGTTGGGGCTTCCTCCTGTCATGGTATGTGCTTGTGTCTTGATTTAGGCTCTTGCTTTATTCTTCTGAGACTGACTCATTCAAGCACTCCCTAGTGAAAACTGGGAATATAAAAGCAGTTGTTGGGCTGAAGGACAGGAGGCTGGTGAGCAGCAGCAGGACCATGCAGGAGCAGCAGCTGGAGATGGTTTCACTCTCAGAGACAGGGGGGTGAGTTTGGGGGTGCTTCTGTGGGGTGGTCTCCGTATGCTGGGTGGGATAAAAGCGAGGAAACACTCAGATGTAGTACAGTGTCATGTTCCTCTTCCAGAACACACACTTTTTGTTTTACCTGCTCTTCTGTGTGCTGGTCTCCCTTCAGGAGCAAGGACAGGCAGAGTCTGATGCCCCCTGAAGAAACCGTTACAGCCTTTGCTGAAGTAGAAGGGATGAGAGAGGCCTTGGTGGGCACCACTGCAGGGAACAGCGTTGTGGTTTGGTGAGTGTTTCCTCTGCCACACACAGTTTAGGGGTTGGGGGCAGTTTCAGCAGCTGCAGGGTTGTACAGGGGTGCTGGCTGGCTGCTGACCTGCTGTGAAATGTGATTGTCAGAGGGCCTGCAGTGGGGCACCACAGTCAGACAGGCAGGGAATGAACTGTGCTGCTGTAATTCCATTGCTTTTGTATCATCCTCACTACACCCTTCCTGTCTATTGCCTTCGTTTGCTTAATGGGGAACCAAACCCATGTCCTGCATAGGGGTGTAACTGTGATTAGAAATGTGTCAGAATTTGTGTTTTCACCAACTGCAGGAATCTGAAAACAGGTCAGCTCCTGAGGAAGATGCATGTTGGTTATTCCTACCCAGCTTCCATCTGCCACCGAGCGTATTCTGACTCTGTATGTACACAAAATCCACAGTTCATGCTTGGGCTGCACTGACTGGGATGGGGGTATAAAGGACTGAAGTTGCTAGAGAGGGTTGAACTATCAGCTCTGTTTAGTAAATAAACTGCAAATAATCCAAGGGTAAACAGGTTATCAGGAGCAATAAATAACCCATGCTGGCTGCCTGGCTTTCTTCAGGGTGCTAATGCAATGGGAGCAGTGCATCCTGGTGCATTCCAAAGCTGCAGCAGCATGCTGTGTGTGGGAAGCATAAGTGCTGTTGCCCAGGCCTGGTGCTTGGCATCTTCCATGTCACATGTGGGTGCTGTGTGAGTGTTTGCTCTGGACATGCATGCCTGGGGGAATGAGCTGTGTAAAATCAGCATTCGTACTAATCCTCTTTCCCCACTTGCTTCTCCCTGTGCTGTGATTCCTGATGGATTTTTGTGGTTTACCAAGGATTTGATTGTTTTCAGTGAGCATGTAACCTTTTGGGACAAGAATGTCTTGTCCAATAATGGTGCCTTGAGTCAGACTCTTTGCAGGCTTCCTCAGATTATCCATCCCAGGATATTTCATGCTGGTTTGTGGCTGTTCTGGGAGCTGTTGTTTGCAGTTGTGCTGTTTTCCATGGAATTCTTGTTACATTTTAAGCTTGTAGGGGTTAAAATGTGGCCCAGAAATTTTACTTCTTTTGTTTTTTGAAGTGTCACCTCATCCTATGGCAGGTTTAGCTTTTTGAAACAGGAAGAGAAATTCATTAATCCCTCGGGTCACTGAGCTTTCGCTCTGCTGTGTTGCATCAGGCCTTATCAGCCAGCAGCTGCTTTTGCTTTTATCTAATTTGATAAGGAAAGTAAACCATTTCTGTTTTCTTCAGTAAAAATAATGCATCACTGTTCATGGGGGCTGCGATTAGAGAGCGTGTAACAGTTAATTTTTGGAAAATTATTTTGGTTTTTCTCCTCCCGCTGTTGTTTTTAGTGATGTATTTTCCCCTCTCTGTATCAGGGCCTTTTGTTTGTTGTTTTAAGCCACCCTCACGCCAAGGAGAGCGAGTCCTGTGGAAGCCCAGCGTTCCGCGTGGTGGCCTTCAACCCGCGCACGGGCCGGGGCGCGCCGGGGATGTTCTGCTGCCTCCCCCCGGGCTGTGCAGGCAGGCGAGTCCCTGGGGCTGGGCTGGGCTGGCTCCCTGGGGCGCTGGGGGAGCCCTGAGGAGCAGGGCAGCTCTGCCAGGGCTCCAGTCGCCGTCTCCAGGCGCATCCGGCCGTGCCGTGCGTCCGGTGCCGGGCTGGGGCCGGGGGCGTGGGCTGCTTCCTGCCCGCCTCCCACAGCGGGCTGTGCGCTGACCCTGCCCTGTCACTGTCACCCTGGGGACACGGGGCTGGGCTCGGGCCTCTGCCTTTGTCCCCGGGGACGGGGGGTGTGTCCCTGGGTTCCTCGGCTGCCATTCTGTGCTGCCGGGTTTGTTTGTGTGGAGCAGCACATGGCCTTCTCCCTCCTGTGTGCTGCGTTGTGAGGCAGCAGCAGGGTCAGCCTTGCATTTAAGGCTCAGCCTTGCAGTGTCCTTGCACAGGAAATGTGCTGGATGTGTGGGAACAGTGGTGGATCAAGGTCTTGGCTACTGAGCAGTCGTGGAATCACAAATGGTCTGCGTTGGAAAGGACCTTAAAGACCATCCAGTCCCACCCCCTGCCCCAGGCAGGGACACCTTCCACTAGACCAGGTTGTTCAAGCCCTGTCCAGCCTGGTCTTCAACACACACAAGCGTTTTTTTAAGAGTACCACTTTTTTCAGAGTACACCTTATTCAAGCACATTCTGAGTCTCCAGGAAG
This sequence comes from Phylloscopus whistleri, assembly GCA_017589585.1. Taxonomy (NCBI): domain Eukaryota; kingdom Metazoa; phylum Chordata; class Aves; order Passeriformes; family Phylloscopidae; genus Phylloscopus; species Phylloscopus whistleri. Next base: position 254,035 of record JADMLD010000977.1, on the reverse strand, counting down.
ATTTTCTTGGCCTCCTCCCTTCCCAGTGGCTATTAGGGAGGAACAGTCTGGACTGCAGCCTGCCTGCAGTTGCCATTAATCTTTAACTGAGCCCTGAGCTAATTGAACAAACGCTGCCCTGGTGTTTCTGCACATCCCCTGCTGACCCCCGTGTCCCCGCAGGTACCTGGAGGGTGACGTGTGGGACACGGCGGGAGCGGCCGTGCTGACCTCGGGTGCCGTGGCCGTGTGGGACCTGCTGCGGGGCCGGTGCACGGCGGTGCTGCCCCCGGGCCCCGCGGGGCCCTGGGCTCTGGCCCGCTGGGCCGCCGGCGGGGCCGCGCTGCTGGCCGGGCACCGCGGCGGCACCGTCCGAGTGTTCCGGTACCGGCCCCCGCAGCCCGGGGCCGCCTGAGGAGCCCTGTGCCGCCCGTCTGCCCAGCCAGTGAACGTTTTGCCTTTGGAACCGGCCCGTGTCTGCTGTGCCATTAAACGTTTTGCCTTCGGAACCGGCCCATGTCTGCCGTGGCATTAAACGTTTTGCCTTTGGAACCGGCCCGTGTCTGCCGTGGCATTAAACGTTTTGCCTTTGGAACCGGCCCGTGTCTGCCGTGGCATTAAACGTTTTGCCTTCGGAACCGGCCCGTGTCTGCCGAGCCATTAAACGTTTTGCCTTCGGAACCGGCCCGTGTCTGCCAAGCCATTAAACGTTTTGCCTTCGGAACCGGCCCGTGTCTGCTGTGCCATTAAACGTTTTGCCTTTGGAACCGGCCCGTGTCTGCCGAGCCATTAAACGTTTTGCCTTCGGAACCGGCCCGTGTCTGCTGTGCCATTAAACGTTTTGCCTTCGGAACCGGCCCGTGTCTGCCGAGCCATTAAACGTTTTGCCTTTGGAACCGGCCCGTGTCTGCCAAGCCATTAAACGTTTTGCCTTCGGAACCGGCCCGTGTCTGTCGCTGCTGTACGGGGGGGCTGCCAAGAAACACCTGGGGGGTCTCATGGGCACCGAGCTGGCCCTGGCCAGCAGTGTGTCCTGGGGGCCAAGGAGGACAATGGGGACCCAGGGTGCACCGGGAAGAGCATTTCCAGCAGGTCAGGGAGGGCATCCTTCCCCTGCTCAGCCCTGTGAGACACGGCTGGAGTGCTGAGTCCAGCAGAGGCTGTGGAAATGATGAAGGGACTGGATCATCACCTTCCCAATGAGGAAAAGCTGAGGGAGTTGGGTCTGTTCAGCCTCAAGATGAGGCACAGCTGAGAGGGACCTTGTCAGTGTGTATAAATATTCAAAGCAGGTGCCAAGGAGATGGCCTGGGCTTTTCTTGGTGTGGTGCTGAGCAATTGGGGAGGAGGCTACAGGCGTGGGAAGTTCCACCTGGACATGAGGTAGAACTTTCCTGTGCAGTGACCGAGCCCTGGAACAGACACCAAGAGAAGAGAGTGGAGTCTCCCGCAGTGAGGTGATCCCGGCCCGGGATCGCCGCTCCCGGCCCGGTCCAGCCGGGATCCCGGCCCGGGATCGCCGCTCCCGGCCCGGTCCAGCCGGGATCCCGGCCCGGGATCCCCGCTCCCGGCCCGGCCCAGCCGTGATCGCGGGTTCCGCCCGGGGCGCCGCGGCCGCCGCCCGGCAGAGGGCGCTGCAGGCGCGGTCGGTGCCGCGCGGCGCCCGCCGGGACAGCGACGATGGCGGCCCGTGTCCTCTCGTCCTGCGCCCGGCGCCTGCTGCCGCTGCCCGCCCGCCCCGCCGCGCTCCGCTCCCTCCGCCGCCTGCCGCCCGCCGTGCCCGCCCCGCCGGGCCGGCCCGCGCCGCCCGCGCTGCTCCGCCTGCCGCGCGTGGCCGCGCCGCTCTGCCGCGGCTTCTCCGAGCTGCCGCCGCTGACCTTGGCCGACATCAAGGACCGGGTGCTCTACGTGCTCAAGCTCTACGATAAGATCGACCCCGAGAAGGTGAGCGGGCCGGGGGGCAGGCGGGAGGGCGGCGGGCTCCGGTGTAACGGGAGCTGCCGCCCCGGCAGGGCCGTGCCCGGTGCCCGTGTCCCGCTGACCGCCGTGTCCTCCCCCAGCTCACAGCCGAGTCCCACTTCATGAAGGACCTGGGCCTGGACAGTCTGGACCAAGTGGAGATCATCATGGCCATGGAGGACGAGTTCGGTAACGGCGCCCAGGGCTGCCGGGGCTACCGGGCCCTGTGCCGTGGGGCCTGAGCCGTGTGGGGCAGGGAGAAACGCACAGAGCCCGCTCTGAGAGCAGGGAGAAACGCACAGAGACAGCTCTGAGTGCAGGGCAGAACGCACAGAGCCAGCCCTGGGAGCAGGGCAAACCAGCAGTGAGCTGGGCACTGGCAGGAGTCGGAAATGCAGCCCTTTGCTCCACAGCTCAGCCCCTTTGGGAGCAGGGATTCTCTCTCACCTGCCATGGGCACCACCCAGGGAGGGGGAAAGGGAGCAGTGGATGCTAAGCTTGGCATCACAGATCAAAAATTGCAGACAGTCCAGGTTGTTTTTGCTCACCAGAATTTTTTTCATCCTTTATCCTACTGGAGAAAAAAAAAAAAAAAAAAGTGTTTTCTCCTTATCAGTTTATATTACAAATTTCTTTTTACTTCCTTTGGACTTCTTCATGTCTCCCTCTAAAGCTCATGAATTCTGGTGTAGGTGCCTAAGTGTCACCTTGGGCCATAGATATCCCTGGGGTTTGGTCACTCTCTAAGCCCAAGGTGGATGTTTCACTCCCAGAGCCTTTGCTGGCAGTGTGTCTGTAATCCCCAAGTGAGCTGTGCATGTAGCCAGGAGCGCTGAAAGAGAACACAGACATTTCTGAGCTGTTTCTGACCAGTTCCACCACCAAGCCCCAGTGCCCTGCCCTGCTGTGTGCTCCATGCAAGCCCTACAGCACACTTACCCTGAGGGGCTCCAGGAGGTCCAGGAACGTCCCCCTGCCACACACCGGTGTCTGGGGGGCTCTGGGAAGGCCCTGGTGGCTTTAACAAGGCACAAGGGGCACTGGCTCCTGCTGTGCCTGCCGTGTCCCCTGCCTGGAAGTGGTGTCACTTGGGGCAGTGCAGTGATGCAGCATCAGCTCCGGCTGACACAGCAACCCCTGCCTGTCTGTGCCCTGCCTGCCTGTGCCCTGAGCCAGCAGCCATCCCCTCCTCACTCCTGCTCCTCTTTCCGTTGGGTTTGGGTTGAGTGTGTGCCCTTCCTTGCAGGATTTGAAATTCCTGACGGAGATGCAGAGAAGCTGATGTGCCCACAGGAGATTGTAGATTACATTGCAGATAAGAAGGATGTTTATGAGTGAAGCAGTTCCTCAGAGGTGAGTTTGGAGGTGCTCTGAGGGCACACAAGGGGTAGGGGCAGAGCAGGGTGATGTGTGGCACATGTGGCACAGGCAGGAGCCTGGCAGGGAGCTGGCAGCAGCTGTGGGTGCCAGCGGGGAGGGCGAGCAGGGAATGTTTTCCTCAGGGTGGGGGGTGCTTTCCTGAGGCACCTGCAGCTGCAGACAGCCCGTGGGGCTCAGCCTCTCCCCTCATCCTGCCTGGCACACCCAGCACTCGGCTGTCCCCGGGGCAGTAGTGGGTGGCAGATTGGTCTCAGCATCTCCCCTGCCCCTCGGCCCCGTGCAGGGCGTGTGGGGGCACCTCAGCCCTGGCTGCTGCTGCCGTTTCCTCTGCCACAGCCAGGGAGGAAATGGGCAGGAAAGGGTTGTAGGAGTGACCAGGGAGGGCTGCAGGGGAAATGAGGTGGCCTCAGGCCAGCCTGCAGCACTGATCCACATTCTTGCCTGTTCCTGTGTGGCTCCAGGCTTCCCCCCCAACTCCCTGGGGCCGGGGGGCTGCAGCCCTTCCCTGTGCAGGGCCAGGGTGGGAGCCATGGCCTCTGGAGGGAACTGGGGGCTCCTTCTGTGCCTGTGTTCAGTGCTCAGCGTGTCCTGACCCACTTCTGTACCTCTGAATGCTTGGAGAAATGTTAAACGTGTGGATTTTGTTTTCCCAGGAGCTGTCCCACACCAGGGCTGGGCTGGTGCCGGCAGGGACGGACGGGAGTGCACACGCTGTCCCACTGCGGCCCCTTTGGGGAGCTGCACGTGGGTGTTGTATTTAAAGCTGTCTGAATGTGTTGTCATTTAAAAACAAGAGAAAAAAGGAATAAAGAGTTAAGACCATTCTGGTGGTGGCTGTTCTGTCTCACTCAGTGGGTGGATCCTGGTGGTGGTGTTGGGGTGTGAAGGACCCTGCCCCGAGATTTGGCTCTGCCCTGCATGCTTGTCACTGTTTATTTCATCAGTGCTGGTAAAAACAAGTTCTGTGTGAAAGGCTTCTGCTTTCCTGATGGAAAATAAGGGGGGGGGAATGATTTTCCTGCTGCTGAACAGCAAATTCACATTGCTGTTCCTGTACACCCAGTTCATCTCAGCACGGGAGCCTTGCTTTAACCCTCACGAGGCAGGAACGGGTTATTTCCCCAGTTTTTCCTCAGAGCCAAGAAACAGTGACATGCCACAGCAGCACTGCCAGGCTGGGAGCCAAGGAAGTGTCACTGGATAAGATCCCCTGGCAATGGGGGAGGTGAGGACGGAAAATGGAGCAGAGGCTGCAGTGCTGCACACGCTGTGTTCTGGTGTTCCAGGGTGTTCCCAGGAGCTGCATTGCACTGAGATCCCTGGCAGACCAGTGACCCTCTGCCTCTGGGGCCCAGGTGTTGCTCTCACGGTGCCCTTGGAAACTCCCCCCGGCTCCACAGCCTGGCTGAGCTCTGAGACGTTTTCTGAGCGGCTGCACAGCAGAGCTGGGGCACACCGTGGGTTTGGCTGCTGTGCCCGTGGTGCTTTCCCCACGGCACGGACACAAGATGTCTGATGGTGGGGAGTGGTCGCTGGGCTCTCCTGGGTGTGTGGCGCTGAGGGGTGTGCGGAGGGCCCTGCCGGCAGAGGTGACACCGGTGTCCTGCGGGAGCCTTTGCCCCGGCACGGCTCGCAGAGCGGGGACAGCGGGGGCCGAGCACGTGTCCCGGGACCGGCCGGTGGCGGGGACGGGCCGGAGCCGCGATTCCCCCGGGTCCCGCGGGCGCTCCAGTGCCGAGAACCCCGGGGTGGGTCCCGCTGCCGAGCCCCGGTCCGCCCGGCCCCGAGGGAGGGAGCTCCGGTGCCGGTGCCGGTGCCGTGGGGCGGGTCCGGGCCGGGGGCTGCGGTTCCCGGCGCCTCCGCCCCGCCGCAGCGGGGGCGGGCGGGGGCTTCCTGCCGCCGCCTGGCAGAGCCGCCCGCGCCGCGCCATGGAGCGGCCCCGGCTCCCGCCGCCCCGGGCCCGGCCGCCGCTGCCCCGGCTGCTGGCCGCCGCAGGTGAGCGGGGCGGGGGAGGTGGGCACGGCCGGGAAGGGTCCCCGCTCCCGCCGGTCCCCGGGCGGGGGATGCTGCGCTCGGGGGGCGGCGGCGGCGGCAGGGCCGGTGCATCCCGGCGGCCCGGAGCTCTGCGGCGGCGGTGGGGCCGGTACCGGCACCGGGCGGGTCCGTGTCCCCGATGGCGGCGGGGTTGGGGGCGGCGGCTGCTGCTCGGTGTCACTGGGACCTGCCCGGAGTGGGCTCGGCCGCGGGGCACCGGGGCGAGCGGGCAGCGGGGCGGGCACGCCGGCGGCGGCCGCGTGCCGTGCTGGGGCCGTTCCGTGCCGTGCTGGGGCCGTTCCGTGCCGTGCTGGGGCCGTGCCGTGCCGTGCTGTGCCACCAGCCCGGGCGACTCCGTGGCCTCGAAGGCGGTGGGTGCTGCCCCTGCGGGAGAGCGGGGCCCGCAGGGCTCGTGGTGACCCCCGCCCGGTCCCAGCCTCTCCCGTTACCCCTGCGGAGGAGCCGCCGCGGGCCCCGGAGCCCTGCCCGAGGCGCTGCTGGGGCGCAGGGCCGTGCCTTGCCCGCCGACCCCTCGGTGCTGGTGTTGGACGTGCGGAGGGAGGTGCTGGGGCAGGACTCGGCACCGTTTGTCGGGACCGGGGCAGGAGGTTCCCAGCTCGGGTTGGGTTGTTCTGGAGCATCTCCTTCAGCAGAGCCGCCCGCGGTTAACAGGAGGGGGAAAGAGACCCCCGCCCTCCGCGGCAGCTCCGGGGGTCGGTGCCTGGTGCTGGTGCAGGAGGCTGGAGGCCCAGCTCTGGTGCACGCTGCTCCTTTCCCTCTCTCCCAGTGCTGGTGGAATGCTGTGCGCGGCTCTGCCCCGCTCTGGGCGGCGGGACGGGCTCCACCCTGAGCGCTGCCGACCCCTGCGCCCACCTGGGCACCGCGGCCGGGGAGCGCTGCCAGACAGGTACTGCCGGCACCGGCACCGGCACCGGGACCGGCCCTCCTGCAGCCCTCGGCGGCACCGTGGGGCCCGGGGGCCCGTGGTGGCTGCCGTGGGTGGCTCGGAGCTGCTCAGTGTCCTCCTCTCTGCCCGCAGATCGCCCGCAGCGAGGAGCTGGCACCGGGCAGGCGCCCGCACCAGAGGCCGTGGGGCAGCTGTGGACAGAGGGTGACCTGCCGCCCTTCCCTGGGACCCCCGCCGGGACAGCCGAGCTCTCCAGCCCGCAGGAGAGCCCCGGAGGCCCCGGGCCGGGCAGGGAGGGGTCAGGGCCGGCGGTGAGGGGTGGTACAGGCAGAGAGCCCCCGGGGCCCTGGGTCTCTGCAGGCACCACCCAAGGGGCAGCAGGCGGGGAGCAGCCATCCCCTGCCGGGCTGGGGGTCACCAGGGCAGGGCCCCCAGCCCCCGGGGAGGCAGACACAGATCCTGCAGCCACACAACCCCCGGGCACTGCCCCTGTGGGACGTGGGACATCAGGAGGTGCCACGGCCACGCAGGGGATGCTCTCGCACTCACCACCCTCCGTGACAGTGCCAGGTTCTGCCAGGGGACAGCGGAGCTCCGGCAGCACCCTGCTGGGATGGAGGGCCGCTGGGACAGCCCTCGTGCAGAGCCACAATGACACTGTCCAGCTGGGTGACAGCAGCCCAGGGAGCCGCCCGAGCGCCCTGCTGGCCACGGACAGCTCAGCACCGGGGACAGCAGGGACATCACCCTTTGCTGGGGGGCTGCAGAGGCTGCTGACCCCCACAGGGACGCTGCAGGGGACACACTGGGGGCTGCCAGGGCAGTCAGGAGGACAGGGCTTTGCTTCCCACCCACAGGGGGGTCCCAGCACTGCCCCCCGCCCCTCTGCACTGTCCCTTAGGCCTGGTGGCACCGCCTGGCCAGCCATGGGGACAGGCCCAGCCTTGCTGCCTGCCACAGGCAGGGGCTCAGCTCTGCCTCTCGCCACCACCATGGCCAGCACCCCAGGGGTGACAGCTCCCGGCCAGGGAGGAGCCCTGGACCCAGCCACAGGGGTCTTGGGCCCACTTGACAGGAGGGGTTCCCCTGAGCACAGTCACCTCCCCCTGAGCCCTTCAGCCATCCCGGGGCAGCCCCCTGGCCCCCTGGCCCCCGGCAGCACCACTGTGGTACAGGGTGGGGTGTCACACACCAGTCCTGGATCCTCCCACATCCCCCCGTCCCCACAGTCTGCCCCAGCCAGTGGCTCTGTGGTGACCCCGCTGCTGACCCCAGGGACTGGCTGGGGGGTCCTGGGGTTCAGCCCCACTGTGGGCACCCCCCTTGGGGACCCCTCCCCAGGGCTGCCCCATTCCAGGTCGAGGGTGGGTCCTGCTGAGAGCCCTCCATCCCTGGGGGGGACCCAGGTGGGAGTGGGCAGCCTGGCACCCCCCTCAGCACCTGGGCCTCCCCAGCAGCCAGCTTTGTCCCAGCCTACGTCTTCCCTGGGACCGACCCCTGCTGCTGGTGTCACCACCACCAGTGTCACTGCCACCGTCACAACTGCCACCAGCCCAGAGAGGCCTGGGGACATGGGGATGGTCACAGCAGAGCCACGTGCTGCTGTACTGCAGAGGGATGTGCTGGGGCTGACATGGGGGCCCCCAGCTCAGGTGCCCACAGTGATGCCCGGGGCCCCCCAGCAGCCCACAGATTCCCACGGTGGGGGCCCTGGGTCCCCCCCAGCTGCTGTGGACACAGACCTGGCCCAGCCATCGAGCAGCCCCAGAGGGAGGACAGACACTGGCAGCCCCCAGGTGACACTGGCTGGGGTGGGCAGGGCCCCCCAGGTGTTCATCGTGGAAGATCAGCCCCCGCTCCTGAGAGGTGAGTCCGAGGTTTTGGGATCCTCTGCTGGGGCACGGCAGGAGGGGGAGAAGCCCTGGGAGCCACCAGCACGAGGGGGTTGTGGTGGTGGCCCCTGGGGTGGGGTCATGACCTGCTGGTCCCCATCCCCCTGCAGCATCCCTCCTGCGCATCCCCTGTGAGCTGGTGCTGGACACGGAGTTCGTCCCGGCGCTGCGGGACCCCGGCTCCCCCGAGCGCCGGGAGCTGCTGCAGAGCTTCAACCAGACGGTGAGTGCGGGCTGGGGCCGGGGGCTGCGCCCCGGGGCACCGCGCTCAGCTCCGGCCCCCGTGCAGGTCACTCCGCTCTTCGCCTCCGTGCCCGGCTTCCTGCGGCTGGAGGTGACGGCCATCAGGTGGGTGGTGGCACAGCCCCGCAGCGTGTGACGCTCCCCGGCACGGGGCACAGGGACTGTCACACGCTGCGGGGCCCCGGCAGTGCCGGGCCCGGGCTCCGGCGCCCGCAGACCCGCGGCCGTGTCCCCGCAGGGAGGGCAGCGTGGTGCTGCGCTACGATGCGCTGTTCGCGGCCGAGCAGCTGCCGCTGCCGGGGCTGGACCGGCTCCTCGGGGTCGCGCTGGGCTCGGCCCGTGCCCAGCCGGGGCTGGCGCTGGGCTCGGCCCCCGTCCTGCGGCACACGGCTCCGGGTGAGTGAGTGAGAGCGGCGGGGGCGCGGGGGGCGCGGGGCGGGCAGGGAGCGCTGACACAGCTGGAGCCGTCCCTGCAGCGCGGCCGCTCGACCCCTGCGCTCTGCTCCTCGCCTGCCCGCCCGGCTTCGCCTGCGTGTCCAGGGCGGACGGGAACGTCACCTGCACCTCCCTCTGCCACCGTGACTACTGCAAGAACCACGGCATCTGCTCCCACGCCCGGGACCACCAGCCCCGCTGCCAGTGAGTGCCCTGGGGACAGCCCGGGGGGCCGGCGCTGTCCCCCCGGCGCTGACGGACCCCTCGGTGCAGGTGCCCCGTGGGCAGCGATTTCTGGTTCATGGGGCTGCGCTGTGACTACCGGGTGACCCAGCAGAGCCTGCTGGGCATGGCGGCCGGGGTCCTGCTCAGCATCATCCTCCTGGGCGCCGTCATCGCCGCCGTCGCCGTCCGCCGGTTCAAGGCGCTGCTGCTGGAGGCCAGGGCCGAGCAGACCCGCAGCAGGTGGGAGCCCTGGGGGCCTGGGCTGGGGTCTGTGGGCTCCGGGAGGGTGGGCGCTGCTGCCCCTCCTGCGGGCTGGGGGCGAGGGGCAGCAGGGGAAGCCTGCGGGGCCCAGAAGTGGCTGGGGATCTGGGTGTGAGCGTGGATGCTCCCAGCCACGGGAAGTGGGGTGCAGCCGGAGAGGCCTGCTGGGGCTGGGGGGCGGCACTGAAGGGCTGTGGGCTGTGCTGCTGCGGACAGATGCGTGAGATGTGCAGTCCCTGGGACCCCTCAGTGCTGCCCGTGGCGCGGGCTCTGCCTGCCCCGGCGTGTCCTGCCCGTGCTGCGGGGGAAGGCGAGGCTCCGGCACAGCCCTGACGAAGCAGCTCGTTTGGGAACGGGGCTCTGCTGTCCTGGCCCCGCTGCCCGTTTTGTAATGCGCCCTGGGGATTGTTTCCGAGGAAACCGCTGGAACAGCTGCAACCACCGCGGGGCTGCGGCCAGAGGCTGATCAGTGTCAGGGCTCTGTCCCCACCCTGGCTGTGCGGCTGGGCCCTTCCCTGCACCCAGGAAATCTGGGCAGAAATCTGCGATCTGTGTTGTCAGGCAGTCATTGGGGTTGTGTGCTCACTTGCTTGTGGTGTGTGCACGTGTGTGTACCCACGTGTGCATGTGCCTGCCTGTGTGTACATGTGTGTGTACGTGTGTGTACCTGTGTGTACATGTGTGTGTATATGTGTGTACATGTGTGTACCTGTATGTGTGCACACCTGTGTCTGTACCTGTGTGTGTACCTCTGTGTGTGTATATGTGTGTATATGCATGTGCACAGCTAAGTGTACCTGTGTGTACCTGTGTGTATCTGTACCTGTGTGTACCTGTGTGTGTGTGTACTGTGTGTACCTGTGTGTGTGTATCTGTACCTGTGTGTACCTGTGTGTACCTCTGTGTGTGTGTACCTGTGTGTATCTGTACCTGTGTGTACCTGTGTGTGTGTATCTGTACCTGTGTGTACCTGTGTGTACCTGTGTGTGTGTGTACCTGTGTGTATCTGTACCTGTGTGTGTGTGTACCTGTGTGTACCTGTGTGTGTACCTGTGTGTACCTGTACCTGTGTGTATCTGTACCTGTGTGTACCTCTGTGTGTGTACCTGCGTGTACCTGTGCACACACCTGAGCCCGTGTCCGTCCTGCCCCGCAGCTACCGGCGTTTCTGCCGCCTGGACGATGTCTCTGCCCAGTACTGGTCCCGCTCGGGGCTGCCCTCGGCCAGCTCTCTGGACAACCCGGCCTTCAGCAACTCGGAGGAGCTGCTGCACCTGCAGGTCCTGGACGGCTGCTGCGGCTGCCGGGGGGACTCGGCTGCCACCGACGGTGCCAAGCAGGGCCCGGTGCCCTGCGCCCACCCGCGGTGCCGGCCCAGGTAGGGACCCTCCCTCCTCCCAGCCCGGGGAGCAGCAAGCCTGGGGCTTGCTCGGGGGGCTGTGGTGAGTCTGGGCAGGGAGGGCTTTGGGCACAGGGAGCCCTGGATCCGTTTGCAGCCCTGCCCAGACGGTCCTGGGAGCTCTGAGCAGCACCTCGTTTATTTTCTCCCACGGGAGGAGCTGCCTGTGCTGGGACTGCTGTAAGGGAGGAGGGTTCCCATCTGCAGGAAAGGGTGGCTCTGTGTGCTCATGGGAAAGTCAAACCAGCTTCCAGGGGTATCCATGGAAAAAGAGCTCTGGAAGTTTCCAGCTCTGTTGGCAAAGGGTAGGACAGGCAGGAGCACCCCCAACCATGGGCCCAGGGGGATCAGGAGCAAAGCCCCAGCTCTGGGTGCTCCCTCAGCCCCAGGGCTGAGCTCAGCACTGCTCCAACAGTGACTCCATCATCCCCAGGGCACAGCACAAGGTCCCTCTCCTGCACCAGCCGGACTCTTATACCCTTCTCTTAACTACCCATGGATTCTTTTCCAGTTTCCATTACGACTGGGACACCAGCTCCAGCAGCATGAATGACCCTATGGTGGACTCGGGGAAAGCCAGTGACATCTCCGTGTCCAGCTGGCCCATGGAGCCCATCCAGTGGGGTCCCTTCCCTCTCCTCCACCAGCTCTCCAGGCAGCGACCGGTGAGCCAGGGACCTGGGGAAGGGCTGCAGGGGCCAGGGCGGGGGTCCAGGGGGGTGCAGGTGCCCCGGGCTGCACCCTGCCCACCCCACCCCGGGAGGGTGACCCCAGGGAAGCGCTGGGAGCCGCCCCTGGCTGGGGACAGCAGCCCCCGAGGG